>CM065809.1:65499875-66246750 GCA_033398695.1 Orobanche coerulescens
ATCACCAGGGTTTGTCAACACAGAAGGCGGAGACCTTATATTCAGGCTAAGGAAAGCGTTGTATGGACTTAAGCAAGCACCTAGGGCATGGTATGAGACCATGTCCCTGTACCTTACAGATAATAGATTTGAAAAAGGTGATGTGGACAAAACCTTATTTAAAATACAGGAAGGTGATGACCTCCTGATGGTTCAAATTTATGTAGATGATATTATATTTGGTTCAACTAACCTTGCTCAATGTCAAAGGTTCTCGCATCTCCTGCAAAGTAAATTTGAAATGAGTATAATGGGAGAACTTACTTATTTCCTAGGTTTGCAGGTAAAGCAGTTGTCTACAAGGATATTCATTAACCAGGAAAAATACAGCAAGGAGCTTCTCAACAAGTTTGGAATGAGTAATTCCAAATCATCATCAACCCCCATGAGCACTTCTGTGCAAATTAGTGCTGATGAAGCTGGAAAGCTGGTTGATCAATCACTCTACAGGAAGCTTATTGGCTCACTCCTGTACCTAACATCTAGCAGACCCGATATCCAGTTTGCTATAGGAGTGTGTGCTCGATATCAAGTTGCACCTAAAGAATCACACTTCACAACAGCTAAACGAATCCTGAAGTGCGTCAAAAGAACAACTGATGTAGGAGTATGGTATCCTAAAGAAGGCTGATTCAATTTAGTTGGATACAGCGACTCGGATCTTGAAGGTTGCAAGCTAGATAGGAAGAGTACAAGCGGTACTTGTCACTTTACTGGACCTAGACTTGTTGTAATACCCGGTCGAAATCATGCCATTTCAAACCTCTTCTTGTACTTCGAATCGTGATTTGTTGGGCGAACCCTTGTAATTATTGCTTGGAACCACCGTTTTGGGGTTCCCGTACTTCTATTTCGTGTTATTGTTGCCCAGACATTGAATCATATTGCTTTTATTCTCTTTCCGGGACATTTTTCATCATTTTAGGACCCGAAGGGGGTGTGAGCCGCAGCACAAGTTGTGTGCGCCGCGGCACACACATTTCCTAGACAGCCGAGCGGATCGCACTGGTGCCGCGCACACGGCTTCAGGCCGCGCACACTGCCGAGCCAATGCCGCGCACACTTATGCCGAGCCGCGCACACCGGTGTTGCATCCTCGCCAAACTCCTTCAGTGCGGTGCCGCGGCACATCCGAGCCGAGCCGCGGACACCTTGCCGAAACACAGGAACAATTTTAGGCTCGTGCCGCGCACACCTATGCTGAGCCGCGGCACACAATGCGGTCAACTGCATAATTCGGCTTTTTAAGCGAGATTTCAGCCATTTTCCTCCATTTCCTTCTTCCATCGCGAGAGAGAGAGTTGAGGGAGGAGTTCTTTCCATATCTATCACTTGTGTGTTGAAGATTTACCACTTTCACTCGGTTGGGAAGCCCGGATAGTCGATCTATCGCGTATTCCTTGGATCATAGCGCTTGAATATTCAAGAGGTAATTTCTTCGACATCTTGACTTCTCGATTTTGTGTGGGTTTTGACGTTTTGGATGATAAAATCATGGTGTATGATGTGATATAGGCGTGATTATGGATATGATTGGGTATTCATCGGATTATTGAAAGATTATTCAAGAACACTTTGATTTTGTGTTGGTTTTTGGGGGTTTTCGTAGATTCGTCCGTTTTATCCGATTGAAGCTTGAGAACCTTGAGATTTTGATATATCTATACCGTATGAGTGTTTTCTTCTGATTTTACGGGTTGGATTGTGCCGTTTTCGGACTTGTGCGGAGTTTGGGCGATTTCCCAACCTTTAGTTATCCACCCGTATATTTTCTTGAATCGTAGACGAGTTTCGGGAGTCTCTTCGTATAATTTGAGTATGGATAATTAATTGTAATATTCCTTGCGAATCGTTTAGGTGCCGGAAGCGCGTTCTCGGACCTACCGAACTCATACCTTTCCTCCGTTCGATTTCTCGATGTCTCAAAGGCAAGTATACATTTATGATTGTACGTTCTCGACTTTGAAAGTATGAAATATTGATGGTATGATTATTTTTTGCCACTCCGGGACGGGCCTATGGTCCTCTGAGGGTTTCGTAGCCTCTGGTGCGATTCCATGGTTGATATGAACGAACCGTTTCTATGGCATTCATATGAAATAATGTTGGCATGTAATGAACGAACCGTTTTGACGGCATTCCTACATGTAACGGCGTATGATATGAACGAATCGTTTCTACGGTATTCACATACGTCTTGAGATTTTAGTTATTCCGGAATACTAGTCTTATATTGATGAATTGACGGATTACATTTACTTTATGGTCGAGGAGTATTATGTTTCATATTGTTATACTTGCACTAGCTATTCGACGGCTAACCCCTTTATGGGGGAAATACGTTTCATGTATTTCAGGTTCCAGGGGAGCGGACGGGCAGGTATCGGGTCGGCATAAAGATGGTGGGCAAGCGTGATACTGTGTCTTTCTTCCGGTTATGTTTGGAGTTTCTCGTTCAGTGTTGTTGTACTGGATTGGCTATTGAATACCCGAGTATTGTTTTCCTTTCCTTGATGTTTCCGGCCTGTGTTTGCCGAAGTATTGAATTGAGTTGTGATGTTTGTGAATACATTGGTTATATTTCGAATACCTTTGTATCATTTTTCATTCCATTGTGTGTAGACCTTATCGGTCAAAATTTATGGTTCCGCGTATGTTTAGCCTTGTGGGTCCCACGGCGGGGCTTACGGCGCTGTAATATCCCTGAATAACTTGGGGGTGTTACAGAATATGGTATCAGAGCTTAGGTCTATGGATACCTAGGCTGTCGGTCTTTTGGGTCGATCGAGTCGTTAATTGTCCATAGTATCACTACTCTGCCATCATCACAGTGCGACCGGTACTTGTAAGACCTCTCACTCTTCTGGTGTTTCCTTATTCGTTTTGCTTCCATTTTATCGGTATTCTTGAGAACCGGACACTTTGTTGATGCGTGATTGAATTGTGCTTACGTGACTTGTGTGTTCTTGAGTATGTCAGCTGGTAGGGGCCGTGGCCGTGGTCGTGGCCGTGGGCGAGGAAGAGGTCGTGGCGCGGCCGTTTCCATCAGTTCAGTTGCGGGGTCGACCGACACCAGTTTGTCGAACTCGGTGCATCCCAACACCGAGAGTCAGCACGACCAGTCAGATGGTCAGGGGAACAACGCAGACGTTGGAGTGGCGAATGCACTTCAACAATTGGCTACTCAGATGACTATTTTGGCACAAACTGTTCAGCTGAATAACCCGAACCCAAATACGGATGCCCTGCTTCAGAATGTAATCCGTATGCACCCTCCATGATTTGGCGGTGCCACTGCTAGCCGGGAGGATTGGTTAGCGACTGGAGAAGATTTTCGAGGCGCTTGATTGCCCGAGGTGAGGAAAGTACCGATTGCTCAAGATTTCCTCACTAAGGAGGCCGCTACTTGGTGGAAGGTCATCAAGCCACAGGATCGTATTGCCTCATGGGATGAATTTAAGGAGCTCTTGGAGGCCGAGTTTTGTCCTTGGCCGTACGAGAGAGCGAATCCGAGCCTTCTTCGAGGCTAAACCACAAGATATTCCCGCTTTCGCAGCGATCGTGGAGTATAACCAACAATTAATCCATGTGAAGGATCAAGTACGTAACGAGCGTGATAAGATCCGTTATTTTGATATGCGGATGAATTTGGACTTGCGGCGGTACATGGCCGGATTTGCTTGTACCACCTTTGAAAGAGTATCGTGACGAGCTTTAGCCCATGATATGTTGAGCCCCGACAATGATACCGTTGAAGAACCGCAGAAGCAGAAAGTCGGGGGAAATTTTTCTGGCTCTAAGGGTGGCAACTTTCAGAAATCACAGCATTTACTAACCGCTTTGTCGGACAGTCGTCACGTTCTAATAAAGGGAAGAGGAGTTACCGTCCCACTTCGGGTACCTCAAATCGCGCGGTGACTTGCTATAATTGTGGCCGTTCAGGCCACATTAATTTGGAATGCCACTTTCCACCGTTGAAGTGTCACACGTGCGGACAGATGGGACATAGAGCGACTTATTGTTTCGAGCCGAATCAGACTTTGGACACTCGGGCTTCTGCCCCAGCTGGTCAACCTCAGCAGAATTTTGGCAGGGGCCGGGGACGGGGTCAGAACGCTGGAGGGGGGAACTCTAGCGTCGGTTCGGTACAACCACGAGTTTATGAGATGCGTCGAACAGACGAGCCCGACGCGGCGGTGGCTTCAGGTACCATCCATATTTTATCTTATCCAGTCCGTGTGCTTTTTGATTCGGGTGCTACACATTCTTTTATTTCTTTGGAGTGTGTACGCCGTTTGAATATAACTTGTGTGACTGCTTGCGATCCCTTTATCGTGAGACTGCCTAGCGGAGATAGGATTGTGGGGAATCAGGAGATTAGAGAATTTCCGGTGGTTATATCCGGTATGGAATGGTCATCAAATTTAATTGTAGTTGATATGGAAGGCGAGGACGTAATCCTCGGCGAGGATTGGCTTAATAATCACCAAGCGATTATGAATTACCGTACCAAAGTTATCACTATGATGACTGAAGACGGATCTGAGTACTCATTTTTGGGACGTAAGTCGGGCCAATCCAAGTTACTTATCAGTGCCATGAAGGCCGTAAGACTTTTAAATAAAGGTTGTACGGGCTATTGGTGCTATGCTTTGAAGACGGAAGGAAGCGAAGTCGATTTCTCTTCAATTCCGGTTGTTAATGAGTATCCCGATGTTTTTACGGACGATCTTCCGTGATTACCGCCAGATCGAGAGATAGAATTTACCGTAGACTTAGAGCCAGACGCGGCGCCGATTTCTAAAGCGCCTTACCGGATGGCACCTTCCGAAATGCAAGAATTGAAGAATCAGTTAGGAGAACTTCTGGAGAGGGGTTACATCAGACCGAGCGTTTCGCCTTGGGGCGCGCCTGTTCTTTTCGTGAGGAAGAAAGATGGTTCACTACGTTTGTGCATCGACTACCGCGAGCTGAACAAAGTAACCATCAAGAACAAGTACCCTCTACCGCGTATAGATGATTTATTTGATCAATTGCAAGGAGCTACGGTTTTCTCGAAGATTGACTTAAGATCCGGGTATTATCAACTCAGGGTGAGGGAGTCCGACATTCCGAAGACGGCGTTCCGGACGAGATATGGGCATTATGAATTTGTAGTTATGCCTTTTGGGTTGACAAATGCGCCGACAGTATTCATGCAGTTAATGAATAAAATATTCATCGAGTACCTCGACAGGTGTGTAGTCGTCTTTATTGACGACATCTTGATCTATTCTCGAGATAAGGAGGAACATGCCCGGCACTTGCGTTTGGTCTTAGACATTTTGAGAACCGAGCACCTCTATGCAAAATTCTCGAAATGTGAGTTTTGGTTGGAAGAAGTTATATTTCTCGGCCATGTGATTTCGGCCGAAGGGGTTCGTGTAGACCCGCAGAAGATCGAGGCAGTGCTAGATTGGGCACCGCCTAAAAATGTTAAAGAGGTTCGTAGCTTTTTGGGCCTTGCTGGGTATTACCGTCGGTTTGTCGAGGGGTTCTCGAAACTCGCTCGACCGCTTACAAAATTACTCCAGAAGACCGAAAAGTTTATACGGACGGATGAGAGACAACGAGCTTCGATGAATCAAGAAACGATTGACTTCAGCGCCGATTCTAACTTTACCACATGGTAGCGAAGGCTTTGCAGTTTACAGTGACGCTTCGGGTCAAGGCCTGGGCTGTGTGCTTATGCAGCATGATAAGACGATAGCTTTTGCGTCTCGTCAATTAAAGCCTTATGAGATGAATTATCCTACTCACGATTTACAATTGGCCGCAATTGTCTTCGCACTCAAGATTTGGCGGCATTATTTGTATGGTTCACCGTGCCGGATTTATACCGATCACAAGAGCCTGAAGTATATTTTCAGTCAGAAGGAGCTGAATATGAGACATCGGCGTTGGTTAGAATTGATAAAGGATTATGATCTGGAAATTCTTTACCACCCTGGGAAAGCCAATGTCGTTGCGGATGCTCTAAGCCGCAAATCAGCATCTCTTCAAATGCTCGAAGTTCTTACGTCCCAGACAAAACTTCGTCAAGATCTAATTGAGCAAGGGATAGAAATTTGGTTTCGACAAGTACAGGGACAGTTGTATGCTCTCGAAATTACTTCGTCCTTAGTTGACGACATCAAAGGGAAGCAGTGGAGTGATCCGATGATTTCTCAACTGAAGGAAGATGTGATTAAAGGAAAAGCTCCTGGCTTTATGATACACGAGGATAGTATTCTGAGATTTCAGGGCAGACTTTGTGTTCCGAACAATTTAGAGCTGAGACAGAGAATCCTCCGAGAAGCCCATGCTACGCCTTACTCAATCCACCCCGGGACGAGTAAGATGTACAAGGACTTGAAGCGAAATTTTTGGTGGAATAACATGAAGAAGGATGTTACGGAGTTTGTATTACGGTGCTTGACGTGTCAACAAGTCAAGATCGAACATCAACGACCGGCGGGGTTGTTGAAACCACTTCCCATTCCCGAGTGGAAGTGGGAAGATATCTCAATGGATTTTATCACTGGCATGCCGAGAACTCGGACTGGAATGAATATGATTTGGGTAATTGTCGATCGATTGACCAAGTCTGCACACTTTTTTGGTATTAAGGATACTTGGGGACCGGACAGATTGGCTCGACCCTTTATCGCTGAGATCGTGAGGTTACACGGTACCCCCAAGACCATTGTTTCTGATCGAGACGGCCGTTTTGTATCGCATTTTTGGCAGGCCGTTCATCAGGCTCTGGGTACTGAGTTGAGATTGAGCACCTCCTTTCATCCTCAGTCGGACGGTCAGACAGAGAGGACGATTCAGACGTTGGAGGATATGTTGCGGGCTTGTGCCTTAGACTGGAGTAATGATTGGGAGCTTCACTTGCCGTTGATTGAGTTTGCTTACAATAATAGCTGGCATGCGTCGATCAAAATGGCACCCTTCGAGGCACTCTATGGTAGGCGATGTAGGTCGCCATTATGTTGGGACGAGGCTTCTGAGCTAGTTGGGACGGAACCAGATATGTTGTTGGAGACCAAGGAAAAGATTTCTATCATCCGAGATCGATTACTGACTGCCCAGAGTCGTCAGAAATCTTACGCCGATACTCGTCGTCGACCCTTGGAGTTTGAAGTGGGGGATCACGTCTTGCTCAAAGTATCGCCGACCAGAGGAGTTTTTCGCTTCGGTAAAAAGGGAAAACTCAGTCCAAGGTATATCGGACCCTTCGAGATTTTGGACAGAGTTGGAGACCTAGCTTATCGCTTGGCGTTGCCTCCAGCTTTGAGTCACGTCCATAGTGTTTTTCATGTGTCCCAGTTGAGGAAGTACGTACCGGATCCGAGCCACATTATCGACTACAGTGAGATTGACGTAGCCGAGGATATTACCTTTCCGGAGAGACCCGTGAAGATCCTTGAGCATCGCGAGAAACAGCTTCGGCATAAGACCATTCCACTGATTAAAGTACAATGGTCGAGGCATGGAGTCGAAGAGGCGACTTGGGAGACGGAAGAGAAGATGCAGGTGGAATACCCCGAACTATTTATTTCTTAAGTTTCGGGACGAAACTTCTTTTTAGAGGGGGAGAATGTAATACCCGGTCGAAATCATGTCATTTCAAACCTCTTCTTGTTCTTCGAATCGTGATTTGTTGGACGAACCCTTGTAATTATTGCTTGGAACCACCGTTTTGGGGTTCCCGTACTTCTATTTCGTGTTATTGTTGCCCAGACATTGAATCATATTGCTTTTATTCTCTTTCCGGGACATTTTTCATCATTTTAGGACCCGAAGGGGGTGTGAGCCGCGGCACAAGGAGTGTGCGCCGCGGCACACACATTTCCTAGACCTGGCCGAGCGGACTGTACCGGGTGCCGCGACACATCTGAGCTGAGCCGCGGCACACTGGTGTTGCATCCTCAGCCAAAACCCGCCTGTACCCGGTGCCGCGGCACATCTGATCTGAGCCGCGGCACACTGCCGAAACCTGGGAACAATTTTTAGGCCTGTGCCGCGGCACACCTATGCTGAGCCGCGGCACACAATGCGGTCAACTGCATAATTCGGCTTTTTAAGCGAGATTTCAGCCATTTTCCTCCATTTCCTTCTTCCATCGCGAGAGAGAGAGAGTTGAGGGAGGAGTTCTTTCCATATCTATCACTTGTGTGTTGAAGATTTACCACTTTCACTCGGTTGGGAAGCACGGATAGTCGATCTATCGCGTATTCCTTGGATCATAGCGCTTGAATATTCAAGAGGTAATTTCTTCGACATCTTGACTTCTCGATTTTGTGCGGGTTTTGACGTTTTGGATGATAAAATCATGGTGTATGATGTGATATAGGCGTGATTATGGATATGATTGGGTATTCATCGGATTATTGAAAGATTATTCAAGAACACTTTGATTTTGTGTTGGTTTTTGGGGGTTTTCGTAGATTCGTCCGTTTTATCCGATTGAAGCTTGAGAACCTTGAGATTTTGATATATCTATACCGTATGAGTGTTTTCTTCCGATTTTACGGGTTGGATTGTGCCGTTTTCGGACTTGTGGGGAGTTTGGGCGATTTCCCAACCTTTAGTTATCCACCCGTATATTTTCTTGAATCGTAGACGAGTTTCGGGAGTCTCTTCGTATAATTTGAGTATGGATAATTAATTGTAATATTCCTTGCGAATCGTTTAGGTGCCGGAAGCGCGTTCTCGGACCTACCGAACTCATACCTTTCCTCCGTTCGATTTCTCGATGTCTCAAAGGCAAGTATACATTTATGATTGTACGTTCTCGACTTTGAAAGTATGAAATATTGATGGTATGATTATTTCTAGCCACTCCGGGACGGGCCTATGGTCCTTTGAGGGTTTCGTAGCCTCTGGTGCGATTCCATGGTTGATATGAACGAACCGTTTCTACGGCATTCATATGAAATAATGTTGGCATGTAATGAACGAACCGTTTTGACGGCATTCCTACATGTAACGGCGTATGATATGAACGAACCGTTTCTACGGCATTCACATACGTCTTGAGATTTTAGTTATTCCGGAATACTAGTCTTATATTGATGAATTGACGGATTACATTTACTTTATGGTCGAGGAGTATTATGTTTCATATTGTTATACTTGCACTAGCTATTCGACGGCTAACCCCTTTATGGGGGAAATACGTTTCATGTATTTCAGGTTCCAGGGGAGCGGACGGGCAGGTATCGGGTCGGCATAAAGATGGTGGGCAAGCGTGATACTGTGTCTTTCTTCCGGTTATGTTTGGAGTTTCCCGTTCAGTGTTGTTGTACTGGATTGGCTATTGAATACTCGAGTATTGTTTTCCTTTCCTTGATGTTTCCGGCCTGTGTTTGCCGAAGTATTGAATTGAGTTGTGATGTTTGTGAATACATTGGTTATATTTCGAATACCTTTGTATCGTTTTTCATTCCATTGTGTGTAGACCTTATCGGTCAAAATTTATGGTTCCGCGTATGTTTAGCCTTGTGGGTCCCACGGCGGGGCTTACGGCGCTGTAATATCCCTGAATAACTTGGGGGTGTTACACTTGTGTCGTGGTTTAGCAAGAAACAATTGGCAAACTCTCTTTCAACAGCTGAATCAGAATACTATGCTGCTGGTAGTTACTGTATGCAGATCATTTGGATGCAACAATAGCTGTCAAATTATGGATTCACTGTCAAGGAAACACCCATCATGTGCGATAGCACGAGTGCAATTGCAATAACTCACAATTCTGTATTGCACTCGCGTACTAAGCATATCCATATGAAGCATCACTTCATCAGGAATTATATTGAGAACAAGGATGTCCGGCTCGAAAAAGTCCTTACAGATATCCAGTTAGCCGACATGTTTACCAAACCTCTCGGCACAGAAAGATTTTGTATGCTTAAAGAAGAATTGGGAATGCTACAGCCTGACTCCCTGTAAGTTTTTAATTCTTTTACTCAACAATTGAGGGGGAATGTTGTAAGACCCACGAATACAGTATCCACCGTTAATTACCTATAAACTCAGACAATCCGAATAGCACTGTGGAAACAAAGAGACATGAAATCATCCTACAGCTGGCATGTGCAATAATTAAGGGAGAATACAGTATGACACATGAATACAGTATTAATCCAAAATTGATGTATGGAATTGAATCCCGTATGTACCTTTTAAGGTGGAACGCTGTATTTTCACGGATACAGCACATACTGTGGGAAATTAATTAATATTATAATACTAATATTCTATTCATTTTAAAACAATTTTGAGTCCATGTGCCCTGTTTTAAATTCAAACTTATTTTGCATTAAATGCTTTACATGACATCTAGACTATTTTATATCAAACTCCGCGATTTTTCAAATTATTTAAGATTTTCACACTGCCATTTCGGCCAATAAGGGAAGTCAAAATGACAGATATGGGACCCGGTATTAATTCAAAATCGGATGGATAAGATGTACATGTTATGCTCAGTCCATCCTGATGGTTCATTTAAAACGAAGGTTCCCATCCCTTAAATCTGACCGTCCACTATCTGGCAACCCTAAATCTTCCCACCGCCCATTATAAAAGGACTGTTCTTGCCCCCTTTGACTCTTTACGCTTTCTTCATATTTAACGAGTCTTTGAGCAAACAGGCTACATCTCTCACTGCAATTTTTCTGCACTATCTCTGCGTATCTCTTACTTTCTCTTCTGATCTTACGATGGCATCCTCACAAACTTCATCCCCTACTCTCAAGAAGACTGCCACCATCATTGACGGATGGATCTTTGCCAGATCTGTGGTTGTTGAATGAGTCTATGCTGAGTTCGACGACGTTGACTCTATGGAGATCATCGTTACAAGGATTCGTCAACAAGGCCTCTATCGCCTTGGAAGCCACACCCCTGAGCGCTACGATGCGAAAATGGTTGAGGAATTTTATCGCTACACGTCTGTTCGTTTTCTCTCTCTTGCTCAAGGAGGAAACATCTCTGATATTTCTGCCACCGTTCGCGGAGTGGAGATCCGCGTCGACCAATATTTGCTGCAGAACTTGTACCGGCTACCTGCTGATGGCCTATCTATGCAGGAGCTTGAGACTTTTCGGTCTCAAGAGGTCCTCACCAAATATTGGGGACTAATGACTGGCTCGGAATCGAACGTGACTGTTCATGCTTCATGCCAGAAGAAAATCTTTTGCTTACCATTTAATTATTTACACGATTTTTGTTGCCGCGTGATTGAAAAAAGGACCGGTTCTTTCGAGATGTGCACCAATCTGAGATTCAGAATGATGGTTGCCATCATGTCTGCTGAGAAGGTCGACTGGTGCCAGATTGTCCTCAAAATACTGTAGGAAGAAGTCTCTAAACCTCCCTCTCAAAAGAAATCCTTTGGACTGATTCTGAATAACATTCTGACCAAGTGCGGTGTTCCTCAATCAAATGAAGCGAAAAATATCAACGAACGAAAATATATTGGAGGAACCAGGCCCTCCGTATTCAACAAAGAACACCTGATTGGATTGAGATCCTTTATCAGAACTATGCCCCTTTCTGCTGATCCGAGGGACATAACTTCGAAGTCCGGGAGTGAGGAGATTTAAAGAAAATAAAAAGATCTCACAGCAAAACTCCTATTGCTGGTGAGAAGCCGACAAGGATGCCAAGGATGCTTACAAAATTCAAGGTTGCTGAGATTACAGCCGTCTCTGTGGATGCTTCTTTGATGGCCCAACCCACTGAAACGACCCCCCAGGGCGCAACTCCTGCGGACGAAATAACTGCTACTGTCCAGACAGTATATCCCGAGCCATTGGCGGCGACGACGGATGCACAGTTATTTGCCAACGTTGAAGACTCTGGCCAGTCGGCTGCCCATTTGGGGCCTATCGCTACATCTCCTGAATGGGAACCCACACCCATAAGGGATCCATCTCCCCTCAGGGTACCAACCCCTGTACGAGATCCCTCTCCAATACAGGATCCTACACTGTAGTGGAACCCTTGCCTACAGTGGACCCATGCATTGTATGCAGACCCTCTCCTGACTCCATTATTAACAAAACTTTGTTATCAGTGCAAATTGAATAGGCCTACGACCGCTTCATTCAATGGAAATCATATAGGCTTTCTCCGTATGAAACTTTGTACAATTGGAGCGAATGGAGTGAAGAAGAAGGGTTTGTTCTGGAGGTGACACTCTTAGAATATTGAAGTCCTGATCCAATGGGATAACCTTTGCTGCAAAGAGCTGATTTCGAGCCATATCATGGACAAAGCTGATGCTCGAAAGAAAGGGAAATCTTTGTCTGAAGAAACAATTCCTATCAGTCCAAAATCTGACCACAACTCAGACGATGACGAAGACGCCTTCCAGGCTGGTCTGAGGATGAGCCGTGAAGAATCAAGATAACAGGAATTCTCCAGGACACAACATAAACAGGGAGAAGGGACATGAAGTCACCATCAGTCCCCTTCCCAACAGCAAGAAACTGTTCAAGACAGCGAGGAATCAGTCCCTCCTGTCATGGAGGAACCAACAGTTTCACAACAGGCATCCGAGCTTGTCGCCGAAGACCAAGCCCACGCCATCCCACAAGAGGAATCAGTCCCTCTCCCAGAGCAGGCGGAAGCTGAGAGACAACAGGATGATTCAGTCCCTCCTTTACGTATGTCTACAGAAACCATTCCGGAACAGGAGGAATCAGTCCCCCTCTGTCGCCGATTAAGCCGAGCAGCCGCAAGCTGCAACTGCCCCTGATGCCCCTGCACCATCACCCATTGATGTGGAATCTGACTACAGTTTCTTACCTGAGGATGAACCACAACGGCCACGCACTCATGTGGTCGTCACACAACTCAATAGAGGTGACGAAGAAAAGCCCAGCTCTCCAGCCAAACACGAGCAACTTCATGCTCTCAGTCGCCAAACTGTTTTCCTATAGGATGCTGTGAATGCCCTGCACACTGTTGAAAAAGAGATTAATTGGTTGCATGAGACTGCCATAGACGAAATGATTGGTGTCAAGCGAGAAATCTCCCAAGTGGAAAAATCTTTCCGCATTTTGCCCACTGTCTTGAGGCAAGCTCTCAATGAACTTCAATAGCGCCAGGAGAAAATTCTCTTGGAAGAACAAGCAAAGCTCCGCATCTCAGAATCCAAGACTGCGTCTGCTCTTCAGGAAACAGACTCCTACCTTCAAGGCCATGATAAAGAGATTGATGATATGTCACTAGTACTCAAATCACTAGTTGATAAAATGTCAAGTATGGAGACCAAACAAGATGATGCAATGAAAATCCTGGAACGCCTAGATGAAAAGGTCTCCTATCTTGATGAGGCCAAAAAGGGGGATTAGGCTAGAGAAGCTACAAAGAAATTGAGACTGGAGCAAGAAAAGGAGTTCGGAGCTGCAATAGAAGACAACATTACTGTTGCAATTACTCGATTATCAGCTCCTTCTCACACTGTTAGGATATAGGGTGCTTGTCCGGAATTCCATTATCCAAAATTTCCTTAGAATAACCTCGTGCAGAAGCCTCCAATGATAAATCTCCCGGACAACATACAACCAATAACCGATGAGATAAAAGATTGGAGGAAAAATGAACTGTTAAGATACTTCATGCTTCTTATCAGGGAATACCCCATATTCAACAATTGTTTTAAAACGGGGTTGGATGAAGGAAAGCTTCCCTCACAGCTCCAGTTAAAATCTAAGCATAGGAAAGGAGATCTGGTTACCCAACCGGAGGACTAGATCCTTGTTTTCAACAAATAAGCTGAAGAAAGAGCAGTCTATTTAAATCGAAACAAGGATGCCTTGCAAAACTGGTGGAAGGGAACCAAGAATGACCCAATAAGGTCTTGGAGGCATGCTGACTACAGGAGTTAGCTTGAAAGATCCATCCTGTATCTTATTTTATAAACAACAAAAAGTTTGTATTTTTATTTCTGCCCAAACATTGTAATATTTCACTACTACAAAAACAGCTTTTACTGACACTTAGTTTCTGACACTTTATCAAAAGTGTCAGTAACTTCAGACATTTCTCTCATTTTTTATTTTTAACATAATTGTGTCATAAGATACTGACACTTAAGTATCAGTAAATTGAGTATCAAAATTTACTGACACTTAAAATATCAATAATAAAAAAAAATGTACATCCCAGGAATAGAACCTGGGACGTGGTGATTTCATCACCAAACAAAAACCAACTCAGCTACATGAATGATTTACATTGATTCACAATATTATCTACAATAACCATAACAATGAATATTAATTAGTAATCAATATTAAGAACCAATATTATAGAAACCGTAAAACACTTAACCCTAATTCATTCTTCCGCTGCCTCCGTTCTCACATAAGACTTCTTTCATCTTCTTCCTCACAGTTGCAAATACTAAATCCCCATAACCCCAAATTCCGATTCTCCTACTTCTATACCAATGGAATTCAATCCCTTTACCACAAAACCCTAAAGCTTTGATTATAATTATCCCATAAAAGTTAAACAAAACAGCTATATTTGGCTATTGAATCTGCGCTCGGTAGCTCGATGTGGGAATAGCTTGTATGTTACTTCAGCATGCACGGTAAATTCCTACTTTTTGGTTAATTTTTAGTACTTCTTGCAAGATTATATAGTTTCTAATCTATTTATGGACAACTTTAGTTAAATAATATGATTATTTTTGTGTTGTTGCTCAGAGATTGTTGAGTAGTGACTTTGAACTTGATTTTATGATTCTTTATATGTGTGTTTTCACTGTTTAATTTTCACAATTTTTTTGATGCATTTCGTTTTTTATAATTAATTAGTTTTATGAAGAAAACCCTAGAATTTGTATTAATCTTTGATATTGTATTTTTGTTTCTGAAATTTTTCATCTGGTCAGATTGTTAAATTTTGGGTTTTGTTTTTGATTTGTCACGCCGTTGTTTTTGCAAGAAAAACTCCATGTTTGGTAGGCTTGTAAAATGCAAGAAAAGTTTTTCAAAAACGACTTTACATGCTAGTTTTCAACATTGATTGAGAATCGGCATTTTTAAGTTCCTTCGGGTCCACATTGTTTGTGTAACTTCGTGTTTTTGTGGTTTGAGATCATTGTTGGCGACTTGACTTTCTCTTACTCCAGATTTGCGGTATCTATTTCTCGCCTAAATATTTCTCGATCACATCGATTTTTCAAAAAATCGCTTTATGTGTTTAAGTAAATTTCTGTTGCTTTCGTGTTATTTCTTGTAATGATTATATTAAATTCTAAATCTGTTCTTATGTATTTCGTTGGGGTTTTGATTGTAGTTTGTAACAACTACCGTTAAACTTGTTAAAGAGGGGGATCTCGAGTTGAACACGAAGGTAAGCATAGTTTCCCAATTCTAATAAAAGATCATGTTTTTTTTTATGTTTCGAGAGTTCTACCTTCGCGTAGTCTCTGTCCATATTGTAAGGGCCCATGAGGTAGTTTCTTTTATCTTCTGAGCTTCTAAAACACCAGTTGCCGCTTCTTCTGTTTAATTGTAGAATAGTGTATTTGTACTCCTTATTTTTTTGGACATATAAAGCAGATTTTTGATGAGTCTAAATTTTTTTATGTGAACGTTCCTTCTTGATGTAAGTATCAAATTTTTTAAAACACCAGTTGCGGTATCTATTTCTTAGTCTAAATATTTCTGGACTGCGATTGATTTTTTCAAAAATCTGCTTTATATGTTTAAGGAAATTCCTTGTTGGTTTCCTGTTATATTTTGTAATGATTATATTAAACTCTAAATCTGCTCTCATGTATTTCTTTGGGGTTTTGATGGTAGTTTGTAACAACTACCGTTGAACTTTTTAAAGAGGGGGCAGTGTCGAGTTGAACAGGAAGGAAGGTAAGCATTGTTTCCCCATTCTAATAACAGATCATGTTCTTTTTTTTTTATGTTTCGAGAGTTCTACCTTCGCGTAGTCTCTGTCCATATTGTAAGGGCCCATGAGGTAGTTTCTTTTATCTTCTGAGCTTTTAAAACACCAGTTGCCGCTTCTTCTGTTTAATTGTAGAATAGTGTATTTGTACTACTTATTTTTTTCCCAAGCCCTCGTGTGATTTCACCGTTTAATGTTTACAATTTTTTGTTATGTTTTACAAATTTATAATTACATAGTTTTATGGAGAAAACCCTACAATTTGTATTAATCTTTGATATGGTACTTTTGTGTCTGTAAATTTTTCATCTGCTCAGATATTTAAATTTTGGGTTTTGTTTTCGATTTGCTGCGACCGTTGTTTTTGCAAGAAAAACTCCATGTCCAGTAGGCTTGTAAAATGCAAGAAAAGTTTTTCAAAAACTGACTTTACATGCTAGTTTTCAACATTGATTGAGAATCGGCATTTTTAAGTTCCTTCGGGTCCACATTGTTTGTGTAACTTCGTGTTTTTGTGGGTTGAGATCATTGTTGGCGGCTTGACGTTCTCTTTCTCAGATTTGCGGTATCTATTTCTCGGTCTACATATTTACGGATCGCGATTGATTTTTTCAAAAATCTGCTTTATATGTTTAAGGAAATTCCTTGTTGGTTTCCTGTTATTTTTTGTAATGATTATATTGAACTCTAAATCTGCTCTCATGTATTTCTTTGGGGTTTTGATGGTAGTTTGTAACAACTACCGTTAAACTTTTTAAAGAGGGGGCAGTGTCGAGTTAAACAGGAAAGAAGGTAAGCATTGTTTCCCCATTCTAATAACATATTATGTTTCTGTGAAAATAATTAAGTGCTACATTTACTACAAATGCTACATTATAACATATCAATATTCTTCTGGTGTTTGATTATTTATTTGTAGTTTTGTATATGAATTTGCTTAAGTTTGCATACCATGGCTTATGTTAAAATAAAATGATATGAGTTATTTCTTATCATCTTTTTTGGACATAGTCACTTAATGTTGGTGATTTCTTGGAGGTCTATAGTGTTGGTGATAGGAGGTCTATAATGTTGGTGATTTCTTGGAGTTTTCTATTTTGGATGTTGAAAACCTAATATCAGTTAGATATCCTTGCACATTATGTTACAATATGGAGTTTCATAATCTTTAACTAGTAAAGCTTCATTTATTTGAAAATGATTTTCTTGAGTCGTATGTCATTTGGACTAAGCTGGTCTTTCTTCCTCCACAAACTGTCAAAACATACACCTAGTAAAAAATTTAGATGTCAAGATTTTAATTCTGGTCTTCTGATGACATATGTATATGTCATAAATAAAGGTATTTTAATTCTTGTTTTCTTCATACTTTTGCTTTCCGAATCTGGTTGTCCATCTTTACGTGTTCTTTTTTGTTTCGAGAGTTCTACATTCGCCTAGTCTTTGTCCATATTGCAAGGGCCCGAGTTAGGTTCTTTTATCTTCTGAGCTTTAACACTAGTTGCCGCTTCTTGTGTTGATAAAATATTTAATACTACCTTATGTTATCATTTGGTCGATATTAAAAGAAAAAGATATTGAGCAAGTTAAGGAAACAAAAGATGTTTCACAACCATTAGTGCTCAGGCACGCATTCATTTTGGTTAAATTGAATTATTTTTGTGGCAAAAATATTTCTTATATGCATGTTTATGAACTGCATTCGACACTTGAATATTATATATGCACAGTAAAGGTATTGGAAATGGACAAAACTTGGATAGCTTGTGATAGAAGGTCTTTAGAGTATAAAATTGGTGTTCTTGATTTCTTAGAATTTGCAATTTTAAATGCAAAACCGAATGTCAATCCGATGTCCTTGCACCTTTTGTTGTAATATGGAGTTTCATAAGCCTGAACTGGTCAGGCTTCATTTGTTTCAGAAAGGTTTTCTTGAGTCGTATGTCATATGGACTAAGCATGGGGAAGTTGACCCTTTTACCTCCACAAAGTGTCAAACCCATCCACCTAGTGAAAGATTTAGATGTCAAGATTATAATAATGTAGTTGATATGGTCCAGGATGTTTATGAGCATTATGATAAAGACCCTAGTACTTTAAAACACATGCTTGATGATGCTAAAAAACCTTTATATCCGGGTTCAAAGCATTCAAAGCTTGCCGGTTTGATGAGGCTCTATAGTGTTAAAGGGAATTATGGGTGGTCTGATAAAGGGTTTTCGGCTTTGTTAGATGTCCTTGCTGATATTTTGCCTATTAATTTTCCCTTTGCAAAAAAGTACTCCGAAGTCTGTGAAGAGTAAAATAAATAAGACTTGTGAAATAACTCCACATAAGCTAGATTTCGAAGTTACTTCAAAACCTACCCCGAAGAAGAATCCTATGTTATTAGAAGAATCCTTTAAGCCATTACCTAAACCAATTTCTCCGAACTCTCCTGTAAATGATGTGCAATTTATCTATGACAAGAGAGTACAAAAGAATGAACCACTTGTCATCAAACCATTGGATCGGAAGCTTGATCGAAGTAAGAATATTCGAGGAGCTGCACAATCAAAAGAGAGTCGCAAGAGTGAATATATAAACATGTTCACCATGTTTGTTGAGAATTCACTACCGCGATCGATCCTTATTGGGCATGACACAACAACGTTCGGTGAAATTTGGGAAACGATACTGGATAAAGTGATTTGTGATGAAATCATCAACTTTCAGAATGTTTCAAATTGCGTTATTGACATATGGATCAAGTACGGTACAAGTGTATTATGTGATGCTATGATTTTGTTTGATCTAAATGTACTTCATACGGTGTTTTTTTCTTGTAGGTATTTGTGCGAGGAGATGGACAGTAGCGGAATTGTCAACCCATTTCAGTTTAGGCTTTTTGAAAAGCTACATCCAACAAAGTTCGGAGTCAACGACAAATCCCAATACATTTCGAAACTTTTGGGTTTGACTGAGTTAGGACAAGTCGTCGTATTTCCTTATAATCCTGGGTATAATTTTTACTTTTTACTGTTCATATATTTTATTAGATAATAATAAGTTATTTTTAATATGAATTTTCATCACAAACTGTGATTTCATTTTTTAGTGGCCATTGGGTGTTGTTTGAAATTGACTTAGTGAGCCGTACAGTGTATTATCTTGACCCCATGAGACATAGTCCCGATGAAACCATCAAACAAATAGTGAACCAGTTTAGTGTTTTACTTAGTTTATGCTTTCATGTTCTTAAACTTCCATTTTTGCATTTCTTTACCAATGGTTTAAATTCTTCTTTGCAGGGGCATTAGAATATATCAATCTTTGAAGTGTGATAGAAAGATTAATGTGCAGTGGGTCTCTGTGAAGGTAAAAATGGCGAAATCGAAATATGTTGAGTACAAATTTTAAACAAAAGCATTACTTAACTGGTCTTCTTTTGTAGTGTCCAAAGTAGCCTAGCTTTTTTGAATGTGGCTACTACGTGATGAAATATATCGAAGATATCGTTAAGGATGTGAACATTCTAAAAAATGATGTAAGTATCAAAATTTTTAGTGTTGTTAAATTTCAGTTGTGTTATATAAAATTGGTGTTGCTGATTTCTTACAACAAAAATTTCAACATTCTTACTGATATAATAAAATTGGTGTTCTTGATTGCAAAATTTTATTGGTGTTCTTTGTATAAAATTGGTGTTCTTGATCGGCAACAAATTGGTGTTCTTTGTATTAAAGACCTTCTTACGGCTGAATCGATTAAATTTCGGTTGTATTATATATTGCACATTCGGATTTTTACAATCCGATGTCCTTGCACCTTTTGTTGTATTATATATGCACACTCTTATTTTTGTGAATTTGAAATGTCGGTTCAAAGGAATGGATAACTACTGACATGAAAGATCTTTCTAACTACGTGATCGATGGGCTACATATGTTGCCAAGTTAATTCTGACATACAATCGTGAGGTAATTTTAATATGATTCATTTATATACAAAATCTATGTAGTATGTACTTGTAACAACAAAAAAAGATCCAACAAATCTGAAATGGACTTGAAACATAAACAACTAATAGAATGGCTGATCATATGCAGGGTGTAATGAGTTGCATGCAATGCACCTAAGTTGCAAGTTATGGAAATTGCATGACCCCACAGCCATCAATAATCACAATTATGTGAACTATACACAAACAGTCTTAAATAACTGCAGTGTGAGATATATATATATATGTAGTATATGCTGAAGGTGAGGGGGTGTGGGGGTGTGTGTGTTAATCATTCTACTTAAAAATGGTTGGTAATTCATTGGCAAATGCTTTTGTCATTCATAAAACTTTTGGTGTTCGCTTAGCGGACTATTCTTTTGCTAGTTTGGACTTTGGGTCGGCATAACTCAATCGACCGTACTAGATTGTTAAATTTGCGTAAGGCTTTGTGTATGGACTGGTAGTACGTGGCTCACCTGCATGCAATCTTATGTTCTTTTGGAACCTGCAAAATGTCCAGCACAGTTCAAGTCCTCATATCTTCAATCTATCTTTCATCCTGAAAAATAGAGTTCAGAATTATTAAAAAAAAATCCAGTTATCTTACAAAATTACATATACTCATCGGATGTTTATATTTACCTAAGAAATACCCCTCTTGAGGGTGAAATTTGTAAGTTCGGTCATGTCAACTAATTGATTCTTTACACTTGTACAGGTGGGAAAAATTTGAAGTTGTTGAGCATGTCGGTATGGTGGGACATTGTTGTTGCTGATGGTTATCATTGTATTTTGCATTGTATGCTTAAGTTGATGGAGATTGTTAGAGCTGGAGGATATTTTGTGTTGATGGAGATTGTTGTTCATGGTTATCAATGTATTTTGCATTGTATTTTGCTTATTATCAATGCTTATGGACATTGTTAGAGCTGGAGGTTTTTTTTTTTTTGAGGTTTGGCAGCACATTTGGGATGCTAATTGGTTTTGTATTGCTTGGTTTTGTATTGCTCTTTTTAAGTGCATTGCATTTGGGATGTTTTATAATTGAATTGTCTGTTTGAAAATTTCAATTTATGGTATTTTTTTCATGTAATTAAACAAAAAATGTAGTATTCATAAAAATAGAATTGAGATAAAAATATTTTTTTTTAACAAATGCGAGCATATATCGACACTAAAATAGTGTCAAGAATTTTTTTTGACACTTTATAATAGTTTCAGTAATGCTAAAGCCAGAACATACTGACACTAAAGTTTAGTGTCAGTAAAAAATTAATTACTGACACTATTTTAGTGTCAGTAAAAAAAAATACTGACGCTATTTTAGTGTCAGTATTTACTGACACCTTGTATTAGTGACACTAATTTTTAGTGTCAGTATTTTCTGGCTTTAGCATTACTGACACTATTACAAGGTGTCAGTAAAATTAATTACTGACACAAATAGTGTCAGTAAAGGGGAAAACTGTACTAGTGTTTGCTCAAACATCTATACAATCTACTTTTGTCTTGAAAGATTACAAATCGTAATCTACTATGTCACTGTGTGATTACGAAATTAATTTATTTGCTGCAATCAAACAAGTATGAAAACTTGTTAAGTACTTAAGCTATAAGAACTTGTCTACGAATAGTTCATAGGTTAAGTTGTATTCAACTAGATCAAAATGTATGATTGTGCGTGCGCGCCAATCATAAGTTTAAGTTGTAAAACACTTTCCTATTAGTTGCCATCATTTGAGAACTTGCCTGCGAGCAGTTCACATTTCTTTAATTTGCTGAAGGCCAGATCATTCAATAGAAGACCAAGAAGACAGCCTCCCTTTAAAGATGTTTCAAAGGTTTTGGCATCATCAAGAAGTTTTGGCAATCATCAAGAAGACTTACTGTCTGTTTGGCACTCTATCAAAACTCGATACAGGATTGATTATCCCAACAATAGATACAGGATTCGTTTATCCCAACAAAGTAACTCTCATGACTAGAGCTGTTATGCGAAACGAGCTGCTCGAAAGCTCGGCTCGGCTTGGCTCGTTAAGGCTCGTTAAAGCTCGACTCGAATATTAAATGAGCCGAGCTCGAGCTCGACTTGTTGCTCGATTTATTAACGAGCCGGCTCGAACTCGACTTGTTAGGCTCGATAACTAAGATTTTTCTTATAATTACATTAGGCTCGTTGGGCTCGGCTCGGCTCGATAGGCTCGTTAGGCTCGTTAGACTCGTTTACGAGTCGAGTCAAGCTCATCTCTTTACTCGTTAGTGTTATCGAGCCGAGCTCGGCTCGGCTCGTTAAGAGCTCGAGCCGAGCTCGAGCATCAAGTACTCGAGCTCGGCTCGGCTCAAATAACAGCTCATGACCCGGTCCAGCAGCTAAGCCACCAAGTCCCTATATGACCCCGTCGAGTCAATCCCTAGGTGAGAGTACCCCGAGAACAACCTTACAACTCTCATCAGTTCATATTTCCAAACCACAATTCCCGAGGGTCAATCACACTATATATAGTCGAGGTATTTTGCTAGAATGACCAACTTATCCAACACATACTCATGACCCAGAACTAATACCATCAACAAGGAAGCACACTATCTCAACAACACCGAACGACACAACCAATATCACATAAACTAACATATTCATCGATAATCATCTGTCTTCACGTACACATCTTAACCAAAGGATTAATCTTCAAAACTTACCGACGACGTAATCACACATAATGGCATCACACGAAAGTAATGCGATCCTATACTCAAAACTAATACCCATATTCAATTAAGCACATTAATTCACGAAACACACAAGTCACCTTTTAAGAAAAACATGATTGTAAATATACTGATTCTTTTGAAAAATGGTTATAAACATTCATTTAGCACATGTCGTCGATTACCAATCATTATATCCACAAAACACGTAATGTATGGGCAAGATACTTGCCTCTATAATTTATATCGGACACTCCAACAAACACGGCTCAATCGGGAACCCTCGAACACCTATAATTCTCCGGGCAGAAACAACAATAACACGATCGTCAGGAAGCTTGAATAAAACGACGAACGGAAGAGTTCTGACTCGAGTTCTTCACAAGAAACCTGACGCTAACATCATAGCATCAATAAATCCATGATCGTACGAGGAAGAATAATCGTAGAACGCCCGAATCCCCTTTGTGACATTTTGCCGGACACCTTAAAGGCGTCGATTAGGAACTCAACAAAACGACAAATCAAACCATGGGACAACGAGAGAATTGGTAGAACATAATAATCAATAATCCATCACTAATCTAAGTTAATTCGGATTAAATGGATGAAATCAATCCAAATCCCCAATTTTCCCAAAACTAGGATTTTAGAAAAACATACCCTGATTCGGTCGATCGGAGGAGGTTACGGAATGATTAATCGATGATATGGACTCAAGAACTTCGTGGAATGATAGTTTAACAACATGTTTGATTTCCCCAAGACTTGGCTGTGGAAGGATCGAAGATGAAATGGGAAAAATTAGTGAAACCCGACTGCTCGGTCATATCTATACCCGCGCGGAACACGGCGCAACAAACGGCCCAACTAGCGCCGTGTTTACCGTCGTGTTGTGGGTCAGTGCAGGACCTGACCGACACGGCGAAACACCCGGTGCAAGACACTTGCGCGTGTGTCTCGTCCGTGTCCGACACGGCACTTCACCCGGCAGAACACTTGCGCGGGTGTCTTGGCCGTGTCTCGGCAAATTGCTAGCCTGGCTAACCCTTCGCATCACCCAGTGCAAGACTCGGTGCTCGGCAATGCCGTTCGGCAAACGGCGCAGGACATGGCGCTCGGCAGTGCCGCTTATACCGCCGTGCTATACAGGTCCGGCCAGCAAAACCTTTGTTTGCAAAATGATTCTGACACAATCCGAAAATTACGATAGAACCACAACAATGATCTGGAAGAAGGCGAATAGTAATAAAACAGGACATATGATTAGCTCGACTTACGCAACGATAAGTTGTACCCGATGAACACCACAACACGGTACATCATGCAGTACCCAACATAGGGGAAAAATCTCAAGAAATCGGCAACAGAACAAAATGACCAGCACAACCAACAAAAATTCAAAAATAACCAGAACCGAGAATCTCGGGTATTACATTCGGTGAAGGTGTGCGAAAAAAGAGAAACATAAATAATTTTTTAAACAATTATGTATTTGCTTCTCTCATGGGACCAAAGAATCTTGACGAAGTACTAAACAAGGAAAGTTGGGTCATTGTTATGCAAGAAAAACTTAATCAATTCGAAAGGAAAAAGGTATGGGAATTGGTTCCGGCACCCGCAGACAAAATAATCATCGGAACTAAATGGGTTCATAATGTGAAGACAGATTATAATTGTCCTCCGGTCAAAATAAATCGAGACTAGTCACTCAAGGGTACAACCAAGAAGAAGGACTAGTCAACAAAGAGACCTCGCACCAGTTGCTCTTCTTGAGGCAATTCGCCATATGTGTGCTTTTGCTTCATATAAAAAGATCAAGCTTCATCAAATCGATGTAAAAAGCACCTTCTAAATGGAATTATTCAAGAAGTCTATGTCAGGCAACCACCGGATTTTGAGGATTATGATTATCCAGACTAGTGTACAAGATCCATAAAGCGCTCTATAGATTAAAACAAACACCGAGAGCATGGTATGGAAGGCTAAGTTCTTTTATTATCTCTAATGTATATAATAGAGGACATGTAAATAATACTCTATCTATCAAGACTTTTGATAATGATATGATCATTTGTCAAATATATGTCGATAATATTGTATTTGGTGCTACTAACGATTCTATATACCAAGAATTTGCAAATCTCCGAGAAGTAAGAAACAGACTATTGTGGCTACTTCCATAGCTAAAGCCGAGAATATGGCTGTTGGAAGTGCATGTGTATAACTATTGTGGATTAAAAATCAATTACTAGATTATGGCATTACTCTTAAAAATACACCTATTTTCTATGATAATACTAGCGCCATAAGTCTGAGTAAGAGTTTCTTTTTGCATAGTAAGACAAAGCACATCGAATTCATCATCATTTTATCCGTGATTATTCCAAAATGGGAATACTTGTATCCATTTTGTGGGTACGAATGAACAATTGGCGGAAATTATATGAAACCATTACCCAAAGAATCATTTAACTTTATAAGGATAAATTTAGGAATGGGACATGTTGATCATTTTTAAATCTACATATTTTCATATATATAGCAAAATAGCCATGAAGGACAACATCAGAAGAAATTCACTACTCTTTTTATCAACCTAACAGCCGCTACGCCTCCCCCATTACGACCATTATCAACAGTACCGAACTCTGCTTACGGCCATTACTATTTATTTTAATTCCAAACCCTTCAGGTATTCTAGCGTGCATTGGCTACATAGACTTACATATGTTAAACATTATATTACATGCGTTACAATGTTAAGGGACTGCGGGCAGTAGCCATTGGAACAATTCTTATAGCCGATAAACTCGTATGTAATGTGCGTTATGAGTCTGCTTTTATGGCTGCTACAAGATACAACATACGTTACTTGAGACTACTCTGATTTGCGGATTCAGAATGTTTGAATTAAAGGTGATTCGCATTTAATACTTCAGACATTCTTTTTTACTATCATTAAATGCTCTTCAGACTGCAGTATTTTCGTCTGTATTAAATGATGTCCAACCAGCATTAAAAGCTACTTTAACCGTGAATACTTTGTGAATTAACAATGTTGCTTTCTGACAAGTTTAAAGTTTTCTTCAGTCCTATTGGATATATGTTTTACTTTTCCTAAGTAAAACACCTTCAGCATGTTTTGATGCATCCAACATCTTCATCTCTTGCTGTATCTTGACGATTACATTGTGAGAAAGGACTCATGACTTTGCTGGAAGATCTTTCACACTATGGACAAGTTGTATGATATTATCCTAACAACTTCGGTACTTAGATCGAAATGCTGATTTTGAAGGTATTGCTGTATGAGGATTTTTCCCAACATGGATGATTACTGATGAGTTCTGTTCAGTGTCATTGTTTACTTTTGAAAACTTGGTTGGTACTAATAACTCCATTGTTGGTATTTAATAAGTGTTTGTTTTATTTATTAGCCTAGTAAATCTTTACATAAATTATTTAGGGCGTTGTAATAACTCTGAATATCTTGAGGGTGTTACAGAATATGGTATTAGAGTTAAGATTATAAATATATTGGTAGTCGGGTTAATTTAGGGCGCAGATGTTTCTTTTGGTTAACTGGTCACAAATAACATCACTGTACAGTCTACGTCTTCATGCAAGTCATAGTTGTAAGTTTCTTAAACCTTTACTATCCTTTAATTTTATGCCTTTTACGATAATTAAACTCTAAAATGATCTTGTCCCTCGTATATTGAGTATGTGTGCTTACAGTATGTTGAGAAGAGGTCGTGGATGTGGTCGCTACATCTGGGCGTTAGCGCGCGCCACGCAACACCAATAGCGTGCGCTGGCCCGGGCCTAGCGCGCGTTCCCTGCTAGTCCAGAAAATAGAAACACCTCACTGCCCCTACTGACTCATCCCATTAGCTGTAATATCCGCATTTTTCTTTCCCTTGTAATTGTATTTCCGGTGTAATTCTCGATTTTAGTGACCCTCGAGTATCCTTCAGTGTAACTTTTCCGTTATCTTTTGATCTGATTCTCGTAATTGTTGTGCGGAACCGCCGTTTCGGGGTTGCCGTGGATTCATTCTATGCTATGATGCGTTTTGAGGTGTTCCGTTTGACGTTTCGTTCATAATCCGGTATTTTGGGTCGTTTATATTCTGTATCTAGCGCACGCTAAATTTCCTGTATAGCGCACGCTAGAAATCCATTAGTAGCGCACGCTACGTTTAATTCGTAGCGCACGCTAACGATTTAGCCCTGGGAGTGGCAGTTCAGCTCCCAGCCCTCTGGACTATCGGATTAGCGCACGCTATCTCGTCTAGCGCACGCTAATGTCGGGAGACTAGCGCACATTAAATTGTTCAGTAGCGCGCGCTAGTTTGACTGTCCAGTACTGGGCAGTTTACTACTGAACTCAATCAGATGCTAGTTAGCGCACGCTACGCTGGTATGGTAGCGCACGCTAACGGTCGAGTGAGGTTTGGGCGGTTAGCTCTTGGACTCGGTGATGTTCGAGTAGCGCACGCTATTGGTCGATAGCGCGCTACCGAGAGGTTATTAGCGCACGCTACGCATGTATGGTAGCGCACGCTAACGGCCAAAACCAGCTTCGGATGGGACGCTAACAGAGGGTTTGTAACCTATCCGTTAGCGCACGCTAACCTTGAGGTCTTAGCGTGCGCTAACACTCCGGCTATATAAACCAGGAGTTGACCGAGATAATCACAAAATCTCATTTCTTCCTCTTTCCGCGGCGAGCGACTCGAGACGATTTGAGGCGATTTTCTTCTTCCAATCACTTTAGAGATCCTTGTGCTTGAGTTCTTGGTGTAAGACTAACATCATCCACTTGTGTTTCTCATCCTAAATCCAAGGTAATCTCTTAGAACCCTACTTTTGGATAATTTGGGGGTTTTGGGATTTTCTTCCGATCCGTTCCGTTTCGTTGATGGATTCATGATGAATATTATTAATCTTGTTGGTATTCTTAGTTTCCCTACGGATTCATGGTATATTTCGTGATTTTTACGGAATCGAGAGGGTTTGGTTGTGGTCCGCCCTCGTTGTTGTTTATATACGAATATACATGAATCGTAGGCGGGTTTCGGGTGTATTCCATTTCCATAATCATCTAGAGTTGGTTGTGATTGTGTTATTCGAATCGTTAGGTTCATTTCCGCCGGTTCCTTGCGGTCGTGTTCAACTCTTCCGTTCCGTTCGTGTCATCGTCTAATTAATCGAGGCAAGTACCCTTATGAACTTACGATCTTGACATAGTAGTTTTGTATGAGAAATTGCGTGTGTGTGTATGCTCACTGCGGGTTAGACTCGACGGGGTCTCGGTAGGGTTCCACGAAGTTGTGGGACCGCGAGCTTGCTTTTAACCACTGTGGGTTAGATCCGACGGGGTCTCGGCAGGGATCCACGAAGCTGTGGGTCCGCGGTTAATTGTGGTGCATTTTTACAAATGTGGTTTGATCATTGGCATTTCCGGAAATGAGTATTTTGGAACTATGTTTTCTTGAATTGCATGCATTACTATATGTGTAAGATGTAAGTCGTTCATCTGGTTACTTGTACTAGCGTAATTGCTAACCCCTCTGGGGATCCGTTTTGGGGAAATTCGTTTTTATGAATTTCAGGTCAGGTTCATCGAGACGAACGAGCGCTGGACCAGTATGCGGATGATGGCCGAGCGTGATGATTGTGCCTAAGTGACGTCTTAATGTCTTTTTGTCTTTTCATCTTTTGTGGCTTTTGAACTAATGGTTGTACTCGAGTACTTAAGAGTTCTTGTCCGTCCGGATTGTATTGTTGCCTATATGTTTGTGTTGATTGATGATGTTATGTTTGACCGGTAAACCGGGTGGATTATTCTGTTTTGCGTCTTTATGACATGGTTTTGGTTTGTCGTTTATGTGAGTCGATGAGTATGATGCTGTTCAGCCTGGTGGGTCCCATATAGGGATTCACGGCGCTGTAATATACCTCGAATAGCTTGAGGGTGTTACATTAGCGTGCGCTACAGGCGACGCTAGCGTGCGCTACTCAACACGAATAGCGTGCGTTAGCTAATGCCTAGTGTGCGCCAACTGCTAGTCCAGAGGGCAGAATCAGCTACTGCCTCTGCCACGATCCGAATGTTAGCGTGCGCTAAGGCTCAAAGCTAGCATGTGCTACTTAAGTAGAAATAGCGTGCATTATCTTAGGCCTAGCGTACGCTATCTGGATGTCTCAAAACACCGCCGAAAGGTGTAACCAACTCGAACATGATCCGAAAGGTTTGAAACTCTAAAATCAACATCGACAATCATCCCAATAAGTGTTTACAGATCGACTAAAGTGAAGGAACGTCAGAGCCAACAATTCATACAAAGTACGGGTATTACACCTCTGAGCTGCACTTAGCTGAGATTTAAGCTAAGTGGTAAGAGCATCTAACTTTACCTAGATGCCCATATCAGCTGAGTTTATTAAACCAGCTAATTCAGCAAAGAGTTTTAAAAGTCTCTTCACCCCCTCCCTCGCACTATACTTTTATCAAACATTCTTGTGACCTATATGAGCATCAAAATAGCATATACTTTGAGATATAATATTTTATATTGTAACTTATACAAGAAGAATTGTTCGAACATACTTCTATATACATTCTTGTATCACCTTGATCTATTATTCTGTAAGTAATTGTACTCGCAATAATGTTTGTAATTGTGTAAGGTTGTCTTGTACCCGGAAAAACAAGAGTGTTTGAAGTTATGGTTGTTCTTCAGCCCGTAAATCAAGAAATTACAGTTCAACACTAATCTTGATAGTGTTGTTGTAAAGAGTTGGCACTGGACTATAATGGGCATTCAGTTTTGAGAAAAGTACTAGTCAATAATGCTAGGTAGGGGACGTAGGTTTTTGTATAACTGAACATCTGGAAAAATTTCTTGTGCCTTTTTATTTCTACATTTATTTTACTCAAAACTCTTCATCACACTATTCAAACGCACTTCTAGTAGCTGTAACAACTCAACACGCGCAAGAGGATAAACATTAAATTAAATGAACTAATTCTCTCGACGTGAATATTAGATGTAAAATGTCTGATTAATATATTAGATAAATTATCACAAAATAGTGAATTAAATTATATCGTTAGGTAATTAATTTGTGTCACACCCCAACATCGGGTCGGACGATGGCACGAAGCAGCAGTACAACCACCTAGAATAAACAATAAAGATTGAATGGTAGATAGTAGAAGCAAAATAATGCAGAAATAACTTGTGGTAAAACTCAGTTCGATGTAACGAGTCTCACAACTAATGATAATAAGAACCTCAAACCACGATTGAATAAAATAGCATCGGAAAATAGTTATTCAAAAGGAACGAAATCCTATTATTACAAAAGACAACATAATACTACAATATGATTACAAACATAAGTCTTGACAGTGGAATAAGGTAATAAGTCAATAAAAAATCCATAAAGTCTTCGACGAAGTCATTCAGTTCCTTCTTCAGTGTCTCCTTCGACATTTTATTCTTCATCTGGTTTAAAAATCCAAATGGTGCAGTGAGACAAAAGGTCCCGCCCGCATGCGAGTGTGGCTTTCTTTCTTGATAAATTGTTTATGTGATGGCATGCCTCTATATTTGAGAAATAATGTAATATGGTAGAGATTTTGTTTTACAAATATCAAGATATTTTGTGCAATAATATTTAGCTATATGAGAACAACAGTATCCAGCCCCGTGGATAATAAATAAAAACAATCAATCAGTCAATCAGTCAACCAATACATTCTAACTTTAGAACTTTCCGATTGAGACTTGTAACCTAAGCTCTTTTATGTGACTCCCATCAGTATAGGTCGTCGCCCTAGTATTTGGACCGTCGTCCTAGTAGTTTGGCCGCTAAGCCCAATCACCTTATATCTAATCTGGGAAAGACACATCCTGATCGTGGGTCTTTTTCCTCTCTCATATCATGTTATAATCACGATTATCCCACATTTTACGATCCAGGTCCCTCAGAATACTCCCTTCATTGGTTATGGAAATATACAACAACGGTAGCTTCATCAAGAACCATAGTCCCGCTGCTCGATCTAGGATTTAGTCTAACCATGCCGCTTGACATGAATCCTCTTATAGTCAACTAGTAAGACCAGCAAGACCAATCGTAGTCGTCTATACAAGCACCATAGTATGGGGTCACGATCGTTACCATGTGTAGTACGTGAGTTCACTACTTCTGACAAAGTAGGCAATCAGTTTGTTTATGTGGCTGGGAAGTCATATCCAAGACGTGTTGAGAAATATATAAGGAAACAAATTTAATTACTGAAATTATTATTTTTTTCTTATAACATCATGTATTTTTCTCTAACCTTTATTCATATCCAATTGTTTATTTTTATTGTAAACTAGGCAAGGGTAAAGATGGAGCTTGAGAGATATGTTGGCAGACATCACGAGGGAGCGGTTCTGAGTTATCCTAGAGGAATCTCGCAACATCTATTAACCAAGTTGATCAGACAGATCCTTACGTAAGAGCTTGGGTGTGGGGTATCCTTTACCATCCTAAATGAAACTAGTTTCGCACACCGATGATGGGATCAGAGGGACATATATTGGTGCAGGACACATTGGGCTTCAGGCATGAAGATAACAAATAAGCTCCGAGTTGAGTCAGAAAGAAGGCTGAAGAAAAGTTTGCTAAATTCCAGGAAGTGAAACAAGAATTGATGACCCAGCAGTAGTAGGCGATAGCTTCCTAGCACCAGAAGATGATGGAGAGACAGCAACATGTGATAGCTCAGCAGGCGCAAATAATGATGGGATGTATGGCCTCATTCAGATCGACTATGACCCAAGCGGTATTTCTGGAACCACCACCTACGATTATGCCTTTACAAACTCCACCCTCATCTTCATAACACTATGACGATGACTCACGTGATGGTACTGATTATAATTATTGCGATTTTGGGGGATCTTTAGTTATCTTTTTCATATTTTTGTATAGATATGGTGATGAAATGTTCGATATAACTTGTGCACATGTATTTGCGATACTATCTTTGTGAATATTGTGATTTTATTGAGGTTAGTATATCTTAATGGATTTGTGTTTTGTGAATGTTGGTTTATATTGTATTTGTTTGAGTTGTTGTGCATTTGGAGTTGTGTATTGTTAATGTTGTATATTGGTGTTTGGTTGATGTTGGTGTATATTCAGAAATAATTTTTGGTAAAACAAAATCTGAGAATTATTTTGTTTTTTAAAAAAGACTTTAGCTGACAATTTTACACAAGTCGTCGACTACAAATTATTTCTTATTTATAAAATAAATACTCTAGCTGATAATTTGTGCAAAAATGGTCGAAGACAACTAATTTTTATATATTGGAAATCGGACTTCAGTCTACATCTTTGTGAAATGTCTTCGGCTGAAGTTCAAAAATTAACGATTCCATATATATGTGAAAAATGTGCTTACTTTCAATGTCTGAGATATATTTCATATCTTTATATATTTGCATTTTTCCAGCATTAAACCTTTCCAGATGAATAACCATTATCTACTTCATGTGATTGTAACTTCGAGGAGCAAGCAAGGTCGATGCTGTTAGGAATACTTGTTAGATTTTGATGATGTCATCGTTGTATTTGTTTATTCAAATGTATGTTTATAACTTGGCAAAATGTAAAGAAGAACCAGATGAGTATCTTCCATAGGCCAAATTGTGTTAAGTTAGATACTTGGCAAAATGTAAAGAAGAACCAAATAAGTATCTTCTATAGGCCTTATAAGTTAGGCTTTAAAAATCGGCCAAGTACAAATCACAGATAAGTATCTATCAGCCGAGTCTTGGTCAACTCAACTGTTCGAATAAGGTTGACCACAGACGTGCTATATCAGGCAACCCTTATCAGAGAAGTTCTGGTCAACAATTTAATAAGCGAAGTTGGACCAGACTGCAGTCAAGAAGAAAAGTTAAGTCATCTGAAGTTTGACCATCAGATCAGTCAAGTTCAAACAGGTCAGAAGACTTCAGACAAGTCGGCACATCAGAAAAGTCGACATCAGAGAAGGTTGACTGCACATCAGATAGTTTGACCACAGAGAGGTCAGTTAAGTGATCATCCAAGTAAACCAGTCCAGTTCAGCATGCGTTGAATAGTCAATAATCACGGAAAGTCACATGCGGGCGATAAGGGACAAATTGGAGAGATTCCCGGAAGGATATGATTTAAATAAATCTTCCAGACCCACCTCTGAAGACTTTATTCATATTAAAATCAAAAGATTCCGCGCTATCACATGGAAGTCTTCACAACGGTCGAAAATGGATTAAAACAAGGGAATGCAGCCTTGCAATGTTCAAAAAGAAAAACAAAGAAGTCTATTTCTCCAACGGGCCAATTTGTTACAGATTTGCAACGGCTATGAAGAAAAGCTCAAAGGATCGACACCTATATATATCTGAAGATTAGAAGTTGAGCAGTACACGGTGCGAACTATACATTCAAGCGATCAAAGCAATCTAAGCAAACAAAATATCTATAGCATCGTGCAAAGCAGTATTCTCATTCATATACTAAGAATGCTCTTAGTTAGAGAAGACAAAACACTCTTGTCTTAAAACCTGAGTAAGGAGTACTTCACTGGTTGAAGTTTCGCGACTGATAGACATCCAATGATTTGAAGATCCAGAGGTGTTAGGCAGTACGAAAGGAGTTGCAACGATAGGATTTCCACTGGTTATAATTTGTTGTAGCTAAGTTGTAGAATCACGGTAATATTTATCACTAGTTGAAAATTATAGTGGATTCGTCTCCAACTGGTTTGTAGAAAGTGGATTAAGAGAGTATTACCCCACCTCTGAGACCACTATAAATTGCTTGCGTACTTTACTGTTTTAGCATCATACTTAACTGCTGCATTCATACTTAACTGTTCCATTAGCTATTTGCTTTCGTCATCAGCCGACTTCCTCTTACATATCAGTTGAGAAACTAATCCTTTGTGGGAAAGAGTTTAAATAAGTCTATTCATCCCCCCTCTAGACTTATTCCTGGACGACTTGTGACCTACAAGTGGTATCAGAGAGGTTGATTCAATTTTCCAGAACCAGATCCATATATCTTGCATATATTTATATATCTCATTTAGAATGGAACACATGCACTCTAGATTACCCGTGTTTTCAGTTGTCGAGTATGATCTTTGGAAGATAAGGATGCATGCACACTTATCCTCTATCCATGATGACATGTGGTGCATTATCGAAGATGGTCCCTTTATCTTTGAGAAGGACAACACAGCTGAGGAGAATGCAGCCGGGAAGCCAGAAAAGATCCCCAAGAAGGGGACGGAGCTGAAAATTGATGAAAGAAACCTGGCCAACCTTGACAACCGGTCCAGAGATGTGTTATATCAAACTCTTGACAAATCAACTATGGTCAAGATCAAGAACTGCCAAAATGCCAAGGAGATTTGGGATACCCTTGCCGTGATTTGTGAAGCTACAGAGCAGATAAAAGAAAACAAGTTGTCAATCGCCACTCAGAAGTTTGACAACTTCAAGATGGAGACCGGAGAATCCACAGACCAGGTGGACACAAGGTTCACAGAGATCATCAACGAAATAAACTCCATCAAAAAAACTTATGGCAACAGGGAGATGGCCTTGAAATTATTATGATCTCTTAGTCCTGAATGGAGTATGAAGGCGGTGGCCATGAGGGAATCCAAAGATCTCAATAAAATAAATATTCAAGAACTATTCTGTGACATGAAGGCTTATGAATTCGAACTTCCAAGTTCATCATCAATCGAGCCTGCAGAGAAGGGAATGGCATTTGCAGCCGAGTCCCCCTCCAAGAGCTTATCTGATGTCAAACCTCCAAATCCACTTGATTTTGAGGAAGAGATGGCATTTATAATGCAAAGATTCAGCAATTTCCGAAAGAATTACTCCAAATATAAGAAAATTTATAAGGAGAATCCAAGGAGAAATCAAAAAGCCGAAAGTTGGAAGGTGGAATGCTATAATTATCATAAGACAGGACACATTCAAATCAATTGTCCTGATCTTAAGAAGGACGAGAGCAAGAAGGAGGTGAGCAGAAAAGAACACCGAAGGAAAGCCCTCATTGGAGAAGACCAAGAGAAAATGGAATCAAGCAGCGGATTCTTCTCTGATGACGATGAGGAATATGACTGTTTGATGGCCAACCTAGCTGATGAAGAGGTAACATCTAAACCCTCTAATTCAAATAATAGCTCTAACATGTCACAAGACATGGACATGCACGAGTCTGTAAATCAGCTCTCAAAGACTTTGAGAAATTAAAATCTGCACACCTATCTGTATCAGTCGAGAAGACCCAGCCGCAAGATGAGAATAGGCAGCTGAAAAACGATTTTGAAAAACTCAGCCTAGAGTTGAATAAAACCAAATCTGATCTTGAAAAATAGGCTACAGACAACTTTAAAAACTAGGCTGATGTCACTACAGCTGAGATAAAACGATTAACTATTTTGAATAGTGAAAAATCAGCTGCACTTGCTCACGTCAAAGCTGAGTTTACTAAACTGACTCAGCTAAGTAAAACTCAGGCGAACGAAATAACCTCCCTGAAGGCGTCTCTAACCCTGGACGAATTGTGTATGAACAAAAGGCCACTATATTCCAGATCAGGCCTTTGATATGACCCGAAGACTCCCTCTAGTTCTAAAACCACTTTCATCAAGGGAGAAACACTTGTCCCGCCTGCTGAGCCTAATTATAAACCAATGTTTCAAAATAGGCAGCAGCCAAGTCATAGGTCCAGGCTGCACCCAAGGTATACAAGGCAGCCACCTAGACATGACACTAGGCAATGGCCAAGGCAGAAGCAGCAGCCCAGACAACATGCCCAATATTATCAAAGACTCCCCAAAAACAGATTTCAAAATGGGAAGGACAAATGGAAACCTCAAGGTTATCCAAATTTTCAAAATGAACAGATGTGGATACCCCAAAGATTTTATAAATGGTCTCAGCCTAGATTTAGAAATGGCCCACATCAATTTTATGAGGCATATCCAATACACAATCCTAACAGAGGATACAGGCCCAGACAACACACGCCTTTTAGGGGTAATAACATCAACTTTTATAATCCCAGGAGAAATCAGTTCTCCAGGAAACCAACTAACCCCCGACGACCCACACAGATTTGGGTACCTAAATCTCTGCTTGTCTGATTGCAGAAAAGGTGGAAGGACTACTACCACATCTCCACAAATTCAAACATTGGAGGTGAAGAATGGTTTGTAGATTCTGGATGCTCAAGGCACATGACCGGGAAAAAGAAGGTCCTGACAAGTTATATTAAAGAAAGAGGTCCACACGTAACCTTTGGAGATAGCTCTAGAGGTTAGACTAAAGGCTTTCGAGAGCTGCACAGAGAAAACATCATTATATCAAAAGTTCATTATGTTAAAGGGCTCAAATACAACCTTTTGAGCATAAGCCAATTTTGTGATGAGTATAATCTAGTAGTATTCACCATTTGGAAATGCATGGTGATAGAGATCCTATTTGGAGAAGTGAAGATACAAGGATTCAGAAGGAGAGATGTCTATATGATAGATTGGAACATAGGAACTCCTAATATCTGTTTTCTATCCAAGACAATAGCTGAGAATGGATAGCTATAGCACAAGAGACTATGTCACCTAAATTTTCAAGCCATCAACAAGATTAGTTCTCAAAAGCTGGTCAGAGGACTCCCAGAAGAAGTATTCAAGAAGGAAGCTCTCTGTGATGCGTGTCAGAAAGGGAAGCAAACAAGAATCTTAAATCTACTTCACATGGATCTATTTGGTCCCATCAAGCCAAGGACCATAAGTGGTAGAAAGCATGCTCTAGTAGTAGTGGATGACTACTCAAGGTACACATGGGTAGTTTTTATCTATCAAAAGAGTGAAACACTAACCAAGTTGCCTGAGCTGGTGAGAAGGATCCATAATGAGAAATCCCTCTCAATTATCAAGATCAGATCAGATAGAGGAGGAGAATTTCTCAACAAAGCAATCACTGATTATAGTGATCAGAATGGGATCCAGCATGAAGTCTCTGCATCCAGGACTCCACAGCAGAATGGTGTTGCCGAAAGAAGAAACAGAACCTTGAAGGAAGTAGCTAGGTCAATGATTGCAGAAGCAGACCTGCCAAAGAGGTTCTAGGCTGAAGCTGTCAACACAACATGCCACACTCAAAACAGGAGTATGATAGTAGGGAGACATGGCAAAACTCCCTATGAGGTTTGGAATGGCAGAACCCCTACAGTTGCTTATTTTCATATTTTCGGTTGTAAGTGTTTCATCCACAACAATGGTAAAACCCAACTAAATGCCTTTGATGATAAAACTGATGATGGTGTCTTTATGGGATATTCACAAAGAAGCAAGGCATATAGAGTTTTTAACAAAAGAACCTTCGTTGTGGAGGAAACACCTCATGTTGTATTTGATGAATCTTCTGTTGAGTATAGGAAAAAGGTGAAATTAATTGAGAACAAACTCAAATCTGCCACCCTAGAAGAAGTTATCATCCAGGATACAGGAATGGTGGACTCACCTGCAGACCAGCCTGAAGACCCATCTGTAGCTGAAAAGGACCCAACTGCAGATCAGATAGGACCTCAGAACCTACCTGATCCAGTTGCTGCCGATGAAAACCCATCTGTAGCTGATAAAGACCCATTTGCAGACTTGAAAAGACTTCCACCTGCAGATGACAAGACCGTAGCTGATCCAGTTGTAGATCAAGAAAGCCAGAATCAAGCTGATGCTGAGAGAGAAAAAGTTCACCAAAGCAAATCTATAAGGGGAACAGACCTTTAAGAATAAGACATTCCTAAGTGGATTAAAGATCATCCCATCCAACAAATCATTGGGAAGCTAACTAATGGAGTCAAGACCAGACAGTCCACTCTACCCGCAGGAATGGCAATGTTTTCATGCTTTATGTCTCAAATAGAACCCAAGACTACAGAACAAGATTTGGAAGACTACACATGGATCAATGCAATGCAAGAAGAGCTTAATTAGATGGAAAGGAACATTGTTTGGGAACTAACTGACTAACCAGACCATAAGAAGGTTATTGGCACCAAATGGGTGTACAAGAACTAATACGGTGAAGATGGAGCTGTTGTTAGGAATAAAGCCAGACTTGTTGCTAAAGGCGATGAACAATGTGAAGGAATAGATTTTGATGAAACCTATGCACTTGTTGCAATATTAGAAGCCATCAGACTATTCCTTGCATATGCAGAATTCAAGTATTTCATAGTCTACCAAATGGATGTGAAGAGTGCCTTTCTTAATGGCTAGAAGAAGTCTATGTGGAGCAACCCCCTAGATTTTTCAAGGGAGACAAAGTCTACAAGCTTCTAAAGGCTCTATATGGACTCAAGTAGGCACCAAGAGCATGGTATGAAACATTATCTGTGTTTCTTGAGAAGAATGTATTCAGCAAAGGAAAGGAGGACAAAACCCTATTCAGAGTGGAGCATAAAGACCACATATTATTAGTTCAAATATATGTGGATGATATCATATTTGGCTCAACCAATCCAGAGCTGTGTGAGAAATTCTCAAATCTCATGCAAGGAGAGTTTGAGATGAGTATGATGGGCAAACTGAATTTCTTTCTAGGTTTGCAGGTTAAACAGATGGAAAATGGATTTTTCATCAATCAAGCCGAATATACCAGAGATTTAATCAAGAGATTTGGAATGGAATCAGCCAAACCAATAAGAATCCCTATGAGCACGAGCACTCATCTAGATACAGATGAAGTAGGCATATCAGTGGATCCAACTCACTACAAAGGACTTATTGGATTACTCCTTTATCTAACTGCAAGCAGACCAGACATATCTTATGCCATAGAAGTATGTGCTAGATTTCAATCCAAGCCTAAGTAGTCTCACTAGGGTGCAGCTAATAGGATAATCAGATACCTTAAGTCTACAGTCAATGTTGGATTATGGTATCCTAAGGATACTAATTTTGAGCTATCAGGATACTCAGATACAGACTTCGCAGGATGCAAAATTAATAGGAAAAGCACCAGTGGAACGTGTTAATTCCTAGGAACCAGACTGATATCCTGGTTTAGCAAGAAGTAGATATCTAACTCTATTTCAACAACGGAGTCAGAATACCTAGCTGCAGGTAGCTGTTGTGACCACATTTTATGGATCAGACAATAGTTAAGGGACTATAACATCATTGCAAATGAAATTCCAATCTGGTGTGATAACAATAGTGCAATTGTAATCACCAACAACCCAGTATTCCACTCAAGACGGAGCACATTGATGTCAAACAGCATTTCATAAGAGATCATGTGCTTAATAAGAGAGTCAGAGTAGAAAGAGTCAGCACAGAATACCAGATTGCTGACATATTCACCAAACCTTTACCAGAAGAAAGGTTTTTGGAGCTGAGTAGGGAACTTGAATTACTAGATTGGGAATCTAGTACAGATGAGAAAGCTGACTGAAGCAGATCAGACAGAGGACGGACTAAGCTGACCACAGGCATCAGATCCTACCTGAAGCAAACAAGGAGAGCTACATGATGCAGATCAGTCAAACAGTCTGACGGTCAATCAGCTAAGTTCTCTATCCCTGACCGACTATTGAATTTTAAATTATTATTTAATTACCCATGGAAACTACACGTTCACAAGACCTCCATAATGACCAACTAATTCCAACCGTTGTTTTTCAAATTTTCAAAAGCAGGATCACCGATTAATTTAAATTTTAAAATCTCAAAAAGTGGACCAACGCTTAAATAAATAATATTAAATTCCAAATGTCGTTTCAATTTTCTATTTAAAGACGGGAAAATCATTTCACTTTACCTTCTTCAAGCTTACAAACCCTAGTTTTCAAAGAGCAAAAATCCTTTCGGACTTTCAATACACTCAGAAAATTTTTCTTGCGCAAAAATGGAATTCTACTTCAACGGCGTAAACCTGAATGCGGTGAAGGACCAGATCATTTTTTCTCTAGTGGTCGATTTCGAGGGATTACTCGAAACCAATCAGGACAATGATATGCATCATCTTATCAGATCTATGAAGACGAACGGGATTTACCCATTTTTTGATATCAGACCTAAATTTCTCTTCAAAGAGGTTGTTATCGCATTCTACAAGGAAGCTCGAGTTCTGGAATCAGGCATCAGGAGCTCAGTTCTTGGAGAACAAGTGGAAATCACACTGCAAAGATTCGGAAAGGCCTTCGGAATGAAACCCCGAGGTGTGGCCGTCGAAGCCCTGAAGCAAAATGCAGCCGACACGTAGCTGACGATCAAGGCTCACGAGCAGCCGTCAAAGTTAAAGCTGACCGCCAAGAGAAGCGAGCTGAGGAAAGAGTATCGCTATGTGTTGGATATTACCAACAAAATAGTGATGGGGATGGCGGGCAGCTACGACCAGTTGTCGTCAGCCAAGTTTATGGTGCTGGGAGCACTAATTCAGGATGAACCAATTGACTGGGCTTACTACATTTTCAGGCAACTGGTGCGCAAAGTAAACAAGGTCCAATGGCTAGATGACGAGAAAAGGTTCAAATCTAAGTTGTCCTTTAGAACTCAAATTAGTTGGATTTTGGAGCAGTTAGGAATGGCGAAGGGAAATCCTGATCCCTTCCACATCAACAAGAGACTTGGTCACTTGGACTAAGAGACTCTAAGGAGATTGGCAGAGAGAGGAAAGCAGCTCAATTATTAAGGGAAATGTCTAGTGAGCCAACTCCCTACAGATGTCCATCAAGCTCAGACGAGTCTGATGGAGATCAAACTACAGCCCGCGACCAACCTGCAGACCAGTCTGATTCAGACTCAGACAATACACCTATAGCTTTTCGTTTCAAGCGGAGGGGACAAGCCCCTGAAGAGCCATTGGTGATTCATTCTTCACCTGAACCCTCCCCCAAGAGGCCCAGGCGATTAGATTTTGAAGAGGAGGAGCAGCCAAATTACTTATCCACTCCTTCACCAGATCACATGGAGGAACAACATGCTCCTTCCAGCCTGGAAACTCAAATGGTTCCTATTTTAACCCCTCAATTCATGTCTGGAGAAGAAAAGGTAGGATTTATTATCCATATTGCCGAAGCAGACTACACTTTCAACCTACTCGAGAACAACTACCTCAACCTATCTGTAGAGCAACTTCTTGTGGTAAAACATCATGCCCTTAAAGTTTCTTATATAAATGTTTTCGAGGAATGGAAAACTTTGAAATCTGTTCCATTTACTCAACTGCAAATGTTTGTTTAAAAGAGTAGATGGGACTATCCCCAGGCTACGGATCAAGTGCTCATGGCCTTCTGTCATGAGACAGATGCAATCTTATTGCTCAAGGAGAACTGGTTCATGTCCCATTTTAAAACCAACATGGACGAGTTCATCCATCTTGCTATGGATGGTGTTTTGGAGGGGATTGATGAAGAAGTTAAAGAAAAGGAAATTAGAATTGAAGAGATAGTGGAAGAATAAGTAGGAGTTGAAAAAGAAAAAAAGAAGAAGAAAACATTATAGTTGAATAAAAAGAAGAAGAAAAGGAAAAAGTAGATGAAGTTGAAAAACAACATCAGGAAAAGATAGAGGAATTGGAAGAAGAAAAAGATGACAAATGAGAAGAAGTCGAGCAGGAAGAAAATGAAAATGATGATGATGATGATAATGATGATGATGAGGATAAGAAAGGTGATGAGGATGAAAAGAAGGATGATGAAGAAGAAGAGAAGGAAGAAGAGAAAGAAGAAGAAGAGAAAGAGGAAGAAGAGAAGGAAAAGGAGGAAGAAGAATAAAAAGAAGGCAAAAATGAGGCTAAAGCAGATGAGGATGGGCACCTGCCCGCTACACCAACCTAGATTAAGAAGAAGAAGATAGATCGGGGATCCCAGAACAAACCCCATCTGATCAGCCGCCTGCAGACAGGAGTCTGTAGACAGGAGTCTGCAGACAGGTAGGTCAACTGCACACCTACCTGCAGGCGCAGAAAGCTCGTGTGAGCACTCTCCTTAGACATCATCCATCTCCCCTTTGATGACTGAGATGATCCACAACATTGTCAAAGAATCTGTTGATGCGCTTGCAACAAAAATCTCACCTGACCTGCAGACCATCAATGCCAAAATTGATACCCTACTGCAGAGGAATATTCCTCAATCTCCTCCTCCTACAAACTCTAGAATGCTCCTTAGCATATCTGACTGGATGCACAGGGTTGAGCAGCAAGTGACTATACTGGTTGATGCTGGCAAAAAGGGGGAAGGAAGTAAGCAGGGGGGAGTAAGAGAAGTATCAGGTCAAGTACAGGCTCAGGAGCTCAGAACGAAGAAGGGGCAAGATATCCCATTAATTGAAGCTGGGACATCAAGTAAAAAGAGGAAGAAAGTAGCTGATCCTGAGCAGACTGAAGATCAACCTACAGAGAAAAAAAGGAGAACAAGGCAAGGAGAAGGGACAAGGTTCGAATGGGAAGGCAAACAAATGTGTCATGTTGAAGAAATTCTGCCTAGAGAATTTATGACTAGTTAGGCAGAGGCCAAGAAGGAGTTCACAGAGCAGTATTATCTATGGGAAATACTCCAGAATAGAGAAAGCTCCCCCCAACAGTCATTCATCAACTACATGGAGACCAGATGGCCTACTCTTTGGAAGATCACGCTTAAATATGCAGTCAAATGGGATATTTATCCTATGATCCCTTCATTTAGAGCAGAAGAAGCGCCTACCCGGTTGGACAATGAATTGGATGAGCTAGTCCTACAGAAAGAAATCAGAGCTCTCTGTGAGAAAAATAAATTCTCAACCACAAACGAGCAAGAGTTTGCCTCCCAGATCATCAAAAGGAAATATGGTCTGGCACCTATCTGTAAGAGGCCTATTGGAGCTAAGTTATTTAGGCCTCCTAAGCAAAATATCCGAAGAGGCAGAGGCAAATAGAATTTTCTTTGTAAATTTTTATTTTTGATGTACTTGTAATTTTTTCTGTATTTGTTTGTTCATTCGAAGCTGATGTACTTGTAAGCAAACTCAGGAAAATTATATAAATAGTCATTTGAATGACAACCTCTAGTTGTCTCAAAACAAGACTGATTTTAGTTTGTGTCTTGCATTTATGTGCAGAACTGTTATTCATTTGAATAATTTCTTAAGTTTTGCATCATCAAAATAGAGGGAATTTGTTAGGAATACTTGTTAGATTTTGATGATGTCATCATTGTATTTGTTTATTCAAATGTATGTTTATTACTTGGCAAAATATAAGGAAGAACCAGATGAGTATCTTCCATAGGCCAAATTGTGTTACGTTAGATACTTGGAAAAATGTAAAGAAGAACTAAATGAGTATCTTCTATAGGCCATATAAGTTAGGCTTTAAAAATTGGCTAAGTACAAATCACAGATAAGTGTCTATCAGCCGAGACTTGGTCAACTCAACTGTTCGGATAAGGTTGACCACAGACGAGCTATATCAGGCAACCCTTATCAGAGAAATTCTGGTTAACAATTTAATCAGCGAAGTTGGACCAGACTGCAGTCAAGGAGAAAAGTCAAGTCATCTGAAGTTTGACCATCAGATCAGTCAAGTTCAATCAGGGCAGAAGACTTCAGACAAATCGGCACATCAGAGAAGTCGACATCAGAGAAGGTTGACTGCACATCAGACATTTTGACCATAGAGAGATCAGTTAAGTGATCATCCAAGCAAACCAGTCCACGTCAGCATGCGTTGAATAGTCAATAATCACGGAAAGTCACATGCGGGCGATAAGGGACAAATTGGAGACATTCCCGGAAGGATATGATTTAAATAAATCATCCAAACCCACCTCTGAAGACTTATTCATATTAAAATCAAAAGATTCGGCGCTATCACATGGAAGTCTTCACAACGTTCGGAAATGGATTAAAATAAGGGAATCCGGCCTTGCAACATTCAGAAAGAAAAACAAAGAAATCTATTTCTCCAACAGACGAATTTGTTACAGATTTACAATGGTTATGAAGAAAAGCTCAAAGGATCGACACCTAGATATATCTGAAGATTTGACGTTGAGCAGTACACGGTGCGAACTATACTTTCAAGCGATCAAAGCAATCTAAACAAACAAAAAATTATAGCATCGTGAAGAGCAGTATTCTCATTCATATACAGAGAAAGCTCTTAGTTGGAGAAGATAAAACACTCTTGTCTTAAAACCTCAGTAAGGGATACTTCACTGGTTGAAGTTTCGTGACTGATAGGCATCCAAGGATTTGAAGATCAAGTGGTGTTAGGCAGTCAGAAATGAGTTGCAATGACAGGATTTCCACTGGTTGGAAGTTGTTGTACCTAAGTTGTAGAATCACTGTAATATTTATCACTGGTTGATAATTATAGTGGATTCATCTCCAACTGGTTTGGAGAAATTGGATTAGTAGAGGATTACCCCACCTCTGAGACCACTATAAATTGCCTGCGTACTTTACTGTTTTAGCATCATACTTAACTGCTGCATTCATACTTAACTGTTCCATTAGCTATTTGCTTTCGTCATCAGCTGACTTCCGCTTACATATCAGCTGAGACTGTAACACCCCAAGTTCCAGATATGATTATTTAATCATTTTAAATATTCCAGGTGAATGGTTAATTATAAAACTTAGAGTTTAAACAAAGAGGACCTAAGGATCCAAAATGAAAAAAATGACTTAATATATAAGATAAACTCTAACCCTAAGTCCTCATTTTTGCTGATCAGAGGAGGAGAAGAGGGTGGACATGACAGGTCGCTAGGGTTTTGCTATGGAGCTCTCAATCTTGCGAGTAAAGGTAAGTAATCTGACATTGTATTGCGAAAATCATATTTAATTCTAGAAAAATCGGATTAGGGCAAGGCTAGTGCCCAAAGTTCCGAAATTTAGTATAATTTCTTTCCTAGAAGGTCTCTAAGCCTGAATCGGATCATATCTATGGTGAAAAATGTAATCTTTGTTGACTTGTCTGAAATAGACTTATGTGTTGAGTGTTGTTTCGTCCAGAACTTCATTAATTCGTAATTAATTCTATGAAAGTCGTATTTGGGCAAGATCAGTGCCCATAATTTAGTATTTAAATGGACTACATTTCATTAGAAGAAATCTAAGTCTAGAAATAGCCTTAGATAGATTTAAAAGTGCAATGTTTAACAGGCTATCCCGAAATTAATAGATTTGAAGTGCTGATTTCATTTAATTGTATAAAATCATTGGAGAATGAATTTGGGGCAAGACCAGTTGAAAATGATCAAATTTTAAGTCATTTAAGTCCCTATAGAAATTAAGGACCTGATTGTATTCCAAATTTGAGCGGAATTGATAATTTCCAAGGGCTGTCCAGAATTTAACAGCCTTGATATGTCCTTTTAGAAAATTCACCATAAATCATAGGAAAATAATTAGACCTTGTATAATATGTTATTGGAAAGTTATAGCGTTGAGTTACCTGTAAATGGAATAATATTGTAATTTAATGGGTTTATGAAGGGTAAAACAGGTTCTGAACAGACCTACAGTTTTGGGGTAAAATCTCGAATTATATAGTTGGACTTTTGTTATAAGTTTTTAGCTAGGAATGCTTATTTATGCAATGTAATCCCATTTTAGTGAAGGAAGAGAGGTGGTAACCTTTCCTGGAGCTTGATATAGCTTCATGGTGATACGTTTCTAATCGAGGTGAGTTCTCTCATTGTGTAGGTTAGGGGTTATATGCGCATTACTGTAGCTCGTGTGTGTGCTAGTTAATTTTGTTGTATGTGGTACTAGGTTGTAGTGTCTAGTATGGACGTAGGTTTTGTATAAAACCCAGGGAGACCGAGAGCTCGGGGAGACCAAGAAATACGTATATGGGTGTCACATAAACTCGGGGATACCGAGAGCTCGGGGAGACCGAGAAATACGTATACGGGTGTCGTATAAACTCGGAGGGACCGAGGAACACGTACACGGTGTTGTATAAATTCGGGGAGACCGATGGTTTTATCAACAGTTGTTCTTGCATGAGTTTGCCTGTTTAGGATATGTTCTCAAACTGGCATGTGTGGATTATTTGTATCTATCTGGGGTTAGTGGTGGTGTTCATATGATTGCTATCCTATGTGGTGTTTGAATTCACTAAGCTTCGTGCTTACTCTTTTCCTATAAATTACTGTTTCAGGTGTGAGTGGCAGTAAGGCGTGATGGTACACACTAGCGTGTTAAGAAGATCTTTGTTATTATTTATTTTGAGACTCGAGTTTAGAATTTTTACATTTTCCGCTGTGTTATTTGGGGTTGGTGGTTAAATTTAACGGTTGTGATGAAATGTTTACTTGGCTCTCAACACTTATGTTTTTATCTAATAAAATGGCATTTATAAAAAGTTCAAATTTATTGTAATTTTTGGGGCGTTACAAGTTGGTATCGGAGCAGACCTTGAGCCAATCGAACGCATTCCGGTGTGTTTGAACTCAAGATTTCGGCTCGAAATTTTATTTTCTTTTTAAAATTTTGAGAAAATTTAAGAAAGGAAAAGCATGTTGGATAAATGGTGACCGTAGGCGCAGTGTGTACAGTCAGCCGATGCCAAGGGAAAAGGTAGAGTACTCAGTGTAATTTATTGCTTTCTAGAACATAGGAGTATGTATGCTAGATGCTTGGTGCTTATTACACTGTACTACATGTTTGTTACTTGCTAGTAGGAAATTATGCTAGTCTTGATAGGTTGTTAAGTGAATGCCTTATAAGTTGTATGCAGTAGGAAGCAAATAACCTTAGAATATTGATTTAGTTCTATTACGCAGCTCTTGTTTGAGTCCTACCGTTGTAAGATATAATCTTTTATTCGAAAGTCTATTTGATTTCACACTGTATGCAATTGTGCATTCACGAGGCGACTCGTCATGACTAGTGGGGATTTCGTTATAGCAAGGGAAGTGGGATTGGGTGAAGTTCCTAGTGAGCTAGGAAGAGTGTTTACATATGCTGGTACGGGCATATGGGTATAACCGTCAGAAGGGAACTACTTGGGCACTCCGGGTTGGTACTCAAAACGAGTAAGGGTAGGTGTGGAAGGTAGTAGTAGAGCTCCTACTATTTGAAGCACAGTATCCGTGCTCGAGTTGGGGAAGGTCACGGAGAATCCGAGGAGTTGAGCGTGAGCATAGTTAACATGATTTATTGTGTGTTAGTAAATTGATGTAATTATTACCCAGAATGGCCATCACGAGAAGGAACAACAATGCTGAGTCAGATGCTGGTACTGTATTTACTGCTGAGCAGATTCGTGAAATGATTGCGGATGAGGTGATGCACGCTATTGAGGATGCGATCCCCGAGATTATTACCGCCATACGTACTGAAGTGGTAGTGTTGATGGAGGATCACATCACGGCGATTCCACCCCCTGCTGGTGGGTAGCCCTGAGCGTGAGAGTTTCAGTATCGGGATCTCTCTTCTTGTTCTCCTCCAGAGTTCAAGAGAGACTCAGACATGAATTGTGCATTCCTTACCAGTGGTTGTCCGGAGAACCTGAAGGTTCGTTTCGTGATGAACCTGTTATGAGATAGAGCGAAAGACTGGTGTGCTACTGCATTGACGCTTATTGAGCACACTACCTTGACCTGGGAGGAGTTCGTCGTACGTTTTCATGCAGAGTATGTGCCTCCAGTGAAAATGGAGAGGATTGCTAAAGAATTCTTGGAGCTCACACAGACTACGGAGACCGTGAAGAAGATGAATCGATATTTCACCGAGATGGCGCTGTTTTGCCCTCAGTATGCAGCTTCTGAGGACGTGAAGATGACGCGGTACAAGGATATGTTACGTACAGAGATCAGAGAGTTCGTGAGTACTACACATTATGCTTCACTTGCTGCAATGATGGAGGCTGCCCGGAGGCGGGAACTTGAGCTAGAGACGTAGGCCAAGAAGAGGAAGGCAGTACAGACCGTGGCACCGATATCGGCTATTCCAAAGAAGAAGAAGTTCTCGGACTCGCGATCGAGTCAAATGAGCAGTGGTTTTAAGCCTAGGGATGGTAACGGAAAGAGAGATGACAAGTGTTTCAAGTGTGGACAGGTAGGACACTTTGGCCGTGATTGTAGGGTACCACTGATGGTCTGTTTTAACTGCAAACAGATGGGCCACATAAAGGCCAATTACCCAACTCCGAGGGTTTCCGACGGGTGTGGGGCAGAAAGAGCCCTTGCGGCTGCCCCCTTGCGTATTACTGATGGCAGCGTGGGTCAGGCTAGACCCGAGGAAGCCCGAGGTAGAGTGCACCAGCTGAAAGTGGAGGAGGCGCAGGCTACGCCTGAAGTGGTGACAGGTACATTCTTAGTTAACTCAGTGCCTACTGTAGTGATGTTTGATAGCGGGGCTATTCATTCATTCGTATCTCACACTTTTAGCAAGTGTTTAGGCCGAGTTGCAGGTCGGTTAGGTTATCCACTTGTGGTTGAGGTTGCTGATGTCAGGACCTTGACGGTTACGGACGTGTATCGGGGATACACTTTGGAAATCTCTGGGGTGAGGTTTCCTATAGATTTTATTCCGATTGCTATGCGTGAGTTGTGCGTGATTGTGGGCATAGATTGGTTGGATGCTTTTGATGCTGAGATTGTTTGTCATCACAAACAAGTACGAGTTCGAACCCCAAGCGGGGGAGAACTGCTGGTTCAGGGAGACTCGCCTAGGCGGGCCTCAACGATATGTTCGGCTATGAGAGCGCGGAGGTACTTACAGCACAGTGGCCAGGGGTATTTAGCGTATGTGATAGATATACGCGGTGATGAAGAGAATAAGACTGCGGAGGTTGTGCCAGTTGTACGGGAGTTTGCTAATGTATTTCCTGATGATTTACCAAGGATACCTCTCGAGTGACAAGTGGAGTTCCGCATTGAGTTGATTCCGGGTGCTGCTCTGGTGGCCAAGGCACCTTATCGCCTGGCTCCACCGGAAATGAAAGAGTTGTACACTCAGTTGCAGGAACTTCTCGAGGAGTTCATCAAGCCAAGTTGTTCACCGTGGGGAGCCCCGATTCTATTTGTGAAGAAGAAGGATAGGTCCAAGCAGATGTTTATAGACTACCGTGAGTTGAATAAGCTTACGCTGAAGAATCGTTATCCTCTGCCAAGAATCGATGACTTATTCGACCAACTACAGGGAGCCTTGTGGTTCTCTAAGATTGATTTGGGATCGGGGTATCATCAGATGCGGGTGAGGAGTGAGGATACGGAGAAGACGGCCTTTCATACACGTTACATCCATTATGAGTTTGTGGTGATGCCTTTCGGGCTCACCAATGCACCAGCAGTGTTCATGGACCTTATGAACAGGGTGTGCAGGCCGATGCTGGATCGGTCAGTGATTGTGTTCATCGACGATATTCTTGTGTATTCAAAGTGGAAGGAAGAGCACGAGATGCATTTGCGAGAAGTCTTGGAAGTTTTGAGGTGAGAGAAACTTTATGCTAAGTTCTCCAAGTGTGAGTTCTGGTTACGGGAGCTCCAATTCCTAAGACATGTCGTGAACCAGAATGGTATTATGGTCGATCCGGCCAAGATTACTACAGTGATGCGTTGGGAAGTGCCGAAGACTCCCACTAAAGTATGGAGTTTTCTTGGGTTAGCAGGGTACTACCGGAGATTTATAGAGGACTTCTCCAAGATTGCTTTACCTATGACCCGATTGACGAAGAAATCTGGGGCTTTTAGTTGGGGTGAGGAACAGCAAAGGGCTTTTGAGGAGTTACACAGATGTTTATGTGAGGCTCCGGTGTTGACTTTGCCTGAGGGTATGTAGCATCTAGTAGTGTATTGTGATGATTCTCACTAGGGTTTGGGCGCCGTTCTGATGTAGCGTGGTAAGGTCATAGCTTACGCTTCAAGACAGTTGAAGCCGCATGAGGTGAACAACCTGACTCATGACCTAGAGTTGGGAGCAGTGGTGTTTGCCCTCAAGATTTGGAGGCATTACTCGTATGGCGTCAAGTGTACGATATACACTGACCATAAAATCCTTAAATACTTGATGGACCAGCAAAACCTCAATATGCGTCATCGGAAGTAGCTTGACGTAGTCAAGGATTATGATTGTGAGATACTTTACCACCCGGGTAAAGAAAATGTTGTTCCAGACGCACTTAGTCGACATCCGGTTGGTGAACCATTGCGGGGTTTGTGTCAGCGGTTAACAGTGGTTGCACCTCTCCTTGAGTCGATAGGTAGTGCTCAAGAAGTGGCAGTTCTGGACGAGAATGCCAAGTGTGAGAGAGTTTCGGGTGAAATTCCAAATTTTGTCCGTGAGAGTCGAGGTTCTTGACTCGGTATAGTAGAGTTTGGGTTCCTTTCCTTTCACTGGTGGGAATAGGCAGATATTGTTGGATGATGTGCATAAGTCCAAGTTTTCTATTCATCCCGGATCTACGAAGATGTACTGCAACCTGCAAGAGAGTTATTGGTGGCCCGGCATGAAGCGGGATGTCGCCAAGTGTGTAGAGGTGTGCTTGACTTGTCGGAAACTCAAGGTTGAGCATCAGCGGCCGCATGGAAAATTGCAGCCTTTAGAGATTCCGGTATGGAAATGAGAGCAAATCACGATGGATTTCATTACGAAACTCTCAAGGACTCCACATGGGAATGATGCTATTTGGGTGATTGTCGATAGTCTGACCAAGAGTGCTCACTTTTTGACCATCAGGGAGAGCTCCTCGGCGGAGAAGCTCGCAGAGATTTTCATGAGAGACATTGTATCCAGGCACGGGGTGCCAGTTTCGATTGTCTCTGACTGGGACACCCGTTTTATCTCCCGGTTTTGGGAGAGGTTTCAAGAGGAGATGGGTACGCTGTTGCATTTCAGCATGGGTTTTCATCCACAGACCGATGGGCAGAGTGAGCGTACTATTCAGACCCTTGAGGATATGCTTCGGGCATGTGCTATTGACTTTGGAGGTGGTTGGGATCCGTATCTTCCTTTGGCGGAGTTTTCCTACAAAAACAGCTTATATTCCAGTATCGGCATGCCGCCGTACGAAATATTATATGGTAGGAAGTGCAGGACTCCCATTTGTTGGGGCGAGGTTGGTCAGCGGGTATTGGGGAGCACCGATGTTGTGCTGAAGACGACTGAGATGATACAGATGGTGAAGGACCGTTTAGTTACTGCACAGAGTCGGAAGAAGAGTTATGCCGACAAGAGACGATCAGATTTAGAGTTTCAGGTGGGAGATTATGTGTTGTTGAAGGTGTCACCCTGGAAAGGGGTGATTAGATTTCGTAAACGAGGAAAGTTGGGACCCTGTTACATCGGACCTTATAAGGTTATTGTGCGAGTAGGGAAGGTAGCGTACCGCTTGGAGCTACCGGGTGAGTTGAACCTGATCAACAACACTTTTCATGTATCTCATTTGTGAAAGTGTTTGGTGGATGAGTCTGTAGTGGTTCCTCTGGAAGACATTCAGATTGACGAGTGACTTAATTATGTAGAAAAGCCGATTGCTATTATCGATAGGAAGACAAAGGCCTTGAGTAACAAGGAGATTGGTTTAGTGAAGATCCAATAGCAACACCGAAAGGGTTCATAGTGGACTTGGGTGCCCGAGGTGGAAATACGGGAAATTATCCAGAGTTGTTCGTGGACCTAGACTTCGAGGATGAAGTCTGATTCAAGCGAGGGAGAGTTGTAACACCCCAAGTTCCGGATATGATTATTTAATCATTTTATACCATTTCAAAATATATACCATGTATATGTAATATTTTTTATTGTTTTGTTACTTACAGGAATCACATCATGATGATTGTGATGACGGGTTTGGCGGATCAACGTAGAGTGTCTTAGTCACATTTATGCTTCTTTTGTACTCGAACTTGCTAGCTTTTATGATTTCGTACTGTACTTTCATACTTGGATGATACTCGAACCTATGGTTGCCTTGTTGGTTTTTTAGACGATGTAAAAATATGTAACTTAGCAAATGTTTATAAGTGAATATGTCATGCCAAAGTATATTGTATTGTTGTGAATGTTTTGGGAAAACAGGTATAAAATATTACAGGAAAACAGGTATAAAATATTACAAAATAATCCAGCAAATTCTGAAAATGATATCAGCGACCGAAATCGGTAGCCAATGTTAGTCGCAAGAAACACTAGTTTTAGCGACAGAAATTCTGCTAGCTAAAGTCGCAAGTATTAGCGACCGAAATCGGTAGCTAATATTGGTCGCTAGGGCTGTCAAAAATCGGTTTTTTTTTTGCAGGAACCAAACCCGAACCGAATTGTGTAATTCGGGTTCAGTTCCATATTTTTTTTCATTCGGAACCGAACACAACCCGAACCGAAATTTTCGGTTCAGTTCCGATAATATTTCGGTTTCATTTTTTTCATGTCTATATGAATCTATTCATCTGTTTCAATCTAAAAAATTCAATTTTAAACAATAATAGTCTTTAAAAACAAATTTTGACTCCAATTTAAATTTCTAAACAACAATAATTCAATTAAAAACAAGATAGTGAAGATACAATATTGAATGTTTAGTTGATACAATCAAAATATCAAATAAAATGAAGCAACAAAAGAGTAACTTGAACTTCAATAAATTTAGTAAAACGGTACACTTCTAGAATTTTTTTATTTTTCTTTATAAATTAACTAATGTTAATAAAAAAAGGTAAATAGGTAATTTCAGGTTTTTGTGAATTTTTTTTTGCAGGAACCGAACCCGTACCGAATTTCTAAATTCGGGTTCGGTTCCAAAAAAATAAATAATTTCAACACCCAGGAACCGAACCGAACCGAAAATTTCGGTTCGGTTCCACAGGTTTCGGGTTGAAAATTCCCAGCCCTATTGGTCGCAACTATTAGCGTTTGATATCGGTAGCTACTGGTGGTCGCAAGATATACTACTTTTAGCGACAGAAACCTGTAGCTAGAAGTGGTCGCAAACAATAGCGACGACTGTCAGTAGCTAACGTAGTCGCAAATGGTAGCGACATCAAGTAGTAGCAAAAAATAGTCGCAACATTTAGCGACGGAAACCGGTCGCTGGAGCAGTCGCACACACGTGGATTCTCTGTCAGACCAAGGCTGACTCAGCTTAGCGACCACATCGGTCGCTAAAAGCTGTCGCTAAGTTAACGGTCGTCAATAGCCGTCGCAGAAGCGCTTTCTAGGGACCAGTTTTTCTGCTACTGGCATAGTTACCGTAGGCGGTCGCTGATACCCATCAGCTACAGTGTGATGTCGCTGATAGAGCATTTTCTTGTAGTGTGAGTAGAAGTTATTTGTGGCTGTTTGATAATATTGTAGTATGTGTGTATTACGACATGTTATGCTAATATGTTTTAGTTGGTAATATAATTTTGGCTTTCAGGCAAAACCTTATAATTTCTTTATTGGGGAAGAAGATTTGTTAAACCAGCAACAAAGTGATTTTGTGAATTTGTTTGCTTCACGTGCCGATGTTGAAGATTTGAAGAAGAAAGTTGATAAGTATGATCGTCTGATGAAAAGCAATGATGTGCTGAAGAGAGACTTGGTCGTTTCGAAGTATATGATCTTTTTTAATCCTTTTTGTCCTATTTGTGGTGTTCATGATGAAATAGACAGAATTTTATTACACATTCTGTCTTTGTTATGATATGTATCTGATTTTGAATTGGTTGGAACGCATGTTATTTTTTTTAGATGGGATGATATGAAATTATTGGTTCTTATACTGAGCTCTTGCGGTTGATGGTTAGTTATAGGTGAATGTAGATTTTGGCAATGAAATTTAAATTGAAATATGAAATACTAATATATATTACTGCAGAAAATAATAATATATATTATACAATAACTGAAGTAAAAAGTCCTTTTTTACTACGCCAATTATAAGATAACCAAAGTTAAATGTATTCTTTTACTTCATTTACCTCCATATTTGGATCATAATTAGAAAAAAAAACGAGATAGACTTCGGTTATTAGGATATTAGACTTCGCATTAAAAACGAAGTCTAAAGTATACATTTTACTACATGAACATAGACTTCGGTAATTATAACGTTTTTACTTCAGATATTATCCGAAGTCTTCGACGTTTATTCTTATAGTATATCTATTCATATGTTCAATCGATCGCACGTAGAGAAATATATATATTTATTAAATTAGTATCCAAATAAGCCACATCTTACGTGAAATATAGATGGAACAACAATTTTTTAAACAACATCGAACCTATAATCCTAATACTGATGATAACAAGAACAATAATTAACAATAGATATGGCCTCAATACTCGAACAACTCCATTTCTTACTTCAAAATATGTGATTCTCAAGGTGGTGTTCAGAAGAGTAGACTCTTCTACAAGATTAACTTTATGAGTTCCACGACTCGAATGATACACCCTTACTTCTTCATGAGTTGCATTAAAGATTCCGGACCAATGATCAATACTTCCACATCGATAGTAAAAATTATGCTGACTCTAAGGATGACAAGCCTGATTGACACAGCTTCCATCTTGTATTGGGGCATTATCGTTCCTACCACATGGCTCCTCGCTACATGCATGGGACTGGATTTCATCTTTTCGACATTTTGTGCCATTCCCTCGTTGCTCGTGATCATATGTACCAATTTTGGGCACATTTCTCAATGCTGACGTCCTACCCTTCCGCGGCCACCATTCTTCCTTTCACTAATTTTCAATAATAGGTAAATGCAGCATTTGCTTCATGCAAAGGTGGTGTGGCTAAGGTGAAGAGCAGCGACAGCGGTACTGTGCGACAAGAAAGTCCCTTTAAAGTTGAAGGGTAAATTCTATAGAGCGGCAATCCGACCTGCAATGTTGTATGGCTCCGAATGTTGGGCGATGAAGAAGTCGCTTGAGAGCAAGTTGGAAGTGGCTGAAATGAGAATGTTACGTTGGTCGTGTGGTCGCACAATGTTAGATAGAATTGCGAACGGGGTTTTCAGGAATGCGCTAGAAGTGACGCTCATTTCAGCGAAAGTTAGAGAAGGAAGATTGAGATGGTTTGGCCACGTCCGCAGGAGGCAGGCATCTGCTCCGGTGAGGAGGGTCGAGAGTTTAATGGTTGTCGGGGAGAGGAGGAGAGGCAGACCGAGGAGGACGTGGGAGGAGCAACTGAGATTAGATTTGAAGGCCTTAAACCTTTCCGAGACCATGACTGTTGATAGGTGTGCTTGGAGGCATCATATCAGAGTTGTGGATTCTTTTGTAGGGAGCGGTGCTGTAGTTGAGAGCCTCAGGGTTGGGTTGTCTCGGTTAGGTTTGACCTAGAGCATTGCATTTTTACTTTTATTGTATATTTTATCCTATTGTCTTTGCGTGTGGTGTATTTTTGACAGGGAGCTGTGCGCAGAGCCAACCTCTGTTTTGTTAGAGCAGCGTTCATCGGGAGTGAAGTAGCCAAATTTCACTTAGGTAAGTCCCATGTGGATCAAGCCATGGGCTCAGGTATGGTCTCGAGCTTTTTCGAATCTTATGTTTTCCTTTGTATTTATCACACAAGATTCTGCTGTGCACTAAGCTGGGGGTCTTCACGGAAACAGCCTCCCTACCGTAATAAGTAGGGGCATGGTCTGCGTACATCTTACCCTCCCCAGACCCTGCTCTGAGCGGAATATACTGGGTATGTTGGTTTGGTTTGGTTTTTAAAGGTGGTGCTTTGGTGCCAACCGTTTGACTTGATCATTTCTGATCGGGAAATTGTTGACGGTACTTGAATAGGCAAAATTACTAATTAGGGGTATAAACTTTCCCAAATTTTGTACTTATGCTAATAAACTTTTTTTTGTATCATTTAGGGTATGAACTTGTCTCTGTCCAACCAAGTTAGGGTATCCGTGAAAATCTGTCAGTTAAATCTAACGAACTTGCTGACTTGTCCGATAATTGACATGTGTCACCTTCTGATTGGTCCACATAATAATAAAAAAAATAATAAAAAATATAAAAGTCTTAAATACAAAAAATAAAAAATCTGCAAATTTTTAAAAAAAATCTAAATATTATTCTTTTTAAAAAAAATCTGTAATATTAATATTAAAAATTGAATGTTTTTATTTAATGTTCGAAAATAAAAAATAAAAAATTAAATCTTGGATCTGAAAAACTATTTTATTTAAAAAAAAAACTAATTAAAGAATAATAAAAACATCTTTTTGTCGTTTCCTATTTGCCTAATAAGAAAATATTTAAAACTGTACACTTTGCAGTCTCTTCATGAAATGCGATTTCATGTTTATGTTTTTATTTGTTGTCATTGTTGTTGCAGTTCTGAGGACAATGATAGTCACTTAAGAACTACAGCGGGCTAACTTGAAAATCTAGTCACATTTTGGCTCCCTCATCTTCGCCAATTAGAGGTTGTAATCTTTCCTTTCCGTGTTTTTGCATTCAAGTATCGGGTCGGTCTGCCCAACTATCTTGCTAACACACATAACTAACCAAGTCTTTACTACAACAGAATAGGTCTATGACCCTCCAAGTTCTGGATTATTGTTCTATATAATTAAGAGGATTTTTCCTAATCATTTGTAATGAAATTGCAGTTTGTTTCAGATTCACTAGATATTGTCACTGCTAGAAAAAATACTTTATAAATCGGGTAAAAGGACTTTCTAAATCGGTTGTTTAACCGATATAGATCCAGCCGATGTAGAAAGTCTGGACTTTCTAGATCGGTTCTGAACAACCGATCTAGAAAGTCCACTTTCTACATCAGTTATTTAACCCGATCTAGAAAGTCTTATTTAACCGATCTAGAAAGTCTTACTTAAAAAAAAAAGTAACCGGACCTAGCCCAAACCCGACCCGACCCGACCTGGGTCAAACCACGACCACGGCCCGACCTAGGCCCGGCCACGGCCCGAGACCAGGCCAAACCTGTAATACCCGATATTTTTATTTTTATATTTTTAGATTCTAGCGACTCGTTTGTGTTTATTGGCATATTCTGGACATGTTTTGTTCAGCACTTTTCGTCATTCGAACGAGATTTTTTATTGTTCCGGATTAATCAGCATACCATTTCGACTTTTCTATATCTAGGTTCGACTTTGTAAAATCACGATAATTTCTTGAAAACTCCAAAGTCTGAAACTTTACAGTGTGATAGAGAATCAAGTTTGCTTTCCAATGGTTCAAACGGCGAGTCAATATGAGTTCGGATGAGAAAATTATGTTCATATTTGTAAAAACTATCTACACAAATCCAGCTCTGCTCATGTGATACGACCGTGTCAAATCCGACACGGTCGGATTGCTCTGGCAGCAGCATAAAATGTGAGAAACGGGTTTCTAAACCCATTTCTTCATTCTTCCTCTTCATTTGGCGATTTGGGAGATTTACAAACGAAATTTTGTCGAAAGTTCATCAATATTACATCCTTAAACATAATCATCCAGGTTTTGGTGTGGATTAACAACATCTAATCCTTGTTCTTCATCTAGATTAAGGTAACTCTTTGAAAATACTTTTTCAAACTATTTTAGGGTTTTGTTCTTGATTTCGATTCTAGTCCATTTTGATAAATCGGTTCATGTTATTATTCATGATTTATGGATTGTATATCCATATCTTCGGTGTGTTGAACCCGGTTGATGATTTTAGTGTTCTTGAAGAACTGTGAACATTTAATGTTCGATTAATTGTTCCAATGAATCTTCCTTCGATAGTTTGGTGTAATTTCCGTTGATGTTGGTCTGGAATCTCGTTGTGATCGTGTTTTCGTTGTCTTGCGGAAGTTGTAGGTTTCGAGGTACTTTGTCGAGCCGTGTTCATCGGAGTATTTGCGTGCCGATTCTGAAGCAAGTATTCTATTTATACGATTTTCGGTAGAGGTTTTGTAATTTGGGACTCGACGTCCAAAAGAAATTATACTTTTAAAACTCCCGATATGCCAAATTTAATTTTAAGAACTTCATCACTTGTTTTGCTGATTAATAAAACCTCTCGGGAACGCTTTGACAATTGATTGTGTTACCTGATTCATGATTGCTTTCTGCTTGATACATTTCGTATACTATTATACTTACACTAGTAAAACAATGGAGTTTTACTAACCCCCGAGTAATCGAAGGGTGGATATCTGTTTTGCGTCCAGGTACATGTAGGTTCGGGGGAGCAGTTACAGGATCGGCACAGGAGTTGATGAGCTACGATACTAATCAAGAGTTGAGAGTTTGGTCGAGTTATATTGTATCGACCGAGTTATAGTTAGACTTCCGCTGTTGTGTACCTTTATCCCTGCATGGGTATTTATTGTAAAGAGTTGTATTCATCTCATTTGCGTTAATCGTGTGACCTCATCGGTCCGTGTGGTTGTATTGTAATTGACCTTAATGGTCTGTATTATTGTAATGATTGACTCCGGTCGATCAAGTTTTCGGTAGTTTTGTGTTGTTTAGCCTGGTAGGTCCTCGCGGGGAGGGTCTATGGCATGTAATATTCCCATATGGTCTGGGTGTGTTACAATTATGGTATCGGAGCTTAGGTTGCGGAAACCTAGGATGTCGGGTCAAGTCGAGTCGTGGTTTGTCGAGTAATATGAGGTCATGTCATTCGAGTTGCCGGGTGACAAGTTGAGTTGTGCGTGGTCACAACGTGTCGTATGTATTGTCGGACGAGATTAGTATCATGGGCAACCATCATCTCCGTGCGGCCTGTGGACGTAAGTCTCCTCTTTTATGCGAGGTATTGGTGTTTCATGATTTCATTTATGTGCGATAATTGTGGTGCATAATTTTGTTTGCATGGTGTTGTGAAATGGAATCCGTAGTAGAGCTACTTGGGCACTCCGGGTTGGTACTCAAAACGAGTAAGGGTAGGTGTGGAAGGTAGTAGTAGAGCTCCTACTATTTGAAGCACAGTATCCGTGCTCGAGTTGGGGAAGGTCACGGAGAATCCGAGGAGTTGAGCGTGAGCATAGTTAACATGATTTATTGTGTGTTAGTAAATTGCTGTAATTATTACCCAGAATGGCCATCACGAGAAGGAACAACAATGCTGAGTCAGATGCTGGTACTGTATTTACTGCTGAGCAGATTCGTGAAATGATTGCGGCTGAGGTGATGCACGCTATTGAGGATGCGATCCCCGAGATTATTACCGCCATATGTACTAAAGTGGTAGTGTTGATGGAGGATCACATCACGGCGATTCCACCCCCTGCTGGTGGGTAGCCCTGAGCGTGAGAGTTTCAGTATCGGGATCTCTCTTTTTGTTCTCCTCCAGAGTTCAAGAGAGACTCAGACATGAATTGTGCATTCCTTACCAGTGGTTGTCCGGAGAACCTGAAGGTTCGTTTCGTGATGAACCTGTTATGAGATAGAGCGAAAGACTGGTGTGCTACTGCATTGACGCTTATTGAGCACACTACCTTGACCTGGGAGGAGTTCGTCGTACGTTTTCATGCAGAGTATGTGCCTCCAGTGGAAATGGAGAGGATTGCTAAAGAATTCTTGGAGCTCACACAGACTACGGAGACCGTGAAGAAGATGAATCGATATTTCACCGAGATGGCGCTGTTTTGCCCTCAGTATGCAGCTTCTGAGGACGTGAAGATGACGCGGTACAAGGATATGTTACGTACAGAGATCAGAGAGTTCGTGAGTACTGCACATTATGCTTCACTTGCTGCAATGATGGAGGCTGCCCGGAGGCGGGAACTTGAGCTAGAGACGTAGGCCAAGAAGAGGAAGACAGTACAGACCGTGGCACCGATATCGGCTATTCCAAAGAAGAAGAAGTTCTCGGACTCGCGATCGAGTCAAATGAGCAGTGGTTTTAAGCCTAGGGATGGTAACGGAAAGAGAGATGGCAAGTGTTTCAAGTGTGGACAGGTAGGACACTTTGGTCGTGATTGTAGGGTACCACTGATGGTCTATTTTAACTGCAAACAGATGGGCCACATAAAGGCCAATTACCCAACTCCGAGGGTTTCCGACGGGTGTGGGGCAGAAAGAGCCCTTGCGGCTGCCCCTTTGCGTATTACTGATGGAAGCGTGGGTCAGGCTAGACCCGAGGAAGCCCGAGGTAGAGTGCACCAGCTGAAAGTGGAGGAGGCGCAGGCTACGCCTGATGTGGTGACAGGTACATTCTTAGTTAACTCAGTGCCTGCTGTAGTGATGTTTGATAGCGGGGCTATTCATTCATTCGTATCTCACACTTTTAGCAAGTGTTTGGGCCGAGTTGCAGGTCGGTTAGGTTATCCACTTGTGGTTGAGGTTGCTGATGTCAGGACCTTGACGGTTACGGACGTGTATCGGGGATACACTTTGGAAATCTCTGGGGTGAGGTTTCCTATAGATTTTATTCCGATTGCTATGCGTGAGTTGTGCGTGATTGTGGGCATAGATTGGTTGGATGCTTTTGATGCTGAGATTGTTTGTCATCGCAAACAAGTACGAGTTTGAACCCCAAGCGGGGGAGAACTGCTGGTTCAGGGAGACTCGCCTAGGCGGGCCTCAACGATATGTTCGGCTATGAGAGCGCGGAGGTACTTACAGCACAGTGGCCAGGGGTATTTAGCGTATGTGATAGATATGCGCGGTGATGAAGAGAATAAGACTGCGGAGGTTGTGCCAGTTGTACGGGAGTTTGCTAATGTATTTCCTGATGATTTACCAAGGATACCTCTCGAGTGACAAGTGGAGTTCCGCATTGACTTGATTCCGGGTGCTGCTCTGGTGGCCAAGGCACCTTATCGCCTGGCTCCACCGGAAATGAAAGAGTTGTACAGTGAGTTGCAGGAACTTCTCGAGGAGTTCATCAAGCCAAGTTGTTCACCGTGGGGAGCCCCGATTCTATTTGTGAAGAAGAAGGATAGGTCCAAGCAGATGTGTATAGACTACCGTGAGTTGAATAAGCTTACGCTGAAGAATCGTTATCCTCTGCCAAGAATCGATGACTTATTCGACCAACTACAGGGAGCCTTGTGGTTCTCTAAGATTGATTTGGGATCGGGGTATCATCAGATGCGGGTGAGGAGTGAGGATACGGAGAAGACGGCCTTTCGTACACGTTACGTCCATTATGAGTTTGTGGTGATGCCTTTCGGGCTCACCAATGCACCAGCAGTGTTCATGGACCTTATGAACAGGGTGTGCAGGCCGATGCTGGATCGGTCAGTGATTGTGTTCATCGACGATATTCTTGTGTATTCAAAGTGGAAGGAAGAGCACGAGATGCATTTGCGAGAAGTCTTGGAAGTTTTGAGGTGAGAGAAACTTTATGCTAAGTTCTCCAAGTGTGAGTTCTGGTTACGGGAGCTCCAATTCCTAAGACATGTCGTGAACCAGAATGGTATTATGGTCGATCCGGCCAAGATTACTACAGTGATGCGTTGGGAAGTGCCGAAGACTCCCACTAAAGTATGGAGTTTTCTTGGGTTAGCAGGGTACTACCGGAGATTTATAGAGGACTTCTCCAAGATTGCTTTACCTATGACCCGATTGACGAAGAAATCTGCGGCTTTTAGTTGGGGTGAGGAACAGCAAAGGGCTTTTGAGGAGTTACACAGATGTTTATGTGAGGCTCCGGTGTTGACTTTGCCTGAGGGTATGTAGCATCTAGTAGTGTATTGTGATGATTCTCACTAGGGTTTGGGCGCCGTTCTGATGCAGCGTGGTAAGGTCATAGCTTACGCTTCAAGACAGTTGAAGCCGCATGAGGTGAACAACCTGACTCATGACCTAGAGTTGGGAGCAGTGGTGTTTGCCCTCAAGATTTGGAGGCATTACTCGTATGGCGTCAAGTGTACGATATACACTGACCATATAATCCTTAAATACTTGATGGACCAGCAAAACCTCAATATGCGTCAGAGGAAGTAGCTTGACGTAGTCAAGGATTATGATTGTGAGATACTTTACCACCCGGGTAAAGAAAATGTTGTTCCAGACGCACTTAGTCGACATCCGGTTGGTGAACCATTGCGGGGTTTGGGTCAGCGGTTAACAGTGGTTGCACCTCTCCTTGAGTCGATAGGTAGTGCTCAAGAAGTGGCAGTTCTGGACGAGAATGCCAAGTGTGAGAGAGTTTCGGGTGAAATTCCAAATTTTGTCCGTGAGAGTCGAGGTTTACTGACTCGGTATAGTAGAGTTTGGGTTCCTTTCACTGGTGGGAATAGGCAGATATTGTTGGATGATGTGCATAAGTCCAAGTTTTCTATTCATCCCGGATCTACGAAGATGTACTGCAACCTGCAAGAGAGTTATTGGTGGCCCGGCATGAAGCGGGATGTCACCAAGTGTGTAGAGGTGTGCTTGACTTGTCGGAAAGTCAAGGTTGAGCATCAGCGGCCGCATGGAAAATTGCAGCCTTTAGAGATTCCGGTATGGAAATGAGAGCAAATCACGATGGATTTCATTACGAAACTCTCAAGGACTCCACATGGGAATGATGCTATTTGGGTGATTGTCGATAGTCTGACCAAGAGTGCTCACTTTTTGACCATCAGGGAGAGCTCCTCGGCGGAGAAGCTCGCAGAGATTTTCATGAGAGACATTGTATCCAGGCACGGGGTGCCAGTTTCGATTGTCTCTGACTGGGACACCCGTTTTATCTCCCGGTTTTGGGAGAGGTTTCAAGAGGAGATGGGTACGCTGTTGCATTTCAGCATGGCTTTTCATCCACAGACCGATGGGCAGAGTGAGCGTACTATTCAGACCCTTGAGGATATGCTTCGGGCATGTGCTATTGACTTTGGAGGTGGTTGGGATCCGTATCTTCCTTTGGCGGAGTTTTCCTACAAAAACATCTTATATTCCAGTATCGGCATGCCGCCGTACGAAATATTATATGGTAGGAAGTGCAGGACTCCCATTTGTTGGGGCGAGGTTGGTCAGCGGGTATTGGGGAGCACCGATGTTGTGCTGAAGACGACTGAGATGATACTGATGGTGAAGGACCGTTTAGTTACTGCACAGAGTCGGAAGAAGAGTTATGCCGACAAGAGACGATCAGATTTAGAGTTTCAGGTGGGAGATTATGTGTTGTTGAAGGTATCACCCTGGAAAGGGGTGATTAGATTTCGTAAACGGGGAAAGTTGGGACCCTGTTACATCGGACCTTATAAGGTTATTGTGCGAGTAGGGAAGGTAGCGTACCGCTTGGAGCTACCGGGTGAGTTGAACCTGATCAACAACACTTTTCATGTATCTCATTTGTGAAAGTGTTTGGTGGATGAGTCTGTAGTGGTTCCTCTGGAAGACATTCAGATTGACGAGTGACTTAATTATGTAGAAAAGCCGATTGCTATTATCGATAGGAAGACAAAGGCCTTGCGTAACAAGGAGATTGGTTTAGTGAAGATCCAATAGCAACACCGAAAGGGTTCATAGTGGACTTGGGTGCCCGAGGTGGAAATACGGGAAATTATCCAGAGTTGTTCGTGGACCTAGACTTCGAGGATGAAGTCTGATTCAAGCGAGGGAGAGTTGTAACACCCCAAGTTCCGAATATGATTATTTAATCATTTTATACCATGTCAAAATATATACCATGTATATGTAATATTTTTTATTGTTTTGTTACTTACAGGAATCACATCATGATGATTGTGATGACGGGTTTGGCGGATCAACGTAGAGTGTCTTAGTCACATTTATGCTTCTTTTGTACTCGAACTTGCTAGCTTTTATGATTTCGTACTGTACTTTCATACTTGGATGATACTCGAACCTATGGTTGCCTTGTTGGTTTTTTAGACGATGTAAAAATATGTAACTTAGCAAATGTTTATAAGTGAATATGTCATGCCAAAGTATATTGTATTGTTGTGAATGTTTTGGGAAAACAGGTACAAAATATTACAGGAAAACAGGTATAAAATATTTCAAAATAATCCAGCAAATTCTGAAAATGATATCAGCGACCGAAATCGGTAGCCAATGTTAGTCGCAAGAAACACTAGTTTTAGCGACACAAATTTTGGTAGCTAAAGTCGCAAGTATTAGCGACCGAAATCGGTAGCTAATATTGGTCGCTAGGGCTATCAAAAATCGGTTTTTTTTTTGCAGGAACTAAACCCGAACCGAATTGTGTAATTCGGGTTCAGTTCCATATTTTTTTTCATTCGGAACCGAACACAACCCGAACCGAAATTTTCGGTTCAGTTCCGATAATATTTCGGTTTTATTTTTTTCATGTCTATATGAATCTATTCATCTGTTTCAATCTAAAAAATTCAATTTTAAACAATAATAGTCTTTAAAAACAAATTTTGACTCCAATTTAAATTTCTAAACAACAATAATTCAATTAAAAACAAGATAGTGAAGATACAATATTGAATGTTTAGTTGATACAATCAAAATATCAAATAAAATGAAGCAACAAAAGAGTAACTTGAACTTCAATAAATTTAGTAAAACGGTACACTTCTAGAATTTTTTTATTTTTCTTTATAAATTAACTAATGTTAATAAAAAAAGGTAAATAGGTAATTTCAGGTTTTTGTGAATTTTTTTTTGCAGGAACCGAACCCGTACCGAATTTCTAAATTCGGGTTCGGTTCCAAAAAATAAATAATTTCAACACCCAGGAACCGAACCGAACCGAAAATTTCGGTTCGGTTCCACAGGTTTCGGGTTGAAAATTCTCAGCCCTATTGGTCGCAACTATTAGCGTTTGATATCGGTAGCTACTGGTGGTCGCAAGATGTACTACTTTTAGCGACAGAAACCTGTAGATAGAAGTGGTCGCAAACAATAGCGACGACTGTCAGTAGCTAATGTAGTCGCAAATGGTAGCGACATCAAGTAGTAGCAAAAAATAGTCGCAACATTTAGCGATGGAAACCGGTCGCTGGAGCAGTCGCACACACGTGGATTCTCTGTCAGACCAAGGCTGACTCAGCTTAGCGACCACATCGGTCGCTAAAAGTTGTCGCTAAGTTAACGGTCGCCAATAGCCGTCGCAGAAGCGCTTTCTAGGGACCAGTTTTTCTGCTACTGGCATAGTTACCGTAGGCGGTCGCTGATACCCATCAGCTACAGTGTGATGTCGCTGATAGAGCATTTTCTTGTAGTGTGAGTAAAAGTTATTTTTGGCTGTTTGATAATATTGTAGTATGTGTGTATTACGACATGTTATGCTAATATGTTTTAGTTGGTAATATAATTTTGGCTTTCAGGCAAAACTTTATAATTTCTTTATTGGGAAAGAAGATTTGTTAAACCAGCAACAAAGTGATTTTGTGAATTTGTTTGCTTCACGTGCCGATGTTGAAGATTTGAAGAAGAAAGTTGATAAGTATGATCGTCTGATGAAAAGCAATGATGTGCTGAAGAGAGACTTGGTCGTTTCGAAGTATATGATCTTTTTTAATCCTTTTTGTCCTATTTGTGGTGTTCATGATGAAATAGACAGAATTTTATTACACATTCTGTCTTTGTTATGATATGTATCTGATTTTGAATTGGTTGGAACGCATGTTATTTTTTTTAGATGGGATGATATGAAATTATTGGTTCTTATATTACTGAGCTCTTGCGGTTGATGGTTAGTTATAGGTGAATGTAGATTTTGGCAATGAATTTTAAATTGAAATATGAAATACTAATATATATTACTGCAGAAAATAATAATATATATTATACAATAACTGAAGTAAAAAGTCCTTTCTTACTACGCCAATTATAGGATAACCAAAGTTAAATGTATTCTTTTACTTCATTTACCTCCATATTTGGATCATAATTAGAAAAAAAAACGAGATAGACTTCGGTTATTAGGATATTAGACTTCGCATTAAAAACGAAGTCTAAAGTATACATTTTACTACATGAACATAGACTTCGGTAATTATAACGTTTTTACTTCAGATATTATCCGAAGTCTTCGACGTTTATTCTTATAGTATATCTATTCATATGTTCAATCGATCGCACGTAGAGAAATATATATATTTATTAAATTAGTATCCAAATAAGCCACATCTTACGTGAAATATAGATGGAACAACAATTTTTTAAACAACATCGAACCTATAATCCTAATACTGATGATAACAAGAACAATAATTAACAATAGATATGGCCTCAATACTCGAACAACTCCATTTCTTACTTCAAAATATGTGATTCTCAAGGTGGTGTTCAGAAGAGTAGACTCTTCTACAAGATTAACTTGATGAGTTCCACGACTCGAATGATACACCCTTACTTCTTCATGAGTTGCATTAAAGATTCTGGACCAATGATCAATACTTCCACATCGATAGTAAAAATTATGCTGACTCTAAGGATGACAAGCCTGATTGACACAGCTTCCATCTTGTATTGGGGCATTATCGTTCCTACCACATGGCTCCTCGCTACATGCATGGGACTGGATTTCATCTTTTCGACATTTTGTGCCATTCCCTCGTTGCTCGTGATCATATGTACCAATTTTGGGCACATTTCTCAATGCTGACGTCCTACCCTTCCGCGGCCACCATTCTTCCTTTCACTAATTTTCAATAATAGGTAAATGCAGCATTTGCTTCAGGCAAAGGTGGTGTGGCTAAGGTGAAGAGCAGCGACAGCGGTACTGTGTGACAAGAAAGTCCCTTTAAAGTTGAAGGGTAAATTCTATAGAGCGGCAATCCGACCTGCAATGTTGTATGGCTCCGAATGTTGGGCGATGAAGAAGTCGCTTGAGAGCAAGTTGGAAGTGGCTGAAATGAGAATGTTACGTTGGTCGTGTGGTCGCACAATGTTAGATAGAATTGCGAACGGGGTTTTCAGGAACGCGCTAGAAGTGACGCTCATTTCAGCGAAAGTTAGAGAAGGAAGATTGAGATGGTTTGGCCACGTCCGCAGGAGGCAGGCATCTGCTCCGGTGAGGAGGGTCGAGAGTTTAATGGTTGTCGGGGAGAGGAGGAGAGGCAGACCGAGGAGGACGTGGGAGGAGCAACTGAGATTAGATTTGAAGGCCTTAAACCTTTCCGAGACCATGACTGTTGATAGGTGCGCTTGGAGGCGTCATATCAGAGTTGTGGATTCTTTTGTAGGGAGCGGTGCTGTAGTTGAGAGTCTCAGGGTTGGGTTGTCTCGGTTAGGTTTGACCTAGAGCATTGCATTTTTACTTTTATTGTATATTTTATCCTATTGTCTTTGCGTGTGGTGTATTTTTGACAGGGAGCTGTGCGCAGAGCCAACCTCTGTTTTGTTAGAGCAGCGTTCATCGGGAGTGAAGTAGCCAAATTTCACTTAGGTAAGTCCCATGTGGATCAAGCCATGGGCTCAGGTATGGTCTCGAGCTTTTTCGAATCTTATGTTTTCCTTTGTATTTATCACACAAGATTCTGCTGTGCACTAAGCTGGGGGTCTTCACGAAACTTGACCTCCCTACCGTAATAAGTAGGGGCATGGTCTGCGTACATCTTACCCTCCCCAGACCCTGCTCTGAGCGGAATATACTGGGTATGTTGGTTTGGTTTGGTTTTTAAAGGTGGTGCTTTGGTGCCAACCGTTTGACTTGATCATTTCTGATCGGGAAATTGTTGACGGTACTTGAATAGGCAAAATTACTAATTAGAGGTATAAACTTTCCCAAATTTTGTACTTATGCTAATAAACTTTTTTTTGTTTCATTTAGGGTATGAACTTGTCTCTGTCCAACCAAGTTAGGGTCTCCGTGAAAATCTGTCAGTTAAATCTAACGAACTTGCTGACTTGTCCGATAATTGACATGTGTCACCTTCTGATTGGTCCACCTAATAATAAAAAAAATAATAAAAAATTTAAAAGTCTTAAATACAAAAAATAAAAAATCTGGAAATTTTTAAGAAAAATCTAAACATTATTCTTTTTAAAAAAAATCTTAATATTAATATTAAAAATTGAATGTTTTTATTTAATGTTCGAAAATAAAAAATAAAAAATTAAATCTTGGATCTGAGAAACTATTTTAGTTAAAAAAAACTAATTAAAGAATAATAAAAACATCTTTTTGTCGTTTCCTATTTGCCTAATAAGAAAATATTTAAAACTGTACACTTTGCAGTCTCTTCATGAAATGCGATTTCATGTTTATGTTTTTATTTGTTGTCATTGTTGTTGCAGTTCTGAGGACAATGATAGTCACTTAAGAACTACAGCGGGCTGACTTGAAAATCTAGTCACATTTTGGCTCCCTCATCTTCGCCAATTAGAGGTTGTAATCTTTCCTTTCCGTGTTTTTTCATTCAAGTATCGGGTCGGTCTGCCCAACTATCTTGCTAACACACATAACTAACCAAGTCTTTACTACAACAGAATAGGTCTATGACCCTCCAAGTTCTGGATTATTGTTCTATATAATTAAGAGGATTTTTCCTAATCATTTGTAATGAAATTGCAGTTTGTATCAGATTCACTAGATATTGTCACTGCTAGAAAAAATACTTTATAAATCGGGTAAAAGGACTTTCTAAATCGGTTGTTTAACCGATATAGTTCCAGCCGATGTAGAAAGTCTGGACTTTCTAGATCGGTTCTGAACAACCGATCTAGAAAGTCCACTTTCTACATCAGTTATTTAACCCGATCTAGAAAGTCTTATTTAACCGATCTAGAAAGTCTTACTTAAAAAAAAAGTAACCGGACCTAGCCCAAACCCGACCCGACCCGGGTCAAACCACGACCACGGCCCGACCTAGGCCCGGCCACGGCCCGAGACCAGGCCAAACCTGTAATACCCAATATTTTTATTTTTATATTTTTAGATTCTAGCGACTCGTTTGTGTTTATTGGCATATTCTAGACATGTTTTGTTCAGCACTTTTCGTCATTCGAACGAGATTTTTTATTGTTCCGGATTAATCAGCATACTATTTCGACTTTTCTATATCTAGGTTCGACTTTGTAAAATCACGATAATTTCTTGAAAACTCCAAAGTCTGAAACTTTACAGTGTGATAGAGAATCAAGTTAGCTTTCCAATGGTTCAAACGGCGAGTCAATCTGAGTTCGGATGAGAAAATTATGTTCATATTTGTAAAAACTATCTACACAAATCCAGCTCTGCTCATGTGATACGACCGTGTCAAATCCGACACGGTCGGATTGCTCTGGCAGCAGCATAAAACGTGAGAAACGGGTTTCTAAACCCATTTCTTCATTCTTCCTCTTCATTTGGCGATTTGGGAGATTTACAAACGAAATTTTGTCGAAAGTTCATCAATATTACATCCTTAAACATAATCATCCAGGTTTTGGTGTGGATTAACAACATCTAATCCTTGTTCTTCATCTAGATTGAGGTAACTCTTTGAAAATACTTTTTCAAACTATTTTGGGGTTTTGTTCTTGATTTCGATTCTAGTCCATTTTGATAAATCGGTTGACGTTATTATTCATGATTTATGGATTGTATATCCATATCTTCGGTGTGTTGAACCCGGTTGATGATTTTAGTGTTCTTGAAGAACTGTGAACATTTAATGTTCGATTAATTGTTCCAATGAATCTTCCTTCGATAGTTTGGTGTGATTTCCGTTGCTGTTGGTCTGGAATCTCGTTGTGATCGTGTTTTCGTTGTCTTGCGGAAGTTGTAGGTTTCGAGGTACTTTGTCGAGCCGTGTTCATCAGAGTATTTGCGTGCCGATTCTGAAGCAAGTATTCTATTTATACGATTTTCGGTAGAGGTTTTGTAATTTGGGGCTCGACGTCCAAAAGAAATTATACTTTTAAAACTCCCGATATGCCAAATTTAATTTTAAGAACTTCATCACTTGTTTTGCTGATTAATAAAACCTCTCGGGAACGCTTTGACAATTGATTGTGTTACCTGATTCATGATTGCTTTCTGCTTGATACATTTCATATACTATTATACTTACACTAGTAAAACAATGGAGTTTTACTAACCCCCGAGTAATCGAAGGGTGGATGTCTGTTTTGCGTCCAGGTACATGTAGGTTCTGGGGAGCAGTTACAGGATCGGCACAGGAGTTGATGAGCTACGATACTAATCAAGAGTTGAGAGTTTGGTCGAGTTATATTGTATCGACCGAGTTATAGTTAGACTTCCGCTGTTGTGTACCTTTATCCCTGCATGGGTATTTATTGTAAAGAGTTGTATTCATCTCATTTGCGTTAATCGTGTGACCTCATCGGTCCGTGTGGTTGTATTGTAATTGACCTTAATGGTCTGTATTATTGTAATGATTGACTCCGGTCGGTCAAGTTTTCGGTAGTTCTGTGTTGTTTAGCCTGGTAGGTCCTCGCGGGGAGGGTCTATGGCATGTAATATTCCCATATGGTCTGGGTGTGTTACAATTATGGTATCGGAGCTTAGGTTGCGGAAACCTAGGATGTCGGGTCAAGTCGAGTCGTGGTTTGTCGAGTAATATGAGGTCATGTCATTCGAGTTGCCGGGTGACAAGTTGAGTTGTGCGTGGTCACAACGTGTCGTATGTATTGTCGGACGAGATTAGTATCATGGGCAACCATCATCTCCGTGCGGCCTGTGGACGTAAGTCTCCTCTTTTATGCGAGGTATTGGTGTTTCATGATTTCATTTATGTGCGATAATTGTGGTGCATAATTTTGTTTGCATGGTGTTGTGAAATGGAATCCGTATTTGATATTCATGGTACGCCGTTTGTATATTGAGTTGAATGTATTGATGTTTGGACACTGAATGGGGTAATGCGATGTGAAAACTGTGAAATTTAATGTGATCCATAGATCGTATCGACGACAGAGTTCGTGAGGAACTCAGATGGATGGTTTTGACGTATGTCTGAACTTGGTGTTCACGAATCGTATTTGATTAGATTTGTAATCTCGCTTGCCATTTGGGCATGTGGTTTTAAGTTCGATTATTTTCTTGAATAATTTTAATTGTGTCCGTTGCGTGTATGTTTGAAAACAGTTTTCTAAAAGATTTTATGAGCTTGATTATGTTTGAAAAAAAATCGATTTTTGAAAATATTGGCGAGTCGCCTTCTCATGCTTCTGATTACGACCACCACCACTACCACGACCACGTCCTCAGCCTCGACCTCTCGGCATACTAAACGGACCACCATTCAGAAAACAAAACAAACATCACATAATCAACATAGGACAGCAAATCGCAACATAATAAAATATTCGCACCGAGTCATTACGTGAATACACGAACTAACAATACAACAATAGAACTTAATTTCATAAATAACCCACATGGCCACATAAACATAAATATATGACCTTTACCAAAACAAACACTGTCAAAACCATATACATATCATTGGGGTCAAATATTTGTAACATTCTTTAAAAATAAAATTTTCCAAGGTATTCGTTAAAATTATAGTTTTTGAAATTCTCGAGTTTGAAAAATTTTGCTGAAATGAGTTTTTGAAAAAAATATTTTTAATACCTCGGCCGTTTAATCAAAACCACGATTCCGTTAGCATAATTGTTTCGTTTTGAAGTCATTTACAAAACAACATTTCGAAATATCAAATCTACTCGATAACCGATATCATCAGAATGACCTACAGGGTAACCACATGTTACCACGCCACACCATCACGGATAACAACACACATGATAATATGTGGCCATGCTCCTTAGCATCGATCCCGAGAGGTTTCGCCAAACTATTCCTGGGTGGAAAACCACTTGTACTAGCACTAATCATTACCATAGATCAACTATCACATTAGGATAACATCATAGAATAATACAATTAAATCAGACCTCGCAGTCACAACACCTAAGTGTATAACTAAAATTTTCTAGTAAGAGTGGTAACGATCAATAACACGTCAATAACACCCATACATGATAACCAACCGAGTGTGACATTACCGAAACAATAGTTAAAGTTCACAATCGTCACCGGCGTACCACACGACTTTACCCATAGAATCAAACGATCGACAAAGAGCACAGATACCACCGTAACAACAAAATTACTACCGTGACAGTCACAAGCTTATGGCCATAATAAGATGCAGTTTATGGCCATAACAATTAAGAGTTTACGGCCGTAACACCTAAGAGCTTACGGCCGTAATGGTAAACATCTTATGGCCGTAATCACTAACTGCAGGACAGTAGAATTGTCCCAGCAGCCCCAAAACGGCTCTGAAGATTAAGGATCAACTCCTAACAATATATCCCAACATTTAGAAACACTGCAAAATTATCCGACGAGCATAACAACATAACAAATTCACAACGACTTAGTCCCAACACACAAACACATAACGTTTTAAATTCCGAAAATCAAACTCGTTTTGCAAAATAGAATTTTTTCAAAATCATTTCGATCATATCCAAAAATGACGGTAACAGTTTGTAATGTCCGAAGTATTTTAAAATATATTTTTCAGATACCGTCAGAAGGTGTCATTTGAAAATACATGACTAACGTCAAAGTTCAACCGATTTCAAAATCCATACAAAACCGTTGTTTAACCGAACCATTCGTTGTCGAGTGGAAATCAGCTCAGTACAGATGGTAGAGATGACCAGTCGCGTGATCAGGGGCAATCATCCAGAGGTAATGTTGATGTTGGCGCCGCCACCGTCCATCTTCAGGTGGTTGATGAGTTGGCACAGATGAATCAGAACGTGCACCGGGATGAGAACCCAGATGGGGATAATGGAGCTAGTAAGTGGTTACGAGATGTGATGAGAATGCACCCGCCTCGTTTTGTAGGTTCTTGTGACTTGTTAAGTTGGGAGAACTGGTTCTTCCAGTTGGACATAATATTTGACGTTGTAGCCTGTCCGGATGAAAGAAGAGTACCTATTGCTCAATACATGCTCGAGAAGGAAGCTGCAGACTGGTGGGAGGCCGTAGCGCCTAGTGATCATACAACTACTTGGGCTGAATTCAAGACTTCCATGGAGGCCGAGTATTGTCCGCCGCCTGTTAAATAGCATAGGATCATTGAGTTCTTCTCGGCTACGCCCCAAGATATGTCTATTTCTCAGGCAATAGTCGATTATAATCGGCAGTTATGTTATGTTCGAGATTAAGTGAGAAGTGAGGTAGATAAGGTTCGTTATTTCGATATGCGTATGAAACCTCATGTTCGGCAGTGTATGGCTCTTTTTATGTGTACTATGTTGAAGGATTATCAAGACCGAGCCTTAGCATTTGAAATGGCTGTATTGTCTACCGTGTCAGTATCTGTAGCAAAGAAACAGAGTATGTCTGATGACGCATCGGAAAGCAAGGAAATTGGGGTTTTAAAACCACAAACCTCGTATTAGATGAGTATGGGACCTTCGCGGTCAGCTAGAGAATCTAAAATACCCAGGTCGGTGTGTTTGAGTTCAGGCAGTGCTCCAAGATGTTTCAACTATAATATACAGGGTGATGAGCGTGCGAGTTGTAAGAAATCGCCGGTGACTTGTTGTGGACGCGAGGGGCATCGAGACCAGTACTGTGAGATTGTTGCTAAGATGGTAGGTAACAGGAGCTCCGTTCATACTTCTGGGGGTCCCAACGATGCCAAGTGATAATATTTTGTGTTTATAGTGCAGATGGTTTCTCGTATGAAGACTTATTATGTAATGTTTTTATGTTTGGTGCATGATGATTGATATTTTGTGTCGTATAAGTCCGTGTGGGTTTTTGAACATACGGAGACACGTGTGAACTGTAAGAAGCCTCCGGTTAACTATTTCGAGTGTGGTCAGTAGAGCACCAAGCGGTGCATTGCGAGACGTCGCTAGTGTGGTTGGGAACCGGGAGTTCCACTCCTACTCCTGGTGGGGCCAGTAGTATCTAGTGAGGACGATTTGTGAATCGTTTGGTTGGTTGAATCTCATGTGGAGAATTGTTTTGTTGCTTGAATGCTTTTGTCTTGTTATGTGGCGTTTTGATGTTTGTTTAAGTTTCGGGACGAAACTTATTTTTAGTGGGGGAGAATGTAATACCCGATATTTTTATTTCTATATTTTTATGTTCAAGCGACTCGTTTATGTTTATTGACATATTCTGGACATGTTTTGTTCAGCACTTTTCGTCATTCGAGCGAGATTTTATTATTTCGGATTAATCGGAATACTATTTCGACTTTTCTATATCTAGGTTCAACTTTGTAAAATCACTATAAATTCTAGAAACCTCCAAAAATTCTGAAACGTTATGGTGTGATAGAGAATCAAGTTAGTTTTCCAATGGTATAAACGGGGAGTCAATCCGAGTAGGGATGAGAAAGTTATGTTCATATTTGTAAAAACTATCTATACAAATCCAGCTCTGCCCATGTGACACGACCGTGTCAAATCCGACACGGTCGGGTTGGTCTGGCAGCAGCATAAAACGTGAGAAACAGGTTTTTGAACACATTTCTTCATTATTCCTCTTCATTTGGTTATTTGGGCGATTTACAAATGTAATTTTGTCGAAAGTTCATCAATATTACATCCTTAAACATAAATCATCAAGGTTTTGGTGTGGATTAACAACATCTAATCCTTGTTCTTCATCCGGATTGAGGTAATTCTTTGAAAATTGTATATCCATATCTTCAGTTCGTTCAACCTATTTGATGATCCTAGTGTTCTTGAAGAACTAGGAACATTTAATTTTCGATTAAATGTTCCAATGAGTCTTCCTTCGATAGTTTGGTGTGATTTCCGTTGTTGTTGGTCTGGAACCTCGTTGTGATCGTGTTTTCATTGTGTCTTGCGGAAGTTGTAGGTTTCGAGACACTTCGGTCGAGCCATGTTCGTCGGAGTATTTGCGTGCCGATTTTGAGGCAAGTATTCTATTTATATGATTTGTGTCTTGTGAATAAAGTTTACATATTATATTTACGATGATTTGGTTTACCTTCGTGGATATGATTCGTGCGATTTGATTATTCGAATGTTTGTTGGTATTAATGATTTAACATTGTGAAGTTGTGTTGGTCATGTTAGTTGCGTGATTAGTGTTGGACTTGATTGCTTGGGTTTGATGTCTTGTGTTGATTATGATTATTGTGTTGGATTGATTATACACTTGGACATGTATTTTGCTGTATGATTGGATGTTCGAGTGTATTTGTATTAAGGTGTGTTATTCATGGTGATGTGTTGCATTATTTGATATGTGTTGGAAAGTGTGTGTCTGTGTGGTCCAGGTATGGTCTATGTGATCTCTGGAGTTCGGTACATGATGTGTACAAATAGTGATTGTGTGGATAATGTTTTGATGTTAAATCTCGGACACGTGATGATATTTTCACTAATGTGTTTTGACACAAGGGGCTAGGGCGTTGACGATTTTCGATAGAGGTTTTGTAATTTGGGACTCGAGGTCCAAAAGAAATTATACTTTAAAACTCCCGAGATGCCGAATTTAATTTTAAGAACTTCATCACTTGTTTTGCTGATTAATAAAACCTCTCGGGAATGCTTTGACAATTGATTGTGTTAGCTGATTCGTGATTGATTTTTGCTTGATACATTTCGTATACTATTATACTTGCACTAGTAAAACAATGGAGTTTTACTAACCCCCAAGTAATCTGGGGGTGGATGTCTGTTTTCCGTCTAGGTACATGCAGGTTTGGGGGAGCAGTCACAGGATCGGAACAGGAGATGACGAACTACGATACTAATCAAGAGTTGAGAGTTTAGTCGGGTTATATTGTATCGACCGAGTTATAGTTAGACTTCCGCTGTTGTGTACCTTTACCCCTGTGTGGGTATTTATTTCATCTCGTTTGTGTTAATCGTATGATCTCATCGGTCCGTGTAGTTGTGTTCTAATTAATCTTAATGGTATGTATTATTGTACTGATTGACTCCGGTCGGTCAAGTTTTTGGTAGTTCTGTGTTGTTTAGACTGGTAGGTCCTCGCGGGGAGAGTCTACGGCGTGTAATATTTGTTGTGCGGCGGTTAATATGCCTCGAAGGCGATCAACATAAGGGCCGAGCGACCGAAGCCAACATCAAACAGACCAATGCAGACGTGCCAACCGAAGATGCCAGATCATGGTCAAGTGCCTAGCGATCGACTTCCAAGGCGATCGTTTCTTGGCACCTGGTGATCGCCTCTAGTACCCGACCGAGGACGACCGTCCTATGCCATGTGTAAAACAAACATCCGTCATAGTCTGCGAAGACCGAATCTCAGGATGAAGGTCCACGTGCAGATCCGCAAAAGGCGCCGCAAGAACAGGCTTGACTCCAGCCCATCAGCAGTTGTCGGTGACAAGGACAGACTCACCTTCTGACAGACCCGCCGAAATGTCCTAGGTGGGACCTCCCAAGACTGCGACGTGAGGCACATGTCGCCTTGTCATTGGTTCGCGCATCTGGCTGCCAGTAGCAGCTGCGAACTTTAAGGAAACAGTCCCACGTGTTGAGATGATCGCCCGCTTAATTTAATGCAGGAACGGCGATCGCCCGTTTGGGACAGAGACATCCCAACAACCTCCTCTTCTATAAATTGGAGACCTCCAGCATTGGAAAACACACGATTACAGACAGTAAACAATACAGAGAACACTTCATCTTTCTAACAAGAACTCACAGAGCTTTAACTCTGGTTCTTCCGGCAATCATCAGCACTCGAGCTAGATAACTAGGGTCATTACGCTCATTGTAATTATACTCTAACATTAATATTCGTACTCCAAAGCAGTATTCGTATTAATAATATCTCGCGAGAGCATTCAAGCCCGGGACTAACAACCCAACAAATTTTGTGTTACTTACATTCCTTCGTACATGCTCTCGCATTTTGTTTGTTACTCACCCAAAGCCATATCGAGCAAACCATTACATATAATATTTTGGGTAACAACAATTGGCGCTAGAGGAAGGGGCCCTAACCCTCATTTTCATTACGACTGTTTCGAAGGACACTCACTGTTCTCCAGAACATATAGTTGAAGAAACACTCACTGTTCTTCAAAGAAAAACCTTCAGGATAATGACATATACCACCACCTCGAAGAGAGCGACCCTACGGTCCGCCGGATGCCTTATTCCGGCCCAGACCGAGTCCTAACCTACAGCGTAAGGCATCCGCGGCGATGCTAGACTCTCGCTCCCGCCCCCGAGGGACGGCCCCAGCCTCTCACTCGATCAATTCCAAACTGCGGAACAGATCAAGGAGGCCATGACCATCCTAATGGAGCGACGGAGAGCATGCGACACGCCCACTATTACTCCATCAGCCATCCGCCATGCGGGCAAGCGAAAGCTCAAGGGGTTATATGTCCAGAAATCGTCAGAAAGCCCTCACAAGGAGGGACGGTTCCGTCTTCAGCCGCCTAGGGAGTGATCCTTCATGGCGACCTGGACATTCTGGCCCCAGCCATGAGACGTCGGAGTCCGAATCCGTCACCAGGAGTTCGGCGTACCCCACTCCCAAAAAACAGGCCAACCATCTGGCTCCCACTCGCCAAAGAATTGAGCTCGGCGGTAGAGACCTCGTCGCCTACAACGGAGCCAGTAGATCAGTACTTGATCACCTCGGCTCCCGCTTCGAGAGCCAGACCGCGAGCATCCAGGCTACGACGATGGCCGCAATGCAGCACCAGCTCGACGATATGAAGGCGCTCATAGAACCCCGGCCAGGCACCAAGAGAAAGGTCGCCGGACCAAGTGAGCCGATCGCGGTCCAGATCGAGCTGGCCCCCATGCAACCAATGATCGCTACTCCTCAAACACCTCTGTATGAGGGGAGATCAGACCTCGAGACTCACTTGAACAATTTCTGGATCTACACGACCGGATGCGGGGCGTCGGATGCGACGAAATGCCAAATGTTCCCATTAACATTGGGCGATCTTGCCCATGGGTGGTACATCTCATTGCCACCGCGCTCAATCAACTATTTTGAGAAGCTGGCGAACGATTTCACGTCGTACTTCGCCGCCAAGGTCGCTCGGCCAGAAGGTCCCCATCGCATGGTGAATATCAGGCAGGGGAAAGACGAGCCCGATGAATATTACATCGACTGGGTGGATGAAATAGTCCTCACCGGTGAGCCCATTAGCGACGATCTCGCCCTCTACTCGGTCCTGGGGGGATTCTATGGTCATTCACCCATGTTCAGGCACCTCACGAAGGACATCCCCCGACATACGCGATCTTCCGCGTCAAGGCCGCCGACTTTCTGGCCAGGCAGAGATTGCTCACCCTTCCCCTAGGCGAGGGGGCTACCGAAGAAAGGAAGGCGCCATCTCCCGTCCCAAAGAAGGCGGTCGAAAAGCCACCCGGTGATTTCAAGGCCTTCAAGGATGTGGAAGTTTACCTTCTCCGCAACCTCAATCTATCTCCGGCCTATATCTTCAACGCTATCAAGGGGCGCGAATGGCTTAGCAAGCTGAAGCCGATGAGGGACAACGGTCATCTGGACCGCATTAAATTTTGTGCCTACCACAAAAGTACCGGCCACAACACCAATCAATGCTGCGACCTCTTCAGACAACTCTGGAGATTGTTCGAGGAAGGCAATCTAGACAATCTGGTGACCAATCCAGAGTCCCGGGCAGAAAGGACCAGGGGTCGCGATCATCGACAGAACGACGACCGTCAACCCCCCAATCCGGTCACCAGGATTGAGCAGAACGAGCTGGAGTACTCAGACAAGTCGATCCCTCCGATCAACCCCAGCGGCCGGATCAATATGCTTCAGTCGGGGGGTGGAAACCTCAGAGGTCTTTCCCCAGTTTCCACCATGTCAAATAGAGAGTGGAAGGCCGAGCTGAGGGCGTTCGCCGGAATCCATGTCGTGGTGCCCCCAGAGCCAACCATCTCCAGAGATGCGCTCATCTTCTTCTCCAACAAGGTTAGGGAGGGAGTCCAGTGCCCCAAAGAGGATGCATTAGTGATCTCTGCATGTATCCTTGGGAAAATGGTCGACCGCGTGCTGGTTGACAATGGGAGATTTTGCAACATTATATTCAAATTTTGCAACATTATATTCAAATCAGCCAAGCCTCGATGTTGATCCAAGGATCGAGTTCAGAGATCGTTCCAAACGAGAAGCGACCGTCCCCATCGAAGATTTGGAAAGTATAACAATTGATCCAGCTCACCCGGAGTGGGAAGTGCAGATCAGCTGAAGCGTCGGCCCCGAGTTAAAAGACGATCTGATCAGTTTACTATGAAAGAACATCGGAGTCTTTGCCTCGTCGCATCAAGATATGGTCGGCATCAGTCCTGAACACGCTTGCCATTATCTAAAGATCGACCCGACGAGGAAGCCTGTTCACCAGAAACGTAGGAAATTCGAGAGGTTCAACATGAAGCTGAACCCCAAGAAATGCAACTTCAGAGTAAGCTCCGGAAAGTTCCTGGGACACATCGTGTGCCAAAGGGGTATCGAAGTGAACCCCACCAAGATCAAGGTGATCCTCGACATGCAGGAGCCACGGAATGTCAAGCAGGTGCAACGCCTCACAGGGTGTCTAGCAGCCCTTAATTGTATCATTTCCCGGCTCGGAGATAAAAGCAAGCCATTCTTCGCCACTATAAAGAATAAGAAATTTGCGTGGATGAAGGAAAGTCAAATGGCGTTCACAAAAATCAAAGAGTATCTGTCTAATCCCCAAATTTTGGCAAAACCGATCCCCAGCAAAAAGCTACTCCTTTACCGGGCTGCCTCGGAGCTCGCGCTGAGCGCCGCATTAGTGCGAGCATAGGGGCAAGCCCACCTACCGATCTACTTTGTCAGTCAAGCACTTCATGACGCGGAAACGCGTTACACGCCTCTGGAGAAGCTCGCCTATGCACTAGTCATGAGTGTTCGCAAGATGAGAGCCTATTTCTTCGAACACCAAGTGGAGGTTCTGAAAACTCTCCCTCTAAGGCAAGTTCTGCACCGGCCAGACACAAACAGGCGACTCCTCAAGTGTTCACTGGAGATCGCCCAATACGGTATCATGTATGCTCCTCGCACGGCGATCAAATGCCATGCTCTGGCGGATTTCGTGGTGTAAATAACGTTCCCATCTAGCCCGACCCAGGTCGGCCATCCCGCTTGGAAACTGTATGTAGATGGCTCGGCGACCAGCTCGCGAGCTGGGGCAGGGATTGTCCTCATCAGCCCCGATGGCCAGAGTTTTATAAATGTTGTGCGTTTCGAGTTCCGAGCGACCAACAATGAAGCCGAGTAAAGCCTTAGTAGGCGGGCTCGATCTAGCGCTCACCGTGGACGTTCGTCGCCTTTACATCTTCAGGGGCTCCCTCTTGGTCGTGAACCAAGTCAAGGGGGAATATGAGGCGCGCGGCGAACAGATGATCAAATATCAAGAATTGGTCATCGAAATTTTGAAGAGGTGCTGATCGAGCAAGTCCCGAGAGAGCATAACTCCCAGGCCGATGCCCTATCCAAACTCGCATCGTCAGATGGTGCGGCGGACTTCTCTAACATCCAAATCACTAAGTCGGCAAGATCGGCAATCGACAAAAGCCTGGTCGCCATAGTTGCCATCGCCGAAGAGAACTGGATGACTCCGTTCATTGAGTACTTGAAGGACGGAACGGTCCCCGCTGATCGGATCAAGGCTCGCCAGCTTCAGCTCCGAGCAACCAGATACACCCTATTAGATGAACGGCTTTACAAGCGAGCTTTCAGCCTTCCTCTCCTCAAGTGCATTACGCCGGAGGAAGGCCGACTTGTTTTAGCCGAAATCCATGACGGGATCTGTGGAAATCACGCGGGAGGGCGAGCTCTCATCCACAAGACGGCCAGGTAAGGCTTTTTCTAGCCTACCCTGCAAAAGGACACGAGCGACTATGCCCGATCTTGTCACAGGTGTCAAATAATGGGCCCGAACATCAAGCTCTCCCCCGAGAAGCTCACCTCTATGTACAATCCGTGTTCGTTCGCCCAATGGGGCATCAAGATCATCGGCCCTTTGCCGACGGCGCTAGGGGGATGTAAATTTGCCATCGTGGGGGTCGATTATTTCACGAAATGGGCAGAGGCCGAACCACTCAACAAGATCGGCCAAGAACAAGTGATCAAATTCATTTGGAAGAACATCATCTGCCGATTTGGTCTACCTCAGGCTATCATCTTCGACAACGGAAAGCAGTTCGACGGTTTGGAAGTTATGCAATTCTGTGAAAAATGGGGAATTAAAAAGTTGTTCTCGGCCCCTTACCACCCTCAAACAAACGGGAAGGTAGAGGCTGTAAATAAGATTCTCAAGTACACGATCAAAGCAGGACTCGAATCCAAGCAAGGACGAAGGGCGAGCGAGCTCCCGAATGTTTTGTTGTCCTACCGAACGATGACCCGAAATTCAACCAGCGAAACCCCATTCGCCCTGGCCTTCGGAACAGAAGCAATGATCCCATCGGAGATCGCCATCCTCATCCACCGAACTGCACAACAAATGATGACGGATAACGATGTAGCTCGGCTGATCGACTTGGATATGCTCGAGGAACGACGACTGACCTCGGAAATGAAGAACACGATCCACAAAAGAAAATACAAAAAATTCTTCAATTCGAAGGTCAAGGAAAGGCGATTCCAAGTGGGCGACCTAGTCCTCAAAAAGATCCAGACCCACACGGGAGTATTTGGCCCGAATTGGGAGGGCCCGTTCAGGATATCCAAGTGGCTGACCAAAGGAGCCTACGAGCTCCAACACCGAGATGGCACTACGGAGCAATATCCCTGGAACGCCATTCATTTGAAGAAGTACTATCAATAAAAACACCATGTATTCATTTATTCAATGTACAAAGAACTTAATGAGATTTTCCGATCCTCTCTAAATGATTCTCCTCGGTAAAACCCAAAAGAAAAGAGGATGACTCGCTCGCCCTCCAAGAGTTCGTCATATAACATGATAGACCTAGGCAAGCGATCGCCTCCCCCAGCACAACGTATACCGTCGAGGATCGCCATCTAACATGACGATCCGAGGTAGAAAAGTGCAGCCATGGTTCTGGTGGTCGATAGAACTGACAACCCATCCATGCAAGGTTCCTTTGGGCAGAGATTGCCCGCCCTTTCATTTAAATACGAGGCGGGCGTAGCCGAAGGACCCTCCAAAACAAATATGCGGACACGTTCGCCCGCCCTCAGGTCCATCATCTAACATGGTGGACTCAGACAATGCGACGCATCCCTCCCCCATCACAACATATGCCCTCGAAGGTCCGTCATATGACATGTCGGTCCCAGGCAGGAAAGTGCTAACAAGCCATGGTCACGGAGTCGATTAATCCGACGGCGCCCCGTGCAAGGACTCCTCCATGCAGAGATCGTCCGCCCCATCGCTACATTGCAAGGCAAAACATAGCCTATGGAGGACCCTCACAATTAAGTGAGTCGCGAGAAGTTGACCATCAGACAGAATGTCGCTCGCGCACAAGGCATAGTCGTGGAGGTCGGTTCCATCGAACCCCACAACCGTTCAAGGTTCCTCCAGGCTGGGATGGTCACCTTCCTCGAGGAATCTGCAAAATTGAAGATCGCAAGAACCATACTAAAGATAGCTCACTAAACGATTTATTTTTGTTCCCCTCACTCTGTTTGGCGGCCATCGGTTATATCGTCTTCCTTCGCCATTGGAGATGAACCATCTCTTCAAGTTGACGGCTCAAAAAGGTTCTGCCGGTGGCTACCATATCCAAGGTCGCTCCGGCCGGGTGATTCTTGGAGTCCCGAATAAAGTGAGGGGTGATCCGTTAAAGTGGTTTTGGGTCGGCGGTGCCTAACGTGCGCTAACGAGTCACGAATCTAGTCAGTCGCTCCTAGACAGATCTGCACCTACCAGGTAGCGTGCGCTAGAAAGAATAATTAGCGTGCGCTAAGCAGTCGATAGCGTGTGCTAACGAGATTCCAATTCCAGTCCAGTAGCTCCTGGACTGCCTCTGGACTGCCAGTGAGCGTGCGCTACACACCCAGTAGCGTGCACTAACAATGGCACAGTAGCGCGCGCTACACCACAAGCGGTAGCCTGCGCTATAATGTAATGAGTCAAAAACTCATGCAATGATCTGGAACAGAAATCAAACATGTGTCAACTCATGACACGACCGTACGTGGCACAACATTCCAAAGACATGGACAACGCCAATCCGATAACCCGCAGAAAAAACTCAACAAAACTGGAACGAAGATCTCGGAAATTACATTCTACCCCTCTTAAAAGAAGTTTTGGCCCCGAAACTTAAAACATAAAACGATCCGTGCAAAACAATCTCCGACAGCACATGTTATCCATTGTCGATGACCTGCAACGAATCAGATGCAGCATGTGGCTGCTAATATCCATATCGCAATGCCAGAACGATAACAAAATGCAATGAACAAAAATTAATATGGTTGACCAACCGGAACAGTACGTCAGTCAAACGCAAGCTAAATGCTGAGCAAATACAAAATTCCACCACTCGAGGGTTGGAAGATCGACAACGAAGCTAATTTCCCGAACTTAAGGAAATTAAGAAGTGATCTGAACGCTCAAAAATCATGATGCGGGAGCAACAAAAATTAGACAACAAACGATCGAACCACAACTATCAAGACAATAATGGTCGAACAATCATATTCGAGACACAGAGAACAACCAAAATCAAATAGCAACTCTGAAGCTCACACCTTGACTCGAGACAATAGGTGGTCTGGTAAAGATTACAAGATATGCATTTATATAAGATTCATAGGGATGGAGCCAAATTCGGAAAAAGTACCAACGACAAATGGATTAATTCGAAACATTACAATTACTCGTTCGATCAACAAAACAAGAGATAGGACAAGTTCAGAAAGTATCAACGAACATAAATGAGTCGATAGAGTTAAAAATACAGAAGTTCAAAAATCCGATCCACTTCTAATAAAAGAAGTTTATCCCCAAAATTCGAAACAACAAGACAAGGAGATAACACAACATACAACTGGTAGACTACACTCTCAGGGACTCGTCGGAGTCAATCCTGACATTAGTGCTCACATCTGAGCCTCGTAACACTCGGTGACTAACTAGAAAAATTGAACTCGGTGCCCCACGAGTCCGCACTTGTAACACGTTACTGGCAGAGAAGGACAATGTGCACGAACATGCCCCGACACATTGCAGTTGAAACACCTCCTGTCTTTACCAGGAGTCAAAGCTGACGATTTGGAACTCTCAGTCCCACGCATCGAGTGATGGAGCTTCACAGCAGAAAGACTATGATGTTGCAATCCGGTAACACCAACTCCTGTACTATCCATAATGTCAATGGACATCTTCTGTTTCTTCAACTCGGGCACACACTCCGACGATAACGAATCTTTATCGTAGGCTAATGCTCGATCCTGGTAATCTCTTAGTGAAGTGCAAGTAAGTCCCGACATATAAAGGCGAATCTCCGGCTTCATCTGTCTATCAAAATGAAGGATCTTCTTTTCTTTTGTCCTCACCTGATCTCGCACATAACTGAGTTGTTTGTTGTATTCGATGATGGCCTGTGATACCAATATATCCTGCGGTTCTGCTAAATAAAATTAACGAATTCGTTGTTCTCTTATCGGTTTCGGACAGAACTCACCTTCCATAAATTCCTGGAACTCCGCCCACATGACATCACGATCACGAGTTTTAACAGCTTCCCACCAATTTGCGGCATCTCTGTCAAGAAGGTACTGAGCGATAGGTACCTTCCGCTCCTCTGGACAATCGACGACCTCGAATATCTTTCCCAACTGGAAAAGCCAACCGTCCCAGTCCAATGCATCCGCAGCACCAGCGAATCGAGGGGGATTTATACGAACTACCTCTTCAAGCCTTTCATTTACACCGACGTTCCGAGTCGCGTCAGTGTTGCGTTGAACAGCATGGACCAACTGAGTCATTTGTGCTGCTACTTGTTGCAATATAGTAGCAACACCAATACCAATATTATTCCCGACAATATTCTCTCTATTCTACATCTGATCCCAGTAGCCATCAGTACCACGGTTATGACCACGACCTCTGCCCCTCGGCATACTAACAAGCAACAACTTAACGCAACGAAAAACACATAATCACACATAGAATGTAGTCCTATGACTTTACCCAGCCATAAAGCGCGCTCCACAACAAAAGATGGCGTGCGCTAACTGTGCAAGTTTAGCAACACAATCATACTCACCTACCAACGGTACTAGACCGGAAGTTACTAATAAACAACAACGTACAAATCCAAATGCCAACGGTTCGCATAATTATAACCTCACACAAATAATCATCAGGAATTAATTTACATTCAAACCGAAATCCCATCTCTCGGTCAAGAAAACTATTTCAACAAGTGCATACCGAATGACTCAACATTCACACCACCACTTTAATCACAACTCGGAGCACTACAGCTGAAATAATGATAACATCATTACCACGTACCTTTTTAACGAAATGCATGGAACCAAAAAGTTAAAAGCGAGAGTCACATTTCAAGTAAGTTTTTGGTAGACCTCATTTGAGTTTTAAAAATCAAATTTTTTGAAAACTTGCAAAACAAAATTGGAGATAAAATATAAGTAGTTTGAATTCTCAAATTTTTCGGCCTCGAGGTCATCACACGAAAATCAAACTTTTCCTTTCTTGAAGGATGTTTTAAAATAAAATTTATGTGACTTCCCAAAATATTCAAAACATTAAAGTATCACGTTGATAAACCTTCTTAGTGTAACCGCACCAAAACATTACTCTTGTAAAAACGATTTATACAAGAATACATATATATATATATATACATATATACATATACACCGGCACATTACAAAAATCAAACAAACATGGAGTACGTATTCACGATTCACATTTAACTCCTCATCATAACACAAATATCACACAAGCTCGTGTAACACGAGACACAACATATAGTGGGGAGACTTACATCCACAAATCGCACGAAGATGATGGCTGCACATTGATACTAATCACGACCCACATCACAGACGACGTGCCGTGATACAACTCATTCAGACAAAAAATCTGATAAGACAAGACTCGACAACACACAACTCGACCCGACAGCCTAGGTTTCCACAACCTATTCTCTGATACCATATTCTGTAACACCCCCAAACCATTTGGGAATATTACAACGCGGCAGACCCTCTCCGAGAGGATCTACTAGGCTAAATATAGAAAAACACGATAAATGATACTTGCCAACATGGCTAAAGTCGAACCATTAGACCGATTTGCTCTTTTACCACAACACAACACATTAAACATACATAAATCATACCCATGCAGGGGTTGGACTACATCAACATACCCATAAAATGGGAATGCTACACAATGGAGAGCCAACAATGAGACTCTACCAAAAATACTCTCAACAAATGGTCATCATGTGATTAGTATCGTCGTCTTCCATCATCCTTCGTACTGATCCTGTGATTCGCTCCCCAGCAACCTGCAAGTACCTGGACGCAATACAAACATCCACCCCGAATACTCGGGGGTTAGCAAAACTCCACTATTTTTCTAGTGCAAGTATAAAATACAAATACAAACCATACATATCATACTCCAGTACACAATAATCTTAAACATACTCCCCGAGATAAGTCACTTGATCAAAATAATTCAAATCATGAAAGGTGGGGATGGAACCCATATATATCTAACAAAAACCTTTAAGATCTCGGGAGTTTTGAAAACGTTTGGGATTAAAGAATTTCCAAGACTTTGAAACCATTTAGGGACACAGCCCAAAACTCATTTTCCCAAAATATAATTATGATAACAACACACGGGGTCCACGACCCAATCATACCATTCCGGTCACAAAGCACGGGGTCCACGACCCTATCATACCATAACAACGTGTTTCCAATGATTACTCGCGTCCCATGCTAACAAGCCATAGTCCTCAGATGCTTCCACAGAATATAGCCGAGTGAATAACCCAATGGGAAACCATACCAAATCACCTGTCACCGTAACAATAGTCACGTGACCACAATCATATATACGTTCATAGTTATCCCGACATCGCACTAACAAGCTACGAACCTCGGATGATCCTACAGAACATAACCGATTGGACAACCCATGACATGTACATCACATAACCAAATCACAACCATAAGTTATCCCGGTATTGCACTAACAAGCTACGAACCTCGGAGTCCCCGCAAGACATACCCGAATTGGATACCCACAAGTTATCCCGGCATCGGGCTAGCAATCCACGAACCTCGGAGTCCCCGCAAGACATACCCGATGGATAACCCTACGGTCCCGCCCGACCCATACTAGCAAGTATGAATACCGGAGATTCAACAATCTTACCCGGTGGCACTTCACATACAACAATCACACAACAATAGGCACACACCAAGACAAACAACACTAAGCATCACAACGTCATTTCAAAGGAGTGACAACCAATATCACAACATGCCACATTATCACCGAACAAGTACACGTATCGATACAAGATCCTCGGAAAATCATCATGGTATATTATACTCACGAAATATGTTTATAACATCTTCCGACATACATCACATACTCAGATAATTCGAATACACATTTATTCATGAAGCATACGAGTTATCTCGAAGAAAACCCTTTTTATCGAGAATATACCGATCCTTTTAAAGTTCATTAAAGCATTCAAGTTCCACATATAATCCATTGCCAACTATCATGTCTACGAAACACGTAGTGTATGGGCAAGATACTTGCCTCGAAACTACGAGCAACCGAACAACGAACGGATGAGGTTGAGCAGCCCTCGAGCTTCCAAAAACGACCAAGAACTCGACAACTCCATGAGAACTACGAAAATAACACCAACACGAATCAATAACACTAATCGGAATCCGAATCGATCCTAAAACAACAAGAATCTAAGTGTTCCCAAGGAAATCCAGAATCATCGCTACGGGTGACAAAAATTGATAATCGAGTTACAAAAATTTGATGATCACAACCAGGACAACAAGATTATACAACCGATCGGATGAGATCGGGTAAGAATCACGAAACAAAAAACCCCAAATATTTCTCAATTAGGGTTCTAAGGAAGAAAATACTTTGATCCGAAATGAAAACCAGTTAGATGATGATATTAACATGAAGGAAACTTACCAAGATGATGTTTGAAGATAAAGGTCACTCCTGATCTTCCTCAAAGACCTGTCCCGTCAACCGGAAGTGAAAAGGAGAGAAAAAGAAAGAAAAATGAGAAAGAAAGCCTATTGTCCAGTATTTATACCTGACAGTTATTAGCGTGCGCTAAACACCCTGCATTAGCGCGCGCTAACGGGGTCAACGCCCCAGAACACCCCGCCCGCAACACGGTTAGCATGCGCTAGCCAATATGCCTAGCTTGCGCTAATGAGTCACGAATCCAGTCCAGTAGCTCTTGGATAGATCTGCACCTACCAGGTAGCGTGCACTAAAAAGAATAATTAGCGTGCGCTAAGCCGTCGATAGCGTGCGCTAACTACCAACCTTAGCATGTGCTAACGAGACTCCATCCAATAGCTCCTGGACTACCTCTGGACTGCCAGTTAGCGTGCGCTACACACCCGGTTGCGTGCGCTAACAATGGCATAGTAGCGCGCGCTACACCACAAGTGGTAGCGTGAGCTACACTGAAATGAGTCAAAAACTCATGCAATGATCTGGAACGGAAATCAAACACGTGTCAACTCATGACACGACCATATGTGGCACAACATTCCAAATACATGGACAATGCCAATCCGATAACCTGCAGAAAAAACTCAACAAAACTGGAATGAAAATCTCGGGTATTACAAGTATGTGGTTAAAAATAAAATAGACAATAAGCTCAATTGGGTTAACGAGGGAATTAAATATCATTTGGTAGGTAAAGAAGCTTGAAGGGCTTTTGAACAAAAATTTCTTAGATCATTTTCAGAAATTGCACACACATGTGGTTTTGACACAGATACCCAATGCAAGTTCTAGAGTATTACAATATGAACAATACACTCAATCAATAAAAGACTTCTATATACGATAAAGCAGTCAAGGCTCAAAATCTTACAAGTAGAGATTTTGATTTTTTTGAATTTGAGGTATTAAACCATTCAACCGAATTTTACTAACTGTTGATCATCTTAGATTAATCCCTTGGTAATTCATTCTCAAATTCTATGGCAAAATTAGCATAAATGTTTTCTGAAATCTGAAATGAGAGTACATCAACAATATTTTTTAGCAACACATTTTTAAGTTTTTGTTTTTCAAGTTATTCTTGTACATAAATGCCCTTAGACTAATTTTAGGATACGTAAATAATTATCTATAATTTTTATTCCTCACACTTATCTTGTGCAATATGATTATCATTTAAAAGAATAATATAATGAGGATTGAAGAAAACTCCCTGTGACGATAGTGATCCTTCGAATGCGCCATTTTCTTATTGATACGGAGAAATCTGCAAAATAAATCAGTGGGGCGAGAGACACAAAAATAAAACACACACACACACACACACACACACACACACACACTCTTAGGTATAACACAAACAACCTAGATGCGTTTCAAAAGCGTCCTGAGAGTCTCCTTATACTGCCATCAAAAATGTTATTAAAAACAAATGAGAACAATTACAATAATAGAAATAACAACATATAAATCGTGAATAGATTTGCGTCAAGAGATCGAAAAGAAACTCCTTAAGCTGCCATCATTTTCACGATTTTTACACCCGTTAAAACGTAAAAACAACAAGAAGAATGAAGTAGGATATCAAAGGGAAAGGAATGCATCAAATTTGCATTTTCGCACAGTGAAATATTCTATCCAAACAATATTAGCTAGAGCTAGATCTGGTTCAGGAACAAATGCAATAAGTTTTTTATCAGCTCTTCTAGTGTTGTTGCAACGACTATGATTCATTTAGCACGCTCAGAAATAAAACCTTTTTCAGAAGAGTAGTCGATGAAAGTTAGTAAACCATCAAAGAAACCAATAACATTTAGCATACCGATTGGTTTTTTATGAATATTTAGTTGGGCTCTCACAACCACATGAAAAAGTTCATCAAGAGTGCCAAAACCACCTGGAAGGGTGATAAAGGCGTCGGCATTATTTAACATGTGAGTTATGCGGTCTTGCATATTCATAGTTCTAAACTCATCTCCAATGGTTGCCCCGATGATTTTACTTTCAGCCAGAGGTTTTGGAATGATTCCCATCAATTTTACTCCTTCCATATAGGCAGAAGTAGTAGCACGTCCCATTAATCCTAATCTTCCTCCTCCGTAAACTATATGATGCATTTTTCTCAAGGTACGTCCCAAATCGTGGGCTACTTCAGTAAAACAAGCCTCTTTCCCATGACTAGATCCACCAAAAATACAGATGGGGTTCATTCTTTTTGTGGAAGATGATGATTCCATTTTAAAGAAAATTTATTTTAGAGAGAAAATGAGAGAATTGCAAGTTTGGGAGATTCCGAAAAAAACAAATGTAGTGTTTATTTATAGAAGCAAAATAAAGCGAGAATATTTATCTAATCAGTGACTGCATTAACTGCACACCAACTATTCAATAGAATAATCAATGCATTTATTGCGTATCATTTTTTTATTAAGAAAATCTGACAAAATGACAAAAAAAAAAATCTCACACATATATGTACAATAGTTGTGTTTGTGGCTCACGTCTTCTTCTGGTTTTACATCTAGAAACGGCTTAAACGCCTTCTATGAGTCGGGAATATGCTTCCCGTTGGCAAACAGTGTCTTTTACCGTCAGATTCCCAAGATGTTGTTCATATTCAGATTTGAATTTCTCCCACAAACAGAGAACCTCATGATATACTAGTCCACTAGGATGCGAGTCAAGAGATAATTGAATACTATTCAATTTCTCCTTACTCAGTCCACCCTTTATGAACTCAATTTTATCTTGTCTGTTTATGGAAGGAATTCCAAGAGAACGATATTTTTGATTACAAGTCCATCTGGCACATTTATAACAAACATACATTTTCTTTGCTCGTCGTTTCTTGGCATATAAACTTTTACCAAACCCTGGTAAGAATCTAGTGGGTGGTTCGAATGATTCTCCATCTATTCTTACTTTGTCTTCAATAGTAAGCGAATGTCATGTAGGATGTCATACAACATAAATAATCACATTCGTTCAGCTCGAGCTCTGTAAATTCTTAAGATTGCATTTTTGCTGGGAATAGGAAATTATATTTCAATATTTTTTAAAGCTTTTTCCATTTTTTAAAAGAAAATTTACAATTCACACACACAAGAGGTGGTTTAAAAGTAGCAAAATTCAATTCTTCCTAAGTAAGTTTCTTTCTTGAAAAGGACATAAAAGGATCTTATCTTATCTGGGATTTAACAGCTTTACAATGACACAAGGATGTGTTTCTAGGATTGTGAATGGACCGCTCCAACGGGTTCTCAATTTTCCTGGAAATAATCGTAAGCGAGAATTAAATAATAGAACTTGCATTACAGATTTTAAATTTCTATCGATGATCTTTCTATCATGTAGTCGTTTGACTTTTTTCTTTATATTTCATATGCCTCATTTCGGATCTCATCGAGTTCGGAGAGGTGAAGCTTTATTTCTTCTCCTACTTTCATTAACGCTTTTTATTGCCTAGTAGGCTTTATGTTCTATTTCGATAGGTAAGTGAAATGCTTTACCGTAAACAAGATGGAAAATGGACTCATTCCTTAGACTGTTTTATAAGCAGTATGATAAGCCCATAGTGCTGTAACACCCCAAACTAGGCGGATATTACAGTGCCATGGACCCCCGATTGGGACCCACCAGGCGAATGAAAATTGATGAATTAAATAATATAATTGTACTACCGAACCACATTATATTACCAAATACTCCGATGAGGAGCTTAAGTACAATACACCAGGACAATACAGAATACTAGTATATTTTATATGAAGATAAAATACACCACCCTGAATAAATAAACATCTCAAACGGAATTTGCAGCGGAAATACAAATGAAGAGAAATAAGAATGACTGAAATGACTGAAATGACTGAAATAACCGGAATGACTGGGGCCCCCTACTAGTATCACTGGGACTCCTCGCCGTCAACATGCTCTTCCCGTGCCTTTGCCTTGCCGTGACCTGAATACAAATTCCCCAACGGGGTCAGTTACACAGAACAACAATCCTCAAGGGTTGAAAATACACAATCATGATATATCTGAAGTTATGAAATATCCTAAGTTATGAATTACGCTGAAGAGGAGTATCATAGTACGCCCGTAATGTTCTGTGCAAGTGTACAAGATGAATGACCGGACACACCCGTACTTGTACCTAATTAGTCTCACGGAGGTAAGCGTTACAGTGTGCACGGTCCAATGTATCGGTGAACCCAATACATGACCATCGTGTGCCCGACTAAAAATTCCACACAACCACACCCGGCCACGCAATATGAACCCATAAGGTCATATGAACGAGAATGACCACAATGAATATCAATGAATAATAATTCGACAAGGCCAAGAATGACTCACCGAGATGAAAATAATAGTGACGTGATTGATAACTCAATGAAATGATTGGAACCGTCGTTCCTCATGAATGAAGTGATTATTCGACAATTACAAGTCTCAATACGGTTAATACAATGACGAATGAGTATGATTATGAATGAACAACAACAAAAGGAATGAATATCCTTTTAACCGAGTAAGAATCAACTTACACAATACCGGTGACAATTATCCTTCCACGAACAACGTCCTAATTGAGATATCGGTCGCTCGAACAACCTTGAATAACACAATCACCAATAATCCGTTCAACATACGAATCAAACACGAAAATAACGAACTTAAAACGTCGATACGACTAAATCAAGTTCATTGGGGCATTATATCGAACACTTTGTGGCCAAACTTCGATTGTTTACAACCAAACCTCAATAATACCAACATCAAATCCCCAAGAAGTGTTTCAAACCAACAAAACATCTTCAATACGATCAATAGTCTAATATAAATATTCAAATTCGTGATTACAACAATGATTAATCGAAAACCCCCAAATCCAACTCAATATTCAAAGTGTTCTTGAATAATCCTTCAATAATCCAATGAATAATCAAACATATCCGTAATCATGCGTATATCCCTTCATACAACATGATCTTAACATCCAAAACATCATATTTCAATACAAAATCAAAATCCAAGATGTTGAAAAAAATTACCTCTTGAAGATCCAAGCACTTAGATCCGAAGAACACACGTTAGATCGATTATCCGGGCTTCACGATAGAAAGGAGATGAAGAAAATCAAACACTCAAGTGATAGATGATGGGAAGTCTCCCCATTCAAGCCCTCTCTCTCGTATGGTTAAAGAAAAGGAAAAAAATGAGTTGATCTCGTTGAAAAAACGCAATTATAGTGCTGACTGCACTGTGTGCCGCGGCCCGGCCAAAGTGTGCCGCGGCACAGGGCCAAAACTGCCCCCAGCGATCGGCAGCGTGCCGCGGCCCGGACGAGTGTGCCGCGGCAGTGACTCGGCAGTGTGCCGCGGCCCCGTCGGCATGTGCCGCGGCCCACGGTACAGACGGGTTGGCCGAAAAGTTGCAACACGAGTGTGCCGCGGCCCGGACGAGTGTGCCGCGGCCGTGACTCGGCAGTGTGCCGTGGTCCTACCGGCATGTGCCGCGGCCCACGGTACAGGCTGCTCGGCCAAAACTGGAAAATGTGTGTGCCGCGGCGCACACTCCTTGTGCCGCGGCCCACACCCCACGTGGGTCCTAAAATGATAAAAAATGATCCGGGAAGAGAATAAAAGCAATAGGAATCAATATTTGGGAAACAATAACACGAAATGGAAGTACGTAAACCCCAAAACGGTGGTTCCAAGCCATGATTACAAGGGTTCGCCCAACAAAAACACAATTTGAACAATGAGGAGATTAGAAATGACATGAACTCCAACGTCAACATCGGCTAATGAATCAATTACAACAATTGAGATAATACTCTTATCTCGTTTCCCGAGTAAGGTTGAAACAATGAACAATATCGATATACAACTCGAAGTTATTCCGAACGGTGAACACAGATGAATGATTATTAACAAGTGAAAACCTACATAGTGACAATTACCGAATGAAATTATTGAATGATAATGACTGAATTACAACCGGGTATTACATACACCCCCCTTAAAAGAGTTTCGTCCCCGAAACTAAGGGTCAAACAACTCGGGATAACTCTCCCGCATACTATCCTCCGTTTCCTAAGTAGCCTCTTCGACTCCGTGTCTAGACCACTGAATTTTAACCAAAGGAATAACCTTATTCCTCAACTATTTGATTCGCCGCTCTAAGTCTCGTATGGGATGCTCCTCATACGAATGATCATATGCGGTCTCGATTTCGTCGAACTGAAGTATGTGACTCGGGTCGGCAACATACTTTCGTAGTTGAGAGACGTGAAACACATTATGAATTCGGCTCAACGCCGGAGGTAAAGCCAAACAATAAGCTAGCTCGCCTAATCGTTCCAAAATATCAAACGGTCCAATAAATCTTAGACTCAACTTTCCCTGCTTTCCGAAATGGAAGAAACCTCCACTCGGGGACACCTTGACCAACACGTGGTCACCGGTCTCGAACTCTAAAGGTCGGCGACGATTGTCTGCATAAGATTTCTATCGACTCTGAGCGGTCAAAAAATGACTCCTGATCAAAGCTACCTTCTCACGGGCGGCTATAAGCATATCAGGCTCGGTGCCGATCGATTATGATAAGTCATCCCAACACAAAGGAGATCGACAACGACGACCGTACAAGGCCTCGTAAGGTGCCATCTTAATCGAGGCATGCCAACTATTATTATACGGGAACTCGATCAATGGTAGTAGGGCTTCCCAATCGTCTTTCCAATCGAGGACACATGCCCTCAACATGTCCTCTAATGTCTGAATAGTCCTTTCTGATTGCCCGTCTAACTGAGGATGAATAGCGGTACTGAGATTAAGCTGAGTTCCCATAGCACGATGAACTGATTTCCAAAAATGAGACACAAACCGTCCATCACGATCGAAAACGATACTTTTAGGAGTACCGTGCAGTCTCACTATCTCTTTGATGAACAGCTGGGAAAGTCTCTCGGGACCCCACGTATCCTTAATCTCAAGGAAATGAGCTGATTTAGTTAAGCGGTCCACAATCACCCAGATCGTATTCATGCCACGACGACTCGTTGGCAAACTCGTGATAAAATCCATAGAAATGTCTTCCCACTTCCATTTTGGAATAGGGAGAGGTTTCGGCATACCCACCGGTCGCTGATGTTCAATCTTGACTTGTTGACAGGTTAAGCATCTCGAAACAAATTCTGCGACCTCTCGCTTCATATTACTCCACGAGTAATTTTGTTTCAAGTCCTTGTACATCTTGCTAGACCCTGGATGAACATAATAAGGGGTAGCATGAGCTTCTCTCAAAATCGAGTTTTTCAACTCATCATTCGCCGGTACGCACAACCGATTCTTAAATCTCAAAAGTCCATCCTCGTGGACCACGAATCCAGGGGCTTTCCCCTGAGCCACATCCTCACGGATGCGCAACAATGATGGGTCTGAACCCTGATTCTCTCTAATTGCCTCCTCAAGTGGCGATGAAATCTCTAACATGCAAAGTTGCCCTTGCACTCGCTGAAGCCAGACCTCGATCTCGGGTCTAAGGAATTCCTGTTGAAGCTCTTTCTGAACTGTTAAATGAGCCAGCATCTGCTCCTGAATGGACTTACGACTCAAGGCGTCGGCGACAACGTTCGCCTAGCCCGGGTGGTAAAGGATCTCGATATCATAATCTTTGATTAATTCCAACCACCGTCTCTATCGCATATTTAACTCCTTCTGAGTAAATATATACTTCAAACTCTTGTGATCAGTGAAGATCTGACAGGTGACGCCATAAAGGTAATGACGCCAAATTTTCAACGTGAAAACCACGGTTGCTAACTCCAGGTCGTGGGTCGGATAGTTAACCTCGTAAGGTCTCAATTGCCGTGAAGCATAAGCAATAACCTTCCCATTCTGCATGAGTACACATCCGAGACCTTGCCCGGACGCATCACTATAAACCACAAATTCTTCCGTCCCTTGCGGCAAGGAAAGTACAAGTGCTGAAATTAACCGGCTCTTGAGTTCCTCAAAATTCCGCTGACACGCGTCGGACCACATGTATTTCTTATCCTTTCGCAAAAGGTTCGTCATTGGCTGAGCGATTTTAGAAAATCCTTCCACAAACTGCCGATAATAACCGGCTAATCCGAGAAAGCTTCGGATTTCCTTAACATTCTTCGGAGGTGACCAATCTTGGATAGCCTACGTTTTCTGAGGATCAACACGCACTCCATCTGATGAAATTACATGCCCGAGAAAAGTCACTTCGGACATCCAGAACTCACACTTGGAAAACTTTCCATAAAGTTGCTCTCGTCTTAACATGTCGAGAACCTAATGAAGATGAACCTCGTGTTCCTCTCGATCACGAGAATAAATCAAAATGTCATCGATGAACACAACAACAAACTGATCCAAAAAGTAAATGAAAACCCGATTCATTAACTCCATGAATACCGCAGGAGCATTAGTTAGCCCGAACGGCATAACTACGAACTCATAATGACCATAGCGTGTACGAAACGCTGTCCTTGCGATATCCGACTCTCGAATTCGCAACTGATGATATCCAGATCTTAGGTCGATCTTGGAAAATATTGAAGCTCCCTGAAGTTGATCTAAGAGATCATCAATACGGGGTAAGGGATACTTATTCTTGATTGTCACTCTGTTCAACTCCCGATAATCAATACATAAACGAAACGAACCATCCTTCTTCTTGACAAACAACACTGGTGCTCCCCACGGGGACGCACTCGGTCGGATATAACCTATCTCAAACAATTCCTCAAGTTGATTCTTCAACTCTTGCATTTCGGTCGGGGCCATCCGGTACGGTGCCTTCGATATTGGAGATGTACCAGGCTCCAATTCAATTGTGAATTCCACCTCTCTCTGTGGAGGCAAACCAGGTAACTCATCTGGGAATACGTCGGCATATTCTCTCACTACCGGTATATCCGCCAACATTATTGACGATTTCTCGATTTTAGTCCTATAGCACCAATAACCAATACACCCCTGATTGAGTAATCTCACTGCTTTCATCAAATTAATAACTCTTCCAGAACAACTGGGATTACCTCCCTGAAACACACATTCGGCCCCATCGTCTGAAATGATAGTGACCATACGCTTACGGACACTAATGATGGCATCATGACGATCCATCCAATCGATACCCAATATTACAGCGTCCTTAGGTAAATCCACCACGATTAGGTCCACCAACCACTCGCGATCATTAAGCTTAATTCGGTCAGTTCTTAACCTCATGATTTCCGGAAATTCTTCTACCGTCAGGTATACCAATGATATAAGGCCCACAATTATTAGGACTGTCTAGGTGAAGTCTATTCAAACATGATTCGGAAATGAATGAATGCGGTGCACCAGTATCAAAAGGGGTAAACACAGGTTGAGATGAAATTACGAGTATACCTGAGGTCAATCGGGCCACCGGATCGTCGGTCCCCTTCATCGCGTGAATTCAGGATTTGCCGGCCCCCGAACCGGATGCTACCGTCTAATACATATGAGCTCCGCCTTTGTTAGCTCCTGTCGTTTTAAACGACGCCGACTGAGTGGCCTGACTCGGAACCGCTGACTTGTGTGGGGCCTGAGATGTCGCCGGAGTGGGTTTGGAGTCCCTTAGGCGAAAACGGGCCCTATGCCCCGCAATTCCACAGTTATGGCATGTGACAGTCTGTCTCGGACACTTAGCACTAAAATGACCCTGGTCATCACAGTTGAAACAGGTGATGGCCGAACTGGCCGTTCGCGACTGAGATCCCAAAGGATTAGGCGCCGTAGGAGGTCGCTCAGAAATGTTAGGGCTCGTACGAGGCTTCTGGAAGGTCGACTAACCGCCTTTGGACTGATTACGCTTCGTTAATTTCTTACTGCCAGATGAAGGTTGTTGCTCAGCAATTTCCTTAGCAGCAGGCTTATACGTGAGAGTCCTCTCAGTTAATTCGGCCAGAGTGGCGCAATGATGATTAAGCAATTGCATATGGGTCATCATTACCTGCATAAAAGTGAGTGGGTCAACCCGAACATCTTCCGATCGAGTGGAGTCCTGGGTACAGTTTCCCGACAGTGGGTGATTATTCCCCGGGTTTCGGCCTGCACCGCGGCCTTTCCCCATGCATCCCTTGATAGCTCTCTCCATACTGAAGTAGGAAGGTCGCATGATGATTATATTTCCCGCATAAATATCACGTTATGATTATGTCATGAGATGATGAAAATGAGTATACACGCTCTAACACAGTGATTACATGAATGATTAACTGAGGCTACATAATTATCTGATGAAATTCTTGAAATGATTATCTTGAAAAGTTAACAAGATTAATGATATGATCTTCCAGATCAACAACTGAGTAATGAAATGAATTGAGTGTTTAATGAGTTAACATGACCGTCCTGGTCAAAAATGAAAATGATGATTGAGGATTGTTAACTGATGAGTTATGAATGAATGATTATTGCCAGAAATTATACCATGGCGTTAGAAGTCTTACAGTTCTTTCGGTCTGATTGGCTCGGCATCTGCACAGGTCATACGTGACGTGAAAGTCCAATGATACTAGTCCGATGACGATGATTTCAAACGAGACATGACTCGAAGGGTAGTATTCAAAACCACTCTCCGATACCAACTCTGTAACACCCCAAACTAGGTGGATATTACAGTGCCGTGGACCCCCGACTGGGACCCACCAGGCGAATGAAAACTGATGAATTAAATAATATAATTGTAGTACCGAACCACATTATATTACCAAATACTCCGATGAGGAGCTTAAGTACAATACACCAGGACAATACAGAATACTAGTATATTTTATATGAAGATAAAATACACCACCCTGAATAAATAAACATCTCAAACGGAATTTGCAGCGGAAATACAAATGAATAGAAATAAGAATGACTGAAATGACTGAAATGACTGAAATAACCGGAATGACTGGGGCCCCCTACTAGTATCACTGGGACTCCTCGCCGTCAATATGCTCTTCCCATGCCTTTGCCTTGCCGTGACCTGAAAACAAAATCCCCCAACGGGGTCAGTTACACAGAACAACAATCCTCAAGGGTTGAAAATACACAATCATGATATATCTGAAGTTATAAAATATCCTAAGTTATGAATGCTGAAGTGGAGTATCATAGTACGCCCGTAATGTTCTGTGCAAGTGTACAAGACGAATGACCGGACACACCCGTCCTTGTACCTAATTAGTCTCACGGAGGTAAGCGTTACCGTGTGCACGGTCCAATGTATCGGTGAACCCAATACATGACCATCGTGTGCCCGACTAAAAATTCCTCACAACCACACCCGGCCACGCAATATGAACCCAGAAGGTCATATGAACGAGAATGACCACAATGAATATCAATAAATAATAATTCGACAAGCCCAAGAATGACTCACCGAGATGAAAATAATAGTGACGTGATTGATAACTCAATGAAATGATTGGAACCATCGTTTCTCGTGAATGAAGTGATTATTCGAAAATTACAAGTCTCAATACGGTTAATACAATTATGAATGAGTATGATTATGAATGAACAACAACAAAAGGAATGAATATCCTTTTAACCGAGTAAGAATCAACTTACACAATACCGGTGACAATTATCCTTCCACGAACAACGTCCTAATTGAGATATCAGTCGCTCGAACAACCTTGAATAACATAATCACCAATAATCCATTCAACATACGAATCAAACATGAAAATAACGAACTCAAAACGTCGATACGACTAAATCAAGTTCATTGGGGCATTATATCGAACACTTTGTGGCCAAACTTCGATTGTTTACAACCAAACCTCAATAATACCAACATCAAATCCCCAAGAAGTGTTTCAAACCAACAAAACATCTTCAATACGATCAATAATCCAATATGAATATTCAAATTCGTGATTACAACAACGATTAATCGAAAACCCCCAAATCCAACTCAATATTCAAAGTGTTCTTGAATAATCCTTCAATAATCCAATGAATAATCAAACATATCCATAATCATGCGTATATCCCTTCATACAACATGATCTTAACATACAAAACATCATATTTCAATACAAAATCAAAATCCAAGATGTTGAAAAAAATTACCTCTTGAAGATCCAAGCACTTAGATCCGAAGAACACACGTTAGATCGATTATCCGGGCTTCACGATCGAAAGGAGATGAAGAAAATCAATCACTTAAGTGATAGATGATGGGAAGTCTCCCTCTTCAAGCCCTCTCTCTCTTATGGTTGAAGAAAAGGAAAAAAATGAGTTGATCTCGCTGAAAAAATGCAATTATAGTGCTGACTGCACTGTGTGCCGCGGCCCGGCCGAAGTGTGCCGTGGCATAGGGCCAAAACTGTCCCCAGCGATCGGCAGCGTGCCGTGGCCCGGACGAGTGTGCCACGGCAGTGACTCGGCAGTGTGCCGCGGCCCCGTCGGCATGTGCCACGGCCCACGGTACAGACGGGTTGGCCGAAAAGTTGCAACACGAGTGTGCCGCGGCCCGGATGAGTGTGCCGCGGCAGTTACTCGGCAGTGTGCCACAGCCCTGCCGGCATGTGCCGCGGCCCATGGTACAGGCTGCTCGGCTAAAACTGGAAAATGTGTGTGCCGCGGCGCACACTCCTTGTGCCGCGGCCCACACCCCCCTTGGGTCCTAAAATGATGAAAAATGATTCGGGAAGAGAATAAAAGCAATAGGAATCAATATTTGGGAAACAATAACACGAAATGGAAGTACGTAAACCCCAAAACGGTGGTTCCAAGCCATGAATACAAGGGTTCGCCAAACAAAAACACAATTTGAACAATGAGGAGATTAGAAATGACATGAACTCCAACGTCAACATCGGCTAATGAATCAATTACAACAATCGATATAATACTCTTATCTCCTTTCCCGAGTAAGGTTGAAACAATGAACAATATCGATACACAACTCGAAGTTATTCCGAACGGTGAACACAGATGAATGATTATTATCAAGTGAAAAACTACATAGTGACAATTACCGAATGAAATTACTGAATGATAATGACTGAATTACAACCAGGTATTACAAGTGCGTCATTCAACTTAACAGACTAATCTTTCCTTGAAGATTGTACACTGAAATTCCTTTAATCTGCTTATTACTCGTTTCCACTTGTCCTGGTGCTTGGGGTGTAATATCTTGAAATTTCTACTATGACTGTTTAATGTTATTTTATCCGAATTATACTGTACAGTGTGGGATCTGTACAGTATGGATAAAATAATTGAAGGACTGAGACAACGGTATTGGTATAATTGTCGAACTTGGTCGACAATTGCATTTGAGGATATTGTGTATCGTATGAGAATGTTATTGGGACGAGTATATGTATTCAGTATGCCATATGTTCATATTCTGTATGTCGAGATGTTAGATAAGAATAGCTGAAAATGGCCAAGTACAGCCACGCTAGCACACGCTACGATGTATACTTAGCGCACGCTAAGAGATTTGAATTACGTACACTAAGAAGGACCCCTAACGTACGTAAGGCATTCTGGATAAGGTTCGGAAGGTGTAATATACACATTTTCTTTTTCCGGTATTTTTACTTTTTGGTGCATTTCTCGTTTTTAGCGACCCTCGTGTAACCGTATTAATTTTTTGAGAATATTTGTTCTGAGACTTTTTAACATCCAGTTCTACGTTTCTCAGTTCTTTCGTCGTTTGTTGATCTAATTCTCGTAATTGTTGCTCAGAACCGCCGTATGGGGTTGCCGTTAATCCATTGTATGTTATTATGCGTATTTTGTGGTTCCGTTTGATGTTACGGCCATGTTTCGGTGTTGAGGACCATTTTTATCCTGTGCCTAACGCGCGCAAATATTATGGTATAACGCGCGTTAATCATTCTTCAGTAGCGCACGCTACGATTGATTGGGTAGCGCGCACTAGCGAATCTGTCCAGTACTGGACAGATTACTTCTAGACTCGGTCAGGTGCCCAGCTAGCACACACTATGGCCAATAGCGCGCGCTACCGAGACGCTGTTAATGCATGCTACGTTTGACCGGCAGCGCACGCTAACGGGGTCAGGTGAATACTAGGCAGTTCACTCCTGGACTATGCTGATGTCCAGGTAGCGCATGCTATGGCCGATAGCGCGCCCTACCGAGAGGCTATTAGTGCATGCTACGTTTCGGGTAGCGTACGCTAGCGGTCCAGAACTCTGGGTACTAGATTGGGGTGTTAACTTTCTGGACTGGGGTTTTGTTCCGTTAGCGCACGCTAACTTTTGAGGATTAGCGCATGCTAACGCCCCCTGGCTATATAAACCAGGGAGTTGACCCGGAACAGCTCACTTTTCTTCTTTCCTTCTTCCACCACGAGCTTGGCAATTTTCGGGCGATCTCTTTCCTCCGATCATTTCAGGCGTCCTTTACCTTGAGTTTTCGTAGTAGATTAACAACACCTACTTGTGTTCTTCATCCTCAATCCAAGGTAAATCTCTTAGAACCCTACTTTTGGATAACTGGGGGTTTTGGGATTTTCTTCCAATTCGTTCCGTTTTGTTGGTTTATCCATGATGAATATGATTAATCTTGTTAATATCATTAGTTTTCCTACGGATTCATGGTATATTTTTATGGTTTTGCGAAATCGAGAGGGTATGGTTGTGGTCTGCTCTCGTTGTTATTTTTATACGAATATACATGAATCGTAGGAGGGTTTTTGGGAGTATTCCATTTCTGTAATCGTTTAGAAGTGGTTGTGATTATGTTCTTCGAATCGTTTGGTTCGGTTTCAACGGTTTCTAGTGTTGTCGGTGATTTTCCTTTCCATTCGTTGTGTCGTCAATTATTCAAGGCAAGTATTTTTGGAAACCTTTATGCTTAACGTGAAATGATAATGTATATTGTGTGTGATTTGCTCACCTAGGGAGGGTCCGACGGGGCCACGGAGGGAATCCAATAGTATTAGCCCTGGATTCATGAGTTTGTTTAGCTAGCGAGCTCGGGAGGGTCCTTAGAGGCCACGAGTGGGATTTCTGGCTTCGTCCCGGTCCTAGGAGATGCATGTGCGTGATTTGTTTTATGATATGGCCAGCTCGGGAGGGTCCTTAGAGGCCTCGAGTGGGATTTGTGGCTTCGTCCTAGTCCTAGGCAAATGTATTGACTGTTTGTTTCCGGAAAAGACATGTCTGGTTTTTGTTTTGAAATGATTTGGTGCATTATACTATGAAATGTGTAAGTGAATGTTTTGCCTTGATTACTTGTACTAGCGTAATTGCTAACCCCTTTGGGGACCCGTTTTGGGGAAATTCTTGTTCTGGATTTCAGGTTATGTTCTGCCGGATGAGCAGGCGATGGGACAGTACGAGGATGCTGGCCAAGGTCGTTGACATGTGCAATTGAGTCCTTTTATTTCCGTTGTTCCTTTCGATATGGTTGTCTTCTATTTTCTAAACTAATAGATTGTACTTGCGAGTACTTAGACTTTTGATCTTCGTATGGTGATTGTTATTTGTTGGAGCTTTTATGTTTTTCGGTTGATGTTCTATTCCGCCCGTTCTTTCGGGCGTGTTGTTATTGTATGTATCCTCGCTAACCGAAATGGTTATTCGAGTAGTGTTTTCTTGTTTTAGCCTGGTGGGTCCCATGTAGGGGTCCACGACACTATAATATACTTCGAATATCTCGGGGTGTTACAGAAAATGGTATCAGAGCACTAGGTTTATGGATACCTAGGCTTGTCGTTATTTGGGTCTAGTTGTGTTTTGTCTTGCACATTGTCACACAGCTGCCAGCATCTCAGTACTTCCAGTTTCGTAAGTTTCCCTTACTCGATTCTTTGTTTCCTCGTATTGTATTTCCGTTTCTTGAACTGTGGATATTTTTCCACTTTTACTTATCATCGAGTTGCTTTTTTTCACCTCTTAACACCAGCATGGATGCTGGAAGGGGCCTTGGTCGTGGCCGTGGACGCGGCCGGGGACATGGAGCAGCCGATGGGGCGTCCACGTCGCATTCTTCGGGATCCGGCAATACCGGTGACCGTCATAGCCATGCTTCTTCAAAAGATGGCGCTGACCTTAGTATAGTGGCTGTCATGCAGCAAATGGTGAACCAGATGGCAGCTATAGCTCAGGTGGTTCAGAACCCGAACCCGGCCTATGCTAATCGGGGCGGAGCAGACAGTTGGCTTCAAGATGTTATCAAGATGCATCCTCCTCAGTTTACGGGAGCCTCTGACCCGATCGGCTGGGAGGGGTGGATCAAATAGATATCTAAAGTCTTCGTTGCCACCAACTGTCCCGAGGACCGTAAGGTCCTAATTGCCCAGTACTTTCTCACAGGGGACGCTACTGATTGGTGGGAGGCCATTGGGCCTAAGGATCACGTTGCTTCATGGGCAGAGTTTAAGGACCTGATGGAGACCGAGTATTGCCCGTGGCCGGTTAGATAGGCTCGAGTCCATGCCTTCTATGATGCTCAACCACGGGACATTCCTGTCTCTCAAGCTATCGCCGATTTCAACAAGGTGAAGACCCAAGTTGTCGAGGAGAACAACAAAATTTTTCACTTTTCCAGGCGGATGAAACTGTCAATTCGGGACTATATGTCTGGACTCGTCTACCCTACCTTTAAGGATTATCAGAGTAGGGCTCTTGCATACGATATGTCGGTGACGGCTAGTGATGCGGGTCGTGAGAACAAGAAGCAGAAGTCCGTTGGAAATTTTTCTGGCCCCAAGGGTGGAGGACAGCAAAAACCCCAGCCTGCAAATGTTCCTGCGGGCGGTTCGGCTTATTTTTCTGGGAGTTCTCGAGGTGCTGCCAGAACCTCCGTTCGTGATCCCACATGCTTTAACTGTGGCCAGCCGAGCCATAGGAACTGGTAGTGTCCTCGTCCGAAGTTGACTTGTCATACTTGTGGTCAGTCGGGCCACAAGGCTCTCTTTTGTGAACAAATCAGACAGATTCGCGAGACCCGTGATTCTTTTCCAGCACCTAGAGAGCCGAGTGTGAACCAGGGCTCGTTTGCTCCACAGTCTCCACTGAGTGCCAGCCGAGGTAGGGGTCGGCGTCAGTCCGCTAGAGGAGGAGCTTCCAGTGTCGGCTCCGCCCAGCCGCGTATCTACGAGATGAGGAGGGCTGATGATCCAGTGGCTACTGTGGCGACGGGTACCGTTCATATCCATTCTCATCCTGTCAGTGTGCTTTTCGATTCTGGTGCTACACATTGGTTCATATCGCTGGAATGTGTGCGCCGTTTGAGTCTCAAATGTTTGTCGCCTTGCGAGTCTTTCAACGTTAAACTTCCTAGCGGTGATAGGATCGTTGGCGATCGAGAGGTCCGAGACTGTTCTGTGTTTATTTGTGAGAGGGCTCGGCTCTCTAATCTTATTGTCGTTAATATTGAGGGTGAGGATTTGATTCTCGGGGATGATTGGCTCGGGCGGCATGGTGCAATCATGAACTACCGCACGAGGATCATTACCATGCTAGCCGAGGACGGCACCGAGCACTCTTTTGCGGGGCAAAAGAGAAACCAGAAGTTCGTTATTAATGCCTTGAAGGCGATGAGACTCCTTAGAAAGGGGTGTACCGGTTATTGGTGCTATGCCTTGAAGGCGGAGGATGGTGGAGTCGAGTTTTCGTCAATTCCAGTCGTTAGTGAGTTTCCTGATGTATTTCCTGAAGAGTTACCGGGATTGCCACTGGATCGTGAGGTCGAGTTTGCTATAGAGTTAAAGCCGGGAGTAGCTCTGATTTCGAAGGCGCTGTATCGCATGGCACCTTCATAGATGGACGAGTTGAAGAAGCAGTTGAGTGACCTTCTTGAGTCAGGGTATGTTCGACCGAGCGCTTCGCCTTGGGGCGCACCGGTCCTGTTTATACGGAAGAAGGATGGTTCACTGCATTTGTGTATCGACTACCGCGAACTAAACAAGGTGACCATCAAGAACAAGTATCCCTTGCCGAGGATTGATGACTTGTTCGATCATTTGCAGGGAGCTGCGGTATTCTTGAAGATTGATTTGAGATCGGGGTACTATCAGCTCTGGGTGAAGGAGTCCGATGTGCCAAAAATAGCTTTTCGGACAAGATACTGACATTATGAGTTTGTAGTTATGCCTTTCGGGTTAACTAATGCGCCGGCGGTGTTCATGCAGTTGATGAACAAAGTCTTTATTGAATATTTGTATAAGTGTGTCGTCGTCTTCATTGACGATATCCTTATTTATTCGAGGAATGAGGAGGAACACGCTTATCATTTGCGAGTAGTGTTGGACATTTTGAGGACCGAGCAACTCTATGCAAAGTTCTCGAAATGTGAGTTCTGGCTGAAGGAAGTGATGTTTTTAGGTCACGTGATTTCAGTCGAGGGTATTCGTGTGGACCCACAGAAGATTGAGGCAGTATTGGATTGGGCACCGCCTAAGAACGTGAAGGAGGTCCGTAGTTTTTTGGGTTTAGCTGGCTACTACCGTAGGTTTGTCGAGGGTTTCTGGAAACTGGCTCGGCCACTTACACAGTTGCTCCAGAAGTCCGAGAAGTTCGTGTGGAATGACAAGAGGCAGTCGAGTTTTGAGGAGCTAAAGAGGCGTTTAACTTCAGCCTTGAATTTGGCGTTGCCGTGTGGCAACGAAGGTTTTTCCGTTTATAGCGATGCTTCGGTTCAGGGTCTTGGATGTGTATTGATGAAATACGGCAAGAGTATTGCGTTTGCGTCGAGACAGTTGAGGCCGTATGAACTTAACTACCCTACTCATGATTTGTAGTTAGCGGCAGTTGTTTTTGCTCTCAAGATTTGGCGTCACTATCTTTTTGGCTCTGCATGTTAGATTTTTACCGATCATAAAAGTCTGAAATACATATTTACTCAGCGGGAGTTGAATATTAGGCAGAGGAGGTGGTTGGAGTTGATTAAGGATTATGATCTCGAAATCATGTATCATCCGGGTAAGGCGAACGTCGTGGCCGTTGCCTTGAGTCGGAAACCGGTCTCGTTGCGGACACTTGAGATCCTTACATCTCAATCGGAGCTTCAGCGAGATTTGATTAGGTTGAGTGTTGAGGTTTTGTTTCCGGAAGCCGTTGGGCAACTCTGTGCTTTAGAGATTTCGTCATCCTTGATCGATGAAATTAAACAGAGGTAGTTGGAGGATCCGATGATTATCCAAATCCGAGAGAATGTTCTTAAGGGAAAGTCTCCTGGCTTTGTGATTCACGAGGATGGTGTTTTGAGATTGCAGAGTCGGCTTTGTGTACCGAACGACTCAGAGTTGAGACAGAGTATTTTGAACGAGGTCCATGCTACACCCTACTCCGTTCATCCTGGTTCGAGTAAGATGTACAAAGATCTGAGAAAGAATTTCTGGTGGAATGATATGAAGGAGGAGGTCGCACAGTTTGTAGCGAGATGTTTGACTTGTTAACAAGTCAAAATCAAACATCAGCGACCGGCCGGGTTATTACAGTCACTTCCCGTTCCGGAGTGGAAATGGGAAGATATATCGATGGACTTCATCATGAGTTTGCCGAGATCGAGATCGGGCATGAATATGGTTTGGGTGATTGTTGATCGTCTACCAAGTCGGCACATTTTCTGGACATCAATGAGACTTGGGGCCCGGAAAGGTTGGCTCGTGTGTTTATTGCGCAGATTGTGAGGCTTCATGGTACTCCGAAGTCTATTATTTCGGATCGGGATGGCCGTTTTGTATCGCACTTTTGGCAGGCGGTGCATAAGGCGTTGGGCACTCGTTTGCGTTTGAGTACCTCTTTTCACCCTCAGTCAGACGGAGAGTCAGAACGCACTATCCAGACGTTCGAGGATATGTTGCGTGCTTGTGCTCTCGACTGGAGTAGTGACTGGGAAGAGCATTTGCTGTTAATCGAATTCACGTACAACAATAGTTGGCACGCGTTGATTCAAATGGCACAGTATGAGGCACTTTATTGGCGGCGATGTCGATCGCCGATTTGTTGGAATGAGGCGTCCGATTTGGTCGGGACTGAACCAGATATCGCTTTAGAGATGAGGTCGAAGGTGGAATTGATCCGAGAATGGATGTTGACCACTCAGAGTCAACAGAAATCATATACCGACGTCCGTTGTCGACCCTTGGAGTTCGATGTGGGAGACCACATTCTGCTAAAGGTGTCGCCGATGAGGGGAGTTTTCCGCTTCGGGAAAAAGGGAAAGTTGAGTCTCAGATTTATTGGACCCTTCGAGATTCTCAAGCGAGTCGGTAAGTTGGCATACCGTTTAGCGCTACCTCCGGCCTTGAGTCACGTTCATAGCATTTTCCATGTTTCCCAACTAAGGAAATATGTTCCGGATCCTAGTCACATCATTGACTATGGTGAGATCGACGTCCCCAAGGATATTACCTTCGAGGAGCGCCCCCTGAAAATTTTGGAGCACCGTGAGAAGCGAGTGAGACATAAGACCATCCCCTTGGTCAAGGTACAGTGGTCGAGACATGGTGTCGAGGAGGCAACTTGGGAAACCGAGGATAGCATGCGTGCTAGGTACCCCGAGTTGTTTGTTTCTTAAGTTTCGGGACGAAACTTATTTTTAGAGGGGAAGAATGTAATATCCGCATTTTCTTTTCCCGGTATTTTTACTTTTCGGTGTATTTCTCATTTTTAGCAACCCTCGTTTAACCGTATTAGTTTTTTGAGAATATTTGTTCCGAGACTTTTTATCATCCAGTTCTATGTTTCTCGGTTCTTTCGTCGTTTGTTGATCTAATTCTCGTAATTGTTGCTCAGAACCGCCGTACGGGGTTGCCGTAAATCCATTATATGTTATTATGCGTATTTTGTGGTTCCGTTTGATGTTACGGCCATGTTTCGGTGTTGAGGACCATTTTTATCCTGTGCCTAACGCGTGCAAATATTATGGTATAACGCGCGTTAATCATTCTTCAGTAGCGCACGCTATGATTGATTGGGTAGCGTGCGCTAGCGAATCTGTCCAGTACTGGATAGATTAATTATGGACTCCGTTAGGTGCCCAGGTAGCGCACGCTATGGCCGATAGCGCGCGCTACCGAGACGCTGTTAACGCACGCTACGTTTGGCTGGCAACGCACGCTAACGGGGTTAGGTGAATACTGGTGAGTTCACTCCTGGACTTGGCTGATGTCTAGGTAGCACACGCTATGTCCGATAGCGCGCGCTACCGAGAGGCTATTAGCGCACGCTACGTTTCGGGAAGCGTACGCTAGCGATCCAGAACTCAGGGTACTGGTCTGGGGTGTTAACTTTATGGACTGGGGTTTTGTTCCGTTAGCGCACGCTAACTTTTGAGGATTAGCGCGCGCTAACGCCCCCTGGCTATATAAACCAGGGAGTTGACCCGGAACAGCTCACTTTTCTTCTTTCCTTCTTCCACCGCGAGCTGGGCGATTTTCGAGTGATTTTTGGGCGATCTCTTTCCTCCGATCATTTCAGGCGTCCTTTACCTTGAGTTTACGTAGTACATTAACAACACCTACTTGTGTTCTTCATCCTCAATCCAAGGTAAATCTCTTAGAACCCTACTTTTGGATAATTGGGGGTTTTGGGATTTTCTTCCGATTCTTTCCGTTTTGTTGGTTAATCCATGATGAATATGATTAATCTTGTTGATATCATTAGTTTTCCTACGGATTCATGGTATATTTTCATGGTTTTGCGAAATCGAGAGGGTTTGGTTGTGGTCCGCCCTCGTTGTTATTTTTATACGAATATACATGAATCGTAGGCGGGTTTTCGGGAGTATTCCATTTCCGGAATCGTTTAGAAGTGGTTGTGATTATGTTCTTCGAATCGTTGGGTTCGGTTTCATCGGGTTCTAGCGTTAGTCGGTGATTTTCCTTTCCGTTCGTTGCGTCGTCAATTATTCAAGGCAAGTATTTTTGGAAACCTTTATGCTTAATGTGAAATGGTGATGTATATTGTGTGTGATTTGCTCAACTCGGGAGGGTCCGATGGGGCCATGGAGGGAATCCAATAGTATTAGCCCTGGATTCATGAGTTTGTTTAGCTAGCCAGCTCGGGAGGGTCCTTAGAGGCCACGAGTGGGGTTTGTGGCTTTGTCCCGGTCCTAGGCGATCCATGTGCGTGATTTGTTTTATGATATGGCTAGCTCGGGAGGGTCCTTAGAGGCCTTGAGTGGGATTTGTGGCGTCGTCCCGGTCCTAGGCAAATGTGATTGACTGTTTGTTTTTGGAAAAGACATGTCTGGTTTTAGTTTTGAAATGATTTGGTGCATTATACTATGAAATGTGTAAGTGAATGGTTTGCCTTGATTACTTGTACTAGCGTAATTGCTAACCCTTTTGGGGACCCATTTTGGGGAAATTCTTGTTATGGATTTCAGGTTATGTTCTGCCGGATGAGCGGGCGCTGGGACAGTACGAGGATGCTGGCCAAGGTCGTTGACATGTGCAATTGAGTCCTTTCATTTCCGTTGTTCCTTTCGATATGGTTGTTGTCTATTTTCTAAACTAATATATTGTACTCACGAGTACTTAGACTTTTGATCTTCGTATGGTGATTGTTATTTGTTGGAGCTTTTATGTTTTTCGGTTGATGTTCTATTCCGCCCGTTCTTTCGGGCGTGTTGTTATTGTATGTATCCTCGCTAACCGAAATGGTTAGCCGAGTAGTATTTTCTTGTTTTAGCCTGGTGGATCCCACGTAGGGGTCCACGAAACTATAATATACTTCGAATATCTTGGGGTGTTACAAAAGGTGGCCGACAAGTAGGCCCATGCTTATTATTATTGGCATTTAGCGCACGCTAAGCATAAGTAAGTAGCGCACGCTAAATGTAGATCGGAGAAAGGAATCTTGGCTTTGTCAGGTTACTTTCGGCGTGTGGAACCCAGACATCTTCGGGAAAGGTGCAAATTGTTAAGTCAATGAAGACTAGCGTACGCTAGACACAAAAGAACAAGAGGTGAAGGTAGGTGGAAATAGGGACGGCAGACAAGATGAAAATCGGACGAGTTCGATTTGTTTCGGACTCCCGAGAGAGCATTTCACTATAACAAGTCAACGCCTGTATTACGTACGTTATTGCATGGTCATTACGTACGTAAGCTGATGTGCGAAGCAAGGCAGTAACCTTTGGACTTTGATAGCACACACTATCAAGGAAGGATAGCCCATGTTAGGGCTATAGCGCACGCTAAATACAAGTTTTAGCGCATGCTAGTATTGTGCAGTATAAAAACGGACAGACGGGTGTTAAGATGCATTTCGTCCATTTTCTTCCCTTCACTCGATAGCGAGAGCCTTGGGAGGATACTTGAGGTTCCAAAACACTGAGAGATGGTGATCTTTAAGAAGATTAAGCTGAGGAGCATGAATTAAAGCCTTGTTCTTGAAGTTATTGATGATTCTTGGAATGGAGTTCGATTGTTCTTCTTCACGGTTCGTCTATACAAGGTAATTTTTGTATCCCTTTGATAGTGGTTCATTTTTAAAGAATGATTACTTGGGAGGGAGAATGTTGGATTATCATGTGATGATGTTATATGAGATTTAATGGAATTGTGATAAGAGATTTCGGATGATTATTTACATGTTAAAGGATGTCAGATTATGTTGTTTTGATGATTATGAATATGGTTTCGAATCACTTGGTGCTCTTGAAGAACTTATTGATGAATATAACATATCAAGATGATTGTATGTTGAATTATCGGTGTTTTAGATACGAAGATGAAATGTTCATATCTGGTATTAAGTCATGCTGATTGATGATTGATTAATGGTATATATCATGCAAGTATGATAATGCGATTGAACCTGGAAAGATTGGGATTGATCTTGGTATATGATTTCCTTTACATTCGTATATGTAATCGCAGGGTGTTAGTCGATACTTGTAAGGCATGCAACTATATAGCATTAGCACACGCTAGCTGACTGGCTAACGCACGCTAACTGAAGTGACTTAGCGCACGCTACGTTATGTGATTAGCGTGCGGTAAGTAGACAGACAGTGTAGTATATCGTGTTGTGGTTAGGAATTCGTGATGGTCTGAATTGGATTGTTCAGACTGCATTTAATCGAGATATTGTAGAACCGTTGGGCTTGTTGATTGGTTATGTCAGTTGTTGATTGTTATCTGATTGTTGTTAATTGATCACTTCAATAGGTTGTGAGAATTGATCATTGATTAGAACCGTCCTTTCCGGCCGTGTTCGAGGATGTTTGTAAATTGGTTTGGTCAGGGCTGAGGAGCTCGTAGATGAAGGCAATGGGATTTGGTAGCGGCTTCATCATCGTCTTGTCGGTATCGAGGCAAGTTATTACTTTCTCAATTATAATATTTAATGAATGGTTTCATTATCATTTCGTTTATAATACATATAGCAATGATTATTATTGTGAACTCTGGAGATTTGGATTGTATATTGTTTTTCCGATTTTGGGAGTTAAATCATAATGTATATGATTTATTTCGGTTAATGGCATAATTGGATATAGAGGATACATTATGGTAAAGACGAGGATTGAGTTATCTATGGCCGTGGTATTTTGGATCGTCGAACATAATGCCAAAACGTACAGTTAGCGTGCGCTAATAGCTAAGTATTAGCGTGCGCTAACAAGTCCCAGTGCCAGTCCAGTGGTTTATGGACTGCCCAAGAACTACCAGTTAGCGTGCGCTACCCTCCCATAGCGTGCGCTAACTTCTGCACCTTAGCGCGGGCTATAAATCTTTATAGACCGAACTCCTAGTCAAATCCAGCAACTACTGGACTGTCTCAGCCTATTCAGGTAGCGTTCGCTAACCAATACTGTTAGCGTGCTAATGGGGGTCAGTGTTAGCTGCTGACTTCTAAATTCATCACTCGATACCGTGCACTAAATGTAACCTTAGCGCGTGCAAAACACTCGAAATGACAGCAACAGTACTCTCAAAGATGGGTACGACGACGGACTTCTCCTATCGAAACTTCAAGCTCAATATATGAATGGAATACTCCAAAATATGATCATCAAACGAGTTTAATCTCTAACCAAACTCATAACGACATTCCATAAAAAGCTCCTTGTGAGGAATACGAAAGAAGTTCCCCAAAACTTTGGGAAATTACAAAACAACCCAAAACGTCTTTAGAAGATCAAACAACCGAACTGAAGCTCACAACACGTCTAACAATGTTAAACAAACTTACTAGATACATGAAGCGACAGTTTCGAACGAGATTTGCAAGAATCGAACTCAAGTGCGGAAAAGTCGCTAAGAAGCACGGAACTCAACAAAACGAACTCGGATGACAAAAAATGCAAAATTAATCATTCTCAAAATGACGAAACGGTCACAAACGATCCGCTAAAATGGAGTCCTGCATAAAAAATAAATTCATCGAAAATTGAAATTACGGATATTACATACCACCCTCTTTAAAAGAAGTTTTATCCCGGAACTTGAAATAAGTAGGGAGGAGCAACATCCCACCAGGAACATCTCAACAAGATACACAAGAACCGAATAACTCACAACCATCGGTGAAATGCTACAAGCAACGTAAAGAAACATACTGCGTGAAAAAACGTTCGACGAGAACCATCACCATGTCACAAGCAGAGACATAATAAAAACAGCAAGTGTCAAGTATCACCAAATAGATAACACAATCAAGTTAATTATCCGAACAATGACAAAACAAAAGGTACATATTACAAGTAAACACGCACAGCCGAAAAATAGAAATTAAACACACAACGATCTGCGAGGGTAACCACGAAGAACTCCGACCATGCCGAAATTCTCGAAAACCACACTAGGCATCTCCGTGTCCTTTCGGAGCAGAGACGCAAACTCGATCCCCAAACCTCTCAGCTACCGTCTCGCAATGCACGGCTCGGTGTCCCAATTAACCGCAATCGAAACAGCTGACTAATGGTGGATGGCAATTCTTCACGGTATGGCTCGCTCGACTACAGTTATAACACGTCTTCGTGCTGCCCACATTACTCACTGTAGTGGTAATACTCTCCCCATGTTCACGCGATTGAGGAACCTTCTTAGAATGACGACACGAATTCCGAGTCCGAGGAGGCCCACGACCCTGATTTCGTGAAGAGTTCTCAACAATTTTCAATTTCTTCGACTCGGATATATGCTCAGTCGATGATACAGATAGCTCATAGGCTAGCGCCCTATTCTAATACTCTCTTAATGAAGTACAAGGGAAACCCGCCATGTACTGACGAATCTCCGGCTTCATTCACCTAATAAAATGACAGATCTTATCCTCCTCTATTCTCACCTGATCCTGCACATAGTTGAGCTGTTTGCTATAATCAATAATAGCTTGAGACAGCGGTACATCTTGCGGTTTTGCCGAAAAGAAGTCATTAATCCTCTGATTTATGATCGGTTCCGGACAAAACTCATCTCTCATGAATCTCTGGAACTCTGACCATGTGAAAACACGATCTTGAGGATTAACAGCCTCCCACCAATTAGTGGCATCCTTGTCAAGAAGGTACTGAGCGATAGGCAACTTACGTTCTTCTGGACAATCAACCACCTCGAATATATTTCCCAACTGGAAAAGCCAACCATCCCAGCCTAATGCATCTGTGGCACCAGCGAAATGAGGGGGATTCATATGAACCACTTCTCCAAGCCACTAATTTGCGCCAATGTTATGGGTCACATCTGTATTACGTTGAACTGATTGGGTCAACTGAATCATCTGTGCAGCTACCTGCTGCAAAATAGTGGCAACTCTGATACCAACAACATCACCGGCAGTACTATCCTGATCACGCGTCTGGTCGCCATGACCACGACCCTTGCCCCTCGGCATACTGAATACGTAACCACTCAGCAAAGCGAAAATCGTAACACAATCACATACAGCAATTACCATCCCAAGGCAACTCACATGCATAAAATCACAGCAACTATGACATTTGTTCGGCGGTTTCAACGGCCCGAACGATAACCAGCACACAATTACAAAACATCATAAAACAATCATATATGTACACAATCATGCAAACCCGGCTCTAACAGCTCGCATAGGTACGATAACACGCAATCACCATGAAGCGACAAACATTTAATACCAACATCACACCTCTCACAGAGGGCTAACACCCCAACGACAATGCTAACATCATACACACATTCCCTGACTGCAAACAGGAAATGATAGATTTTAAAAACGAAAACCACCTTTTTGAAAAAATTTGGAAACACCAGTTGATCTTAAATATCACATTACGAAAAAGTAATACAAACATCATTATCGAGACTTTAAAAAAAATGTTTTACATTTGATAAAAAATAAGGACATCTTTATTTTAGTTAAAAACTTTCAGAAATTTTCGACCTTAGGGTCTAAGCAAATGCGTTTCTAAATTACTGAGAATGTCTCAAAATATTTTGGTCCTCAAAGTGGAAGAATTTTGAAACATACAGTTGTATTAGTAGGCACCCTGAAAATACCGCGAGAAAATAATCCATTTTAAAAATACGTATTGAAATTTATTCTCTACGATACTCAAGATTTTCAAAAATCCATTAGGCCAGAATGCCCAAAAACTCACACGTTATAGAGTATATATTAAGCCTCCACTCACACGTATCGACATTCGTTACACATCTCATAGTCCATGCATCAAATTGTTTCAGAATCAAGACATGTCTTTTCCCATAAAACAAGGAGTCAATAATCACTGTTGAAAATCGCCTAGGACCGGGGCTAAACCACTGGTCCCATCTGAGGCCTCTAGGGACCCTCCCGGACTGCCATAGTTAAAATCACGCACATGACTCGCCTAGGATCGGGGCAAAACCACCGATCCCAACCGAGGCCTCTATGGACCCTCCCGGACTGGCTATCCAAACAAGCTCGTGAATCAGGTGCGAAATCACAAATTCCTCCGAGGCCTCGTTGAACCCTCCCGGAGTGAGCAAATCACACACATATACATTACCATTCCATGTTAAGCACAAGGGTTTCACAAGAATACTTGCAAAACGAGCAAATCATTTTGGAAATAATTAGCAGCGGACAAAATCAACGGTCAAAAATACATTAGCACCGACACCTCTCCTCATATAAACAAAATATGAGAGTCAAATAAACATATATCACGAAATCAAAATATACATAAAGATTCCATCACTCAGCAAATAACCATACAAGTGGCTCGTGTCACACGAGGCACAACATAAAGAAGGGAGACTTACATCCAAAACTCGCACGAAGATGATGATCGCCCCACGATACTAATCACGACCAACAAACTCAGATGACGCATCGTGACACGACTCAATCAGGCACGACCTGACTAGAAACAACTCAACAATACACACTCGACAACACACCATATGTTTCCGCAACCTATTGCTCTGATACCATTTATGTAACACCCCCAATCTATTAAGGGATATTACACGCCGTAGACACTTTCCTCAAGGATCTACCAGGCTGGTAACTAGAATCAAACCTCAAAATATCGCCTTTAAGGCTAAAAGAAGACCCAGTAGACCGATTAGGTCTTTCCATTAATACATACAACTCAATCACAATACATACCCACACAGGGGTCAAAATACAACATGCTCCCGTACAACGGGGAAAATGCTACAGCGGAAATAACTACAACAAAACCAATACAACATCGTACGGGTCCTCATGTAATTAGTATCAATCATCATTCATCATCCTTCGTGGCAATCCTGTGTTATGCTCCCCCAAAACCTAAATGTACCTGTACGCAAAACAGACATCCACCCCTGATTACTCGGGGTTAACAAAATTCTACTATTTTGCTAGTGCAAGTACAAAGTGCATATACAAGTCATACAAATCATATTCCAAGAATAATAATAATCAGGAATCCTCGAAGATTCACACATAATGAAATGAGATACTTCCCGAGGTAGAGATTTTGAGTAATACTTTCCAAATTAGAAAGATCACAAATCAAGAGAACAATTTATAAAATATTTTTAAAATGCTCTCGGGAGTTTTAGCGAAAAACCGTTTAGAATTATCGAATCTTCCTCTTTTCAAAAACCAAAAAGGGTTCGCATCCTAAAGATTTGTTTTCTCAGATAAAAACCAACAACAATTCGTGGGGTCCACAACCCACACCGCGTGTCCGATGGACATAAAATCAACAAAACATAACCACCCAAGATACGTAATCTTTGTAACACGTCCAAGGTACTCGACTCTGGCAACACACATCCACAATCATATCCATGATACCATGATCGCTTATCACGTATCACCGTAAGTCTTCTTAGGCTCTCACGGTTGCACCGATCACTCGCCTTGTCCTGACCACCATGATCACATGCCATGTGTCACCGTAGACCTCGTCCGAACATCACGGTTGGATTATGACCACACATTTAACTCACACACAATGCAATACACCAAGGATATCACAATAATCCACCCAAAGGCAACAAACACATAGCACGACACAATTTTCGAATCACAACGCACCGAAATGAGAGAATTTATATATATATATATATATTATAAATTCACAACACCAATATCAAACATATGCATAGAATTCACTTAATCATTCACAAAACACACCATTCACGAACAACCAAATCCTTTGAAAGTTCATTTCGAACAACCAAACAAACACACTTAGACGATCACCAATCATAATACCCACAAAACAAGAAATGTATGAACAAGGTACTTGCCTTGAAATCGGCACGCAAATACTCCGATGAACGCGGCTCGACTGAAGTGCCTCAAAACCTACATCTCCCGCAAGAAACAACAAAAACACGATCATAATGAGGATCAAGACCAATAACAATGGGAATCACATCAAACTATCGAAGGACAAGTCATTGGAACATTTAATCGATCATTAAATGTTCAATATTTCCCAAGAACACTTGAATTGTCAATCGAGTTAAACCAACTCGAAATATGGATATAAAATCCATAGAACATGATTAATAACGTCATATAGCACCAACCAATTCATCAAAATCGAACTAGAATCGAGATCAAGAATAAAACTCCAAAAAGTCGACTCTAGGGAAAAATGGGAAAAGTACCTCGATCCAATGAAGAACAACGGATTAGATGATGTTACAATCACCTAGAACCCTCCAAGACACCTTGGAATAGAACAAAATCGGCCAAGACCACGAACCCTAGTCGCCTTTGACTCACATCCATGGAGGAAGGAAGAAATGAAGAGGAAATGAGAATATAAGCCTGCTATCCGGTTTATATACCAGACAGACTAGCATGCGCCAATCAACATGTTCTAGCACGCACTATCGAAGCCACAATACAAAGTGTTATGCTAAACGTACAGTTAGCATGTGCTAATAGCTAAGTATTAGCGTGCGCTAACGAGTCCCAGTGCCAGTTCAGTGGCTTTTCGACTGCCCAAGAACTACCAGTTAGCGTGCGCTACCCTCCCGTAGCGTGCACTAACTGCTGTACCTTAGCACACGCCATAAAGCTGCATAGCGTGCGCTACCGAACTCCCAGTCAAATGCAGCAACTACTGGACTCTCCCAGCCTATTCAGGTAGCGTGCGCTAATGGGGATCAGTGTCAGCTACTGATTTTTGAATTCATCACTCGATAGCGTGCGCTAAATGTAAACTTAGCGCACGCTAAAACACTCGAAAATTACAGCAATAGTACTCTCAAAGATGGGTACGACGACGGACTTCTCCGACTGAAACTTCAAGTTCAATATATGAACAGAACACTCCAAAATATGATCATCAAACGCGTCTAATCTCCAACCGAACTCATAATGACACTCCAAAAAAAGGTCGGAGTGAGGAATACGAAAGAAGTTCCCCAAAACTTTAGGAAGTTACAAAACAGCCCAAAACGTCCGAAAAATGCAATACAAGATCAAACAGCAGAACTGAAGCTCACAACACGTCTAATAAAGTTAAATAAACTTACGGGATACATGAAGCGACAGTTTCGAATGAGATTTGCAAGAATCGAACTCAAGTGCGGAAAAGTCGCTAAGAAGCAAGGAACTCAACAAAACGACACCAAAATGAACTCGGATGACAAAAAGTACAGAATTAATCATTGTCAAGATGACGAAACAGTCACAAGCGTGCTTATAAAATGGACTCCTGCCAAAAAAAAATTCACCGAAAATCGAAATTGCGGATATTACAGTGACTTTGATTGTTGGTCGTAGCCTCACTTATCGAGCTTGTGCTCTTCACGTTAGCCGTGCTTTATTACCTTTTATCTGGGAAAGACATGTCTTGATCGTAGGTGTTTCTTCCGGATCATGTCATAATCGCGATTATCCCGCAGTCTACGACCCAGGTCCCTCGGAACACTCTGTTCCTAGGTTATGGGAATAGGCAACAATGGTAGCCTCTCTCATGAACCGCAGCCGCGATGCTCGATCCAAGACTGGTCTAACCGCCCCGACTCGATTTGGGATTCTAGCGGTGGCTCCTACAAGTTCAAGTGGTGGCCCCCGAATAGTAGGTCAGGCGCTCTGTTTCGTATGGTTTGTCCCAACCCTAGTGGCACTTTGTCCCGATAGAGTTAGAGGGCGGTTCCGTCCGTGGCACTTTGCTTGTATAGCACTTAGTTCCTGGACAGTCACACTTATCAGTTAAACGCATCACGGTGTATGCACAAGCGTACAATTATGGTTACGTAGTCAACTAGTGGCAACCCTTAGTATAATTTGATTATACAATGGGATTGGAAGTTATTTGTGGCACGAGCATTATGAGATTATGGACTCGATTGAAGACATATTGTTTGGATTAAATATTTTCGCGAAGAAGATTTAATGGGAATGTCAAGTATGATTATCTAATCCCAGAATAAGGAGAGTTTTCAAAATTTATGTTTTGGGGCTGATATTTTTGAAATTACAATTATACCCCGAAATTTGTCAAAATTGGTTTTCATGATTATAAGGTTTGGATTTCAACACGGATGGTGATGAAATTTTACGAGAAGGTTCATATTGAATTTGGAATTACAGAATTGTGAGGATCTTTAGAATTTCAGTTTCGAACTGAATTTCCAGAAATTTTAATTTCGCCCCGAATTTATTTAAAATGTCATTTTGACCCCTAAATCAAAATTAGCTCCGATTTTTATAAAATCTATGGACGTAATACCTATACTTAAGAAAATGTCATTTTCAGTCCAGAGACTTAAAAAAATTGTCCTGGACCTCAATTTTGCAAGAATTTACTATTTGACCCCAAATCTATTAGAAATATCATTTTGACTCCAAATTAAAAAATAACTTCCGAATTCTATGGAATTTTAAATACACAATATTATTTTCAAATAAATCATATGTTCGGCCCGGAAAGATAAAAATTTGTCTTGGCCCCAAAATTTTAATGAATTTATATTTTGACGCCAAATATATCTTAAATTGTGATTTTTAGTCCGTAGGCGTCGGAAAAAAGTTTTGATTTTTACAAAACTATATGGACAGAGACTAAACATGTTCTTAAGTCTCATTTTATACTTTAAACCGAAAATATACGAAATTTCCTAATAGGTCCATAATTTTTAAGAAATTATATAATTTCATTTTATGACATTTTTTGACCCGTAAACTTAGGAAACGGGTTCCGTTTTTTTTAAATTTTAAAGATAGATAATTATCACATAATTATGCTATATTTTATGACCCCAAGTCAAAATACATACTTATAACAATAATGTCCATAGTTCTCTTAAACTCACGAAATTACGTTTTATGCTCGTTTTTATTAATTTCAACTTTTGTTAGGCCACGAATTAAACATCGATCTTCACATGCATATTCATATATCACACATAAATCACTTCAAGGTCATAAATTTCCATGATATTCATCATATCATGCATGATTATTTTTGCAAGAAGTTTAATCACTTCATTTCAATCATCAAAATTTGTTAGTTTCTCGACACAATCAAATTATAAATCATCATGCATATTTATAACATATGAAATGAAGAGTATATAAACCACATAAAAGAACATGCATATTTATTTTGGTAATTTTCACACATGAATTTGAAAATAATTTTACACCCATATTGATTTCTTGATGGTAAAGGTTCGTTCTAAATCTTTAGCTAGTAGAATTGGTCTCTTCCTTGCCTCTCATATTCGGCCGAGACATCACCACTATAGATGCTCATTTTTTAATTATAAGATAAGTTCAAGTTAGGATAAGAAGGGAAGATAGGATGGAAATTAACGTTTGAGAGTAGTTCTTACCTTTTCTCTTCCTTTCTTCTTCTTCCTCTACTTCCTCTACTTCTTCTTCTTCTTCTTCTCTCTCTCTCTCTCACTCTCTCTCTCTCTCTCTCACTCTCTCTCTCTCTCTCTCTCTCTCTCTCTCTCTCTCTCTCTCTCTCTCTCTCTCTCTCTCTCTCTCTCTCTCTCTCTCTCTCTCTCTCTCTCTCTTCTCTCTTCCTTACCAATTTCGTCCCTCTCTCACTTTCAAGTAGTGCAGATTTTTGCATGAGGAAATGAGGAGAAATGGTGTTTTAAAGTGTTTAAAACAAGGTGGTCACAAGCATGGGGAATGGAGGCATATGTATGTGTGATACACAAGTCACAATATGTCTACCCCTCATTTCACTCCTTGGTGGCTGATTTTATCCCCTTTTTTATTATTATTATTATTCATTATTATTATTATTATTATTATTTTTTTTTTATTTTATTTTATATATGGTTGATATATATATATATATATATATATATATATGTTAGGAAAAACAAACACCCTGTATCGATTCAGCCTGGATACCCGATCCCTGTATCGATTGTTATTTGTTATTAAGAAGGTTTTGACATATATGCCAAATACAGTATGGAAAACTGTATCGAGGATTCAAGGATTTATCATGTATCGAAGATCGGCCTCGAATCGGCATAAGTGAAGCTCGTCGATCTGAAGAAGACTTGTAAAAGATCAAGTATGGAAAACTGTCTCGATGCCCTAAATACAGTCACCTTCCATCTGATTCACAAAAGGACAAGAAAGAACACAAGTCAAGTCCCGTTGAACAAATAAGTATTTAAATACTCAAGGATAAAGTATTTAAATATCGATCTTCGAATCTTCAGAATCCCGCGAAATCCGGATCATGTCATATTCCCGTTGAAGGAAATCTTATTCAAACGGACATCTCAACGGATACTTTCTTCAGAGGCTATATATATCCTTGAAGACATTGAAGATCAAATACACACGAAAACTATTGAAGTAACCCAACTCTCAAAGCTTTCAAAGTTATCATCTGAGCAAACATATCTCCAGAGCAAACTGCAAGTTAGAACGAAAGAGATATACAGTGCTCATACATCAAGAACAGCTATCATCAGATCTTGATACTCAAAGCTGCTGTTCTTACTTGGTTACCTAACATTTTACCTCTGTGTAAAAACCGAGCTCTGTGTGAACTCAACAAGTTATTCTGACCTGTGTGGGACGAATAAGGACGAAGCTTTGGGCGTGTGTGAAGAAGCTAGTCAAGAAGGAAGCTTTAACCAATCGTGTGAACGGTTGAAAGTGATATTCTTTGTATCAATGCGTGTGAACGATACAAGGATAGGTTTGTTTATAATTACGTAGTTGTGTACGTGATAATTATATAATAAACTTTTACTCTGTGTGGAGGACCGGTGGACGTAGAGGGTTTACCTCGAACCACTTAAATTCTTGTGTCATTTACCTTCACTTTTCTTGTTTGAAATTACGTGATATATTAAGTATACACCTAATACGTCGTTCTTGTATCACGGCAACTAAGCGTATCCAAGACTTCCGCTACGCACTCAGATTTAGATTCCATACGGTTTGTTGTTTAAACTACTTTTCCAAAGCGTATCCGGTATACTTAAGTGGCCAACAAGTGGTATCGGAGCGGTCGATTCTAAAAGAATCGGTCGTATTTCTTTTAACCGAATCGATTCAAATCACTTATTTTCAAAGCAGTTTCTTTCATTTCTATATTATCGGTATGGATACCTCTATGATTAACAAAGTCCCTATGTTCTCTATTAACGAATTTGACGATCGGAGAATCGAGAATGGAAGCTCATCTTGCAGCAATGCACGAAGAGATGATCTTTGTTATACAGGATGGTCCGATCAAGATTATGAAGGTCAATCCAGCCGCAAGGATTGAGGGCCAAGCCCATGCTGAAATGCTCGAGAAGGAACGCGAGCAATGGACAACCGATGAGAGGAAGCGAGCCAACCTAGACAATGTGGCTAAGAACGCGTTATTTGTCACTCTTGACAAAGGCACGTTCTCAAAGGTAAAAAGCGCAAAAGCGACAAAGAAATCAGGATAAACTCAAGTTAATTTGTGAGGGCTGAGCTCTCAATAGAAAACAAAATTTCAAAACTCACTCAGCAATTCGAATCTTTCGAAATGAAACCAACGGAAACACTTGAGGAACTTGACCTCAGATTTACTGGTATTGTTGGTGAACTTGAAGCGTTGGGCAAGATTTACACCCAAAAGGAGAAGAACTTAAAAATTTTCAGATCTCTCCCAGCCCGATGGGACATTAAGACCACAGCTATGCGTGTATCATGTAATCTTAATGAAATATCCACTTTTGATCTCTTCTCTGACCTTAAAGCTTTTGAGTATGACATAGACAGAAGAGAGAAAGCTGAAGAATCTCCCTCAAAGGTCACAGCTCTCGCTGCTGTATCGAACCGTCGACACAGCATGCCTAGCTCGTCGAAGTCCGGTCACAAGAGTGCTGACAATGACGACGACATCTGTCACAAGATGAAATGGCGCTTCTAATGCATAAGTTCAAAAAGTTCATCAAACGATCTGGAAAGACTCCTACGAGCCCAAACACATCAACAAGGTAAGCACCGAAACATCATCCGATGCTAACCTGTGTTATAACTGCAGGAAACCAGGTCATTATGCAAACAAATGTCCTCATCCCAAAGTCCAAAGGTTGCCGGAGGCCGAGCAACAAGAGCGAGATGAAAGAAGACGTGCTTGGAAAGACAAGCTCAAGGCCCCGATTGGAGAATCGAAGCCTCCCCACACCATCCAAATCTGCAGAATGTCTTGGTGGTCATCGAGAGTGATTCATCGACGATGAGTTCGATGATAAAGCATACATGTGCTTTATGGCTAAAGATGTTCCGAAGGTGAAGACAATGACGATGAGGTAAGTTCAACCTCGGTTATTCCACCTAATGCATCTCATACTTTCGAAAATATGATGAATGAATTCAAAAACATTCAAAAGCCCATGAGAGTCTAAAAGCGAGAATATACGACTTCAATTAACAAATCTAGAGCTGAAAGATGAGAATGACTTGAAGATAAACTATGATAATATGTCTCTTGATTGTGAAACCAAGAAGGTCGATTTGAAAAACTCATGGAGAGCAATCATCAACTTGCTCATGAACTAAATGAGGTTAAAACCCATAATGAGAGCAAGACAAATGATTTGGTTCTACTACAAACCAAAATTACAACTCTCGAGAAGCGAGAAACTGAACTTGAGACCATTCTGAAGTCTTTTGAAAAATCGTCCAAAAGAATGGAAGAAATTAAGCCTGGGCAACATGCTCATGATAAAAGTGGCTTAGGATACAGCTCATGTTCGAATAAAGGTAAAACTAGTACTGTGTTCGTCAAGAGTGTGGAACACATTCCAGAATCGAAAGATACTCCCAGTCCTATAAAGGAACCTGCTGTACCGAGAAAACCAAAAGCTGCCATTCCGCCCCCGCAAACCTATACCAGACAGCGGAATCATAAGCCATTTCAACCTGTGAGGCGCACTCAACAGCATGCTCCCAGAGCATATCAACAGCGTCAACAGCCGTTCAGAAGGAAGGCTGTATCCAACCACCAAAGGCCCGCACGGCAGTACTATCAGTACAGTGCACCTAGGTATTGGATACAGGAGCCCCGTTATCCCTCAAGACAGCAGATGCCAGTTCAGTATCAACAACAGCATTGGGAATCCAACTGGAGACCCAGAAGACAAGCTGTTAGGCCCAGGAAAATGGCTCCACCTCCTAGACGGCATTCGTACTGGAATAATAATAATAATCCTGAATTTTACATGCATAATAATTATCATGATTATAACAACTACGGATATGCCCCCCGTAGATACCGCAATACTGTACCGAGTACATCCTACAGTAAACCAATTGCTGTCAGGAAAATCTGGGTACCTAAAGGAACTAACATATATGGACCCAAAAATCAAAGGGGACCTAAATCTACCTAATTTCTTTGTTACAGGACATTCTAGAGGAGGATACCTGGTACTTCGATAGTGGATGCTCTCGTCACATGACCGGAGATAGGAGCAAGCTATCTGATTTTGTAGAAGGTCGCGGTCCGAAAGTTCGCTTCGGTGATAAATCTAAAGGAAGAACAAGAGGGAAAGGAAACCTACTTGTCGGGAAATTCAAAGTCACCGATGTCGCATATGTTGAAGGCTTACAGTATAATCTACTTAGTATTAGCCAGTTACGTGATAAACAGTTCTCGGTGAAGTTCTATATAGATCATTTGTAGAGAGTCAAGAACACCCAAACCAAGGAAGTTGTGCTTACAGGAAGCAGATCGGGTAATATGTACATTGCCGATGGAAGCCTATGAGCTCCTCAATTCCATGTTTTGTTGCCAAAGGCACTGCAGATCTTAGTGGCTATGGCACAAGAGGATGTCTCACGTCAACTTCAAGACGATCAACAAGCTTTCAAGACAGGGTATGGTAAGAGGTTTGCCGATGTGTCATTCAAGAAGGACGGCGTCTGCGGACCATGCCAGAAAGGCAAGCAAATCAAGTCAACTCGAAGAGCAAATCCTACCTTTCAACCCAAAGAGTATTGGAAATGCTACACATGGATCTCTACGGTCCTGTAGACCCAGTAAGTTTGGGAGGTAAGAAATATTGTATGGTTGTTGTTGATGATTATTCGGTATGCTTGGACGATCTTTCTTAGCAAGAAGAAGGAAACAACATCAAGGTTGCCCGAGCTCTGAGAAAGTTGCAGAATGAAAAAGCATCGAGTATCGTGTGCATTCGTTAAACAGTCTTGAATTCACTAACCGCTTTGTAGAGCAATACTGTTCGGAGAATGGCATACAAAGACGAGTACTCATTGCCGTACACCTCAACAAAATGGTGTTGCCGAGCGAAAGAATAGGGCGTTGAAAGATGCAACTAGGACAATGATTGCCGAAAGCAAATTGCCGCGGCGTTTACGGGGTGAAGCAACCAATACAAAGATGCTACACTCAAAACCATTGTATCGTCAACAAGCATCACAACAAAGCGACTTACGAGGTATGGAACAACAAAACTCCATTAGTTTCGTATTTTCACATTTTTGGATGCAGGTGCTACGTATTGAACAATGGGAAGGACCAACTTAGAACATTTGATGAAAAATCAGATGAAGGAATATTCGTAGGATACTCCTCCGTCAAAGCTTTAATCTTTAATAAAAGGAGGTGACGATCGAGGAATCGATTCATGTAGTGTTCGACGAACCACACCATGACCCTACCGGAGTAGATAATATCACTCGGGACATTCACCATCTATCTATCTTGGATCCACCTACACCAATAGAACTGTAGTTGATTTAGAAATCAACCCCGCAGCTGTAAGAATCGATGTGGATGAAGCTGAAGCTGTACAAGCTGAAGCTGTTCCCACAGAAACTTTCGATACAGTACGGGACCCTGAACTAGAACCCGACCGAAGATGGTTGAGAGATCACCCGCAAGAGCTGATCATTGGAAACATTAATGCAGGTGTTTCTACTCGTAGAAGAATACAGAGTACACAAGGAAATGTACTTTGTGCACAAGAAGAATCTAATGCTGAAGTCTCACAATTTCCTGAATGGAAATCTCAATCCGAGCTTAGAAGACTCAATATGTGCACTATTGCTGTATTCTTAGCCCAGTCCGAACCTGTTTCGACCATAGACGCTCTTAACAACTCTCATTGGATCACATCTATGGAAGAAGAGCTTAACGGTTTCGAAAGAAACAATGTATGGTATCTTGTACCGGGCCAGACACACCAATCGGTTATAGGAACCAAATGGGTATTTCGAAACAAAAAGGATGGAAATGGACTTATCATAAGAAACAAATCCAGACTAGTAGCACAAGGCTATTGTCAGGAAGAAGGAATCGACTATGATGAAACCTTCGCCCCTGTAGCGAGACTAGAAGCCATCAGGATATTTTTAGCCTTTGCCGCCCATAAGAATTTTATCGTATACCAAATGGACGTCAAGAGTGCTTTCTGAATGGAGAGCTTTGAAGAAGTTTATGTTGAACAACCACCGTGGTTTGCCAACACAGACGGTATCGATCTAGTTTACGAGGCTAAGGAAAGCGGCTACGGACTTAAACAAGCCCCTAGAGCACAGTACGAAACCTGTCCCGATCTAACCAACAACGGATTTGAGAAAGGTGCTGTCGACAAAACATTGTTCAAAATACAAGAAGGAGATGACCTTCTAATGGTACAAATTTATGTCGATGATATTATCTTTGGTTCAACTAACCTTGCTCTATGTCAAAGGTTCTCACATCTCATGCAAAGCAAATTTGAAATGAGTATGATGGGGGAACTTAGTTATTTCCTAGGTTTGCAGATAAAGCAGATGCCTACAGGTATATTCATCAACTAGGAGAAATACAGCAAGGAGCTTCTCAACAAATTTGGAATGAACACTTCCAAATCCTCGCCAACCCCCATGAGCACTTCCGTGCAAATTAGTGCTGATGAAGCCGGAAAGCCGTTTGACCAATCACTCTACAGGAAGCTCATTGGTTCGCTCCTGTACCTAACGGCCAGCCCGATATCCAAGATATCTTTGTTGGAGTGTGTGCGAGATACCAAGTTGCACCTAAGGAATCACACTTCAATACGGCTAAACGAATCTGAAATACGTTAAAGGAACAGTCGATGCGGGATGTGGTACCCTAAGGAAGGCGGATTCGATTTAGTTGGATCTGACTCGGATCTCGGAGGTCGCAAGCTAGATAGGAAGAGTACCAGTGGAACTTGTCACTTTCTTGGACCTAGACTCGTTTCATGGTTCACAAATAATCAATTGGCAAATTATCTTTCCACGGTGAATCGAGAATACTATCTGCTTTGGTAGGCTTTGTATGCGAGATCCTTTGGATGCAAAGAACAAGCTGCCGACTATGGAATCGATGCTAGAGAGACTCCAATCATGTGTGATAGCACGAGTGCAATTGCAATCACGCACAACCCTGTTTTGCACTCGCGCACTAAGCATATCAACATGAAGCATCATTTCATCAGGAATCATGTCGAGAACAAGGATGTTCGTCTGGAAAAAGTCCATACAGACATCCAGCTGGCCGACATTTTCACCAAGCCTCTCGACACAGCAAGATTCAACATGCTAAGAACAGAATTGGGAATACTACAGCCAGACTCCCTGTAAGTAAATTTACTGCTTTTACTCAACAATTGAGGGGGAATGCTGTAAGACCCGTGAATACAGTATCCAACATTAATTATCTGTACACTCAGAAACATCAATACAGTACTGTAGCGAACGAAGGTATATAAATCCTACAGCTGATGTGTGCAATAATTAAGGGGGAATACTGTAGGACCCATGAATACAGCATAAATCCAAATATTGCTGTATGGAATTTAAAACCTATTAGTACCTTTTTAAGGGGGAACGCTGTATCGACGCGGAGAACAGCACATACTATAGGATTTCGATTCAGTATCTAATATAATATTATTTCCTTTTTAAAATAATTTTTGTCCACGTGCCCTGTTTTATGTCAAACGTCATGTTCATTAAATGCCTTACACGACATCTGGACAACTGAATCTCAAAAGCCGCGATATTTTTAAAATCGTTTATTATTTTTAAACCGCCGTTTTAGGCATTTAGGGTATTCAACCTATGTCAGAAGTGGGACCCGCTGTATTTTAAAACCTTTTAATGGATTAGCGTACCAGTTATACTAAATCCATCCTGACCGTCGATTTCAAAAACGGTTCCCATCCCTTAAAATCTGACCATTCGTACTCTGTAAACCCTATTTCGCCGCCCAAGTATAAAAGGATCAGATCTCGCCATTGGAGACTCTTTACGCTTCCGCAATTACAAGAGATCTCAAGCAAGCGACCTACATATTCTCTGCATATCCATGCGAATTTCTCTTTTCTTACACCTTCACTTTAAGAAAACATCCATGGCTACTCAATCTTCATCCCAGTTCGAAGAAAACTTCCAGCATCAGTGATGGACGGATCTTCTCGAAAACCGTCATCATCGAGCGTATCATCTCTGAAACCAACGACACTGAGCCGATGGAGTATATCATTACTCGTCTGGAACAACAAGGTCTTTATCGCTTCGGAAGCAAAACCGCCGAAAAATACGACGCTCATCTGGTTGAGGAATTCTACCTCAACGCTGCCGTTCGTTTTCTCTCACTAGCCCAGGGAGGACATGTTGCTGACATCACCGCAACAGTCCAAGGAGTGCAAATCTGCATAGATACCGACTTACTTCAGAAAATCTACAGGCTGCCCGCCGACGGCCTGACCATGGACCAGCTTGAGACGTTTGGGTCTCAAGGGCTGATTACCAAGTTTTATGGACTATTTACCGGGTCCAAAGTGGTTGACATGGTGACAACCACCTGCCACAAGAAAAATTTTCTTCTTCATTTCGTTTATCTCCACGATTTCTGTTCCAGAATTATTGAAAACCGAACCGGTGCGTTCGAAATGTGCACGAATCTTAGGTTCAGAATGATGGTCGCCATCTTGACCTGTGAAAAGGTAAACTGGTGCCAAATCATTTTGAAACGACTTCAGGAAGAGGTGTGCAAACCGGCCACCCAAAAGAAATCATTCGGTTTAATGCTAAACTACATCCTGACAAAGTGCGGAGTCAAGCAATCCGCCGATGCCAAGAAAAACAGCTCTCGAATATATTTAGGAGGCGTCAAACCCTCTGCCTATAACCAGAGCACAATGCAAGCCAACCACCCGAGAACACGTCACATGCCTATTTCTGACAATCCCAGAGACGAAACCGTGAAGGTCCCTGAATTGGAATCTTCGAAGAAGAAGCGCAAGCGTTCTCACAGCAAGAAGCACTCACGATGAGAAGTCGAAGAAGAGACTCAGGAGGCTCTCAAAAATCAAAGCCAAACACTCAGGATGTCTCGCCCGTGGCGCAACCCACTGATATAGCACCCCAGGGCCCAACCCCTGCGGAAGAGGTGTCTCCTACCGCTCGACAGTAGATCCCGAGCCCTTGGCGGCTACGACGGATTTAGAGACATCTCGCCAACATTCAAGACGTTAGCACGTCGGCCGCCCATTCGGAGCCAAAAGCTACTTCTCCTCTACGGGATTCCACACCCGCACAGGATCCAATTTCCTTCGGGGCACCATCCCTGCAAGGAGTCCATGTTCCGTGCAGGATCCCATACTGTACGGAATCCTCGAAACAGCGTCTCAGACGTGATTCAAGTCCCTCCCTGCACTCAATTATAAATCAAACACTTCTTTCAAGTACAAATTGAGCAGGCGTAACGATTTCGCAATGGAAAAGCTTTAGGCTAGCTCCGCACGACACTGCATAACCGGAGCGAATGGAGCCACGAAGAGCGATTTGTCTCAAGTAACCGACTCAACCGAAATTGAGGCCTTTGCCGATGGGACAACGCTTCTTGCAAAGATCTCATTGAAAGCCACCTGTTGCACAAATCCGACGCCAGAAGAAAAGGAAAGAAGAAGTCGGAGGACTCTCCCGTTAATCCAAAAGACGACGACGACCACGACTCAGACGACGACGACGATGCTCTTCAAGCAGGTCTGAGAATGAGCCGCGAAGAGGCTGAAGCCCAAGCCACCTCCCCACCCAGAACCGACGAAGGGCCATCTAATCAGGCCAATCCACCTTCGCCACAGCAGGAGGAATCAGTCCCTCCCATCGAGGAAGATCAAGAAATTTTGGAACAGGCACCCGAGCCTGTTGCGACCAAAGAAGCGATCCTGACCCAACGGGAGGATTCGGTCCACTTTGCATCCTCATCTGCCGAAGAACCTTCGCCACAGACGCTTCGAACACTGCCGCCATTCCACAAGAAGCTACTCCCGCCCGCAACCTTGGAATCAGGGACGGTAACGAACCCGAGGATGTCCAACTTACTTCACGTCCATCCGTGAACGTAAGAAGGTTAAATGGTCTTGAAGACTTCGCCCGGCTGACTCTCCTATCTCTGCGCACGCAAAGAGCGCTGCAAGCTCTTGGCCTTGGTGTATTTATCCAAGATGCGATTAACGCTCTCTCTTAGTAGAAAAGGCTCAATCGGATGCACACCTCTGCAGTTGAAGAAATGACAACTCTTCAACACGAAGTATCTCGAGTTGTTGATGCATTCATTCTTACGCGAAGTGTTCAAGCAAGCCTTGAAGATTATGGAGGACAAACAAGCGCAAGCTGTTGAAGGAAGAAGCCTCGAAGACAAGAATTGCTGAAGCCAAGACGGCTGTGCTATGATAGAGAAACGACTCTCATTGCGTGCGCATGACAAATCCATTCAAGAGATGTCGCAGACTCTTTCCTCCCTCGTTGAAAGAATAAACAGCATCGAGACCAAACAGGACGCCGCTCTTGAAATCCTGCAAAGTCTTGATGAGGCCAAAAAGGGGGAAGAAGCTCGAGAAGCTGCAAGGAGATTAAGACTTCAACAGGAAAGGGAATTTGAGGCTGCTCAAAGCAAGATAGCCGCCGAATTGAACAAGCTAGCACCTCAACCCCAAAGCTTTAGAATTTCGGGCTCGGACGAGAATTCCATGACCCAAATGTCCCTTGGCAAAATCTTGTTCAAAGACCTTCTAAATACGTGCGCCAACCAACCGCAATCCATTGCCGAAGAAGTGAAGCCTTTGGAGGAAGAATGAACTGATGAGATATTTTGTCAAACTCATCAGGGAATCCGCCATCTTCAAAAATTATAAGACATTGGCGGAAGCAGCAGACAAATTTTCGAAGATGCTAGAAGAAGGTAAGCTCCCTCTCCAAATCGAGATGAAATCAAAACATAGAAGAGGAGATCGGGTCACCCATCCAGAGGATTGGATACTTGCCTTTGATCGTTCTTATGAAGGAAGAGCAATTTACCAAGAACGAGGCAATGATTCACTTCAAAACTGGTGGCGCGGCACCGAGAATGAGCCAGGAAGGAGACCTTGGAGGCATGCGGATCAAAGATGAAGAGCTGAAATTTATGTACATTATTTTTGTTTTTGCTTTTGTAATTTCTATTCAACACAAAGAAACTTTGTACTCAATCTTTTTAATATCAATAAAATAGTTTGTTTGTCTTGAAAGATTACAACTCGTAATCTACCGTGTCTATGTATGATTACTTAAATTGTTTGATAGAAATCTCAAGTTAGATAAACTTGATTGAAAAATTAAGCTGTACGAACTAGTCTACGAACAGTTCATAGTTTCAGTTGTAAATTTAGAATACATTGTAAGATTGTGCCTACGCGCCAATCATAGGCTTAAGTTGTAATAAATCTCAAACTGTATCGAACGTGCCTGCGAGCAGTTCATTATTGTAGACTAAGTCACTAAGTCAGACCTATTGACAAGAGACCAAGAAACACGCCGAAGTCATCAAAGAAGAATGCTTCATGAAGAAGGTTTTGGCATCATCAAGAAGACTCGAAGAGTTTAAGTTAAGTCTTGGCAAATTGTCAAAAAGGGGGAAATTGTTAGGAAAAACAAACACCCTGTATCGATTCAGCCTGGATACCCGATCCCTGTATCGATTGTTATTTGTTATTAAGAAGGTTTTGACATATATGCCAAATACAGTATGGAAAACTGTATCGAGGATTCAAGGATTTATCATGTATCGAAGATCAGCCTCGAATCAGCATAAGTGAAGCTCGTCAGTACAGCAAGAAGACGTGTAAAAGATCAAGTATGGAAAACTGTCTCGATGCCCTAAATACAGTCACCTTCCATACAGTTCACAAAAGGACAAAAAAGAACACAAGTCAAGTCCCGTTGAACAAATAAGTATTTAAATACTCAAGGATAAAGTATTTAAATACTGTCAGTCTTCAGATCTTCAGAATCCCGCGAAATCCGGATCATGTCATATTCCCGTTGAAGGAAATCTTATTCAAACGGACATCTCAACGGATACTTTCTTCAGAGGCTATATATATCCTTGAAGACATTGAAGATCAAATACACACGAAATCTATCGAAGTAACCCAACTCTCAAAGCTTTCAAAGTTATCATCTGAGCAAACATATCTCCAGAGCAAACTGCAAGTTAGAACGAAAGAGATATACAGTGCTCATACATCAAGAACGACTATCATCGGATCTTGATACTCAAAGTCGCTGTTCTTACTTGGTTACCTAACATTTTACCTCTGTGTAAAAACCGAGCTCTGTGTGAACTCAACAAGTTATTCGACTGTGTGGGACGAATAAGGACGAAGCTTTGGAACTGTGTGTGAAGAAGCTAGTCAAGAAGGAAGCTTTAACCAATCTGTGTGAACGGTTGAAAGTGATATTCTTTGTATCAATCTGTGTGAACGATACAAGGATAGGTTTGTTTATAATTACGTAGTTGTGTACGCAGTAATTATATAATAAACTTTTACTCTGTGAGGAGGAACAGTGTACGTAGAGGTGTTTACATCGAACAACTTAAATTCTTGTGTCATTTAACTTCAGCTTTTACTGTTTGAAATTACTGTGATATATTAAGTATACACCTAATACGTCGTTGCTGTATCCACGGCAACTAACTGTATCCAAGACTTCCGCTACGCACTCAGATTTAGATTCCATACAGTTTGTTGTTTAAACTACTTTTCCAAACTGTATCCAGTATACTTAAGTGGCCAACAATATATATATGTAAGTTGGTTAAAAGTGTGTAGGTTAGGTCATGGGTTGGGTTAGAGTTAAATATGGTTAGACCAATCTTTGGTCTTGGGCCCTAATTGAACTTTTAAATCAATCACTATGGTCCATAAATGAGTCCACTTACAGTTAAATATTGGCGTAGCCCCATCGGTAAATCAACACATCACTTTGACCTTAATTAGTTGATTATTTAATTTGTAACATAATTTCAAAATTCGTGAATAAATAAGGGAATAATAGAATATATTGAACTACGAGGCAAAATTATTATTTTATTAAAATTATTTATGATATGGTAAGTCGTATATATAATATGCTACCGGAAATATGGGATTTTACATCCTCCCCTTCTTAAAAGAATTTGGTCCCCAAATTCCATCTAGAATAGCTCTGGGTAGGTTTTCCTCATCTCATCTTCTGCTTCCCACGTAAGATCCTCCTCTCGAGTGTGATTTCATCAAATGACCTTGACTAAAGGGATCCGTTTCTTTCTCAATTCTAGCACTTGTCGATCAAGGATTTTGATTGGCCTTTCTTCATACGTTAGGTTTTCCTTGATAGGCGGAATATCTGTTATAAGAACATGAGTTGGGTCGGGATGGTATTTCTTCAACCTCGAGACGTGAAACACACCATGCATTCTAGAAAGATTAGTCGGAAGTTCAAGGCGGTATCCAAGCTGTCTAATTCGTTCAATGATCTTAAATTGTCCGATGTATCTAGGACTAAGTTTCCCTCCTTTCCTCGATGTGATACGTCCCTTTTGTGGGGATAACCTTAGAAATACTTGATCTCATTCCTCGAACTCTAAATCCTTCCTCCGTTAATCGGTGTAACTCTTTTGTCTACTTTGTGTTGTGCGGGTTCTATCTTTAATCAGTTGCACTTTATCTAAGTCTTCTTTTACCAAATCTATGTTTGTCATGTAATATCCGAGATTTTTATTATGATTAATTCGAATTTTTCTTTTTTAGACCAAAAATTTCTCGGTTTTCGAGCGTTGGTATTATTTTTCTCGACAATCGATTTTGTGTTTATGGCCATATGTGGTCATTTGTTGTATATTATTTTCATTTCGGATCGATGTTGTTGTACGCTAGCGTTTCATCGCGTTCGTTCCGTGCGTTTTTAGGAATCGAGTCGTCAGGGCACGGTAGCTGGGCGCTGGCCGGACGGGCGCGGCAGGGACCGGCATAGCGTACACTACTATTGGGAGGCTGCGCACACTGACCGGCAAGCGTAGCGCACGCTATGCGGCACCCAGCGCATGCTACCTTGGCCGGGCAGTGAGGCCCTGAGGTTCTGGACTCCGGAGAGTTGGCCGTTAGCGCACGCTATGGCCGGTCTCTTCGCGCGCTAACCGGCAGACGTAACGCACGCTACTCGGCAGCTAGCGCGCACTACTTGGGCGAGGGGATCAGTCCAGGAGCCTCTGGACTGGACCATGGTCGGCCCGCTAGCACACGCTGCCGGCACGCTAGCGCATGCTAGGGCGGTCTGCCTATATATTTGACCGAACAGCCCTGTTTCAACACATTTTTCATTTCATTCGTTTCTTTCCGCGGCCAGAGATTTTGAGATCAAGGAGGCATGTTGTTGAACAACAAATCCACAAAGTTCCTGAGTTCACATCATTGATTGATCATTCCATAAAATCATTCAATCGACCGAATCAAGGTTAGTTTTTCCTAAAATCCAAACTTTGGGAAATTTGGGGATCTTGGTAGATTTCGTACGTTCGAGCCATATGAACTTAGATTACTGATGGATAATTATAGATTATGTTGTATTCTATCAATTTCATCATCTTTCCATGGTTTTGTCATGTCCAATTCGTCGTTTATAAGAGTTTTCACTTGACGCCTTCAAGGTATCCGGGAAAATGCCGCTGAGGGAGATTCGGTCGTTTTGTGATGTTTTTCCTCATGTGATTGATTGTTTATTTGATGATAGGATATTAAGGACAAATTCCGTACAAAAATCTGGTGTTGATACCTTTCAATCGTTGTTTTCATTGGAGTTCCGGATTTTTCCAATCGACCGTATTTTCGGAGTATTCGCGAGAGATTACCAAGGCAAGTACCTTGATATACGAATTGTAACCGCGTGAAATCATTGTTGTCGAAGTGTACGAATTTATACGGATGTATATATGTGTGTGTGTATATATATATATCTGTGTGTGTGTATATATATATATATATAGATTTATATATATTTATATGTTAAATATAAGTATGTATATACGTATATTGATATATATGCCTATGTCGGTGAATGACGAGTGATGAATGCTAACACTAGTTGACATACTCATATTGGATTGAGGGATGAACTATACTTATTCATATAATATAATAAGGTTATATATATATATATATATATATATATATATATATTCGGTTGAGTCGCAATATAGGGATATATGTGCGGTGTTGGTTGGTTATGCCTGAAGGCTTATTGTGATTGAGTTTTGATTGATAACATGCGTGTTATTGTTTATTTGTGTGGTTATGGACTGGCGGATAAATTGTGTGACTTGATGTACTGAGTTGATAATTGTTGTAAGGTTTGTTTGTGTGCTTGATGTTTGAAAGAATGTGGATACTTGTTGTGAGAAACGTCGTATCCGGGAACCTATGAGGGCGGGGCGTGCACTCCGGCCTGGTGTATGCTTCAATGTGCGGCTCCATATGGGTGGTGAACGCCGGTGTTACCTAATGCACGTTTAAGGGGCGGCTCTTGCGGGCGTGATCGCCGGCGCGGTGACATGTTCAAGGAGCGGCCAACATAGTGGATTGAACTCCGTGCACAGGTGCGCAAGGGAGGCACCTGGCAGGCTTATTGGTTACGGGTATTCGAGTGATAGCTAAGACCCCATTACCGAACGATGTTCGTATCTCAAATTCTTTCAACTCACTTTTAAATGTTTGTCTTGTTATAGACCGCGATTCGTGTTTTTTTTTTGAAAGTTTGTTTCAACTTATTTTTAAAGCGTTGGTATCAGGGTTAATTAACCAAGGAGGTTTGACGAAATCTCCGAGGGTTAATTAATCGGGGGTCTTGAGCAGGATATGTCGAATGAGAGATTGTGCCTTTGATTGTATTGTGGTGCTATTCTGTGTATTGGGTCGAGGACCCTGTGAAATGTTGAGATGATTGATCTTGTGATGATATTATTTGGATTGGGTCGAGAACCCCGTGAGATGTTGTAATGACTCGCTTGTGACAGTGTTTCATAAATTGGGTCGAGGACCCCAAATAACGTTGTAATGGTTTTCTTGCAAATTGTTTTCCACGTGCTGGGTCGAGGACCCGAGAGCTTTTGAAGTTATTTTCTAAAAGTATTCCCATTCGATTTTCAAAACCCTAAGACGGCCCGAGTCATTAATAATGTTTTCAAACTATCTTATCAAAATACTTTTCCTTTTATAAAAATGGATTTTTAAACTAAATCTTTTGACTCCTTGGGCTTGTTTAAAGTTTCCTTGGTGTTATGTTCCGTAAAGAGAGTATGACTATGTGATTATCTTTCACCTTGTGTATGCGATGATATTCTGTGTTGACTATGGGAATGTATGGTTTGTGTTAAGGCTTCGCGGCTGTTGAGTTTTGTGTTGTTATTGTCCGTATATCTTGTATATTATGTACTTGCACTAGCAAAATTCCAGTTTGCTAACCCCCGAGTTTTCGGGGGGGTGGGTTCCTGCTTTGCGCTCAGGTTCGGCAGCTCGGGAGCAGTCACAGGATTGGCTTGGAAGGAGAACGAAGACGACGATGCTAATCACACAAGAGTCAGAGTCTTTTTCTTTTGTTTCATTTTGGTTGGTATTTCTCTTTCGGTCGAGTATCCACCCTTGCATGGGTGTAGTTTTCATTCATTAAATTGAGTTGTCATTCCTTACTGTGTTCAAGTTTATTATTGTCATTGAAATGTATAAATTCCAGCTTGGTGAATCGTAACATACCTTAAACGGAAGGAGAAGTTGGAATAACTTGATGAACTCTATGCCCAAAAGCTATAACATCGATCCTCAAAACCCCTCGTCTCCAATGATGTGTTAGGAAGCTGATATGAAGGTTGAACATGGAGAGGGTAACTCTCAAAGTCGCGGAATTATGTTGTGGGTTGAAGTGGAAGTCTGAAAATGAAGGAGGGTGCTGTCCTATATGTAGAAAATGGTTATTACCACGCGCTACTCCTTCAAATTAGCGTGCGCTATCGGGCTATCAGTCTACTATCTACGACGTGTCTCGGCATAGCGTACACTAAACTGCCTTACGTGCGCTAAAATCAATGATTAGCGTACGCTAACAACTATTTTTAGCATGCGCTAACGACTGAACGAAGGTTCACTGACCTCACTGTACTAGACTTAGCGTGCGCTAGACTCATAACACTAGCGTGCGCTAAGTACCGTTAACTTGACATTCCCAGAAAGCCGTCCAAGTTCATCCCGACATAATCTCAACAAAATCCGCGGCCGGATCTCACCTAACAACATGTCTCAATCATGCTGACTACATGTAGCACGCGCTACAACTCAGACGTAACGTGCGCTAGATAACTCAATTAGCGCGCGCTAATGCTAAGATGTTTGCGTGTGCTACAAGTGCATAAACAAATGCAAGTATGAACAACATGCATTAAATCATATGCTCAACAACACAGGATCATGAAATACGGAGGAAAATACTCAGATCAAGATGAAATAAATATAGTATCACGAGGTTTAAATACACATCAGAAATCTCGGGTATTACATCCTCTCTCCCTAAAAAGAAGTTTCGTCCCGAAACTTAAGATGAAAACAACTCTGGATATCTAGACTTCATATTGTCCTTCATTTCCCAAGTGGCCTCCTCGACTCCATGTCGAGACCATTGCATTTTAACCAAGGATATTGGTTTATTCCTCAATTGTTTGATCCTACTCTCAAGTATTCTGATTGGTCTCTCTTCGAAGGTGCCGTCATTAGCTATCTCGATTTCGCCAAAATCAATGATATGACTGGGATCTGGTATATATTTCCATAACTGGGATACGTGGAATACATTGTGAACGTGACTCAGTTATGGTGGTAAAGCCAACCTGTATGCTAATTCCCCAACTCTTTCAAGGATCTCGAATGGCCCGATATATCTCGGACTAAGCTTTCCTTTCCTCCCAAAATGGAAAATTCCCCGGGTAGGAGAAACCTTCAATAGTACATGATCCCCAATCTCAAACTCCAATGGGCGACGGCGCACGTCTGCATAAGACTTCTGTCGACTCTGGGCAGCCAACAGTCCTTCCCGAATTAGAGATACCTTCTCTTGAGTCTGAACTATCAACTCTGGTTCCGTCCCAATCAAGTCAGAAGAATCATCCCAACATAGGGGCGATCTACATCTTCTTCCGTACAATGCTTCAAACAGTGCCATCTTAATGGAAGCATGTCAACTGTTGTTGTAGGTGAATTCAATCAAGGGCAAATGAACCTCCCAGTCGGTTGACCAGTCTAAGGCACAAGCTCTAAGCATGTCCTCTACTGTCTGAATAGTCCTTTCGGACTGACCGTCTGTTTGAGGATGATAAGCCGTGCTAATGTTCAGCTCGGCTCCCAAAGCCTTGTGAACTGCCTTCCAAAAGTGCGACACGAAACGACCATCTTGATCCGAAATAATGGTCTTCGGTGTACCATGCAATCGAACTATCTCTGAAATAAACACTCGTGCTAATTTCGCGGGGCCCCATGTGTCTTTAATACCCAGGAGATGAGCCGACTTGGTTAGTCGATCAACTATAACCCAAATCATGTTCATTCCCGTCTTGGTCCTTGGCATACTGGTGAGAAAGTCCATCGATATATCCTCCCACTTCCACTCAGGGATCGGAAGTGGATTCAAAATTCCGGCAGGTCGCTGATGTTCAATCTTAACCTGCTGACAAGTCAAACACTTTGAAACATATTCTGCTACGTCCTTCTTCATATTTCCCCACCATAAATTTTGTTTTAGATCCTTATACATCTTACTGGTGCCCGTGTTAATATAATAGAGCGCCCTGTGAGCTTCCTTCAGAATGGTCTGTCTCAAGACATCATCATCGGGAATGCAAAGTCGATTCTGAAATCTTAGGATTTCATCGTCTTGAATCACGAATATTGGGGCTTTCCCTTTCTTTACTTCGTCACATAACTGCAGAATTAGCAAATCATTCGGCTGCTTAGCTTTGATTTCCTCGAATAATGACGAAGTTAGTTCCATCACGTATAGTTGCCCCTGGACTCCTCGTGACCATACTTCAATCCCTTCGCGGATCAGTTCTCGTTCAATGCTGGTTTGGGACGTGAGCGCTTCCAACACTCGAAGAGAAACAGGTTTACGGCTCAGTGCATCGGCTACCACATTTGCTTTACCCGGATGATAGAGGATTTCCAAGTTGTAATCCTTGATCAATTATAGCCATCTTCTCTGCCTCGCGCTTAATTCCTTCTGACTAAAAATATACTTGAGGCTCTTATGATCTGTAAAGATCTGACAATGAGTGCCGTATAAATAATGTCGCCAAATTTTTAAAGCAAAGACTACAGCTGCTAACTCCATATCATGAGTCGGGTAATTAATTTCGTACGGTTTCAACTGTCGAGAGGCATAGGCAATCACCTTATCCTTTTGCATCAACAAACATCCCAGACCCTGATTCGAAGCGTCGCTGTATACCATGAATCCCTCGGTTCCATCTGGTAACGCTAGTATAGGTGCTGTCGTCAGTCTCCTCTTAACTTCATCAAAGCTATCCTGGAATTTCTCATTCCACACGAATCTCTGAGTTTTCTGCAACAACTGAGTGAGAGGACGAGAAATTTTCGAAAATCCCTCTACAAAACGGCGATAATATCCAGCAAGTCCTAAGAAGCTTCAGACTTCTTTCACATTATTAGGAGATTCCCATTCCGAGATTGCTTCGACTTTCTTCGGGTCCACCTGAACTCCATCAGCTGATATCACATGCCCAAGGAAAGTTACTTCCCCTAGCCAGAACTCGCATTTGGAAAGTTTCGCATAAAGCTGTTCATTCCTCAAGGTGTTCAAAACAACACGCAAATGCTCAGCATGCTCCTCGGGGTCTTTCGAATAGATCAATATGTCATCAATGAAAACGACCACAAATTTATCTAGGTATTCTAAGAATACCCGATTCATCAATTGCATAAATATCGCTGGAGCATTGGTAAGTGCGAATGGCATTACCACAAATTCATAGTGCCCGTACCGGGATCTGAAAGCAGATTTTGGTGTATCAGATTCCTTAATTCTCAACTGATGGTATCCTGATCGCAAGTCAATCTTCAAGAATACCCTTGCCCCTTGTAGTTGATCAAACAAGTCATCGATCCAAGGTATAGGATACTTGTTCTTGATCGTTACCTTGTTTAGCTCCCTATAATCAATACATAATCGAAGGGATCCATCTTTCTTCCGGACAAAGAGAACGGGTGCTCCCCAAGGAGAGACGCTTGGTTGAATATAACCCTTCTGCAATAATTCCTCAAGCTGCTTCTTTAGTTCATACATCTCAGTTGGCGCCATACGATATGGTGCTCTAGAAATAGGTGCAGCTCCAGGCTCCAATTTGATATTAATCTCTACTTCTCTCCGCGGAGGTAACCCAGGTAGTTCGTTATGGAATACATCTGAGAATTCATTCACAACTAGAATAGATGAGAGCTCGACTCCTTCTTCTTTCTTCATGGCATAGCACCAAAATCCGTGACATCCCTGCTTCAGTAATTTCACTGCTTTCATAACTTTAATCAATTTTCCCGAGCTTCCCGGTCTCCATCATTTGAATAAATGTTCAGACCAGTCATCAGCAATGATAGAAATGACTCTCTTTTGGTAATTCAAAATAGCTCCATAACGGTTGAGCCAATCGTCTCCGAGAATTAAATCGTCACCATCGATGTCGACTACAACAAGATTTGATGGCCAATCTCTCCCTCCTATAGTTACTGGAAAATCTCTAGTTTCTAGGGTTCCCACAAGTTTCTCTCCGCTCGATAATCCCATAACATAAGGTTCACAATCATACAAGCAAGAGATTTTCAAACGATTAACACAATTCAAAGATATGAAAGAATGCGTAGCTCTTGAATCGAATAAGAAACTAACTGGTTGCAAAAGGATCTGAATCGTACCTGATGCAATAGCCATGTTCTGATCGTCTGACTTCTTCATCTCATAAATACGCGGAGGAATGGACCCAGCACTGGATGCCTCTCTTTTCCCAACATTCGGCTGCTGGAAACCACTCTGTTGCGTCTGGTTTACACTTGTATCCTTCGGAACCGGTGCAGGAGTGCGAATACCAAAAGATCGAGTCGCATTTCCACAAAATGTTGCGCGATGTCCTTCCTGTCCACACTCGAAATAGGTCACAGCAGGTGCGAAATAATCACGTTGAACATGCCCCATTTTGCCACAGTTATAACATTTCCTCCCTGCGTCTGAAACGGTTGGTGCTGCCCAGAACTTCTTTCCACCTCGAGAAGGATGCGGAGGCCTCCTGGATGAATGAAATGAGGACTGGCCCTTGCGGGGCCCACTACTCTTATTCTCCGTGAAGTTGCCAGACACTTTCTGCTTCTTTGCTTCCGTTGACTTTTCCACTGCCGCCTCTTTCATATCGTAGGCCAGTGCTTTGTCCTGATACTGTCGCAAGGTGGTACACTCAAATCCGGATATATATTGCTGAATTTCCGGCTTCGTCCGCATGTCAAAATGGAAAATCCTTTCTGCTTCGGTCCTGACCAAGTGGCGTACATAAGTCAGCTGGTGATTAAAAGTCTTAATCACGTCTGTTACAGATACCTCTAGATTTTATGGTGAGAAAAACTCCGGAACTCGGGCCTCTCTAACTGGGCGAGGACAATATTGCGCTTCCATCATTAATTTGAATTCCGTCCAGTCAGCATTATGATTCTCGGGTCGAATGGCCTCCCACCAGTCGAAAGCCTCCCCAGTCAGGAGATACTGGGCTATCGGAACCTTTCGGTCGTCAGGGCAGTTAATCCCTGCAAAGATCATTTCTAACTCCTTCAGCCAGTGATCCTAAGTAATTGTCTCAGCAGAACCGTCAAATTTTGGAGGGTGCAATTTGACCACCTCAGTAAGCCATTTGTCTCCACGATTATCCTCATTATGCTGCTGTCCCATCACTGTCTGCATGCGATCAACAACCTGAGCAAACTGGTTTATCTGAGCAACCACCTGTTGAAGAACTCCCGGCATGTTAGGATCTGCGTTACTATTTGCTGATCCCTGCTGTCCTCCCGAATGGGAATCAGTTCAACTAGCCGATAATTCTGGGGTAGACGCCGAATCTCCTGTCTCGTATTACCACATCCGCGTCCACGATCACGTCCGCCTCCACGACCTCCCCTCAACATACTGTAAACATAAATACTCAATATCTAGGGCAAAATTTCTAAAAGAAAGTCCGTCAATATTCGCAAAACAGGAATTAAATAAAACGGTAGTATTTGAGATTTGGAGACTTACAACCACGGTCCACACAACGATGCTGGCTCAGTAGTGATGTTATAAACGACCCTTAACTCAAATAACGTAAATAGTCCCAACTAAAACCCAATTGCCAAGATATCCATGAATCTTAGCTCCGATACCATATTTTGTAACACCCCGATATATTCGGAATAATTACAGCACCGTAAATCCTTTGTATAAGAATTTACAAGGCTAATTTGAGAAATACAAGATAAATACTAAAGTGTTATCAAAGTAAAAGAAGTTCAAACCCGATCGACAAATCAATGAGTCCATTATTACAAAACATCCCCAAAATCATCAACAACATATGCGTACTCGAGTACTGGAAACATAACCAAAAACAAAATAACATAATCCACATCACTCAGCCACTTCATCGTCATGTCCTGTGGCTGCTTCCCCGCTCCTCGGCTACCTGAACATCAAAACAAATGTCCACCCCCGAAGGGGTTGGCAAACGATGCTAGTACAAGTACCATAATACATAAATCATCAATGCAGCATAAAACATACAAAACAGACTTCCGTCATCGGAATCCAACGATGCGAATCCTCACGATTCCATCAACACAATACAGGGTAATCCAACGATCCAGCGCCCTTGGTATAGATCCCTATGATGATCCCATCGGACCAACGCATGGTGGAAAACCCGTCCATCGATCTAGCGCCCTCAGCATATATCCCCATGATGATCCCGTCGGACCAACGCATGGTGGACATTCGATCCAGCGCCCTCAGCATAGATCCTCATGACCCCCCTCGGATCATTTAAAATATAAACCATGCAATCATGCATACACATATGCAGTTCAATATTTTCATCAATATGAACAATTGATAACGAATACCACAACAAGTCAAAGAAAATAACCTCATTCTCGACAACATAAACAAAACCGTATGCATGATCAAAGTTCCAATATAAACCAAACTCAATATATGATACTTGCCTCAAAAATGGCAAGAATAAAATACTCCAATGAATGTCACGCGTCCGTATGACACCGCCCCTCGATCGACCCCTATGCAAGGCTCGGACCTTGTTCAAAAAGAGATACAAGGAACTTAACATACTACTCGATACTAACGTACGATCACCGAATACTTATATTAGAATCGTAAAATAGTGACGTAAGGCCGGTTCATGATTAGTACACTAGATGAGAGCTGAACCGGAAATGATAATACACATCATGAGAGTTGAACGATCCTTTCGGAGGTGAAGTACCGATGTTTAAGAGTTCAAGGGTTTACAAGATATTGAAGATTTCGGGTTTAAATATGAGATTCAATTCCAAATTCTCATAAGTTCGGCTATTATGATTTTATCACAAATGTTACTCAAGATGACAAGCATGCCCAAGTATTACGTAAGAAAAACGATACTACGGTGATCCGGGTTGAGTTCAATGACATGGCCGATTTATCATCCTCAAGAACATGAAGAATATTGTCAAAACAAATACCCCTAGCAAACATGAATTTCATCATTGGAACAACAAAGGATATCATAAAATCTAACTAACATCATGCTCATGATTCCAACGAGGTAATGATACTACATCCTAACGTTTTATCCATCAAGGCTCGATCAACATTCTTAACAACGAGGGAAAAACAAGGTATAATCGGGTTCTAATCTCCGAAAATATGGTGCTGGACTCAAAAGATATTTCACTAGTTCAATGATTTACGAAGCAAGCTCAAAGTATAGCTAAGAACATAAATTCTAGCTTGGTGAATCATAACGTACCTTAAACGGAAGGATAAGTTGGAATAACTTGATGAACTCTATGCCCAAAAGCTAGAACACCGATCCTCAAAGACCCTTGTCTCCAATGATGTGTTAAGAAGCTGATATGAAGGTTGAAGATGGAGAGGGTAACTCTCAAAGTCGCGGAATTATGTTGTGGGTTGAAGTGGAAGTCTGAAAATGAAGGAGGGTGTTGTCCTATATATAGAAAATGGTTATTAGCGCGCGCTACTCCTTCAAATTAGCGTGCGCTATCGGGCTACCAGTCTACTCTCTCTGACGTGTCTCGGCATAGCATAAGCTAAACCGCCTTACGTGCGCTAAAATCAACGATTAGCGTACGCTAACAACTATTTTTAGCGTGCGCTAATGACTGAACGAAGGTTCACTGACCTCACTGTACTAGACTTAGCGTGCGCTAGCCTCATAACACTAGCGTGCGCTAAGTACCATTGACTCGACTTTACCAGAAAGTCGTCCAGGTTCATCCCGACATAATCCCAACGAAATCCGCGGCCTGATATCACCTACCAACATGTCTCAATCATGCTGACTACATGTAGCGCGCGCTACAACACAGACGTAATGTGCGCTAGCTAACTCAATTAGCGCGCGCTAATGCTAAGATGTTAGCGTGCGCTACAAGTGCACAAAAAAATGCAAGTATGAACAACATGTATTAAATCATACGCTCAACAACACATGATCATGAAATACGGAGGAAAATACTCAGATTAAGATGAAATAAATACAGTATTATGAGGTTTAAATACACATCATAAATCTCGGGTATTACATGGAAACCCATTCCTGTACATGAAGATATTCCAAGTCCTGCAAAGGCTACACCTGCCCCTCGTATAGCGAAGGCTGCGATTCTGCCACAAAATTCATATCACATATAGCGAAAGCCTCAGCCTTGTAGACCTGTAAGGCGTGATAAACAGCATGCTCCCTGAGCATATCAAAAGTGCCAACAGTCATTCAGAAAGAAGGATGTATCTAAATTTCAAAGGCAAGCACCGCAGTACTTCCAACAGTACAGTGCGCCTAGATATTGGATACAGGAGCCCCATCATCCATCTAGAAAGCACTTTGCCGCGAAGTATCAACAACAACTCTGGGAATCCAACTAGAGACCCAGAAAGTAAGCTGTAAGGTCGAAGAAAATGGCTCCACTTCCTATGCAGCAATCATAATGGAATAATAACCCTAGACATGCATAATAATCAAGGTTATAGCGACTACGTACCTGCCCCATGCAGACATCGCAAGACAGAACCAAAAGTAACCTACAACAAACCAATTGTTGTTAGGCAAATATGGGTACCTAAATTCACTAACACACATGGACCCAACAATCAAAGGAGGCCTAAATCTACTTAAAGTCTTTGCTTACATGATATCAAAGAGAAGGACATCTGGTATTTTTACAAGGGATGTTCTCGACACATGACAGGAGATATAAGTATGATGTCTATTATCTAGAAGGTCGCGGTCCAAAGGTGCACTTCGGTGATAAGTCCAAAGGAAGAACAACATGGAAAGGAACCCTGCTTGTAGGAATGTTCAAAGTCACCGACGTAGCCTATGTTGAAGGCCTACAGTACAATCTACCTAGTATCATCCAGTTTTGTGACAAACAGTTCTCGGTCAAATTCTATGTAGACCACTCTAGAGTGAAGGACATCAAGACCAAATAAATTGTTCTAATATAATGAAGGTCAGGTAATATGTATATTGCTGACTGGAAGCCTACGAGCTCCACTGTTCCTTGTTTTATTACCAAAGGCACTACAGATCAAAGCTGGCTATGGCATAAGAGGATGTCTCATATCAACTTCAAGACAATCAACAAACTCGCCAGACAAGAATTGTTAGAGGTTTGCCTGATATGTTATTCTATAAGGACAGAGTGTGTGGATCTTTTCAGAAAGGCAAATAAGTTAAAACCACCCTGAAAAGCAAATCATACATGTCCACCCACAGGGTTCTGGATATGCTCACATGGACCTCTACGGCCCTGTATGTTTGGGAGGTAAGAAATATTGTCTAGTTATTATTGATGATTTTTCCAGGTATGCTTGGACAATCTTTCTAATAAAGAAGAAATAAACCACAAAAAAGTTGACAGAGCACCTGAGAAAGCTACAGAATGAGAAAGGGTTGAGTATCATGTCGATTCGCTCCGACAGATGTACTAAATTCACAAATCTCTTTATAGAGCAATAATGTTCGGACAATGGAATACATCACGAATACTCAGCAGCCCGAATTCCTCAACAAAATGGTATCGCCGAGCAAAAGAATAGGACGCTCAAGGAAACAACAAGAACCATGATTGCTGCAACAAAACAGCCTATGAGGTATGGAACAATAAGACTCCATTAGTTGCGTACTTTCATATCTTTGGTTGCAGGTGTTACGTCCTGAATAATGGGAAAGATCAACTCAAGACCTTTGACGAAAGTCAGATGAGGTGATATTTGTAGGATACTCCTCTATTAGCAAAGCTTTCAGGATCTTTAACAAAAGGAAGCTGGCAATAGAGGAATATGTTCATGTAGTATTCGGTGAACCTCATTTTGATGCTACAGGAGTAGAAGACTTAATTGAGAATAACCGAACATTATCCATTGATGACCCTCAAACTCCAACAGATCATGTTGTAGACTTAGAGATTAATCCCATAGCTGTAAGATTAGAAATAGTCGAAGCCGATGATGTGAAAGATGAAACCGAGACTACAGCACCACTAGATACAGTGCGGGATGCCGAATTAGAACATGAAAGAAGATGGTTGATAGATCACCATAGGAGTTGATTATAGGTGATATTGATGCAGGCGTATCTACCCGAAGAAGAATACAGATTACACAAGGAACTATACTATGTGCGTAAGAAGAAACTTAATCTGAGAAATCTCCATTTCGTGAATGGAAATCTCATGCTCAACTTAGGAGACTAGCTATGTGCACCCTAGCTGTATTCTTATCTCAATCTGAACCTGTTTCTACAAATGAAGCTTTGAATAATTTTCATTGGATCACTTCTGTGGAAGAAGAGCTTAATGGTTTCGAAAAAAACAATGTATGGTATCTAGTACCCAGGCCAGAACATGAAACAGTAATTGGAACCAAATAGGTAGTTAGAAACAAGAAGAATGATAATGGACTTGTTATTAGGAACAAATCTCGTCTAGTCGCACAAGGCTACAGACAGGAAAAAGGTATAGATTATGATGAGACTTTTGCCCCTGTATCCAGACTAGAAGCCATCAGGATATTTCTAGCCTTTGCCGCCCATAAGAGTTTTATAGTATATCAAATGGACATTAAAAGTGCATTACTGAATGGAGATCTTGCCGAAGAAGTCTTTGACCACCTGGATTTGTCAACACTGAAGGCGGAGACCTAGTATACAGACTACTGAAGCTCTGTCTGGACTTAAGCAAGCACCTAGAGCTTGGTATGAAACCATGTCCCTTTACCTTATCAACAATGGATTTGAGAAAGGTGATGTGGACAAGACTCTATTTAAGATACATGAAGGAGATTGTTGGAATACTTTATTCCAAATATTCATTACCGAGTTTTGATGATTAGTTGTTAAACAAAGGAAAACAACAAGGAAGCAAAACAAAACAACGAAGAAGTCAAAGACGCTCAAAACGGGAAAAGTTACCTGATCAGATCAGTCGAGGAATGCTATTCGATCAGATCAGAGAGAAAAGTTACCTGATCAGATGAGTCAGTGGAAGTTAACTAATCAGACGAGTCAGAAAAGTCGACTGCAGATAACATGCTTAACGCATGCTATATGCATTGTATAGTGCATGCTATCGAAGGTGCTTAACGTACGTAACACAAAGTTGTTAACGTACGTAATGAAGTAATTCAGAATTTAAACAAGACACCTGTTGGAAGATTCCGGGTCAAAGTCAAGCATACAATAGATAGTTTGACAAAAGCAGGCAACAGATATATTGACTGATTAATGCACGCTTCAAGGAAGGAATAGCGTACGCTACTGAACATAGTTAAAGTATGTAATGAAGGATGACAACATACGTAATGAAAGAAATGAAATCTACTGGACTAATCTGTGAAGAGCTTAACGTACATAACGAAATTATGCTAACGTATGTAAAGATCATAACCTACGTAATGGGGAGCACTTAATGTACGTAATGAAGTGTGCAGAGCTAATGGCTAGTTAGAGGAAAATGCTTATAAATACCAAACCATTTTGTATCTAACCACACAACAACTCTTAGAAAATCATATATACTTGTGATATCATTGTAAACATTCTTGTTGTTATATTTGAGCTTATATTGATAAGTGTTTGGGTGTTATACTCGAAAACATACATTAGAGGAAAAAGAAAGAATAAGATTGGATTTGGTGTTATTAGGATCAAGGATCCGGCATTATTAGAATCACAATCTATATCCACGTGAGGTTTGTCTAGTACCCATAGAAAGCTATATAGGTTTATTCCTTGTCCGATAGAAAAGGAAAATGGTTTAACTTGGACCGACAGAAAGACAAGTGTGTGAACGGTTTATCTCGACCGATAGAAGAGAGATTATAATGGTAATCCCTCGAATGATAGAAGAGAGGTACAGAGGTTGATCTTTAGCCTATAGAAAAAAGATACGGAGAGAGGGTGTAGGCACATTTGGCCGAACCTCTATAAATCTTGTGTCGTTTACACACCTTTAAACACACTTCCGCACAATAGCGCATATACTGAATATTATACCAATCGGAGTGGTACTCCTAAAAGCGGTTTAACATCCAAGTAGAAAATATTCGATAGCATTTCAACTTGCCCTGGTCGAAGGTCTTGTTTTAAATCGACCACCATTCTTTGATGGATTGAACTTCATGACATGGAAAAAGAAGATGTCGATATTCATTCGATCCTACGACATCAAGCTATGGAAAGTCATATGCCTTGGTCCAAAAATTCCCATGAACTCCAACGGTACGCTTAAAACTTTTGAAGAGTATGATGATGTGGATTGGAAAACAACCATTATAATTGCAAAGCAATGCAATTATTATATTGTGCTTTAAATCTGGAAGAACACAACCGGATATCATCATGTGATAGTGCCAAGGAAATATGGAATATGCTAGAAGTCACACATGAAGGAACGTCTCAAGTCAAGGAGACAAAAATAAATATGCTTCTACACGAATACGAGCTATTCCAAATGAAAGACGAAGAATCCATTACAATCAAGCTCGACCGATTTTCGGTCATTACGAATGGATTGGCTTGTTTTGGAAAACCCCTTTCGAGTAGTGAAAAAGTAAAGAAGATCCTACGATCTCACTACCGTGGGAATAGGATGGCATGGTGACGACGATTATGGAATCGGAATATTTAAATAATCTTGATTTTAGCGCCCCCATTGGTTCGCTAATAATTTATGAGATTGTACTAAAATATCGGAACGCAAAGCCGAATTTTATCCATTGGAAAAATACCTCTTTGTTTAGTATTATCTTCTTCGCAAGGCTTTTGTATTTTTCTTCATATCTGCCGGTGTAAAGATCTTCTTTCAATATTAAAATGTATGTGCCGCAATCTTAGATTTCTCTAATGAGGAATGTCTTTTGGGTGTGAATTTAGAGGAATATTTTATTCCTCAACTTGCGTGAATCACTTAGTTTGTCTTCTTCTTGTTTTATTCACGTCTGCATGTATCTTGCCGTCTTTGTTGACCTTTCAACTTTTGCTGACATGGACATGGCTGATTGATACTTGAAAATTTTCTATTTATCGAACGTTCATTGCTATCCATAATCGGTTGATTAACTTGGCTGTCTATACTGGCTATCTATTTTAACGATTGTGTTACTCGACTGCTAATTTAGCTACCTTTATTTCAGTTAGGTTACCTGGTTGTCCATACTTAGCTCAGGTTATACTTAGCTGTATGAACATGGCTGATCAATACTTAGCTTAAAATTTTAAGGCCTATAGAAGATACTCATTTGGTTCTTCTTTACAATGCCAAGTACTGAGAGCATATTATTTGAATTAAACTTGAATACAGGGATGACATCATCAAAATTTAAAATGTATTCCTAACAGATTTCCCCCATTTTGATGATGGCAAAAGTTAATATTTATTTCAAATTTAAAAAGTCACCACTCGCATAAAAAAATTGCAAAATAATAAAAACTCAGTCTTGTTTGAGACAACTGGATATTGTCATTCAAGTTGACTGTATATATACCATTTATTAGTTAAGTACATTACAGTTATTGAGAATTAAAAAACAAAAACATGAACTGACTATTACAAGTATGATGAAATAACTAAACCAGCTCATTCCTCGACTTCTTCTTCCTTCGAACCCAGATGGAGGGAGTGAATTCAATGTCTTAGCCCTTATGGGTTTTTCCACCATTGGAATCAACCCACACTTCTTCTTCACAACTTGGGTGGCGAAAGCTTGATCTTCAGCAGAGAAGTATTTATTGTCAATGCAGATTTTCTTTATTTCGCTGAAGGGCTTTGTCATCTAGTTTTCCTTCTTCATCCACATGAGCTTCCTAAGGTCTAAATGGAGGGATCATGAGATATGCATCAAAATACTTTACAGCATACTTCATTAGTACGGTCCATAGGTTTGGCTAATTTAGCTCCATGAAGTCTATGTATATTTGCTATGGAGTACTTTGGGTATCTTGCAGAATTTTCCATAGATAGAATTTTTCCATAAACTGCTTCTTGGTATTACCCCACATTTCAGCAGCTTGCTCAGGTAGAAAATCTTCTACATGATGCAGCTCTTTGACAATCCAGCTGAGTGTTGATCAGTATCCTTTTTGGTTCTTCTTTTGTTAGTTGGAAGGTCCTGATGCTCAGCTGAGATATATCTCTTGAGGGGCCTAGAGCTAGGTCGTGACTCAGGATAGTGAATGTAATATCCGGGGATAATTTTTTTTCTCGTTTTAGTATTGAGTTGTATGTATTCATTTGGAATTGTACAAGTGTTGTTGTTTTGGACTAATACAATGTATATTGTGTTGGGATATTTCGGGAGCGAAATAATTTTATGTGTCCTCGGGTTGGTTTCGTCGTTTGAATGTTGGTTGGAGAGTTTGAATTTTGGGCTAAGTATAGTAGCCATAATATATGCTACGGATGTAGCATTACGTACGCTAGCGTGTTTCCATTACGTACGTTATGCCTGTAAGGTTACGTACGTAATGCTTGGTAGGTGGTAGGAACCTTCCTCGTAGTCACTTTCGGCCGGTGGGTCCCGAGCATCTTCCGATTGGATCTCACTATTGCAGTCAACGGACCCTTACGTACGTTAACAGGTGAGCTATACGTACGTAATGCAGGTTTGGTAACGTATATAATAGATTTTTGTTTACGTACGTTAAGGCCTTCGTATTTTAGTTCAATTAGTTCTGGATTTTACATTACATACGTTAATGTCATGGCATAGCGTACGTAATGCCTCTTACGTACATTAACCTTAGTGTATAACGTACGCAATGAGTTTGTTAGTCTATTTATGTTGGCTTCGTATTTCATTTCCTCACGAACCAAAACACATTTTCTCTCCCTAGAATCGTCTGTTTGGACTTGTTATTGATGTTTAGCCTCTTTCAATTCGATCTTGATCATCCTATCTTGGATTAAAGCTTGAGGTTGGAAACTTGATGGTGCTCCTTTGGTGTTTGGAGAGTTTTTCTTGTTCTTCTTTGGTAAGTTCCCTCAATCTCTTGTTCTTCAAGTGATTTTCGAGTTTGATGATGATGTTGTTGTTGTTTTCTTCGGGTATTGCTCGATTGATGGAGTTGTTGGGATTCGGTGCCTAAAACGAAGGCCCAGCGGACGCGGTAAAACGAAAAATAATTCGATCTGAATCCCTACGAGGATCGATCGAGCTACGTATATACGAATATCAAAACGAATTCATAAGAGATATAGAAACTCACCCTTGTAGTCCGTTGATTAGATGGATTCCTTCTCTTGAGCTATTCCCCAAGCTTTAGTTGAATTCTCTACGATCCGAAGCTCTCCAAGCACTTGAACGATCCAATGCTGAAAGCACCGCGTCTCCACTTGCCACGCGCTGGAAAAATGAATGGAATGACAACACCTTAGTATCCTCCAAGGATACGGCTAGAGCTTGGTGATGAAGCTATTTATTATAATACTCTAAGTGTTTAACTCACAATCTCTCTTTGAATTCTTGATTTTTCTCTAAGAACTATCAAGAACAAAATCAAGAAAGGAAGAAGAAGACTAAAGAGTTATGAAATGAGCTCAAAGTTCTTTCTCTCTCTCTCTCTCTCTCTCTCTCTCTCTCTCCAATACAGCTCACGTATGATTTCACACAAGGAATCAAAAGGTGCATGTGATATGAGATGTCTTCTTCCCTTTATTCAACTCTCACTTCAATTATACAAATCATGCCACATGATTTTTAAACCCCACAATGTCACGTTCTTTCATATAAAATGAAAGCATCGAGACAAGATAAAAGTGAGTGGAAACAAGGGGGGGCTACTATGCAAAAACGGACGAGTTCGGTTCGTTTTGGACTCCCGTGAGTCCAAACAGATAAACTACGATTCCGTCCGATGTATTTGTATCGATTAATTAATCTAATTAATTAAACATATCAAATACAAAATAACATAATTAATTTCTCCAAGAAATAATTATATTCATGAATTAAATTAATCACCCAGTGATATATTTAATTCATTAAGCCGTAAATCAATTTATCCGATAAGTCGATTTAAACATCCAAGTCCCAAATTTAGATATCCAATATCTAATATTCATAATGAGAAAATTAGCTTGATTCATTCCATTGTCAATCCTATTGTGCGACTTGGTAGGTTCGTCTCAGTCAGCAATGGGAGGAACCAAAGAGTAGTAGCACTACCTGGCCAGCCTGGCGGCCTACACTGTACCCCAATTGAGAACGAATGATGGGATCATCCAAGAACCATTCTGTTGTGAATACCAGTATACGTATAAACCCTTCATTCGAATGTCCCGATCAAGTTATAGGGTCACGGTCAGTCAAACCCTATCTGTACTTTGACGCTATGCATGCGTTAATGCAAATCGAGATCATCGAGCCCTCTTGTATCCAATACAACTAGCTCCAATGCTTTGGCCAAAGACTTCTGATCTCATCTGCCAATAACCGCATAGGACATATAACCCGCTCACCAACGGGAGAAAGAATTCTATCTTGGTATTCAGTAGGACCTGCTACTTGCCCGTTAAGATGCACGTCGAGGTTGACCCCTGCCTTCCGGTTTACAGGGTCGAACTACTCTAATGAAAACCTTGACGTCACAAGCACATCCCAACTAGATCCTCAAGTCGAAGGTTCACAAATACCAATCAAAACCTTTCGATTCCGTCATTGACTGTCCCAGAGTGAAATCCGTGTGACGAATCGACGGTGTGTCGGTTCGAGTATACTAATCTAATTAGCATACCTATAATGTGTGCTCCCACTAACCATTAGCATTCGACATGCACTCTCCATGTCAAATAACGCGTCATACAAGTCTTCACATAAACTTAACGCCCAGTTAAGTTCATCGACTTGCAAATGATTAAGTATTTGAGCTATAAACCTTTCCAGTGCCGACCCCCTTATCCAATAAGGAGTGGAATGTTTTGCTCTCAAATACACGGACTAGTTTCTATATGTATATTTACAAGTTAGGAATGCCAGTAACTACCAGTAAATAAAGAAACATTCATAGCCTTATATAATTGATTTACATAATTACAAGTGTAATGCCCTCACTCGACATCCTCTGAGTGGCATTCGAAGGCATACTCCTAACAATCTCCCACTTGCACTCAATGCCACATACTGTGGTATCTAATACCATGTTCTCCAGATGACGCTCCAAGTTAGTATGAGAAAGTGGCTTGGTCAGTGGATCAGCGACGTTGTCGGCCGAGTCTACTCTATGCAGCACAATGTATCCTTTGCGAACAAATTCTATTACGAGATGATACTTCCTCTCAATGTGCTTGGTACTGTTGTGAAACCTCGGCTCCTTGGCCTGTGCTACAGCTCCGTCGTTGTCGCAGTAAAGCGGAACAGGCAGCTCAGCACATGGTATCACTTGAAGTTCTCCCAGAAACTTCTTAATCCAGAACCCTTCCTTGGAAGCCTCCGAGGCTGCTTGATACTCATCCTGACAGGTGGAATCAGTAGTCGCGCTTTACTTGGCGCTACGCCAAGATACTGCTCCTCCATTAAGAGTAAATATGTAGCCAGAAGTAGACATCGAGTCGTCCTTCAGTCCTTAGAAGTCCGAATCAGTGAATCCCACCACATCTAATTCTCCACCGCCATATATCAGAACCATATCTCTAGTTCTTCTTAAGTACTTGAGAATGTTCTTTACAGCAGTCCAATGTTCCATCCCTGGGTTTGCCTGAAACCTACTCACCACGCTTACAGCATGCGCAATGTCAGGTCTCGTACACAACATAGCATACATAAGGCTACTCACGGCCGAAGCATATGGTATATTACTCATTTCCTTTCGTTGTTCCTCACTTTGAGGACACATCTTCAAGGTGAGTTTTATTCCATGTCGCATCGGTAGGAACCCTCTTTTAGAATCATCCATCTTAAATCGCTTTAAGATTTTATCTATATAGAGGGCTTGGGAAAGACCTATTGTTCTCTTCTCTCTATCCCGGTAGAGTCGAATACCAAGAATATAGGTAGATTCTCCCAAGTCCTTTCATGGAGAAATTACTCAAAAGCCAAGCTTTTACAAAACTGAGCATTCCCACATCATTTCCTATTAGTAGAATGTCATCTACATATAGTACTAAGAATGCGAACTTGCTCCCACTAACCCTATTGTATACACAAGGTTTCTCCTCATTTTGTACGAAGTCAAACTCTTTGACTGCCTTGTCAAAACGAAGGTTCCAACTACGCGACGCTTGATTCAGTCCATAAATGGAACGATGAAGCTTGCACACTTTCTGAATATCGATCGGACACAAACCCTTTAGGCTGCTCTATATTTCCTCCTCAAGGAATCCAATAAGGAAAGTCGTCTTTACGTCCATTTGCCATATCTCATAATCGTGTTAGGCAGCTATAGCAAGCATCATACGAATAGACTTGATCATGGCTACAGGCGAGAAGGTATTGTGCTAATTGATCCCATCCTTTTGGGTATAACACTTTGCCACAAGCCTGGCCTTATAGGCGTCAATCTTGCCATCACCATCAGTCTTTCTCTTGTAGATCCACTTGTTCCCAATAGGCACTATGCCCTTGGGGCGGTCTACTAGAGTCCAGACCTGATTGACATGCATCGAGTCTATCTCAGCTTCCATAGGTTCGCGCCATTTCGCGGAGTCTACATCCACCATCGCCTGGTCATAGGTCGTTGGGTCGGTCTCTTGGCTATCACTTGGAACCTCATAGAGACCTAGCTCGTCCAAGTGCACAAGCCCATACCTCTCAGGTAAATGAGACACCCTACTAGATCTACGAGGTGGTTGTACTTGTGTTTCAGAAGGTTCGGTTCCAATTTCTTGCACAGGTGTCTCCTTAGGAGTTTCATTGTATTCTTCCAATGAAATACTTCTACCTGCTCCGCCTTCCTGGATGAACTCATATTCCAGGAAGTGTGCTTATAAAGCAGCAACGATCTTTCGATCTTCAGGCATGTAGAATAGATATCCCATCGTCCCAGACGGGAATCTATTGAAACGTCCCTTCGCGGACCTAGCTTCCAACTTCTCCACCTTAGTCTTCTTGACATAGGCGGGACATCCCCAAATCCTAATATGATTAAGACTTGGTTTCCTTCCCTCCCACATCTCATGTGGAGTTTTAGGAATGGATTTGGATGTACATCTGTTCAAGATGCAAGCGGCAGTCAGGAGTCCATACCCCCATAGGTAAATCGGCAAGTCAGTATAGCCCAGTATGGAACGGACCATGTTCAAAAAGGTCCGGTTCCTTCTTTCTGACACACCATTTAACTGAGGAGTACCTGGAGGTGTTAGTTGTGAAACTATTCCATGTTCCTTAAGGAACTCGTCAAACTCCGTACTCATATACTCACCACCTCGGTCCGACCGAAGTGCTTTGATATGATTACCAATTTGTTTCTCGACTAGGGCCTTGAATTCCTGGAATTTCTCAAAAGCCTCGGATTTATGTTTCATTAAGTATACATAACCATACCTAGTATGATCATCTGTAAACGTAATGAAATATTGATATCCGTCACGTGCTGCTTCCAAAGCACCACAAACGTCAGTATGGATTAACCCCAGTTTATCAGCGACTCTTTCAAAAGTCCCTGTGAAGGGGGACTTAGTCATTTTGCCTTTAAGGCAAGATTCACAAGTAGGAAAGGGATCCGATCCCAATGGACCCATAAGTCCATATTTTTCTATCTTGTAAACCTTGGTCTGACCAACATGACGAAGTCTTAGATGCCATTTCAAAACTTGATTGGTTTCATCCCTACCACGTTTTCTAGTCATTGTATTCACAATTACTTTGTTGCTGAGATTTAGATGATACAATCCATTTAACAATGTAGCAGTACCCACTAGTTTATTTCTGAAATAAATTTTGCAGGAACCATCACCAATGAAAAATGAAAAGCCTTTTCGGTCCATGACCGGAATGGATACAATGTTTTTGTGCCACTAGGGCAAAACAAGTACATCTTCTAAAGTCAGAACAAAACCGGATTCCAAACCCAAAAGAAGTGATCCTATGTCGGTCGCTTCGACACTATACCCGCTTCCGACTTTGATCATAACTTCTCCAGCTCCAAGCTTCCTACTTTGTTCCAGATCCTGATTCATGGTACAAATATGAGAACTAGAACCAGAATCCAGTATCCAGGAAGTAGAAAATACAGTAGCAGAATAATTTGTTTCCAAAACTAAAAGTTCTATACCTGAAGCGCCATGAAGAATCGGACAGTCTCTAGCCCAGTGGCCCAGCTCACCGCACTTGAGACAAGCATCCTTCTTCTTCTTGTTCTTTGGAACCATCGGGGCCTTTCCCTTTCCCTTAAGGTCCTTAGCTTGTGGTCCAGTCCGCTTCTTGGTCTTTTTGTTATTATTCTTAGATTTCCGAAGTCCAGAAGAAATCACAAGGGCAGACTCCTTCATTCGCGAAGTCTTCATCTGATACTGAGTGGTCACCAGTTTGTTCATTAGCCCAGCTAAGTTACATGCAATCTCATTGTAGTTAAAGTTCACAACAAACTGTGAGAAGGAATCAGGAAGAGACTGTAGGATAAGGTCGATTTGGAGAGAAATATCCACTTTAAAATCAAGAGCCTCCAATCTCTCGATCATGGATATCATTTTGAGGACATGTTCCCCAACTTTCTCACCTTCCTTCATCCTTGCACCGAACACTTGCTTGGATATCTCATATCTAGCAGTTCTGCTGTGCTCACCATAAAGTTCGGTTAAGTGAGATAGAATCTGCCTAGCCTAAGTCATTTTCTCATGAGCTCTCTGAAGCTCATTAGACATAGAAGCCATCATGTATGCACGGAATTTTACGTCATCCTTAACCCACTTTTCGTGGTTTTCGATCTCTTCCTGATTGGCTCTGGTCCGCACAGGAGGCGCCGGAATGTCCGTCTGTAAGACGTATCCCAGTGCCTCTATACTAAGGACTATCATCAGATTGCAGAGCCAGTCCACAAAGTTAGGTGCAATCAGGGTGTTCTTCTCGAGTAGAATTGCGAGTGGATTCATTGTCATATTGAGATTTATGTCTGCATTAAGTATAACTGATTAATTAGTGACTTGTTATATTATGATCTGAGTATAGAATTAAGGTCTTTTCTATTCTTGTTACCCAGCTCCCACTATTTTTATCGGAATAACACACTCCCATGTAAAATTCGGAAGTATCTTCGCTCTACTTAGTGGTGATCGAGTTCTTTATAAATCTTAATAGAGGGCAACCGAACAAGTTTCTAGTCTATTAATTTTCATAAACTGATGTCCAACACCAACCCATCTAATGGATGATTCGATCTTATTTTTTCCCCTTGTTCACTCCCCTCAACCTATACAGTTTCTATGGTTCGTGAACAAGTTAAGTTTATACCATCGACGCAAATCAGTTTCACAATTGAATCTTATCCGGCAACCTATCAGGTTTCTAGGGATAAAATTTGCTCCAACCGAAGGCATCCAATGCGCTCCCGATAATTTATCTGTCCTCCCCGAATGACTACCCCAATAACTCGGAAGCATACCACATCCGGTTTGGGTTTCAATTTCCCGAAAGCTCAATGGAGGGAAGGAAAAAATTTGAAACCTTATAAATTTAATAATTTGTTGTGGGAGAATTTTCGCGATTAACGTTAAACTTTACACATTAATCATTTAAGCGCGTTTGTGGCATTCATACCATATGAAACAACCATTCACAACCTAGTTGCTACCAACATGTGGTTCATGGACCGTTCCTAGAAAACAACAACTCCGTAATCTAATTACAAGTCTTCGTCTTGAATCTTCGTCTTCTCGAAACGGATCTTCCTCCGGTCTTCGTCATTACATATAAATTTCACATTGAAAATTGCATCCTAGATACAAATATTTCTAGTAAAATAAATAGGCTCAAAACGGCCTTTACAACCCAATTGAATAAAACGAATGATTCCAAACTAAGTCCATGAACCACAGCCCCATTCAAAAGTATTCATCCAATAAATACTATATAAATGGAAAGCGTAGAGATACATTGATCCAATCAACAATATGAACCGATCCAATCGATTCACACAATCGGTAATATGATAACGTTCAAAATAACTCGGTCGACCATAATTATTCCTATTAATCGAATTTCCCGTATAAAATGAAATACCATAAATCATTTTAATCATATTAAATCCAATTTAACATGCGGGAAATTAATTTTCAAGAAAATACGGAAAAATCGAGTCGGGTAAAAAATGGCCTGCCATGGCCGAGTCACTGCCGGCAGTGTCCCAGACATTCCTGCCAGACACGGTCGAGTCACTTTCGGAAGCCTGCCGGCCAGACACGGCCCGTGTTGCCTGACACGGTCGGGTCTGCCTGGAAGTGGCCTGGCCAGACTGCCGGATACGACCGAGTCACTGTTGCGAAATTCGGTGAATGCAAGTGCACGTTATCATAGACAAGTAATAAAGAGATGAGTAAGATATCGTTCCCATGAGGACTGACTTACTAACTACCGATTTATGAGTATTCTAATTTTATCTGAACTATCGAATTTTGAGATGCAAGTAATAATAAAAGAAAATTAATAAAGAATAAATAATAAAAACGATTGTTTTAAGAAAGAAAATCAAATAAGGAATAAATCTAGGATTGTGAATCCACCTCGGTTTATCCGAATTACTCTCGATTAAAAGAATTTAATGACTTTCCAATTTATTGAAGGCGAAGATTGCTAAAATACTCTACCGCCTCTCCCGAGGTCAATAGATTTTTCTAAGGCGAATACCACACTCTATTCCTAGGTGAATTAAATCGACAATAGGCAAAAAGCATGAAATCTTCAGAAAGGCCACGTAGTTCCTGTGAGTATATTCCTATCTCATAAGATAAAACGGTTCTCACCAATTTTCCCTACCAACTCTCCTCTCCTGATTCGAGTTGCGTAATTAAAACAATTCAACTATAGGCCACACAATTGAAAGTATTAAGAACAATTAGAGAAAACTCAATAGAAAAGGGAATTATATTAATGCAAAATCGAAAGTTAATTCATCAAAACCTCGGTTTCATCAAAATCCTAGAACAGGGTTTTAGCCTGACATGCTAGAAAATAAAAATACAAAAATAATTAAAGAAAGCATAAAGATCAAACGCAGTCGAAGAGCTCGGATTCCTCCGTTCTCTAGCTTCCGCTCTCTGCTCCTTGGTGTTTTCTACTTCTTCTTCTTTTCTCGATGATCCTCGATCTCCCTGATTACCGATCCACCTTCCTCAGACCTTAAAACCCTTATTTATAACTTTCATTAGCCCCAAAACCCGTCCGGGGATTAGGTCGAAAATAGCTCCAAAAACCGCAGCAAATCCATCAAAACCGCCCCGTGGACCGCGGCTCACTTAATCTGTGCCGCGGCCCTAACTTTTAGCGCATACCTGGGCGTGCGTTTTTCTTCACGGGCCGCGGCTCAGCATCAACGTGCCACGGCCCCCGGTACAGTTCACTCGGGGCCTTGCTGTGCCGTGCGTGTGCCGCGGCTCGCTTTCCTTGTGCCGCGGCTCCTGGCAAAAAATGGTCGTTTTCGCCCGTTTTTCGTCGTTTAAGCTTCCGGACTCCAATTTCCTGCCAAACATAAAAGAATAGTGCATTAAAAGCTCATTTATGCAGATTTAGACATAAAATGGATATGAAATAATGATAAATAAGCGTATAAAAATACGCCTAACAAATACCCCCAAACTCGAGCCTTTGCTTGTCCTCAAGCAAAAAGAATTAATTTCAAATAAACACAAAGTATCGTGAATGATCGTGCAAATCCATAGTGCTCAACTTAATCAATACTACCCTGAAAATCTCAAAGAATAGTACAAGTATCGTAATAGTGAGTCACATCCAGGACACTGATTCCACAAAGTAACCATTTTCAGTGCTAATCAATCGTTCATGAATAAAATCAAGCTCAAAGATTAACAAGCGTGAATTTAACCGACCACCAATATGAATGGTTAAAATAAACGAGCCAACTCGCCCAGTCCCATAGTCTAGTGGCAAAAATTTCAAGAGTTTCATCGTCAAAAATAACCCTCGGACAGCATTCCCTTATATATGATCAATAAAATGATTCGAGTTAACCACTAGGTTCCGGCTCTCGGGATGTTTCATCGGGATAACCCTAGGGTAGATTTCCATTCTCATGTATTGGGGAACCGTTTGACATAAAAGACACTCATGGGGCACATGGATGCTTCTAGTTACTAAGTTCCCCTCCACAGCGGAGAAAAAACTCGAATAGCTATTCCCGCATGTCCGATTCAAGGTCGCTGTTTTACGCGAGAGTAAACAACGGGTCACGCGAATACCCCCGGTTACTAGGCTCCCCGTCATCAGAACAATGCGATATCTCTAAACCATTAGTCTATTCAGGGTTGTCGTTTTACGTGAGAGTAAACAACGGGTCACGCGAATACCCCCGGTTACTAGACTTCCCATCATAGAACAAATATATATCGACTTTTTGGGAAAAACTGTCCGACTCTAAACTCAATTTAAGTGCCAACAGGACTCATGTTACTGGACGACTAGCTACGCGAAAAGTGTAACCAAAAGTATAGACGGCGATTTGTAAACACGTATGTCTCCTTTCTTATCTGCTAAGATTTCTACAAAAACAAAAAATATAGACCTAAATGAATGCTCAGAGGAAACAGATATCGCTGACTGCAAACTCAACTGAACTCAACCGTTTCTTCAAAGAGAAATCAGTATCGCAACATCAGTTTTACACAAAGAAGCACAAAAATTCACGAATGCAAATAATATTACGACAAGCAAGGCTAGCGTCAAAAAATAACGAAAAATAACGAAAAATGCAAACGAATAAGTAAAAAGCAACAAAAAGTAAACCCCCCCCCCCCAAACTTAGGACGTACATTGACCTCAATGGACAAAAAATAGTAATATGCAATAAGAGACAAGGTCAAGTACTCCCCTAATATCCGCTCATGAACTGGTGTCGGCCTCGTCCGGCGAGGAGGTTGGTGTGGCTGGCCAAACTGGTGGAATGAATGGCCCGTCCGGGTGCAGTACATGGCTCGTCCACGCAGCAAGGTAATCCTGGTGGTAAGCATCCCTCGCTGCCAAGCGCCTCGTCTCACGTCGGTTGGCCCGGTGGGCCTGCTCTCTCATCTCCTCCCGGACGGCTGCGAGGATGCTTTCTCTCTCCGCCCCCATCTCCTCTCTCAGGGCAGCTAGATGGCTCTCTCTCTCTCTCCCTCCTCATCTCCTCCCTCAGGCCGTCGAACATCGCCTACAAGTGCTCTCTCTCGGGCGGCGGGCTGGACTCTGCCTGCCCATGTGTCAGAATAAGAGGCTCGGGGGACTGCTCATGTGCCTCATCAAGAATAAATCATCATCCCCGAGCATGTGCCGATGCTCCACCCCACTGGTCGAAGTGAGAAATGATGCGATGATCAATCGGACCCTGGGGGGCTAGCATCGGCTCATCATCCGACCAAGTCATGCCCGACTGGCGGCATAGAGCACAGATGAGAGAGGGGTGCTTCAGCCCCATCTTGGACCCTCCTTGAATACACAGAAGAATAGATCGGACCAGAAGACGGGCCACATCGAATCTGAGCCCGGTAGTGATAGCATATAATGTACGGGCGCGAGAGAGTAAAACAGAGCAGATCTGCGAGGTAGGATCGACCCGTGCACAGAGGAAGTACAACCAGACTCGCCCGAGCCAACTGAGGCGCGAGCTCTTAAAGTAGAAGGCCGAAGAACCCGGGGCACGAGTCTCCCAGACGGAGCCGGGCTGTGTGAGTGCCTCGAGCAGGGCCTCCCTCGTTAGGCCACTCATAGCTCGCGTATACGCAGTATCGTCCACCACTGGCAGCTCGAATAATCTCCGAATGGCGGCCACTGAAAAATCCATAGTAATGCCTCGGACGACGACCTGAGTCCGAGTATCTGACTGCGGTATCATCTGCCCTGACCGAATGTGCTTCAACAGAGCGCTAGCATAAAACTCTTAGACGATAGAGATCACCACCGGCTCAGGAGGCGCAGCGAAACGGGCCCACCCCATCTCGTCGATCATCGTCAGAAGCTCACCGTCATGGGGGGCAGGAGTGAATCCCCGCTCCGGAATCAAAGGTCGAGGATGGATCTTTTCATTGAATATTTTATGAATTTCCGGGTCGGAGAATTGGTGCGACTCCAACTCGGCTCGGCTTTGTGAAGGTTCCCCTCTTGTGGGGGACGATTGTGTCCTGGCCCTTGTGCTAACCTTCCTATTTCTAGCCATGGCGAGTTCCTGAAAAGATAAACACCGGAAATTACTTAAGCTATAAGGAAAACAACACCACTTGACTAAAGATATGCAAAACGTGAATAAAGAGTTGAACGAGCGTGCACCGTCGTGAGAGAAAATTAATGTTGAACTTTCACGTTTAAACTTGATGTAAGGGTTGGGGTACAATGTAAACTCATAAACAAATTCGTTTCACATAGTTTCAAAACGTTGGCTTAAAAATTTTCATTTACGCATTTCATCAAACACCTTGACTGCATGAGTTTAAATGAGGAACAAATATGACAATAGCTCAATTCAATCCCCAAAAATAACAACTTCCATTGATAGTCATGATAAAAACGATAAATTACATCAAAATTTCATACATGATCAACAACTACCATCAATAATTCAATCACAAAATTCATATCCCAACTCAAATTTTGATAGAACTTTAAAAAAAAACTAACATATTCAAGATTGGATGAAGAACACCACCTCACTTCAAACCATGTAGCAATAAGGATTGAGACTTACCTGGCTTGGATTGAAAAATGCAAGAAGAAGAAGAAGAGAAGGGTATCGGCCGAGTGCTTGCGCGAAGGAAGGGGAAGGATACTTACAATTTTCGGCCGATCGAGTTATAAAGGGTTACTGGGATGTTCAAATTCGCAATAGGGGCCGCGGCACAGCTTAAGTGAGCCGCAGCCCAGAGTACAGCCTGCCCGGGCTTCTTTGTTCCATCGCCATGTGCCGCAGCTCAGCATACGGGTGCCGTGGCTCAGCATGTTAGTGTGCACTACGCCATAGATGGCCTACGACAACTCCTACAAAATGTTGCAAGAACCCAAAAAATCGTTGTTGTAGACAAGAAAATCAAAACGGCAACACTTTTTTGGTGTTGCACTTTTCGCCGCTGCCGTAGGTCCCTATAGCAACACTTATGTCACCTACTGCAACACCACTCCTTTTGTTACCATAAGACTGCAAGGCATCGTTACCTATAGTCTACAGCAACATTAAACAAGTGTTGCAGCAGAGGCCAATTTTCTGTAAAAGTAGGGGGCACTACTAAATTTATTTATTTTTTTAAATAATTTTTTTTAATAAATTGAAATTATTTTTTTAATATATTATTTTTTTAAAAAATATATATTATATTCCCGCCCAATCCGCACCCGCCCCGCCCGCCACCGACCCCCACGCGACCCGCACATAATATGTATAAATGTGCATTCCGCTACTCAAGGAATTTGAACCTCTGTCCTCAATGAGATGGAGGTGGGTATCAAACCAGTGAGCCAAAGTTATTTGTTGTTCTAATATTGATTTATATTATATAAGTGTACAATAAACTATATATATATATATATATATATATATATATATATATATATGTATATAAATATATATATATTATGTATATGTTTGTTAATATTTTCAGAATTATTTTCAAAATATATTAATATTTAACAAAATATTTTAATATATAATGTAATATAATTTTTAATATTAATATATAACAAAATATATTAATATTCAATATATTCCACATTTGATATAATATAATTCATAAAATAATATGTATATATTATAATTTTTAATATATAATGTAATATAATTTATAATATTAATATATAACAAAATATATTAATATTCAATATATTCCACATTTGATATAATATAATTCATAAAATAATATGTATATATTATAATTTTTAATATAAAATGTAATATAATTTTTAATATTAATATAAAACAAAATATATTAATATTCAATATATTCCACATTTGATATAATATAATTCATAAAATAATATGTATGTATTATAATTTTTAATATATAATGTAATATAATTTTTAATATTAATATATAACAAAATATATTAATATTTAATATATTCCACATTTGATATAATATAATTCATAAATAATATGTATATATTATAGTTTTTAATATATAATGTAATATAATTTTTAATATTAATATATAACAAAATATATTGATATTCAATATATTGCACATTTAATATAATATAATTCATAAAATAATATGTATGTATTATAATTTTTAATATATAATGTAATATAATTTTTAATATTAATATATAACAAAATATATTAATATTCAATATATTCCACATTTGATATAATATAATTCATAAAATAATATGTATGTATTATAATTTTTAATATATAATGTAATATAATTTTTAATATTAATATATAACAAAATATATTAATATTCAATATATTCCACATTTGATATAATATAATTCATAAAATAATATGTATATATTATAATTTTTAATATTAATATATAACAAAATATATTAATATTCAATATATTCCACATTTGATATAATATAATTCATAGAATAATATGTATGTATTATAATTTTTAATATATAATGTAATATAATTTTTAATATATAATGTAATATAATTTTTAATGTTAATATATAACAAAATATATTAATATTCAATATATTCCACATTTGATATAATATAATTCATAAAATAATATGTATGTATTATAATTTTTAATATATAATGTAATATAATTTATAATATTAATATATAACAAAATATATTAATATTCAATATATTCCACATTTGATATAATATAATTCATAAAATAATATGTATATATTATAATTTTTAATATAAAATGTAATATAATTTTTAATATTAATATAAAACAAAATATATTAATATTCAATATATTCCACATTTGATATAATATAATTCATAAAATAATATGTATGTATTATAATTTTTAATATATAATGTAATATAATTTTTAATATTAATATATAACAAAATATATTAATATTTAATATATTCCACATTTGATATAATATAATTCATAAAATAATATGTATGTATTATAATTTTTAATATATAATGTAATATAATTTTTAATATATAATGTAATATAATTTTTAATGTTAATATATAACAAAATATATTAATATTCAATATATTCCACATTTGATATAATATAATTCATAAAATAATATGTATGTATTATAATTTTTAATATATAATGTAATATAATTTATAATATTAATATATAACAAAATATATTAATATTCAATATATTCCACATTTGATATAATATAATTCATAAAATAATATGTATATATTATAATTTTTAATATAAAATGTAATATAATTTTTAATATTAATATAAAACAAAATATATTAATATTCAATATATTCCACATTTGATATAATATAATTCATAAAATAATATGTATGTATTATAATTTTTAATATATAATGTAATATAATTTTTAATATTAATATATAACAAAATATATTAATATTTAATATATTCCACATTTGATATAATATAATTCATAAATAATATGTATATATTATAGTTTTTAATATATAATGTAATATAATTTTTAATATTAATATATAACAAAATATATTGATATTCAATATATTGCACATTTAATATAATATAATTCATAAAATAATATGTATGTATTATAATTTTTAATATATAATGTAATATAATTTTTAATATTAATATATAACAAAATATATTAATATTCAATATATTCCACATTTGATATAATATAATTCATAAAATAATATGTATGTATTATAATTTTTAATATATAATGTAATATAATTTTTAATATTAATAGATAACAAAATATATTAATATTCAATATATTCCACATTTGATATAATATAATTCATAAAATAATATGTATATATTATAATTTTTAATATTAATATATAACAAAATATATTAATATTCAATATATTCCACATTTGATATAATATAATTCATAAAATAATATGTATGTATTATAATTTTTAATATATAATGTAATATAATTTTTAATATTAATATATAACAATTTATATTAATATTCAATATATCCCACATTTGATATAATATAATTCATAAAATAATATGTATATATTATAATTTTTAATATATAATGTAATATAATTTTTAATATTAATATATAACAAAATATATTAATATTCAATATATTGCACATTTAATATAATATAATTCATAAAATAATATGTATGTATTATAATTTTTAATATATAATGTAATATAACTTTTAATACAATATATAACAAAATATATTAATATTCAATATATTCCACATTTGAAATAATATAATTCATAAAATAATATGTATGTATTATAATTTTTAATATATAATGTAATATAATTTTTAATATTAATATATAACAAAATATATTAATATTCAATATATTGCACATTTAATATAATATAATTCATAAAATAATATGTATGTATTATAATTTTTAATATATAATGTAATATAATTTTTAATATTAATATATAACAAAATATATTAATATTCAATATATTCTACATTTGATATAATATAATTCATAAAATAATATGTATATATTATAATTTTTAATATAAAATGTAATATAATTTTTAATATTAATATATAAAAGATTATTTAATTTTAATTTTACATAAAAAATGAAGTTTTTTTTTAAATAGTACATCTACGGCAACACTGTGTCATAAAATGTTATAGCATGTAACACTTTGCTACTAAGGCAACACTTTGTAAACATATACAGCAACATCAAAAAAGCAATGTTGCAGCAGGTAAAATTTTTAGAGCTACTACAACATTTTTGAGCGCAACACTAACAAAATCCGTTGCCGTAGGTCATCTATGGCGTAGTGTGTGCCGTGGCTCATTTGGTCCGTGCCGCGCCACGTAGTACAGGTTCCTGGGCATATCTGGTGTATTTGGTGTGCCGTGGCTCGCGTATATGTGCCGCGGCTCAGGGACCGAATGTGCCGCCGCTCAGTAAGGTCGTGCCGCGGCAGAGAGTACAATTTGTTTGGCCTTTTTTCTTCAACTTGTGTGTGCCGCGGCTCACTATCCTTGTGCCGCGACCCATTGCTGAATTCTTCCCCTAGGGTGATTTCTGCACAGAATTTTCAAAAGAAAACACCAAGAACGTGAGGGATAAGCGTATCAAAGCAAAAATGACGAAAAATAAAGATCCAAAAATGCAAGAAAATACTGAAAAACAAAAATCTACAACTAATACTCGGGTTGCCTCCCGAGAAGCGCTAAGTTTATAGTCTTCAGTCGGACATTTTGAAAATCAGTTCGCATTTCGCAAAGACCATTTGGATTCCGCACAGTCTATCGAACCGTTATTACGTGATTTAAATTGTTGACCATTAAATTTCAACTGTTCGACTTTTGGTTTGGAAATCCAATGTTCTTTGCGAAACGGCTTTAACAAAAGTAACCGTCCAAAACACCCTTTTGCAGTTGACTTGGTACTCGTTTGACATCCGGCTTAATTTTCAACTCCACGGGCGAACTTATGACAGCATGAGATTTTATCGATGGTGGATGAACGGATGTTGAAGATGACATATTTAACTGCTTAAGATACATGATTCGCTTTTCATTTTTATTAGACGTCGGGACAGCTGAAACGGATTCTGAACACTTCGACCAACAACTCTCCCGGTGTGCGTCTTTCGCAAAGATATCTACACTTTCAATTTGTGAAATCTTCTCGACACTACTTGGACACAGAAAGGATTGAAACACTTGGAAAGTGACTTGCTCATCTTGAACCCGCAGAGTGGGTTTCCCTTTTTCCACGTCAATGAGAGTTCGGCCGGTAGCTAAGAATGGTCTTCCCAAAATAATTGGGATGTCTTGGTCCTCCTCCATATCGAGCACAATGAAATCAGCCGGAAAGATGAATTTATCTACCTTGACTAAAACATCTTCTATTACCCCTCTCGAGTACTTGATAGATCGGTCAGCTAATTGCAGCGAGATTGTTGTTGGCTTGGCTTCCCCAATGCCTAGATTCTTAAATATGGAAAGGGTCATAATATTAATGCTGGTATATTAAAACTTCCTCGATCCTTCAATTTTGGCGGGAGCTTTTTCTGCAAGATGGCGCTGCACTCTTCCATCAATGCCACTGTCTCTTATTCCTCGAGCTTCCTTTTGTTAGATAAGATCTCTTTCATGAACTTCACATAGCTCGGCATTTGTTCCAAGGCATCAGTAAATGGAATCTTGATATGTAGTTTCTTGAAGACGTCAAGAAACTTGGAGACTTTTTTGTCCAATTTCTGCTTTTGCAAACTCTGCGGAAACGGGACGGGTGGCACATATGCCTTCGGATTGTCAGGAAACAGTTTCGAGGGTTTAGAATTTTGTGATTCCCCAGTCGCCAAACTTTCCTTCTGGTCATCATCACCTCTCTTTTTGTCCTGCCTAGGCTGCTCGCACAATTCTTTCCCGCTTCTCAAACTAATGGCATTAATACTCACTCTGGGGTTTGTCTCGGTCGTACTTGGCAAGGTACCCTCCGGGCGGACTGTTAACACATTTGCTATCTGGCCCAATTGGACTTCCAAGTTTCGAATAGAAGCGGAATGGTTTTGCAAGGTTGCTTCCGTACGGGTCATGAACTGACTCGTATTTGCTGCCAATTTCGCCATTGCTTCCTCTAGAGAGATCTTTGGAGCGGGAGGAGGTTGCTGTTGGTGTTGAGAAAACTGAGGTTGGTTTGAGTTTTGTCCGTTCTTCCATGAAAATTTTGGGTGATTTCGCCACCCCGGATTATAAGTGTTGGAGTACGGATTGTTCTTCCGATTCCCATTCCCCACAAATTGAGCTTGTTCCATCGGGTGTTGCTCGAAAGGATTTCCAACTTGGCACTCTGCGCTAGGATGAGATCCGTTGCACCAATTACATGATTCCGTGGTGATGGTGGTAGGAGCATGTGAAAAAGCTTGAAGTTGCTGAGTCAGCGCTGCAACCTGGGCCGAAAGTGTAGATATTGGATCGTTGTCGGAAACTCCCATAACTCGCTTCGGGATCACTCTTTCGGAAGGCCACTGATAAGCATTCACAGCCATCGCCTCCAATAGAGAATGAGCTTCCGCCATCATCTTTCCCATTAATGCTCCTCCAGCGGCTGCATCAACAAGAGTGCGTGTAGAAGCACTCAATCCATTATAAAATGTTTGAATTTGTAGCCAATCCGGAAGGCCATGGTGTGGGCTCCCAAGCTTCATGAAGCGATTCCATATCAAATTGCCTGAAAGTGGTTATCTCGTTCCTAAGCCTCGCCGTCTTTGATGGTGGGAAGAACTTAGCCAGGAAGGCTTGCGCTAATTCCGCCCAAGTCGTGATAGAGCCCGGCGGTAAAGAATTCAACCAAAATTTGGCTTTGTCCCTCAAAAAGAAAGGGAAAAGCCGCAGACGAATAACATCATCGGTAACACTGTTATTCTTGAAAGTGTCACATATCTCGAGAAATGAAGCGATATGCGCGTTGGGGTCATCGTTCGCCAATCCACAAAACTGGCTTGCTTGCACCATCTGAATAATAGCCGGCTTGATTTCGAAGTTGTTCGCTTGGATTGTTGGACGCCGAATCCCCAAAAAGTTCGCATTGATTTGTCGCATAGCATAATCACGGAGTGCTAATGCCGGTTGAGCTTGCTGCACAAGATTATCTACTCCGTAATTTTTGGTATTGTCGGCCATGATGTCTTTTTCCGGTGGCTCACGCTTTTCCTTCTTGGTTTTCCGAAGAGTGCGCTCGAGTTCGGTATCCAAAGGTAGTAGGCCTTCGTTAGCGAATTTTCTCATGCACTAACCAGAAATTTCTGAAAGGAAAACAAATAAACAAATTACACAAAAAAAATAAAAAATGTTCAAACTAAGATTAGAAATATTGAAATCGATATTAGTAAAATAATCAGTCCCCGGCAACAGCGCCAAAAACTTGTTGCGAAATTCGGTGAACGCAAGTGCACGTTAACGTAGATAAGTAATAAAGAGATGAGTAAGATATCGTTCCCACGAGGACTGACTTACTAACTACCGATTTATGAGTATTCTAACTTTATCTGAACTATCAAATTTTGAGATGCAAGTAATAATAAAAGAAAATTAATAAAGAATAAATAATAAAAACAATTGTTTTAAGAAAGAAAATCAAATAAGGAATAAATCTATGATTGTGAATCCACCTCGGTTTATCCGAATTACTCTCGATTATAAGAATTTAATGACTTCCCAATTTATTGAAGGCGAAGGTTGCTAAAATACTCTACCGCCTCTCCCGAGGTCAATAGATTTTTCTAAGGCGAATACCACACTCTATTCCTAGGTAAATTAAATCGACAATAGGCAAAAAGCACAAAATCTTCAGAAAGGCCACGTAGTTCCTATGAGTATATTCCTATGTCATAAGATAAAACGGTTCTCACCAATTTTCCCTACCAACTCTCCTCTCCCGATTCGAGTTGTGTAATTAAAACAATTCAACTATAGGCCACACAATTGAAAGCATTAAGAACAATTGGAGAAAACTTAATAGAAAGGGAATTATATTAATGCAAAATCAAAAGTTAATTCATCAAAACCTCGGTTTCATCAAAATCCTAGAACAGGGTTTTAGCCTGACATGCTAGAAAATAAAAATACAAAAATAATTAAAGAAAGCATAAAGATCAAACGCAGTCGGAGAGCTCGGATTCCTCCGTTCTCTAGCTTTCGCTCTCTGCTCCTTGATGTTTTATGCTTCTTCTTCTTTTCTCAATTATCCTCGATCTCCCTGATTACCGATCCCCCCTCCTCAGACCTTAAAACCCTTATTTATAACTTTCATTAGCCTCCAAAATGAGTCCGGGGATTGGGTCGAAAACAGCTCCAAAAACGGCCCAGAAACACGGCAAATCCATCAAAACCGCCCCGTGGGCCGCGGCTCACTTAATCTGTTCCACGGCCCCTAACCTTCAGCGCATACCTGGGCGCGCGTTTTTATTCACGGGCCGCGGCTCAGCATCAATGTGCCGCGGCCCCAGGTACAGTTCACTCGGGGCCTTGCTGTGCTGTGCGTGTGTCGCGGCTCGCTTTCCTTGTGTCGCGGCTCCTGGCCAAAAATGGTCGTTTTCGCCCGTTTTTCGTCGTTTAGGCTTCCGGACTCCAATTTCGTGCCAAACATAAAAGAATAGTGCATTAAAAGCTCATTTATGCAGATTTAGACATAAAATGGATATGAAATAATGATAAATAAGCGTATAAAAATACGCCTAACAGTCACCCAGGACACGGTCGAGTCACTCTCGGCCAGAATGCACCTTTTGACCAAAAAGTCGTCCGACGATGATTCGGGGCTAGATTTTCGACCTGATATCCAATATCAATATTTTCCGACTTTTATATCTTCAATATAAATCATATTTCCCACAAATTTAAGATTTATATTTAGACATAAACTTACGACAAATACAACTATAACGAACGAAAAACATATACCACGATCATGACTAAAATGATTCCAAATCATTCACCATCTAATCGAGCATTACAAATGCCAATATCATATATATGATCGCAAGAGCTATGCTCCGATACCAATGTTGGGATTCGGTGCCTAAAACAAAGGCCCAGCGGAAGCGATAAAACGAAAATTAATTCGATCTGAATCCCTGCGAGGATCGATCGAGCTACGTATATATGAATATCAAAACGAATTCACAAGAGATATAGAAACTCACCCTTGTAGTCTGTTGATTAGATGGATTCCTTCTCTTGAGCTATTCCCCAAGCTTTAGTTGAATTCTCTACGATCCGAAGCACTCCAAGCACTTGAACGATCCAACGCCGAAAGCACCGCGTCTCTACTTGCCACGCGCCGGAAAAACAAACGGAATGACAACACCTTGCTATACTCCAAGGATACGGCTAGAGCTAGGTGATGAAGCTATTTATTATAACACTTTAAATGTTTAACTCACAATCTCTCTTTGAATTCTTGATTTTTCTCTAAGAACTATCAAGAACAAAATGAAGAAAGGAATAAGAAGACTAAAGAGTTGTGAAATGAACTCAAAGTTCTTTCTCTCTCTCCAATACAACTCACATATGATTTCACACAAGGAATCAAAAGGTGCATGTGATATGAGATGTCTTCTTCCCATCTATTCAACTCTCACTTCAATAATACAAATCATGCCATATGATTTTTAAACCCCACAATATCATGTTCTTTCATATAAAATGAAAGCAACAAGACAAGAGGAAAGTGAGTGGAAACAAAGGGGGGGTGGATACTATGCAAAAACGGATGAGTTCGGTTAGTTTCGGACTCCCGTGTGTCCAAACAGATAAACTACGATTCCGTCCGATGTATTTGTATTGATTAATTAATCCAATTAATTAAACATATCAAATACAAAATAACATAATTAATTTCTCCAAGAAATAATTATATTCATGAATTAAATTAATCACCCAGTGATATATTTGATTCATTAAGCCGTAAATCAATTTATCCGATAAATCGATTTAAACATCCAATGTCCCAAATTTAGATATCCAATATCTAATATTCATAATGAGAGAATTAGCTTGATTTATTCCGTTGTCAATCCTATTGTGCGACTCGGTAGGTCCGTCTCAGTCAGCAATGGGAGGAACCAAAGAGTAGTAGCACCACCTAGCCAGCCTGGCGGCCTACACTGTACCCCAACTGAGAACGAATGATGGGATCATTCAAGAACCATTATGTCGTGAATACCAGTATACGTATAAACCCTTCTTTCAAATGTCGTGATCAAGTTATAGGGTCACGGTCAGTCAAACCCTATCTGTACTTGACGCTATGCATGCGTTAATGCAAATCGAGATCATCGAGCTCTCGTGTATCCAATACAACTAGCTCCAATGCTTTGGCCAAAGACTTATGATCTCATCTGCCAATAACCGCATAGGACATATAACCCGCTCACTAATGGGAGAAAGAATTCTATCTTGGTATTCAGTAGGACCTGCTACTTTCCCGTTAAGATGCACGTCGAGGTTGACCCCCACCTTCCGGTTTACAGGGTCGAACTACTCTAATGAAAACCTTGACGTCACAATCACATCCCTACTAAATCCTCAAGTCGAAGGTTCACGAATGCCTATCACAACCTTTCGATTCCGTCATTGACTGTCCTAGATTGAAATCCGTGTGACGAATCGAGGGTGAGTCAGTTCGAGTATACTAATCTAATTAGCATACCTATAACGTGTGCTCCCACTAACCATTAGCGTTCGACATGCACTCTCCATGTCAAAGAACACGTCATACAAGTCTTCACATAAACTTAACGCCCAGTCAAGTTTCATCGACTTGCGAACGATTAAGTATTTGAGCTATAAACCTTTCCAGTGCCGACCCCCTTATCCAATAAGGAGTGGAAAGTTTTGCGCTCAAATACACGGACTAGTTTCTATATGTATATTTACGAGTTAGGAATACCAGTAACTACCAGTAAATAAAGAAACATTCGTAGCCTTATATAATTGATTTACATAATTACAAGTGCAATGCCCTCACTCAGTATCCTCTGAGTGGCATTCAAGGGCATACTCCTAACATTATTCGAGAGTATATCATGATTCTTGATGAGTCTTTATGAACTTTTGATGAAGAACATGATGGTATTGCTTGAGTTGGATTATGTTCTTGATGTTTTAGATTGTTTGGAGGTTTTAATCATGTCTAGGAAGGATTATGTTAAGATTGTTATATGATTAACATAGTCTTGAGATGATTATTGTTGGTGGTGGTGTTCTTGAAAGATTATAACCATTTTAGTAAGGATTTATGATGATTTAGGAGGTGATTATCATAATTTCGAAATGGTTAAATTAATCTTGTTGATTAATCTGAATTCTTGAAGAATTAGTGATTGATGTTAGTAGAGACATCATGTTTATTGAGATGATGATGTTCTTGAAGTTTTTGAGGATGGCATTGGTAGTATTATCATCTTAGAGATGTTGTTTTAATGTTCTTAAGTGATTCTTATTGAATTGTTTCACAAGTGTTAAGAACATTTGATCATGTCGATTTTGAGATTTTAGAGGATGTTAGGATTCATAGTTGAGAGCTATGATATTCGTTGGTAGAGTTTAACCGATTCGGGGTTGAATCGGGTTTGTCCTTGGTGTTGTTTTCTATTGATTTTGTGTTATTTAATGAATCATTTTTCATTCAAGGTTGTTCGAGTATTTGTGATCGTCGGTAGGCGCCGTTCGTCGTTTCGTGCCAGGACATTGATCGTGGAAGGACTTTCTCACCTTCGGTTTGAGGCAAGTTTTATACTTGTACTGGTCAATGAGATTAATGTTATCATATATGTGTATGAATGTATTGTATCATTTCGAGACTTAGTCTCTTCATGATTTGTTGATATTCAGGAATTGTTTGATGCAATACCTTTCGGCAATTATGCTAGATGTTATTGTTATTCATTAACGGACGGTTTAAGGCATTGAGATTCTTGTTAATACTGATGTTGTCGATAGCCAGTTCGCGGTATCAATGTATCAATTATTATTGTTGACGTTAATGTCGTTCTGAGGCATCGTTGAATCATTATTATCGAATTAGAACCGTTGTTATGATGTTGTATTGGCCGATTGAAGGCATTTGATATATTCGTTTATCATCTCTGTTACGGTGGTCGGTTTAAGACATCGGGACATCTATTCTAATGTGTCATTGGTTATCGATTGACCGTTCTAAGGTAATCGAGGTATTGAATTGGGATTATCTAAGATAATTCCCATCCGTTGTACTATCAGTTATCGATTAACCGTTCTAAGGTAATCGAGGTTTTGAATTGGGATTATCTAAGATAATTCCCATCCATTGTACTATCAGTTATTGATTAACCATTCTAAGGTAATCGAGGTATTGAATTGGGATTATCTAAGATAATTCCCATATGTTGTACTATCAGTTATCGATTAACTGTTCTGAGGTAATCGAGGTATTGAATTGGGATTATCTAAGATAATTCCCATCCGTTGTACTATCAATTATCGATTAACCGTTCTAAGGTAATCGAGGTATTGAGTTGGGATTATCTATGATAATTCCCATCCGTTATACTATTAGTTATCGATTAACCATTCTAAGGTAATCGAGGTATTGAATTGGGATTATCTACGATAATTCCCATCCATTGTATTATTGGTTATCGATTAACCATTCTAAGGTGATCGGTGTATTGAATGGGGACTGTCGATGATAGTTCCCATCTGTTGAGTCGTCATGGTCGATTGGCCATTCCTAGGCAGTCGAGGTACTTTGAATTGGGACCGCCGAGGACAGTGCCCATCCGTGAGTATTTTTATCGTGTTAGCCGATTCAAGGCAGCACACTATTATTCTTGTGAATTCGATAATCTTGTAATCATGGCCGTTTGCGACTAATTGTGGAGGCTATCTCGGCTAGTGCTTGATGGGTAAGCTTGAGGCTTGAACCTTTGTGGTTGGTTTCCCAACACCTACAGTTCAGTAGGTCACGATCATGTTTATGATCTCATTATAGGTAAGTCTGGGGCTTGAACCTTCGCGGTTGGTTTCCCAGCATCTGCAATTCAGCAGGTCACGGTTTAATGCCATGGCTTCGGCCCTCATTGTGATACGGATTCATGCCGTGGCTTCGGCCCTCATTGTGATACGGATTCGTGCCGTGGCTTCGGCCCTCATTGATACAACTTAGGGCTTTTTTGGCTTCGGGCCACTGTGGTTATTGACAACTTCGGCTGAGTGACATTTAGGGTATTGTGATGATATACAGCTTCGGGTTGTTCGGCTTTCAGGCCATTGTGATGTATCGGTATTCCTGTTGGAGCCTTCGGGCATTTTGATTTATATCTATTTCAGTGTTGGCTTGGTTTACCTCCGGGTAATGTATTGTTGTGTTCTGTATTGATGATTCGTCGTTGGGCACTTGTGTTCTAACCTGTTGAGTAGGTATTGATCGTATGCCATGGGCATAGTATTTCACGAATGCTCGATTCTTACTTTGGTTTGTGAGCATCTCGTATTACCATTACTATACTGTTCATTCTGCCCTTTGGATGCATATCATGTTGTACATGCATTTGATATTCATTATTTGGATGACTGACCCTGTGGGGGCGGAACATGTTTTCATATTTTAGGTGCTTTCGAGGAGAGAGTTGAGACACAGGGGCATGACGATGGCGACGAGGCATTCGAGTGATACTAGTCCGATATGTTTTGGTGTTTATATCGGTCAGATAGTTTGGAGTACTCCAGTTTTGACAGTTATTGTCATTTTGTATTATCTGAACAAGGCTCGTGGATGTCGTTGTATTTTATTTAGGCCATGTAGGCCCACTGTTGTCATCGAAATTCCATATCGGAATATTATGTTGGATGTCAGTGTAGGGATTGTGATTCCCCTTTTGGTCAGTTAGTTGTATTTTTGGTCGTGTTAGCCTGGTGGATCTCCTGGTGTGGGGTCTACGGCACTGTAATGACCCAATGGGATTTGGGGGTGATACAAAAGATGGTATCAGAGAATTAGGTTGTGAGATACCCTGATATGTGAGTTATGTGGTTCTACCGACGCGGTAGTAGTGAACTGTCAGGTTATGACAATCTGGACAGTCGGGTTTTGTGAGTCGTGGTAGTTGGATGACTGTATGAGTCATTCTTTCATCAAGTCGTCATCAGTGAAGACTAGTATCGCAAGACCTCGAAGCTTCGTATGACCTGTGTAAGGACTCGATTCTCTTTTATGTTCATCCATTCATTATGTTATTGATTATACATGATTTGTTGAAAACTTGTATGTAACATTTGTGTTACGATTCATTCATGATTATTAGTTTTGGAGCGTGTGGGCTCAATATTGGCTAAAATTAGAATGTTTGAAGTGATTGTTTATTTGTTTAGTATGTATACCCGTGTTTGGCTATCGACTTAGCATTCTTGATTGACCGTTGAGGCATATTTGAGTTTTGTTCATGATCGAACGTTATTCTTTCAGTATGGAAAGAGGAATCCACAGACGTTACAGAGGGGGTAAAAGCCGCAGAGCGGGCCAAAACCCATAACCTCATGTTCATACACGTACGGATGCTGAGTTGGATCAGAGTTCGGCCAGAGATATGACTTATGTGACCAGTTCCCCTTTGGAACATCATACTCGAGGAGTCGACAAGACTGAGAGTGATCACATCTACCCTTCCTTGCTTATGAGGGGCATGATGGCCCAGATGACTCAAATGACGCATATAATGGATACCATGTAGACCTCGGTAGTTCGTGGTCCACTGCAGCAGGAATCCCAGGTGCCGTTTTATGGACAGACTGGAGAGTGAGTTAGATTATCGGCGATATCTCTCGCCAGAGGCCGTCTATCTTTGAGGGTTCTTCAGAACCATCTGATATTGTTCATTGGCTTGAACATTTTGATAAACTCTTCGACATAGTTCAGTGTCCGGAAGAGAGTAAGGTGGTAGTAGCGGCTTACTATTTGAGTAAAGGCGCTTATTCTTGGTGGCTTTCTGTGAAGCCCACCGATCGTGTTTGTGCTTGGAGTGAGTTTAAGACTCTCATGTTAGAGAGGTATTATCCGGCTCCACTTCGTGAAGCCAAGTTGTCGGAGGTTTTGAACCCCGAATCCGTCAAGGACGAGGGTGTTATTGTTGTCACTGAGAAGTTTTAGGGACTTCTTCAGTTTGCTTCGAATGTTATCCCTACTGAAGCGGATAAGATCAAGTATTTTAGCAAGAGGATGAACCCGCAGTTGAGGATGCAGTTGTTCAATCATAATTGTACCTCACTTGGCGAATTCATCGAGAAGGCTTTTGGAGCAGAGCTTTTGATCAAGGAGCTTGCTCGGAAAGAACCTTCAGCTTCTTCGGGTGGGAGGACTAGGATGTCGATATGTTCAGAAGGACATCGGGCTCCGACGTCGAAGAGGTCGTCTTCTAGTCGTCTTTGTGCTGTAAAATCATCTTTTTCTCAGACGACGAGTTCGACTGTTGTTTGCTTTAACTGTGATTCAGCAGGGCACGTTAGTACCCGTTGTACTGTGCCAGGTATTATTTGTTTTCTGTGTGGGAGGTAGGGACACCTTCAAAAATACTGCCGGAGTTCTGGTATTAGTAGGTCTCGAGAGACCTCACGGGCCTCGAGGGACTTTGTTACTCTAGTCCGTACTTCATCCAAGGGGTCCTATCAGGCTTTGAGAGCTAGAGGTATGGACAGCCGAGGAGGAGCAGCGAGTTCAGATTTGGGTCTTCCTCGAGTCGATGAGATCGAGGAGTTCGATGATCTGGAGGATGTTGATTTCGGGTACATTTGAGATGTAGTCTTGATTTATATTTTCCTTGTTTTTTGGATTGATATTTGACTCAGTCTGTATTGTAAAATTGTGGTTGGGAACCATTTATTATTGATCTATCTTATTATGATAGCTTTTGAGAATCTTGAGATTTGACGTCGTCTGATGCGTTATTCTTTTACTTTCGGTATTGTACCCGAGATTTTTGTGGTAATATGGGTAATTGTTCATTTCAATTCGAGACGCCGAGTCGTGAGGACTTGGGCGTGCGGTTGGTATGGTCCCGAGGACTATATGTGCGTTGTTATTTTCCTTTTGTGACATGAGTCAGTGTTTGCTTGAGCATTCGATGCCGACGAGAATGGGGGAGTGTACACCGATGATTGTAGACATGTACAATGGGCGGCACCCGCGGGGTGTGTACGCCGATGTTACGAGTCTTGCGGGTGGTGCGACTTCCCAGCTGGTCTCTGGCAGAGGAGTCATGATTCGATTGATCTCGCACTTGGTTGAATGTTTTTATCAATTGTTTTTCATTGTGTTCAGGCAGAGAAGACGCAGGAACCCGTGGGGTTGGATCGATTACTCATACGGAGTTGTTCGTATTGAGGAATATTCCTGGAGATGTTGCTTTCAGATCCTGATGGATAGTTCATACCCCGTGTTTTTGCATCCTGAGTTTCGGGGACGAAACTCTTTTTAAGGGGGGGTATGTAATATCCGGGGATAATTTTTTTTTCTCGTGTTACTGTTGAGTTGTACGTATTCATTTGGAATTGTACAAGTGTTGTTGTTTTGGACTGATACAATGTATATTGTGTTGGGATATTTCGGGAGCGAAATAATTTTACTTGTCGTCGAGTTGGTTTCGTCGTTTGAATGTTGGTTGGAGAGTTTGGATTTTTGGCTAAGTATACTAGCCATAACGTACGCTATGGATGTAGCATTACGTACGCTAGCGTGTTGCCATTACGTACGTTATGCCTGTAAGGTTATGTACGTAATGCTTGGTAGGTGGTAGGAACCTTCCTCGTAGTCACTTTCGCCGGTGGGTCCCGAGCATTTTCCGATCGGATCTCACTATTGCAGTCAACGGACCCTTACGTACGTTAAGAGGTGAGCTCTATGTACGTAATGCAGGTTTGGTAACGTACGTAATAGATTTTTGTTTTCGTACGTTAAGGCCTTCGTATTTTAGTTCTGTTAGTTCTGGATATTACATTACGTACGTTAATGTCATGGCATAGCATACGTAATGCCTCTTATGTACATTGATCTTAGTGTATAACGTACGTTACGAGTTTGTCAGTATATTTATGTTGGCTTCTTATTTCATTTCCTCATGAACCAAAACACATTTTCTCTCCATAGAATCGTCCGTTTGGACTTGTTATTGATGTTTAGCCTCTTTCAATTCGATCTTGATCATCCTATCTTGGATTAAAGCTTGAGGTTGTAAGCTTGTTGGTGCTCCTTTGGTGTTTGGAGGGTTTTCTTGTTCTTCTTTAGTAAGTTCCCTCAATCTCTTATTTTTTAAGTGATTTTCGAGTTTGATGATGTTGTTGTTGTTGTTGTTTTCTTTGGGTATTGTTCGATTGATGTAGTATATCATGATTCTTGATGAGTCTTTATGAACTTTTGATGAAGAACATGATGGTATTGCTTGAGTTGGATTATATTCTTGGTGTTTTAGATTGTTTGGAGGTTTTAATCATGTCTAGGAAGGATTATGTTAAGATTGTTATATGATTAACATAGTCTTGAGATGATTATTGTTGTTGGTGGTGTTCTTGAAAGATTATAACCATTTTAGTAAGGATTTATGATGATTTAGGATGTGATTATCATAATTTCTAAATGGTTAAATTAATCTTGTTGATTAATCAGAATTCTTGAAGAATTAGTGATTGATGTTAGTAGAGACATCATGTATATTGAGATGATGATGTTCTTGAAGTTTATTAGGATGGCATTGGTAGTATTATCATCTTGGAGATGTTGTTTTGTGTTGCGATATTCTTTACACGCAAGTGCACGTCATCGTTTACAAGTAATAAAGTGATAAGTAGAGTATCGTTCCCACGAGGATTGAATCTCTAACTACGGATTTTTTCGTATTCCAATTTTATTTGAACAATCGAAGTTGGGTTTTTGCAATTAATAACTAAAGGAATTACTAAAAGACTAGTAGAAAACAATAGCTTGAATAAGAGAAATCAAATGATGAATAAGTCTAGGGTTCTGAATCCACCTTAGTTTATCCGAATTTACTCTCGATTATCCGTAATAAATAATTTTCCCAATTTATTGAAGGCGGAGATTGCTAATATATTCTACCGCCTCTCCCGAGGTCAATAGATTTATCTAAAGGCGAATAACGCACTCTATCCCTAGGTGAATTAATTCGTCGATAGGCAAAAAGCATGAAATCTCCTAAAGGCCACGTAGTTCCTATGAGTATATTCCTATCTCAGAATAAACGGTCCTCACCAATAGTTCCTCACCAAATCTCCTCTCCCGATTCGAAGTGAATGATTAAATCAATACAACTATTGGCCAGATAATTGCAAGCATTAAACATAATTGGGAAAACTCAATAAAAAGGTAATAAATTGGATAATCTCAATCAATTCATCAAAACAAAGGTTTCATCAAAACCCTAGATTAGGGCTTTAGCCTGACATACTAATAATTGAAAATACAGAATTGATAAATGAAAGCATAAAATTCAAACGCAGATGAAGCTCAGATTCCTCCGTTCTTCAGCTTCCGCCCTCTGCCCTTGAAGTCTTCTGCTTCCTTCCTCTTCTGCCGTCTCCAAGCTTAAGCCCTCAAAGATTAAAGATCCAAAGATAATTTAATTAGGGTCTTAAACCCTATTTATAGCTCAGCACATCAACAAATCGCGTCCGTATCAGTCGGTCGAAAACTGGCTTCGAAACGGCCCAAAAACCGCGCGGACATACAAAAACCGCCAAGTGTGCCGCGGCGCACTAAACCTGTGCCGCGGCACATCGCCTTCAGCTGAATGCCTGGGCGTTAATTAATTCTTCTGTGCCGCGGATCACCTGGACTGTACCGCGGCACAGAGTACAGTTTGCTCTGCGCTCGGTTGGTGTCTTCCTGTGCCGCGGCTCAGCTTCCTTGTGTCGCGGCTCAGAGTCCAGATTTGCCGTTTTCGCCCGTTTTGCCTCGTTTTAGCTCTCAGACTTCAATTTCCTGTCAATCATACAAAATTAAGGCATTAAAAGCTCATTTAGACGATTTTACTCTCCAAAATACTACAAAATAATGATAAATAAGCGTATAAAAATACGCCTAACAAATACCCCCAAACTTAAGCCTTTGCTTGTCCTCAAGCAAAAAGAATTAAATTCAATAAAAGAATGTCGTGAATCATCGTGCAACTCATAGTGTTCAACCTAATCAATACTATCCTGTAATTCTCTCTAAATAATACGAGTGTCATAAAAGCGAGCTGCACTCAGAATAATGATTCCGCAAAGTAATAAACTTCAGTCCTAATCACTCGTTCATGAAGACAATCCAGCTCAAAGATTAACAAAACGTGAGTCAAATCGACCGTCAATATGAAAGGCTAAAATAAACAAGCTAGTTCGTCCCGTTCCACTGTCTAGTGGCACAATTTTCACGAGTTTCATAACAAATAAACCTCGGACAGTAATCCCTTATATATATATGCTCAATAAATTTATTCGAGTTGACCACTAGGTTAGGATCTCGGGATGTTTCATCGGGATAATCCTAGGGTGGAACTTCCATTCTCATGTATTGGAAAACCGTTTGACGTAAAATACACTCATGGGGCACATGGATGCTTCTAGTTACTAAGTTCCCGTCTACAGCGGAGAAACAACTCGAATATATAATTTCCGCATGTCCGAATCAAGGTTGCCGTTTTACGCGAGAGTAAACAGCGGGTTACGCGAATACCCCCGGTTACTAGGTTCCCTATCATTGGCACATGTGAAATATCTAAATCACTAGTCTAATCAGGGTCGTCGTTTTACGCGAGAGCAAACAACGGGTCATGTGAATACCCCCGGTTACTAGACTTCCCTTCATAGAACACATTATCTCGACTTTAGGGAAAAACTGACCGACTCTAAACTCAATTTAAGTGCCAACACGACTAAAGAAACAGTACGACTCACTATCCGGAAGATGTAACCAAACGTATTGACGGTGATTTTAAAACAAGTATGTATCGTCTCTTATCTGCCAAGACCTCTACAATCACGAAAAATTTCGGACCTAAATGAATACTAAGCAGAACAGAAATAACTGACTACAACTTGACTAAAACTCGACCGTTTCTTCAGAGAGAAAAACAGTGTCGTAACATCAGTATCACACAAATAGAAGCACGAAAAATTCACGAATAACGAAAAACTAAGACAAGCAAGGCTATCTAAAAAATTTTTTACGCAAAGTAATAAAAAGTGCAACGAAATAACGTACAGCAATAAAATAAAGTACAGCAATGAATGTAGAAACTGAAAGTAAATCCCCCCCAAACTTAGGACGTACATTGACCTCAATGGACAAAAATGATATGCAATAAAAGTAAAAGGTCAAGTACTCCCCTCCAGTCTGCTCAGGAGCTGGTGCCGGCATCGTCCGGTGAGGAGGGTGGTGTGGCTGGCCGGGCGGGCGCAATAAATGGCCCGTCGGGATGCATGATATGGGCCGTCCATACGGCGAGGTGCTCCTGATGATAAGCATCCCTCGCAGCAAGACGCCTCGCCTCTCGTTGGCTGGCCCGGCGGGCCTGCTCTCGCATCTCGGCTCTGACGGCAGCAACAACGCTCTCCCTCTCCGCCCGCTGCTCCTCCCGCATGGCAGCCATCAAGCTCTCTCTCTCTCTCCTCATCTCATCTCTCTCTCTCTCCTCGTCTCCTCTCTCAGCTCCTCTCTCTCTCTCCTCAGATCCTCTCTCTGCTCCTCTCTCTGTCTCCTCAAATCCTCCCTCAGCCCATCAAACAACTCCTGCAACCTCTCTCTGTCGGGTGGCGGGCCAGCATCTCCATGTGTCAACAAAAGCGGCTCGGGGGATCCCTCGTGGGCCTCCTCTAGCAGAAATCCTCTCCCCCGAGCGTGCGCTGGCGCTCCTCCCCACTGGTCAAAGTGCGATATGATGCGGTGGTCGATCGGGGCCTGGGGGGCAAGCATCGGCTCGTCGTATGACCACGTCAGCCCCGACTGCCGGCATAAAGCGCAGATGAGAGAGGGGTGCTTCAACCCCGTCTTGGCCCCCCCTGGATTACACTGGAAGATAGATCGGACTAGGATGGGGTTCACATCGAAACGCAGCCCGGAAGTGATAGCAAAAAGTGTCCGGGCGCGGGAGAGAAAGACTGCACGGATCTGGGAGGTGGGGTCAATGCGTGCGCAGATAAAATAAAGCTGTGCACGCCTGAGGCGCGAGCTCCTGAAGTGAAAAGTGGAAGAACCATGTGCTCGCTGCTCCCAGTCGGTATCGGGCTGTGCAATGGTCTTGAGCAGGGCCTCCTTAGTGAGGCTGGTCATCACTCGGTCATAGGCTGACTCGTCAACCACCGGAAACCCAAAAAGCCTCCGAATAGCAGCCGTGGAGAAATCAACTGTAACCCCTCGGACGTCGACCTGAGTCCGAGACTCTAAAGACGGCAACGTATGCCCTGCCCGAATGTGCTTCAGCAGTGCGCTGGCGTAAAACTCCTGCACGACCGAGATAACTGCTGGCTCGGGAGGTGCGGTAAATCTGGCCCACCCCATCTCGTCAATCATAGTGAGCAATTCCCCGTCTTGAGGAGCTGGAGTAAAACCCCTCTCTGGAATAAGTGGTCGTGGCCGGATCTTTTCATTGAATATCTTGTGAATTTCGGGGTCCGTAAATTGGTGCCCCTCCGCCTCGGCCCGACCACGAGAGGTCTCCCCTCGAGTAGGGGATGACTCGGTCCTAGCTCGCTTGCTCAGCTTCTTTGTTCGCGCCATAATCAGTCCTGAAAAGTACAACACGAGGGTTTATTCACGCAAAAATAATAACACTGATCTATGCTCGGCTAAGGATGTCCAGCCAGAATTTCTAAATTTAACAACATAGCGCATTCGTGAGAGAAGGATGAAAATGGGCCTAAACGTTTAACCTGGATGTAAGGGTTGGGCTTGCTGTAAATTCAAAACGTATACGTTGCACGAAAATTCAAACGATTGCTTTTCCAAAGAAAATTTTTCATTTAGGCAATTTATCAAACACCTTGAGGGCACAAGTTTACTTGAAGAATAAACGTAGTTATAGCTCGATTCAACCCCCAAAAACCGAAACATAATTCAATCATCATCAACTCAACACATTCAACTCATTCACATTCCAAACTATCCATGAAAAATTGATTAAAACTACCATGTTATTCCCTAAACCATCCTAGAAATTTCGAAGGAGAATAAGCATGTTCCATTCATCCAAAGCAAATACAACTTCCAAATATAAACCATAAGCAAGTAAAGATTAAAGGTTTGAACGTACCTTTTTGGTTTTGTGAAGATTGCAAGAAAAAAAATCACAGGAAAAAAATGGAAGAAGACTTCGGCCGGTCGCGCGCTGGGGAGGGAAGGAGAAGGAGAAGGAAGGCGTACCTGGAAATGCCGTCCGAATGCGTGTTATATGCTACCTGGCCTTTCAGATTCCGCATAGTGTGCCGCGGCACATATAAAGTGAGCCGCGGCACAGGGTACAATCCCTTTTACCTGTGTTCTCGTTTTGTCGTGTGCCGCGGCTCAGATTTCGTGTGCCGCGGCTCAATGCTCAAGTGTTCCGCGGCTCATTTATGCCGTGCCGCGGCACAGGGTACAGTTGGTTTAGCCTCCCCTTGCGATTGATGTGTGCCGCGGCTCACAATACCTGTGCCGCGGCTCAGACTACAGTTTCTTCCCTGGGACTTTTCTGCACAAAATTTTGAGAAAAACACGTTAAAAGTGAGAGGCAGAAGCAAAGTAAAGCACAGAAATGATGAAAAATAAGAATCACGAATGCAAGAAAAATAAAGAAACGCAAAAATTTACAACTAGAACTCGGGTTGCCTCCCGAGAAGCGCTAAGTTTATAGTCTTCAGCCGGACCTATTGGAAAACATTAGTTCGCTTTTCGCAAACTCCATTTGGTTTCCGCCCCGTTCGTCGAACCGTTCATATATTTGTTAAAATTATGACCATTGGTCATTAGCGATTCGACTTTCGGTTCGGTCATCAATTGTTGTTTGCGAAAAGGTTTCGACGTGAATAACTTCCCGAAACACCCGGTTTTTCCATGACTAATTGTCCGCTGGGCTTTCGGCTTACTCTCCTCCTTCACAAACGCACTCAAGACTGCAGCAGATTTGTCCTCATGCTCGAGGAATGCCACTCGTTCTACATCCTTCTTAAGACTTGGATCATTTAACACAAAATCGGAATTTTCCAAACGACGATTTTTTCAGTGTTTTCCTCTTTCAACAACATCCACACTTTCAATTTGTGACCTTTTATCAACACTTCCGGGACATGGAAACGATTTGAATACTTGAAAAGTAACTTGCTCGTCTTGGACTCTCAGAGTTAACTCCCCTTTTTCCACGTCTATAAGGGTTCGGCCAGTCGCTAAAAATGGTCGTCCCAAGATGATTGGAATATTTTCATCTTCCTCCATGTCGAGTACGATGAAATCGGCCGGAAAGATGAACTTATCAACCTTGACTAATACGTCCTCGATCACTCCCCTCGGATACTTTATCGATCGATCCGCCAATTGTAAGGAGACTGTTGTTGGCTTGGCCTCCCCAACATCCAGCTTTTTGAAAATCGACCAAGATCGCATAGTGCCTTGTTAAATGAAAGATTCCCCATGGAGCACGGTATGTTGAAGCTTCCCGGATCTTTCAATTTAGGTGGGAGCTTCTTTTGAAGAATTGCACTGCACTCCTCTGTCAAGGCGACCGTTTCAAACTCCTCAAGCTTTCTTTTCTTCGATAATATCTCTTTCATGAACTTGACGTAACTCGGCATCTGTTCCAATGCGTCGGCGAACGGAATGTTTATGTGAAGCTTTTTAAACACATCAAGGAACTTAGCAAATTGTTTGTCAGCCCTTCTTTGCTGTAATCTCTGCGGAAACGGAACAGGGGGCACACATGTCTTCGAGTTGTCCGGCTTCAAATCCTTCGACTCCTCTGGATTTAGATCCTTCTCTTCCTCCATTTCCTTCTTCTTTTCACACCGCTCGGGCTGATCCAGCACCTCTTTCCCACTTCTTAAGCTGATTGCGTTTAGACTCTCTCTAGGATTTGTTTCTGTTGTACTCGGCAATGCTCCCTCCGGACGAGCCGTCAACACATTAGCAATTTGGCCCAGCTGGACCTCCAAGTTCCGAATGGAAGCAGAATGATTTTGTAATGTAGCTTCCGTACGGGTCATAAATTGACTCGTATTTGCCGCCAATTTTGCAAGTGCTTCCTCGAGAGACACTTTCGGAGCGGGAGGGGGCTGCTGTTGATTCTGGGCGAATGGGGGCTGGTGTGAGTTCTGTCCGTTTCTCCATGAAAAGTTAGGATGATTGCGCCACCCCGGATTATAAGTATTGGAGTACGGGTTGTTCGGTCGATTCCCACTTCCCACAAATTGAGCCTGCTCCATATGATTTTGCTCGAACGGGTTTCCAACTTGACACTCCGCGCTCGGATGTGATCCGTTACACCAATTGCATGTCTCAATGGTAACGGGGGAAGGTGCGTGCGAAAATGCCTGGAGCTGTTGTGTCAAAGCGGCGACTTGAGCTGACAAGGTGGAAATCGGATCATTGCTTGAAACTTCCATGACTCTCTTCGGTGTCAATCTTTCCGATGGCCATTGCTATGCGTTTGCGGCCATATCTTCCAAAAGCACGTGCGCCTCGGCCATAGATTTTCCCATGAAGGCCCCACCAGAGGCCGCATCCACGAGGGTGCGTGTAGAAGCACTCAAACCATTATAGAACGTATGAAGCTGAAGCCAATCAGGGATGCCGTGATGAGGGCATCTTCGTAGCAAATCTTTATATCGCTCCCACGCCTCGTGGAGCGATTCCATATCGTACTGACCAAAGGTGGTTATTTCGTTTCTCAACCTTGCCGTCTTGGCTGGTGGGAAGAATTTGGCAAGGAAGGCTTGCGCTAACCTCTCCCATGTTGTAATCGACCCCGGCGGTAAGGAATTTAACCAGAATTTTGCTTTATCCCTCAAAGAGAAAGGGAAAAGCCTCAATCGGATGGCATCGTCGGTGACACCATTAGTCTTGAACGTGTCGCATATCTCAAGGAAAGAAGCAATATGGGCATTCGGGTCGTCATTCGGCAGTCCAAAGAATTGGCTCGCCTGCACCATCTGAATAATAGCAGGCTTGATCTCAAAATTATTAGCTTGGATAGTGGGACGCCGAATTCCCGAAAAATTAGCGTTGATCTGCGGCATGGCATAATCTCGAAGAGCTAGTTCCGGTTGAACTTGCCACACTTGGTTATCTCCTCCTTGGACTTCGATATTCTCGGCCATGTTGACCGTCGTCTGCAACTCTCTTTTCTCCTTTTTGTTCCTTCTTAGAGTGCGCTCGAGCTCGGTATCCAAAGGCAGTAGGCCTTCGTTACCGAGTTTTCTCATGCACTACACGAAAGGTCCTGAAAGGAAACACAAATAAACGAAATTAAATACACAAAAATAAAAATAAAACGTTCAAATTAAGACTGGAAATACTTAAATCGATATTAGAAAATCTCAGTCCCCGGCAACGGCGCCAAAAACTTGTTGTGATATTCTTTACACGCAAGTGCACGTCATCGTTTACAAGTAATAAAGTGATAAGTAGAGTATCGTTCCCACGAGGATTGAATCTCTAACTACCGATTTTTTTCGTATTCCAATTTTATTTGAACAATCGAAGTTGGGTTTTTGCAATTAATAACTAAAGGAATTACTAAAAGACTAGTAGAAAACAATAGCTTGAATAAGAGAAATCAAATGATGAATAATTCTAGGGTTCTGAATCCACCTTAGTTTATCCGAATTTACTCTCGATTATCCGTAATAAATAATTTTCCCAATTTATTGAAGGCGGAGATTGCTAATATATTCTACCGCCTCTCCCGAGGTCAATAGATTTATCTAAAGGCGAATAACGCACTCTATCCCTAGGTGAATTAATTCGTCGATAGGCAAAAAGCATGAAATCTCCTAAAGGCCACGTAGTTCCTATGAGTATATTCCTATCTCACAGAATAAAACGGTCCTCACCAATAGTTCCTCACCAAATCTCCTCTCCCGATTCGAAGTGAATGATTAAATCAATACAACTATTGGCCAGATAATTGCAAGCATTAAACATAATTGGGAAAACTCAATAAAAAGGTAATAAATTGGATAATCTCAATCAATTCATCAAAACAAAGGTTTCATCAAAACCCTAGATTAGGGCTTTAGCCTGACATACTAATAATTGAAAATACAGAATTGATAAATGAAAGCATAAAATTCAAACGCATATGAAGCTCGGATTCCTCCGTTCTTCAGCTTCCGCCCTCTGCCCTTGAAGTCTTCTGCTTCCTTCCTCTTCTGCCGTCTCCAAGCTTAAGCCCTCAAAGATTAAAGATCCAAAGATAATTTAATTAGGGTCTTAAACCCTATTTATAGCTCAGCACATCAACAAATCGCGTCCGTATCAGTCGGTGGAATCAAGCCAAACGGCCCAAAAACCGCGCGGACATACAAAAACCGCCAAGTGTGCCGCGGCGCACTAAACCTGTGCCGCGGCACATCGCCTTCAGCTGAATGCCTGGGCGTTAATTAATTCTTCTGTGCCGCGGCTCACCTGGACTGTGCCGCAGCACAGAGTACAGTTTGCTCTGCGCTCGGTTGGTGTCTTCCTGTGCCGCGGCTCAGCTTCCTTGTGCCGCAGCTCATAGTCCAGATTTGCCGTTTTCGCCCGTTTTGCCTCGTTTTAGCTCCCGGACTTCAATTTCCTGTCAATCATACAAAATTAAGGCATTAAAAGCTCATTTAGACGATTTCATGCTCCAAAATACTACAAAATAATGATAAATAAGCGTATAAAAATACGCCTAACATTTTGATGTTGTTCTTAAGTGATTCTTGTTGAATTGTTTCACAAGTGTTAAGAACATTTGATCATGTCGATTTTGAGATTTTGGAGGATGTTAGGATTCATAGTTGAGAACTATGATATTGTTTGGTAGAGTTTAACCGATTCGGGGTTGAATCGGGTTTGTCCTTGGTGTTGTTTTCTATTGATTTTGTGTTATTGAATGAATCGTTTTTCATTCAAGGTTGTTCGAATATTTGTGATCGTCGGTAGGCGCCGTTCGTCGTTTCGTGCCAGGACATTGATCTTGGAAGGACTTTCTCATCTTCGGTTTGAGGCAATTTTATACTTATACTGGTCAATGAGATTAATGTTATCATATATGTGTATGAATGAATTGTATCATTTCGAGACTTAGTCTCATTGTGATTTGTTGATATTTGAGAATTGTTTGATGCAATACCTTTCGGCAATTATGCTAGATGTTATTGTTATTCGTTAACGGCCGGTTTAAGGCATTGAGATTCTTGTTGATACTGATGTTGTCGATAGCCGGTTCGCGGTATTGATGTATCGATTATTATTGTTGACATTAATGTCGTTCTGAGGCATCGTTGAATCGTTATTATCGAATTAGAATCGTTGCTATGATGCTGTATTGGCCGATTGAAGGCGTTTGTTATATTCGTTTATCATCTCCGTTTCGGTGGTCGGTTTAAGACATCGGGACATCTTTTCTAACGTATCATTGGTTATCGATTGACCATTCTAAGGTAATCGAGGTATTGAATTGGGATTATATAAGATAATTCCCATCCGTTGTACTATCAGTTATCGATTAACCATTCTTTGGTAATCGAGGTATTGAATTGGGATTATCTAAGATAATTCCCATTCGTTGTACTATCAGTTATTGATTAACCATTCAAAGGTAATTGAGGTATTGAATTGGGATTATCTAAGATAATTCACATCTGTTGTACTATCAGTTATCGATTAACCGTTCTAAGGTAATAGAGGTATTGAATTGGGATTATCTAAGATAATTCCCATCCGTTATACTATCAGTTATTGATTAACCGTTCTAAGGTAATCGAGGTATTGAATTGGGATTATCTAAGATAATTCCCATCCGTTGTACTATCAGTTATCGATTAACCGTTCTAAGGTAATCGAGGTATTGAATTGGTATTATCTAAGATAATTTCCATCCGTTGTATTATTGGTTATCGATTAACCGTTCTAAGGTGATCGGTGTATTGAATTTGGACTGTCGAGGATAGTTCCCATCCGTTGAGTCGTCATGGTCGATTGGCCATTCCTAGGCAGTCGAGATACTTTGAATTGGGACCGCCGAGGATGGTGCCCATCCGTGAGTATTTTTATCGTGTTAGCCGATTCAAGGCAGCACACTATTATTCTTGTGAATTCGATAATCTTGTAATCGTTGCTGTTTGCGACTAATTATGGAGGCTAGCTCGGCTAGTGCTGGATGGGTAAGCTTGGGGCTTGAACCTTTGCGGTTGGTTTCCCAACACCTACAGTTCAGTAGGTCACGATCATGTTTATGATCTCATTATGGGTAAGTCTGGGGCTTGAACCTTCGCGGTTGGTTTCCCAGCATCTGCAATTCAGCAGGTCACGGTCATTAGATGACCTCATTGTGATACGGCTTCGTGACGTGGCTTCGACCCTTATTGTGATATGGCTTCGTGCCGTGGCGTTGTCCCTCATTGTGATACGGCTTCGTGTCGTGGCTTCGGCCCTCATTGATACAGCTTTGGGCTATTTTGGCTTTGGGCCACTGTGGTGATTGACAGCTTCAGCTGAGTGACATTCAGGGTATTGTGATGATATACAGATTCGGGCTGTTCGGTTTTCAGGCCATTGTGATGTATCGGTATTCCTGTTGGAGCCTTCGGGCATTGTGATTTATATCTATTTCAGTGTTGGCTTGGTTTACCTCCGGGTGATGTATTGTTGTGTTCTGTATTGATGATTCGCCGTTGGGCACTTGTGTTCTAACCTGTTGAGCAGGTATTGATCGTATGCCGTGGGCATAGTATTTCACGAATGCTCGATTCTTACTTTGGTTTGTGAGTATCTCATATTACCATTACTATACTGTTCATTCTGCCCTTTGGAGGCATATCATGTTGTACATGTATTTGATATTCATTATCTGGATGACTGACCCCGTGGGGGCGGAACATGTTTTCATGTTTTAGGTGCTTGCGAGGAGAGAGTTGAGACACAGGGGCATGACAATGGCGACGAGGCATTCGAGCGATACTAGTCCGAGATGTTTTGGTGTTTATATCGGTCAGACAGTTTGGAGTACTCCAGTTTTGACAGTTATTGTTATTTTGTATTATCCGAGCAAGGCTCGTGGATGTCATTGTATTTTATTTAGGCCATGTAGGCCCATTGTTGTCATTGAAATTCCATATCGGAATATTATGTTGGATGTCAGTGTAGGGATTGTGATTCCCCTTTTGGTCATTTAGTTGTATTTTTGGTCGTGTTAGCCTGGTGGATCTCCTGGTGTGGGCTCCACGGCACTGTAATGACCCAATGGGATTTGGGGGTGTTACAGTGAATGACAACTAGTGGGGGGATTCTTAGGATGACAGCTAGATCATCTTGTCTCCGTTTTGTTCTGTCTTCTTCCCTCTTCTTGCTAGCATTAATAAGCTGTTCAATTTGCTCTTCCACCCTTGTCATGAAGTCCTGCATACCAAGAGAAATCCCGACTGAGGCAAGTGAATATGAGGATTCCTTTCTGTTGAACATTGCATCCATTTTGATATTCAGCTATTCAGGCATGGCTCTACCTCGCTGGCCAGGATTCCTTCAACAAGATCCTCTATCATCCTTCTGGTAACTTCAGCTAAGTTTTGAGGTAGCTGATTGGCTGGACTTTGTTCAGTTTGGTTCATGTAGGCAGCTGGGTCTGCAGTACAGGGGGACTTGGCTGATTCAGTCTCTTCCTTGATAGGCTCGTCAGATGGTTGTTCCCCCTGATTCTTATCAGGTTCTTTTTCACCCTTTTGCTCCTCCTCTTGAATTGCATCATTTTCTCCTCCATTTTGATCAATGCCATCCTGCTCCTCATCTAGATCATAATTGTTCTCATTTCCTTCTCACCCTCTTCAACCTCGTCTTTTTCTTATTCTTATTGTTTTTCTTTTTCACTTTCTTCTTTTTCACCACATGTTACATGGTGGAGAAGATGTAGTGGTCCATTTTACTCTTGAAGTGAATCACAAACCAGTCCTCATCCATTAAAAGTTTATGTCAGTTTGATTAGAGAAATATTGAACAAGTTCTTCAGTGACTATGGGGTAGTCCCATTCACTTTTATTGACAATATTTCTTAGATCCGAAAAACTAAAAGAGGTAATATTTCTCCATTCTTTGTAAGCATTAATAATTGAAGCCTTACGAAAGGAATTCTTTACCCGTTTAAGTTGTTCAAATGATAGCATGAATGGGTTGTTTTCATCCAGATTGAACTTTTAGTGGTACTCATCACTTTCAATTGTTTCTAGCTCTCCAGCTTCCTTAGGAGTGCTGGGAAGCTCCAAAAATTGTTCAGCTATTTATCTTCTTGAGGTGAGCTGACAATGGTATATTATCACTATTGTCATCCTCCGGTGAAGGTGCAATTTCTTAAATTGGTTGTTCCTAAGCCACATGCAACTTATCTGAGATAATCTTTGTTGTGTTGATCTCGTCTGAGGTCAACTCAGGTGCTGGAACTTCTGCTTGGTCTCTAATTGGTGGGATCTCAACTGGGGCAATGTAGCTGCTTCAAACTCCATCTCTTATCCTTCGGATTCTGACTCCATCTTAAAAGATGAAGTGTCTGAACTCATCATTGCCAGTAATTCATCGACTCGAGGTTACTGCTTGGCTAAGGCTTTAGATGCAGTGGGGTCCAAAGTCACCAAGACGTTTGTTTGTATGGAACTTTTCTGATTTACCTTTGGCCACTTAAGGATACTCCAATAGCCAGCTGATTTGGGTTCCATAATACAGCTTCTGGCTGAATTTCTTGTCCTCGTTGTCCCAACTAGCTTTGTTCACTTCTGACACCATTCTCAGATAGATATGGTCTGGCCATTGATTCTTTTCACTTTGATCATTTCCCCATAACTATGAAGTTTGATATAGATAATTCGTCAAAGCTTCCGATCATGCACATCAAAAGTTTGATATAGTCAGGTTTCTTAGCATTGATTTTCAACTTGCTGGGCTAGTCAAGTAGCTTGATCCACTGCCAAATATTTTGATGGTTCATCTTCAGGGCCTCAACCACTATTCTGCGGTTCTTCATTCGGAAAGCATCAGCAACGACTTGCTTGGTTATGAGGATCTCTTTGCCAAAAATTGAGCTTTGTATGCCCATCTCGTTGACATATGCTTCCTTGGAGAAGCAAACCACAACTTCCTTGTAGATCTCAATCAAGTTGATGCCGAGATAGTGGTAAATTCCATTCTTTTTCATCTTGAGGATTAGGTCCACCATTAGGCATGTGTTTTGAGATTCCAGTATCCCGACAAAGTCGACAATGATGTCGTGACTTGTTCCTTCGCTGATTTGATGTTGATGCATGCAAAGTATGTTTTGGAATCCATTGTGCAGTATGTTTGAAGAGTATTTAGTGTAGAGAAAAGCTCGAAAGATTTTTGCTTCAGAAAAATTAGGATTCTTGCTAAGGAAGTTTTAAGACGGTAAGTTTTATCTATTAATTTTGATCACTTAAATAATTGATTTATTTGTAGTTGGTTTTAAAATAATCAATATTTTAATGGCGGTTCGTCTTCAGAGTCACCATGTGGTCGTGTTTTGACAACATGGGGTAGATGTGGTGATTTTTAAAACATGTACATTTATCCACGTGTTTGTAAATAAAATAAAATAATAACATTACTAGGTTTAGGAACTTAGTTGGTTTGACTGGTTTGACTTCTGATAAAGCTACGTTCTGATCCTTGCTGGGTTTCACTATCATCTAGGTTATTGATCCTTGTTTGGTCTCTGCATCAGCTAGGTTTTGGATCTATGCTGGGTAGCGCGTCAGCTAGGTTGTCAACTACGAATTTGATTCAAAGCCTAAGAGTCTAAGATCCCTACTTATATCCATGAAACTTCCTTCTGGTAAAGGATTGGTGAATATATCATCTATCTGATATTTAGTGTTGACACTTTCAACACGAACTCTTTTGTGAATAAAATCATCTCTGATAAAGTGATGCTCAACATCATTGTGCTTTGCTCTTGACAGAAACACTGGGTTGTTTGTTATAGCAATTGCACTATTATTGTCACACCATATTGGAACATTATTTGCTATGATGTTTTAGTCCCTTAGATGTTGTCTGATCCATTAAATTTGATCATAACAGCTGCTTGCAGCTAGGTATTCTGATTCAGTTGTGGATATTGAGTTTGAAGTCTGCTTCTTACTAAATCATTAAATCAGCTTGGTTCCAAGAAAATGGCATGTTCCACCTGTGCTTTTCTTATTGATCGTACAACCTGCAGAGCGAGCATTAGAATAACCTGATAGTTCAAAGTTATTATCTTTAGGATACTATAATCCAACATCAATTGTGGATTTTAGATTTCTGATTATCCTCTTTGCATCTCCCTGATGGGATTGCTTTGGCTTGGATTATAATCTTGCACATACTCCAACTGCATAAGATATGTCTGGTTTACTTGCAGTCAGGTACAACAATGATCCAATTAGTCCTCTGTAGTGGGTTGAGTCCATCGGAATGCCTTCTTCATCAGTGTTAATGTGTAGAGATGTGCTCATTGTTACTCACAAGGGCTTGGCTGACTCCATGCCAAAAAAAATTCAGCTCCCTTGTGTATTTGGCTTGAATGATGAAGATACTTGTCTCAACTTGTTTGACTTGTCAACTAAGAAAAAAGTTTAGTTTACCCATCATGCTCATTTCAAATTCTCCTTGCATAAGGTTTGAGAATTTTTCACGTAGTTCTGGGTTGGTGGACCCAAAGATAATAACATCCATATATATTTGGACCAATAATATGTGGTTTTCATGTTTAATCGTTAAAAGTGTTTTGTCCATTTTTCATTTGCTAAATCCATTATTCTCAAGAAATATGGAAAGTGTCTCATACCAAGCTCTAGGTGGCTATTTGAGTATACAAAGTGCTTTAAGGAGTTTGTACACTTTGTCTCCTTTGATAAATACAGGGGGCTGCTCTACATATACTTCTTCTTCCAGAACTTCATTTAGGAAAGCACTCTTCACATCCATTTGATACACTTCTAAGTCCGTGAAGGCTGCATAAATAAGAAGTAACCATACTGCTTCCATTCTTGCTATTAGTGTCTATGTTTCATCAAAATCTATTCCTTCAAATTGAGCATATATTTTGGCAACCAGTCTATCATTATTCCTAGCAACAACTCCTTCTTTATCACATTTGTTCTTGTAGACCCACTTGATGCCAATGACTTTCTCGGGGTATGGTCTATATACTATCTCCCACATCTTGTTCCTTTCCATGTAGTTTAGTTCTTCGTGTATAGCATTCACCCAACTGTAATTATCCATGGCTTGTTCAGTTGACATTGGGTCTGTAGATTTCCTGGTTTTAATTCCATCAGTTAGGTTCCCAATGATTTGTTGGATGGGATGATCTTTTATCCATTTAAGAGTTTCATCTTCATCTTCTGCTTTTGGTTGAAGATCCTCATTCTTTATTCCCCCTAATGAGTTGCCAAAAGGATTTGTTGTATTCATCTGAGCTTCAAACAGTGTCTTGTTGATCAGCAGATGTGTCTGGTTCAGATGTGTCTGAATTAGCTATGTCTGGTATAACTATGTTTGGTTCAGTTGTGTCTAGACCAACTGCGTCTAGATATCCTGGCTGCTCTGTAGTTGAGTCTTTATCAGCTGAGTCTATTATTCTTATGTCTTTGACAATTATTTCGTCTAGAGTGGTGTCTTTGAGCTTTTTCTCAATTTGTTCCACCTTTTTCTGTACTCAGCAGTGGATTCATCAAATGTAACATGGGGTGTTTCTTCCCCAACTAATGTTCCTTTGTTAAATGCTCTATATGACTTGCTTATCTGAAAGTATCCCATAAAGAAACCATCATCAGTTTTTGCATCAAAGACATTCAGTTGAGTTTTGCCATTGTTGTGGATAGAACACTTACAACCAAAAATATCAAAATATGCAACAATTAGTAATCTGCCATTCCAAACATCATAGGGAGATTTACAATGTCCCCCTACTATCATACTTCTATTTTGTGTATGACATGCTGTGTTCACAGTTTCAGCTCATAACTTTTTAGGAAGGTCAGTGTCAGCAATCATAGTCCTGGATGCTTCCTTGAGGGTTCTATTTCTACTTTCAGCTACACCATTTTGTTGTGGTGTTCTGGCAACTGAAACTTCATGTTGAATTCCATTCTGATCACTATATTCAGTGATGACTTTGTTGAGAAATTCTCCTCATTTATCTGATTTGATCTCTATGATGGATAGAGATTTCTCATTTTGGATTCTCCTCATAACCTCAGACATCTTGGTTAGTGTTTCAATCTTCTCGTAGAGGAAAACTATCCAAGTGTATCTTGAGTAGTCATCCACAACTATTGTGACATGTTTTATTCTACTAAAAGGCATTGGCTTGATATATCTAAAGAGATCCATGTGTAGCAGTTCCAGTACTGCTGGTTGTAGTGGTAGGTTAAACTGATTTGAAAGAGGCTTTGGTCTGCTTTCCTTTTTGGCATGCATCACATAGGATGTCCTTCTGGAATATTCCTTCTAGAAAAACAAGTTTTTATGATCTTATCGTGTTGAGTGCTTTAAAGTTTATATGGCTTAGTCTCTTATGCCACACCCATCCATCTTTCAGCTATTGTCTTTGATATAAAACTTGCATTGGTTATGCATATTTTCTAGTCTATCACATGGGAATCCCTTCTCTTGTAGCCTTGTAGCTTCACTTCTCCAGTTAGGAGATCATGACCATACATTTCTATTTCGTGTAGACTACTAAATTATTCTCATCACAGAACTGACTTATGCTCAATAGATTGTATTTCAGTCCTTTGACATACTGCACTTTAGTAATGACAATGTTTTGTGTGTGCAGCTTCCCATACCATTTGGTTTGTCAGCTTGAGATATCTCCAAAAGTTACACTTGGGCCTCTTTCCTTGTATATCTTGACAAAATCTTCTTGTTTCATGTCATGTGTCTTGAGCACAAAAGGTCCACACATCATTCTTCACCCCCTAATGGTGATTTGTGGTAGTTTCATAGTAATCCTCCCACTTCTTCTGCAATCATCCAAGAAATATTTAGGTACCGAGATCTGATTGATCCTCTAGGGTTAGTAAATTTCCTAGAGAATTGATTTCTCATGGTGTTATGAAAGTTTTTCTTATATGCATATGCATAATTTTTATTCCTATATCCCTTGTTTGGTTTGTACATATGATAATGTTGATAATATGTTTGGTTTGGGCCATTTTTAAATCTTGGCGGAAAATTCTTTCGTTGTTTCCACACATTTTGAAAGTTTGGATTCCTTTTTGGTTTCGATCTACCTTTCCCATTTTGAAAATTGTTTTGTGGGGACTTCTGGTAGTAACAATTTTGTGAATGGTGTCTCAGCTGCTGATTCTGATTTGGCCATTTCCTAGTCCTTTGTCTCAGTTGAGGCGTGAACTATCCTGGCTGCCCCTTGACTGTCTTGGCTGATACCTATACTGTCTTGGCTGTTGCTGAGCCTTTTGATTGTGTTGTTACCTATTTTGATTGGCCATCTCAGCTGGGTGTACACTTGCTTCTCCATTAACAAATGTATTTTTAAAAATGGGGGCAGCATTTGGATCATACCCAAGACCTGATTTTAAATATAGAGGTCATTGATTAGTGCGCAATTCTTCTAATATTTTTGACGCTTTAAGAGATATTATTTCCATAGAGTGAGCATCACTTATCTGTTTGAACTTTGTAAGCTCAGCCTCAATATGAGCTAGTACACCTTCATTGTTTAAAGTAGTTAGCCTGTGTATTTCAGCTATAGCCATGTTATTTTCAGCTTCAGCCTGATTGGTTTAAGAGTTGGTTGTATATTGGCTGAGTTTGTCTAAATTGATTCTAAGCTGCACTTTTCCATTTTTCAGTTGTGTGTTCTCAGCTCTCACATCTAGGTGTGCTGTTTTTAGTGTTTCAAAATCTTTTGTCACTTGATTAAGAGATCTATATAAATCCAGATCTCCAGAAATGTCTGAGCTAAAATATAATGAATGTTGAGGTTTAGATGTTACCTCTTCATCATCTATGTTGCCCATCAGGCAGTTGTAGTCATCATCATCTTCAAAGAGGAATCCACGCTTGATTCCAAAGTCTCTAGAGCCTGATCTTCTCCAAGCATCGCTTTTATTTTATCTTCCCTTTGCCCATGTCTTTCTTTTCTTTCTCTTTACTTAAGTCTGGACAGTCATATTGAATATGATCTGTTTTGTGATAGTTATAGCATTCCACCTTATTGTTTCCGGCCTTTTGATTTCTCTTCGGATTCTTCTTATATTTGTTTTGTATTTCGAGAGACCTTCATGCTCCATTTTGGAGTAAGAGACCTTAAGACATTCAGAGTCATCTATTGATTGCCATAGGTCTTCCCGAGAGAGTTGATTCTGTTTATGATCTCTGTGAATCTGGTATTCACATTATCAATGGTCTCTCCATTCTTCATTTCGAAGTTAGAAAACTTTTGTGTTGCGATAAACAACTTATTTTCCTTGATCATTTCAGTTTCTTCACACATTACTGCTAATGTGTCCTAGATTTCTTTAGCATTCTTGCAGTTCTTGATTTTCACCATGGTGGATTTATCAAGAGTTTGATATCGAAAATCTATAGCCCGATTGTCAAGGTTAGCCGGCTTCTTTTCATCTATTCTCAGCTCGGATCTGGTCTGGAATCCTCTTCGATATTCCAGCTGTGATCTCCTCAGCATTGTCGTCCTTCAGTAAATGATAGCACATTTTTCAAATATGCTCCACATGTCGGCGTAGATGGATGATAAGTGTGCATGCATTCTCATTTTCCATATGTCATGGTCATCAACAGAGAAAACAGGAAGTCTAGAGTGAATGTGCTCCATATTAAGATGAGAGAATAGTTAAATATAAGTGAGTATATAGATCTAGTTTGGTGATTACCAAATAGGCGGTCTATGAACCAGTCTCTCTGATACCACTTGTTGGTCACAAGTACGTATGGTAAAAGTTTGGGGGTGTGAATAGACTTTTAAAACTTTTTAAACTGGACTAGTTTTTGAAACTCAACTGTAATGCGCAGTATCAAGATAAACTTAGTTGTAAGTAGTTCAGATGTTAGCTGAAAAATATGCGGAAGACTTAGCTGACTAGGTTTGTTAATGCAACAACTAAGATGGATGCGGCAGTTAAGTATGATGTTGAAAGCAATAAATCACACATCACTTATAGTGGTTTCAAATGTGGGGTAATCATCTGCTACCACTTTTCTCCAATCCACTTGGAGATAAATTCACTACAACGTTTGATGGTTATAATGAATTAGTTACAGCAGCTTTCATCCAGTGAAAACCCTTGGCTGTGTAACTCCTTCCCTTTGGTTGCTTGTCACCTCTTGATCGAAAATCCGTGGATGCCTTACAACTTCCAAGTTGCTTTTCACCTTTCAATCAGGAACCCATGGATGTCGTACAACTCAACTTTCAAGAACCTCGTTCAAGAAAGTACATCTACTCAAATCTCAAAGACGAGAGTTTTATTTTCTCTAACTTTTAAGAGCTTCTTTGAACTTGTATCTTGGAACTCAGTCCTTCAGGATACATAGTACGTAGAATGTATTTCTTTGATTGCTTGTTGCTTTGTAAGTGTTATACGCATCATACTTATGCTTATTAAATCTTCAGATATTTATATTATGATTATTGAGCTCTTCTTCATAGTCGTTTTATCTTTTGAACAAATTTGGTTTGTTGGAGAGAGACCTCTTTATTTAGTATTATATTCTTTGCAAGGCTTTTGTTATTCCTCAACTTGCATGAATCACTCAGTTTGTCTCCTTTATTTTATTCACGTTCGCATGTGTCTTGCTCTCTTTGTTGACTTTTCAACTTTTGCTGACGCGGACATGGCTGATTGATACTTTTATAAGTGTTGAACGTTCCTTGCTGTCCATGCTCGGGTGAGTAACTTGGCAGTCTATACACGGCTGTCCCTTTCATAGTCGTGTTACCCGGCTGTTAACTTAGATGCCTTTATTTCAGCTGGTTATCCGGCTGTCCATACTAATCTCAAGTCTATACCTACCTATATGAACCTGGCTAATTAATACTTAGCTTGAAATTTTAAGGCCTATAGAATATATTGATTTGGTTCTCGACAATGTCAAGTACTTAGAGCATACATTTGAATTAAACTTGAATACAAGGATGATATAATCAAGATCCAAAATATATTCCTAACACATCTCCTACTGAATCCTCAAGTCAAAGGGTCATGTATACCTATCACAACTTTCGATTCAGTCATTGACTATCCCAGAGTGAAATCCATGTGATCGAATTGAGGTGAGTCAAGTCCGAATATACTAATCCCATTAGTATACATATAACATATGCTCCTACTAACCCTTAGTGAAGATAGACATTGTCCATGTCAAAGTACATGTTATACAAGTCTTGTCTAAACTTAATGCCCAGTTAAGTTTTATCCACTTGCGAACCAGTTAATGTAACACCCCCAAAATTTCTCGAGGCATTACAGTGCCGTGAATCCCAAGTAGGACCCACAAGGCTATTTTGGGCAATAGATATTTCACAAAAATTATTATAAAACGATGAGTCCGCGGTTACATAACATAAAATGGAATATTTTTGAAAGAAACATAATTCAAGGCACGATTATCACATAAACGGAGGTTTCAGAAATCAAATTTAAAATATGCGGAGGCGAAACTTTTATTCCAACACCGTTCAAGCCTGATCGGACCCCTCGGGAATGTCCTCCACATATTCAACAAATTTACCTGGCACGACGAATCATGCCAGACAAACCAGGGTCACAGAATGAATATCAATAACAATATTTTACAACGTCATACACGAATTACAACATTGTGCCACATAACAAATAGAAGATAATTCACAGTATGACCGACGTTATCTTTCTATTTTTAACACATAAACCTCAAGGTCGCAACCAAGAGTCATGGAAGTATCCACACAGGAATACCCCAGAACGTGGGTGCCCTTTTTAGGTCTTATGCCTCAACACATTTCCACATGGGTACCATTCAGGTTTTATCCCAACATATCGGCCCATTCATATCCTAGAGAAAGATAATCGTCGGCATTCATCACACAACGGCACATTCATGTATTACGAATATTTCAATAAAATTAATACTTCTCGAGCAAGATTTTACTTGCCTTGAATCCGACGGTAAGTGCCTTACGACAACTTGAACTTCCACGACCGATCGAGTTTAACCTAATACTTAATCCCCGATTAACATTTCATATGGATAATGACGAATAAACTAGTTTCCCCTGCCCTTTCCTAACTGAATTCTTAACCTAGTTCAATTTCGCCAACATTAGTATCGTGCTTCTAAGTTCACAAGCAATACGTATTATTATGTTGTTCAATTCTATGATTAACGATTGTTATAAAAATTTGCTCAACAAGATTATCCCCAATCATTATTTCGGTTGACAACAATCGACCATAGCATAATTGAATTCCATAACTACTAATTCAATTCTCTATTCCGACTACTTTATTCGATGGGTTACCGTTTTACATAATGATTTCAATGGTTGATTTTCAATGATAATAATACTATCGAGTTTAACATATGATGACGGATTACTATGCAATTTCTCCTACAATTGATTTGTCAAGTTTTACATTTCCAAGGTTGATTGAGATGGGGATTTCGCATATGATTAATACAACGAGATGCATGAAAATGAAATATACGTGCAATAATAGTTTCGATTACTACAAGTTCATCTGATTAGATTGTCTATGAGAGTTAGGAAACTACCCGAATACCCGTAATCCAATAGGCATAAAGACAACATTGAAGAGATAGCCTCAAGGTTTGATAGTCTTACCTTAATAGAGGAAGAACAATGGGGAATGATGACGATCCGACAAAGAACCACGAGGAGGAACAAAGAGCGGATCGATTGACCTAGATAATCTTCTCCGGAGCTTGAGTAATCCCCTCCTCTATGTTGATACAAGTGATTTGGGAGGCCAAGAATCATATGGTTAGAAAAAGGCTTCAAGGATGTTTATCAAGAGGTTTTTGGTCGAGGGGAATGAAGCATGAAGTGTTATTTTATAACACTCTATCAGGTTAATGTACGTTAGAGCTCAAGGCTTTACGTATGTAATAGGTCTTACGTACGTAATGCCATCCAGTTAACGTGCGTAAAGGTCGTCCAGAGGCTACTGTCTAGAATGCCCCCACCTATTACGTACATAGGGTGTCATAACATACGTAAAACACCTGACCATAGCATACGTTAAGCTTGGCAATTAGCGTACGCTACGAGCAGTTGACTCGTTTGTCTTCTAGCCCGCCGAAAGTACCTCAATCCACATCAAAAGAAAGATTCTGGTCGGGAGACCAATTCAAGCCTTACGTACGTAACCAAGTGACGTTAATGTACGTAATGTTACGAAACTAGATTACGTTATGCATATCCTATAGCGTACGTTAGCCACTCAGCGCTTTAGTCATATATCACATTTTAACCATCTCGAGGCGACCACCTTTTCACTCGTCAACAATTCATCAGGGAACAAGATGTTGGCCACCGTCATATTCGCACCGACGATTGTCCAACGTCATCACGGTACATCACCTATGTTCTATTCACATTACACAATTGTATCGAAATAGCATTTTAAATGAAGTCACATAATATAAAAGGCAACATCACACTATAAGAATTCACATAGTACAAGGTAATTAAAGCATGAAATACCCATGGTATTACATATCATCCCCCTTAAAATAATTCCGTCCCGAAACTAAGAAAATAACTCGGGCTGTCTCCTTCATGATCGACTCGGTCTCCCAAGCTGCTTCTTCCATGCCGTAGTGCAACCACTGAACCTTCACAAGGGGTATGACTTTATTCGTAATGTTTTCATGCGCCGATCCAAGACAGCAATCGGCACCTCTCTAAAGGTAGCGTCGTTAGAAATTTCCACTTATTCGAAATTGAGTTTGTGACTCGGATCATAGACATACTTCCTTAATTGAGAGATGTGAAAGATGGTATGCACTCCATCCAAATGCGGCGGCAGGGCTAATCGATACGCAAGCTGTCCAACTCGGTCCAATATCTCGAACGGGCCTATGAACCTTGGGCTTAACTTGCCCTTCTGGCCGATACCTCGCATAGGTGATACCTCGCATAGGTGATACTTTGACCCAAATGTGATTGCCGACTGCAAATTCCAATGGTCGCTGCCGGTTTTCAGCATATGATTTCTGCCGGCTCTGTGCTGCTAGCATGTGTTTTCGAACAATAGAGATATTCTTAATGTATTCCTGGATCAGATCTAACTCGGTAACCACAGTGTCAGAAGCATCATCCCAACATAATGGCCACTTGCATGTTTGCCCATACAGGGCCTCAAATGGTGCTATGCCTATGCTCGCATGCCAGCTGTTGTTGTACGACACCTGTTAGGATTGTATACTACAAAGCATACTTTATGCTTGTATTACCTAATTTCCCTGTTACTACCTATGAGAATATTAATTACATTTAATCACATATTTTGCATATTTATTCACGTTATGGTTATGCAAATGAAATGTCTAATTATTTTATATTGTAGATAATGTGGTGTGTTGGTGTCACACGGAAGATCACATTATCGGCACCTTATAAAATAATATAATAGTTCACAACCTATATAATTATTAGACAAATTATATAAAGGGTTGTAGTGTATGCTTGAGAATAGTTGGTCTTGACTATTAGGATACATTAGCGTATTTGCATACGTTGAACTGGATCGAGGTGAGATAGTGTCTTATATACTGATTGTAAGAAGAACAAAAATCTCGGATGATTATTATTTCTAAATTCTAAGTATATAATATTTAATTGTGTATTTATAGTAATTATTGTTTTGATTTACCATAGGTGAGAGTCAAAATGATCGACTCAATAAGCCTCGTATCTTGGGCAATAATATTGTTTATACGACAGTTATTATTATTACTAGAAATCGTGTCCCGACTCGTGCGGGTTGATGATGTCCCCTTGAGGAGCTCGATAATGGTTATTATATTAAACTCTGCAGGTGGATTTAATTCCGATATAATAATAAGGTCGGAGTGGTACTACTCTTGGATAAGATATTAATTAATTAAAACTATCAGTAGCTTATAATTAATTAATGGGCATTCGATATCTTAAACACGGGAAATAATATATTTAATGAGGAGCCCAATTTTGTAATTTGGGATTTTGGTAGGAAGTGCAATATCAACCTTTTAGTGGACTAAGTTGATATTAATAGATTCATTATATTAGGAAGAGTCCTAATAAGGTAAGATGAATTTATTGGGCGCCTTCCATAATCCTCCTTAAGATCCCTATTAGTAGTCCAAGAGCCTATATATAAGACATAAGGGTGTTGGCCGATTTTACATGCTTTTGTGAGGTTGTGTGATTAAATGTTTCCTCTTGTGTTTAATTGTAGATATAGACTTCTGTCTTTGATTCTACAATTTAGATAACACAATTAATTTGCTAAGAGCGTTTATAAAATACTAGAAAGCAAATAAAAATAAAGTGATCACATACACAGTGAATTCGGCCGATCCCAAGGTTGTCCAAGAAAGATCCGGTAGCTCGTTGCCCACACAACGTCCGGGTTAAGGCGGATCATACTCTAGAAGGTCTAAAGGTAGAAATACAAGGAGATCAAGACAAAAGTAATCAATACTCTTCAAAAGGTGATATCCTATAATCTTTGGATCTAGATTAGGATATTTTAATTATCATCATATTTAATTAATAAATAATAAATAATATTTAAATTGCTTATTAGTCTTAGTAATTAATTAATTAGCATGCCTAAATAGATTTTATGATCGTAGATGCGTAAAACGCGATTATCATCTTTCTCAAACTTCGCTTCCGCCATGTTTTACTTTCCAACAATTGGTATGGGAGACGGATTTTTAGGCTTTTGCTATTTTAATTAATTTTGGTTATTAATTGATAACAATTTAAATATTCATATATTTTGATGTTGGAATATTTTACTAGATGTGTTCTTGCAGGTGATATGATCCAATTATCATGGTTTATACGAATGGTGTATTTATTTATTTTTATTAATTATGCAATTGTTGGTTTGGCCGTGAGAAAATCCGCGGGTAGTTCTAGATGTTTTTATTTTTCGTGTAATATTGATGTAATTTCGATGTATTTTATTTTGTATAAAATTGTAATCGAATTCGGAAAAGACGGGATCACGAAGAAATAGAGCAGAACTGGGACTGGGGATCATTGGCGACCACGGCCGACAAGCGGCAAGCGGCCAAGAGCACACGGCCGCTACGAGCATTTGCGATGCCGCGATGACTGGTCCGGCGAGTTATTGGTTCGGGCCGGTCGCCCGCTTTTGTCCGGCCTCATTTCGCGCCGTTCGTTGCGTCTGCTGGAGAGTCGGGATTTAAAATGAATTTTTTTTATGTAATTAATTTTCCATAAAAGTGAAATTTTAATTTTGGAAATCCACGGCCCGGCCGGGGAGGAGCGACGAGATGCTTGATTCAGTGGGAGAGATCAAGTCGAAGATTTTTCTCGGGTTCAACTCAAGGAAGAAGACCATGATAATTGGATAATTTAATTATCCATGCCTTATTTTTGGTTTTACTATTTCGATGTATGACATGTATGGATGTATGCGTGACATGTTTCCTTGCATGTTAGGACGAGAAAAATTAAAAACCTTAAGGCTAAAATAACTAAGTGATTAAATTGATTTATTTTTTTAAAATAAAATCAAATTGGCCTCCATAATTAATTTAAATTGTGAAGTAATTAGCATGCGCGTTGACATTAGGGTCTTCCTCCATATCGGATGTGCTAATTATAGGTTCACTAGTTTTAAATTTCAAAATGATAACATAAGGTAAATATTACTTTTTATGATAAGACCTCTCCATCTGTAGGACAATCTCAGGAACAATGGAATGCATAATTTAAAAGATAATATTTTAAGGGTGTTAAATTATGGTGTTCACTTAGGTGTATTAATTAATAAGTTCCCCATCGGAGTCTATGTTAATTAATACATGGCCAAGAGGAACCAACTATTAATTTTACTTGTCATAACGTAAGTTGACTAAATAGTAAAATTAAAGACATAAAACTCTACTTGAGAAATGTGTGTGTAAATGTCCACACGACCGTTGCTTGCATGTGCGGATTTTTCGAGGTGTTGGTTGCTAGCATATATATTGTGTTTTGAGGTTTTTAGATATGTTTTTCTATGCAATATGTGATGGATGGTTTTAATTTTTATCTCAGGTGTCTTTCAATCCACTACCTGTTATTTTCAAAGAAAATAAACTTGATGGCACTAACTTTACCGATTGGAAAAGAAATCTTGACATTGTCCTGACTGCTGAGGGGCATAAATTTGTCTTAATCGAAGAGAGCCCTCTAGAACCAGAACCGGATTCCACTCCCTAAGAGTTGGTTGAATTCCAAAAATGGAAAAAGTCTGATGAGATGGATCGCTGTTACATTTTGGCTTCACTGACAAATGTATTGCAGCATCAGCATCAGACAATGGGCTCGGCCGCGGAAATGATGAAAAGTCTCACAGAGATGTTTGGTCATCAGAACCGGCAGCTAGACAAAATGCAATGAGGGTGTTGATGACAACCCAAATGTCTGAAGGGACCCCAATAAGGGATCATGTTCTGAAAATGATGTCTCATTTGAATGAACTAAGCATACTAGGGGCTACTATCGATGCGGAAACGCAGGTCGATAATATCTTAGGCAGCTTACCAAGAAGTTTTGAGAAGTTCCGCCTTAACTACAATATGATCTGTAGGACATATAGTTTGGCGGAACTTTTGACAGAGCTTCAATCTGCTGAAGGTCTCTTCACACAAGGTTATCATCTGATTCTTGCGGCAACCGGTGCTACTTCTTCCAAACCCAAATGGGAAAAGAAGAAAAACCAGGTTGGCCAGAAGCAAGCGGCAACCCTCAAGGTGAAAAGCAAGGCTACTCACCCCGAGGTGAACAAAAAGCCAAACGAAAAGTGCTACAAGTGCAGTCAGAAAGGACATTTTAAAGCGGACTGCCCTGCTCTTAAGAAAGGTATGTATCGTGCACTAGTAGTCAAAACATGTTTGGCAGCTTGTTCTTCCACTTCGTGGATAGTTGATTCAGGCTCCACTAATCATGTTTGCTTTGACTCGCATGGTTTTTAGGTAACCAAGCAGCATAGTGTGGGCGAGATTACCATCAACTGGGGCGATTGTTCCAGGCTTATGGCTGTTGTAGTGGGAGTCGTGCAGTTGAAGATTAATGATAAATTATTAGTCCTCAATAATATATTATTAGTACTGGATTTTAAATGAATTTAGTTTCGGTTTCTAAATTAAAAACCGATGGTTATTCAGTTTCTTTTGATGATGATGCCATTATTAAGAAAAGAAGCAGTGAATATATTTGCAAAGGTATTTTTAATGATGGACTATATGTCGTTAATACTGCACAAACTCCTATGCATAAATCACTTAACTCTTTGTCTAAACCTAAAAAGAGAAAAGAACCTTCAAGCATAAACCAAACATATTTGTGGCATTTACGGTTAGGACTTGTAAACCTTGGAAGGATTCAAAGATTGGTAGATGATGGCCCATTGGATGATCTCCAAATTGAGTCATTTCCAATTTGTGAATCCTGTCTCGATGGTAAGATGACCAAAAGGGTTTTTAAAACCAAGGGAAACCATGCTCAGAATGTGTTAGAACTGGTTCATACGGATGTATGTGGTCCAATGAATATCCAGGCTAGGGGTGGTTTCGAATACTTCATCACATTTATAGATGAATATTCGAGATATGGATACATCTATTTGATGCGACATAATTCTGAAGCCTTTGACAAGTTCAGAGACTTCAAGGCTGAAATGGAGAAGCGTCATGGGAAGAGTATCAAGTCACTATGATCTGATCATGGTGGCAAATATCTTAGTTGAGAGTTTTTGGATTTCTCGGCGAATGAGGGGATTTCGTCCCAGTTCACTGCGCCGGGAAATCCACAACAAAATGGTGTAGCTGAAAGAAGGAATAGGACTCTTTAGAAATGGTTATATCAATGATGAGTTATTCAGATTTACCTATTTCATTTTGGGGATACGCCTTAGAAACAGCGGCGTACATTCTAAACCTGGTGCTTTCGAAATCAGTTTCAAAAATACCCACAGAACTGTGGAGTGGGCGTATGCCCAGTCTAGGACATGTTCGGATTTGGGGTACTCCAGCACATGCGCTGGATAAGGAAGTTTATAAGTTGGCATCTCGTACAGAAGTACGAGTGTTTGTAGGATATCCTAAGGGAACGAAGGGTGGATTGTTCTATAGTCCCCAGGATCAGAAGGTCATTGTTAGCACCAATGCCCGATTTCTGGAAGAGGATTATATGATTAGTCACAAGCCCATGAGCGAGATAATTCTGGAAGAGCTGAGGGGCGAGACTCCATCTATACCAATCGTACAAGCGCCAACTACACTGCACCACGTATCAATTCTGACACTTTTACACCAACTCAGGATTTGCCTCGTCGTAGTGGGAGGGTTGTTCGTCAGCCCGAACGATTCATAGGCGTGGGAAAGTCTTCGAACTCAATCCAAGGCGAAGATGAATCAGATCCATGGACCTATAAGGAGGCAATCCAAGATAAAGATGCTGACTCCTGGCAAGTAGCAATGGAATCAGAAATGGGATCTATGGATTCCAATCAAGTGTGGGAGCTAGTAGAGCTACCTGATGGTGTACAAGCCATTGGGAGTAAATGGATATACAAGCGAAAGAAAGGATGTGACAGGAAGTTTGAAACCTTCAAAGCGAGACTTGTTGCAAATGGTTACACTTAGAAAGAGGGTATCGATTATGATGAAACCTTTTCGCCGGTAGCCAGGCTTAAGTCAATCAGGATTCTTTTAGCTATAGTTGCGCATTTGGATCTGGAGATTTGGCAGATGGATGTCAAGACTGCATTCTTGAATGGGAGTCTAGGCAATGAAATCTATATGCGCCAAGTAGAGGGATTCATTGCTGAAGGAGAAGAGCACTTGGTGTGCAAACTTAAGAAATCCATTTATGGACTTAAGCAAGCATCTAGATCTTGGAATACTCATTTTGACGAAGTTGTCCAGTCATATGGATTCGTCCAATGTCCGAGTGAGAGTTGTTTATATAAGAAATGCGATGGAAATGTGTTGGTGTTTCTTGTACTGTATGTAGACGATATCCTTCTGATTGGAAACAACGTGAAGGAATTGTCGGACGTACGGGTATGGCTATCTGAGCAGTTCGATATGAAGGATCTAGGAGAAGCAGGACACAACCTTGGAATCAGGATCTTTCGTGATCGGAAGAAAAGGATGTTGTGCTTATGCCAGGCATCCTATATCGATACAGTGCTGAAGCGGTTTAGCATGGAGAATTCCAAGAAAGGTTTTCTACCTTGCAGACATGGAATTCAACTATCTAAGGATATGTGTCCTAAGACACAAAAGGAGATAGATGACATGAAGATGGTCCCTTATGCATCTGCTGTGGGAAGTCTCATGTATGCTATCTTTGCACTAGACCAGATATCTGTCATGCCGTGGGCATGGCTGCTAGATATCAGTCAAACCCAGACTGTGACACTGGATTGTCAAGCACATACTCAAGTACCTCGGAAGGACTAGGAGTACATGCTTATATATCAATCGACGACTGTTTAGGTGGGTTACACTGACTCAGATTTTTCATCGGACAAAGAAAAGTCCAAGTCTACTTCGGGTTATGTGTTTAGCCTGGGAGGTGGAGCCATTAGTTGGAGGAGTGTGAAGAAGAAATGCATCTCGGACTCCACCATGGAAGCCGAGTATGTGGCAGCCTCTGAGGCAGCCAAGGAGGCAGTGTGGCTCAAGTACTTCCTGCAGGACTTAGATGTGATTCCCGATTTGCCAGAGGGTGTTACACTTTATTGTGATAATACTGGTGCAGTCGCAAATTCGAGGGAACCACGAGCCCACAAGGCAAGTAAACATATCAACCGCAAGTACCACATCATACGACACTTCGTAAAGGAAGGAGACGTAGTTGTAGCCAGGGTTGCATCGGAAGATAATCTTGCTGACCCTTTCACGAAAGGCCTACCCTCAAATGTTTTTGAGAGGCATGTGGAAGGAATGAGATTACGGTGTATGGCAGCATTGCTTTGAGTATAAGTGGGAGAAATGAGAGACTATGTAATAGAGTAGTATACTTAAAAGCATGCTTTGAGTATAAGTGGGAGATTGTTAGGATTGTATACTGCAAAGCATACTTTATGCTTGTATTACCTAATTTACCTGTTACTACATATGAGAATATTAATTACATTTAATCACATGTTTTGCATATTTATTCACGTTATGGTTATGCAAATAAAATGTCTAATTATTTTATATTGTAGATAATATTGTGTGTTGGTGTCACACGGAAGATCACATTATCGGTGCCTTATAAAATAATATAATAGTTCACAACCTATATAATTATTAGACAAATTATATAAAGGGTTGTAGTGTATGCTTGAGAATAGTTGGTCTTGACTATTAGCATACATTAGCGTATTTGCATACGTTGAACTGGATCGAGGTGAGATAGTGTCTTCTATACTGACTCTAAGAAGAACGAATATCTCGGATAATTATTATTTCTTAATTCTAAGTATATAATATTTAATTGTGTATTTATAATAATTATTGCTTTGATTTACCATAGATGAGAGTCAAAATGATCGACTCAATAAGCCTCGTATCTTGGGCAATAATATTGTTTATACGACAATTATTATTATTACTAGAAATCATGTCCCGACTCATGCGGGTTGATGATGTCCCCTTGAGCGGCTCGATAATGATTATTATATTAAATCCTGTAGGTGGATTTAATTCCGCTATAATAACAAGGTTCGAGTGGTACTACTCTTGGATAAGATATTAATTAATTAAAGCTGTCAGTAGCTTATAATTAATTAATGGGCATTCGATATCTTAAACACGGGAAATAATATATTTAATGAGGAGCTCAATTTCGTAATTTGGGATTTTGGTAGGAAGTGCAATATCAACCTTTTAGTGGACTAAGTTGATATTAATAGATTCATTATATTAGGAAGAGTCCTAATAAGGTAAGGTGAATTTATTGGGAGTCCTTCCATGATCCTCCTTAAGATCCCTAGTAGTAGTCCAAGAGCCTATATATAGGACATAAGGGTGTTGGCCGATTTTACATGCTTTTATGAGGTTGTGTGATCAAATTTTTCCTCTTGTGTTTAATTGTAGATCTAGACTTGTGTCTTTGATTCTACAATTTAGATAACACAACTAATTTTCTAAGAGTGTTTATAAAATACTAGAATGTAAAGAAAAATAAAGTAATCACATACAAGGTGAATTCGGCCGATCCCAAGGTTGTCCAAGAAAGATCCGGTAGCTCGTTGCCCACACAAAGTCCGGGTTAAGGCGGATCATACTCTAGAAGGTCTAAAGGTATAAATACAAGGAGATCAAGACAAAAGCAATCAATACTCTTCAAAAGGTAATATCCTATGATCTTTGGATCTAGATTAGGATATTTTAATTATCAACATATTTAATTAATAAATAATAAATAATATTTAAATTGCTTATTAGTCTTAGTAATTAATTAATTAGCATGCCTAAATAGATCTTATGCTCGTAGATGCGTAAAACGCGATTATCATCTTTCTCAAACTTCGCTTCCGCTGCGTTTTACTTTCCAACAACACCAACCCCAGTTGCTTAACCCAATCCTTACCCAAATCGAGCACACATGCCCTCAACATATCTTCCCGGGTTTGTATCGTGTGCTCGGTCTGTCTATCCATCTGAGGGTGATAGGCTGTGCTAAAATGCAACTGGGTTCCCATAGCTTTATGAACGGCTTTCCAAAAACTGGACACATACCTGTTGTCCCTATCAGATATGATGGACGAGGGAACGCCGTACAGCGTCACGGTCTCCCTGATGAAGATAGTGGCTAAATGTTATGTTCCAGTTGCTTTCTGAATTGGAATAAAATGTGCCGATTTTCATAACCGGTCGACGATAACCCAAATTGTGTCCCTTCCTACCACCGCCATTGGTAACTTGGTAACAAAATCCATCGATGTGCTTTCCCATTTCCACTCTGGAATGGGTAAGGATTGCATGATTCCTGCTGGTCTTCGGTGTTCAATTTTTACTTGTTGGCACGTCATAGATCGGGCGACGAATTTAGCCACTTCCTGTTTCATATTCTTCCACCAAAAACTCTTTCACAAATCTTTATACATTTTGCTCGCTCCTGGATGAATGGAGTAGGCAGTGGAGTGTTCTTCTCTCAGTATAGTTTGCTTCAGCTCGTCATTCGGTGGAATACAGATCCTATTCTTGAACCTCACCAAGTCCCTCTGGATCTTATAGTCCGAAAAATCTCCTTCCTCTATCCTCGCGCCGATCGCATGTAGTTTGGGATCTTCCATCTGTGCTAGACCTATCTTGTTTAGTAAGGACGAGTGTATATTGATTGAGCACAATTGTCCTTGCTTGTGTTGTACCCATACTTCCGTACCGCTTCTCCTGATGTCTTGCTGCAGTTCGAGTTGAACCGTTATGGTGGATAACATTACTTCTTGTGTAGTTTTCCGACTAAGTGCATTAGCTACGACGTTGGCCTTCCCGGGGTGGTAGGAGATTTCCACATCGTAGTCTTTGATAAGCTCCAACCAGCGCCTCTATCTCATGTTTAATTCCCTCTGGGTGAAGATATATTTCAGGCTCTTATGGTCCGTGAAAATCTTGCAAGTAACTCCGTAAAGATAGTGCCTCCAAATCTTGAGGGCGTGTACCACTGCAGCTAGCTCTAAGTCATGCGTCGAGTAATTTGTAACGTACGGCTTCAGTTGTCGAGATGTGTATGAAATAACTCTATCGTTCTGCATGAAAACACATCCAGTCCATGCTTAGATGTGTCCGTATATATCCCTGCGATAGCACTAACACTGGAGCAGTAGTCAGCCTCCTCTTAATCTCGTTAAAGCTCTTGTGACAGTCTGTAGTCCATACAAACTTGGTACTTTTCCTGAGTAGGTTCGGTAGTGGTCTAGCACAGGAAAAAGCCTCGACGAATCTTCGATAATAACCCGCCAATCCTAGAAAACGCCTTACCTCCTTGACGTTCTTCGGCGGTTCCCAACTCATTATCATTTTGATATTTTGTGGATCGACCTTAACGCCCTCTACCGAGACAACATGTCGAGGAAAATTACTTCCGGCATTCAGAATTCGCACTTGGAATGTTTTGCATAAAGTTGGTGTTGCATCAACATGCTCAGTACCTGCCTCAAATGTTCTTCGTGTTCCTGTCGGCTTCAACAATAAATTAGGATGTCGTCAATAAAAACCACGATGCACTTATCGAGGAAATCGATTAAAACTCTGTTCATCAACTCTATGAAAACGGATGGGGCATTGGTCAAACCGAATGATACCACGATATACTTGTAATGTCCATACCTCGATCGAAATGCAGTCCTGGTATATCTTCCTCCTGAATCCTCAATTGGTGATCTTCGGACTGTAGATCGATCTTCAAAAACACAACCGCCCCATGTAATTGATCTAGGATATCATTGATCCTGGGAAGTGGATAACGATTCTTGATAATAACCTTGTTTAGTTCTTTGTAGTCAATGCATAAGCGTAGAGAGTTGTCCTTCTTTTTAACAAAGAGTACCAGCGCGCCCCACGGCGAGGTGCTCTGGCCAATTAATCCCTTCTCCAGCAGATCTTCGAGTTGTATCTTCAATTCTTTCATCTCGGCCGGTGCTATCTTGTAAGGTGATTTGGAAATAGGTCTCCTCCCCGGCTCAAGTTCCATGGAGATATCAACTTCTCGGTGCGGCGGCAGCCCTGATAGTTCATCGGGAAAGACGTCTGGAAATTCAATCACCACTGGGATGTTCACGACCGAAAGTTTTGATGTATCCTATTGGAGAACATAACACCAATAGTACATTTCTCGAGAGTTAGAGGAGACTTCAGATGCAAGAAGACTAAGAGACCATTTTGGACTGAAGTGTTCTCGACCTTTGATAACATCCGTGGTACCGTCGCAAGCCATGATGGAAATATTCAAGTGGTAGGTATCCAATATCGTTCTATGCAATGGCATCCAGTCCATACCTAAAATGATATCTTCATTATGAAGTGGGAAAACCATAAGATTTGTGGTCCAACTATGATCATTGATGCGGATCTAATATTCTCGAATTTCTAGATTGCCGCCTATTCTACTACCCTAGGGTAGCTTAACAGTAAAGGATTTACATGGCACACAAGCAAGATTTAAACGCTCAACACATTCCACAAATATAAATGAATGTGTGGATCCAGTATCAAATAGTACATGAACAGGTTGGGTGTTAACAAGAAGTGTACCTGAGATAGCTGGTGCGGACTGACCATCCGTAGCCCTCAGTTCAAATATACGGGACGGCAATGACTCGGAAAAGAATGAGGTGCCACCACCGTGCCAACGGCCTCGACCGGCACCGTGTGGTGGTGGTTCAGTCTGGTGGGGTGGAGTTCGGTAGTTGGAAGCGGTAGGTGTCCTGGAAGATTGCACACAGCCCTGTTGACTCTAATAGGGAGCTGAGTTCGGTGCAGGGTTGGCCCGCCAGCAGTAACGAGACATGTGTCCACTCTTTCTGCAAGAGAAGCATTTGGTAACCGACTTGCGACACCGGTCCTTGGTATGTCAAGGTACACCACAATTGAATCAGTCTTTACGGTAAGGCCGATAGGATGCACCCTTCCGTTGGTACGAAACCGCTGACTTAAAAGAAGATACGGACCCCGAGCTGTTGATCCCTTACGGAGTAAATGTCTTCTGCTTCTTCGAATTATGTTCGGTGTCAATGTTAACAACAGTACCGGCATATGCTGTGACTACGTCTTCGTACGCCCTCAGAGTCGTGCAGTGTAATCCGACGTCATAGCGTTGTACTTTTTCCGTCAACCTCTATGCAAGGTGACAGATTTGTTGATCTTATGATGGAACCATCTATGAGACGTAACTTAGCTCGGTACGGTAGGCCCGAATGATCTCTGATAATGGAAAATTCTGTGGTCCGGCACTGAAAAAGTCTCTTGCATGAGTGGTTTGGGCTGATATAAGACAGTACTCTCTCCGCAGTAGCCGGGCAAATTCAGCCCACCCGATTACTCAGTTTTCTGGCCTGTAAGTTCTCCACCAGCAGGCAGTAGTGTTGCGTAGCTGATTAATCCCAAGCGGCACCTTTCGGTTCTCTGGACATCCGATCACATCGAAAGCGGTCTCCATTTCAGAAATCCAGTCGTCCACGTGCTTCTCCCCTGCTCCGTCAAACAATGGCGGCCTAGCCTTCAGCATCTCTCCCAACCATCGGTCCCTCCCTGCGTTCTCCTCCACGTTGATGACCGGTATCTGTTCTATTTGGTTGACTTGAGCGATTCCCATGGCAATATCTTGGGCGAGGGCCTGAATGAAAGTCGGGTCCATGCCTCCGGGGTTATCATTCTGGCATTCTACCTCCTGATTGTTTTAATTAATTGGCGGTGGCTGGTCCCCAGATGGAACGGACTCGGCAGTGTTCCTGTTCTCATTCTGGTTAACAGCGGAACCCTGAGCCTCGTTTACTATGCTCCTAGCTCCACGGCGTGCCATTACAGACAATATCAATCTAAGGGCCAGTTCAACACATAGTTATATCTTGAAAATTAAGTGTTGTACCCAAACAGAAAACACACACACTACTTACTCTGCATTCCCATGAGGAGTTACGGTCGCTTGGGGTGTTGGACTTGGATAACTTCGGAAATAAGGAGAAATTTTATTCAAAGTCTATTACAACAGGAACCGACCTCTCTGATACCATTTTATGTAACACCCCCAAAATTTCCCGAGACATTACAGTGCCGTGAATCCCAAGTGGGAGCCACAAGGGTATTTTGGGCAATAGATATTTCAAAGGAATTATTATAAAATGATGAGTCCACGGTTACATAACATGAAACGGAATATTTTTGAAAGAAACATAATTCAAGGCACGATTATTACATAAACGGAGGTTTCGAAAATCAAATTTAAAATATGCGGCGGCAAAACTTTTATTCCAACACCGTTTAAGCCTGACCGGACCCCTCGGGAATGTCCTCCACATATTCAAAAAATTTACCTGGCACGACGAATCATGCCAGACAAACCAGGGTTAGAGAATGAATATCAATAACAATATTTTACAACATGATACACGATTTACAACACTGTGCCACATAACAGATAGAAGATAATTCACAGTATGACCGGCGTTGTCTTTCTCTTTTTAACACATAAACCCCAAGGTCGCACAAGGGTCACAGAAGTATCCACACAGGAATACTGCGGAACGTGGGTGCCCTTTTTAGGTCTTATCCCTCAACACATTTCCACACGGGTACCATTCAGGTTTTATCCCCAACACATCGGCCCATTCATAACACATTTCCTATTGAAAGACAATCGTCGGCATTCATCACACAATGGCACATTCATGTATTACGAATATTTCAATAAAATTAATACTTCTCGAGCAAGAGTTTACTTGCCTTGAATCCGACGGCAAGCGCCTTGTGACAATTTGAACTTCCACGACCGATCGAGTTTAACCTAATCACATAATCCCCGATTAACATTTCGTACGGATAATGATGAATAAACTAGTTTCCCCTTCCCTTTTCTAACCGAATTCTTAACTTAGTTTGATTTTGCCAACACTAGTATCATGCCTCTAAGTTCACAAGAAATACGTATTATTATGTTGTTCAATTCTATGATTAACGATTGTTATAACAATTTGCTCAACAAGATTATCCCCAATCATTATTTCGGTTGACAAAAAACGACCATAGCATAATTGAATTCCATAACTACTAATTCAATTCTCTATTCCGAGTACTTCATTCGGTGGGTTATCGTTTTACACAACGATTTCAATGGTTGATTCTCAATGATAATAACACTATCGAGTTGATCCTCCTAGTGAATTTAACGTTGATAATCATATGGCAAAAATGGGTTACAACTAGTTTAACATAATGTGACGGATTCCTACGCAATTTCTCCTACAATTGATTCGTCAAGTTTACATTTCCAAGATTGATTGAGATGGGGATTTTCTTATATGATTAATACAACGAGATGCATGAAAACGAAATATACGTGCACTGATAGTTTCAATTACTACAAGTTCGTCCAATTAGATTGTCTACGAGAGTTAGCAAACTACCCGAATACCCGTAATCCAATAGGCATAATGACAACATTGAAGAGATAGCCTCAAGGTTTGATAGTCTTACCTTAATAGAGGAATAACAATGAGGAATGATGACGATCCGACAAAGAACCACAAGGAGGAACAAAGAGTGGATCGATTGACCTAAATAATCTTCTCCGGAGCTTGAATAATACCCTCTTCTATATTGATACAAGTGATTTGGGAGGCCAAGAATCGTGTAAGGGTTGGAAAAAGGCTTCAAGGATGTTTCTTAAGAGGTTTTTGGTCGAGGGGAATGAAGGAGGAAGTGTTTTTTTATAACACTCGATCATGTTAACGTACGTTAGAGATCAAGGCTTTACGTACGTAATAGGTGTTACGTACATAATGCCATCCAGTTAACGTGCGTAAAGGCCATCCAGAGGCTACTTCCTGGAATGCCCCCACCTATTACGTAAGTAGGGTGTCATAATGTATGTAAAACACCTCACCATAGTGTACGTTAAGCTTGGAAATTAGCGTGCGCTACGAGCAGTTGACTCATTTGTCTTCTAGACCACCGAAAGTACCCCAATCCGCGTCAAAAGAAAAATTCTGGTCGGAAGACCAATTCAAGCCTTACATACGTAACCAAGTGATGTTAACGTATGTAATGTTACGAAACTAGCGTACGTTATGTATATCTTATAGCGTACATTAGCCACTCAGCGCTTTAGTCATATATCACATTTTAACCATCTCGGAGTGACCACCTTTTCACTCGTCAACAATTCATCGGGGAACAAGGCGTTGGCCACTGTCATATTTGCACTGACGATTGTCCAACGGCGTCAAGGTACATCACCTTCGTTCTATTCACATCACACAATTGTATCTCAATAGCATTTTAAATGAAATCACGTAATATAAAAGGCAACATCACACTATAAGAATTCACATAGTACAAGATATTTAAAGCATGAAATGCCCATGGTATTACAGTTAAACATTTGAGCCCTAAATACTTTCGGTGCATATATCTTTATCTCACAAGGAGTGGAATGTTTGCTCTCAAATGCAAGGACTATTATTCAATATTCCAGACAATGATATACAATAATATAGCAATAACAAATGCCTTATACAAAAGATGTTCATAATTACAATACAATGTTCTTACTCTCTCATCCTTTGAGTGGCATTCGAGGGCGTATTCCTAACATAAGGTACCATAGAACTCTGAAGGTGATGACGGCCATGAAAGATTTGAAGATGTTTAGGAAGCACAGTTGCAAGGATTCCTTACGAATGTGATGGGGAAGACAAGTTCGGAGAAGACGGTGGCTGATGTTCCTATCATCAAGGAGTACCCATATGTTTTTCCCAAAGACTTACTGGGAGTTCCGCCAAGTCGGCAAGTAGAGTTCTCGAATGATTTAGTGCCAGGAGCAGCACCAATATCGAAAGCCGCCTAGAGAATAGCGCCCAAGGAATTACGAGAGCTGAAGGTGCAACTTCATGAACTGCTTGACTCTATATTTATCCGGCCAAGCGTGTCTCCATGGGGTGCGCCAGTGCTCTTTGTGAAGAAGAAGAAGAATGAAAGTTTGAGGAAGTGCATAGACTATTGTGAACTTAATAGACTCACGATAAAGAATAGATATCCACTTCTTCGAATAAAGTACCTATTCAATCAACCTAGAGGACCAGGAGCATTCTCGAAGATATACTTGAGATCCAGATATCATCAACTGAAGATTAAGGATGATGATACGCCAAAGGCAGAATTTCAAACCTGATATGTGTTAGGCGTATTTTTATACGCTTATTTATCATTATTTTGTATTCTTTTTGTGATTAAATCTGCATAAATGAGCTTCTAATGCACTATTATTATATGTTTTGCAGGAAATTGGAGTCCGAAAGCCGAAACGATGAAAAACAGACGAAAACGGCGAATTTTGGCATGGGGCCGCGGCACACGCAGGTGACTAGCGACCCACCAAGTAAACTGTACTCTGAGCCGCGGCACAGATATAGAGAGCCACGGACCAGAAGAAATAAACAGCGCCCAGGCATCCCGCTGTGCCCCATGAGCCGCGGCACAGATTAAGTGAGCCGCGGCCCACAGGGCAGTTTTGACAGAAAGTGCCGCGTTTCTGAGCCGTTTTGGAGCCTGTTCTCGACCTAATTACACGGACGCGTTTTTGAGGCAAAAGAGGATTATAAATAAGGGTTTAAGGTCATAAGGAGAGGATCTTGGAATCTTGGAATCGGAGAATCGCGGAAGAGAGGAATCGAAGACAAAAAGTAGAAGACACCAAGAGCAGAGGGCGGAAGCCAGAAGAACGGAGGAATCCGAGTCTTCATCTGCGTTTGATTTCAATGCTTTCATTCATTATTTCTGTATTTTTATCTTTTAGCATGTCAGGCTAAAACCCTGTTCTAGGATTTTGATGAAACCAAAGTTTTGACGGATTTGCTTTTGATTATCTATATAATTTCCTTTTATGTTGAGTTTTCCCAATCGATTTTAATGCTTTCAATTGTCTGGCCAATAATTGGATTGTTTTAATTACGCAACTCGAATCGGAATAGGAGAGATGGTGATGAACTATTGGTGAGAACCGTTTTATCTTGTGAGATAGGAATATACTCATAGGAACTACGTGGCCTTTTGAGGATTTTGTGCTTTTTGCCTATTGACGAATTAATTCACCTAGGGATAGAGTGCGTTATTCGCCTTTAGAAAAATCTATTGACCTCGGGAGAGGCGGTAGAGTATTTTAGCAATCTTCGCCTTCAATAAATAGGGGAAATCATTAACTTCAGATAATCGAGAGTAAATTCGGATAAACCTAGGTGGATTCACAATCCTAGACTTTTTCATCATTTGATTTTCTTTCTTCGAGCGATCATTTTTCTGTTTATTATTGATTTTCTTTAGTTATTAATTGCAACCCAAATTTCGACTGTTCAAATAAAATTATAATACATATAAATCGGTACTTAGTGATTCAGTCCTCGTGGGAACGATACTCACTCATCACTTTATTACTTGTCTACGATAACGTGCACTTGCGTTAACGAAATATCGCAACAAGTTTTTGGCACCGTTGCCGGGGACTGATTTTTCTACTAATATCGATTTCAGTAATTCTAGTCTTAGTTTGAACATTTTCATTGTTTTTGTGTTATTTTATTTATTTGTTTGTTTTTCCTTTCAGGATTGTTCGGTTAGTGCATGAGAAAATTTGGTAACGAAGGCCTACTACCTTTGGATACCGAACTCGAGTGCACTCTTCGGAGAAACAAAAAGGAGAAACGAGAGTTACCAACCACAGTCACCATGGACGAAAATACCGAAAATCACGGAGGTGATAATCGTGCACAACAAGCTCAACCGGCACTAGCACTTCGCGATTATGCTATGCCTCAAATTAATGCGAACTTTTCGGGGATTCGGCATCCGAAAATTCAGGCAAACAATTTCGAAATCAAGCCTGCGATCATTCAGATGGTGCAAGCGAGCCAGTTTTGTGGTCTGCCGAACGATGACCCCAACGCGTATATCGCGTCTTTTCTCGAGATTTGTGACACCTTTAAAAACAACGGTGTCATCGATGATGCCATCCGTCTAAGGCATTTCCCTTTCTCTTTGAGGGACAAAGCATAATTTTGGTTGAATTCCTTACCGTCGGGCTCTATCACGACATGGGCGGAATTAGCGCAAGCCTTCCTTGCTAAATTCTTCCCACCTTCGAAGACAGCGAGGTTAAGAAACGAAATTACTACTTTTGGTCAGTTTGATATGGAGTCGCTTCACGATGCTTGGGAGCGGTACAAAGATTTGTTACGGAGATGCCCACACCACGGCCTTCCGGACTGGCTACAAATTCAAACATTTCACAATGGATTGAGTGCTTCTACACGCACTCTTGTGGATGCAGCCGCTGGAGGAGCCTTGATGGGAAAAACGATGGCTGAAGCACACTCTTTGTTGGATGCTATGGCCACAAATGCGTATCAGTGGCCTTCTGAACGAGTAATCCCGAAGCAAGTTATGGAAATCTCGAATAATGATCCGATCTCTACATTGTCGGCCCAAGTCGCAGCATTGACGCAGCAACTTCAAACCTTTTCACATGCTCCTTCACCCGTTACCATTGAATCGTGCAATTGGTGTAACGGATCTCACCCTATCACAGTGTGCCAAGTTGGAAACCCTTTCGAGCAGCCCCCAATTGAACAAGCTCGGTTCGTAGGAAATGGGAATCGACAAAACAATTCGTACTCCAACACGTATAATCCGGGATGGCGTAATCATCCTAACTTCTCATGGAGAAACGGACAAAACTCGAACCAACCTCAGTTTACTCAACACCAACAGCAGCCTCCTCCCGCTCAAAAAATCTCTCTAGAAGAAGCAATGGCGAAATTTTCAGCGAGCACGAGTCAGTTCATGGCCCGTACAGAGGCGACCTTGCAGAACCATTCCGCTTCTATCCGCAACTTGGAAGTCCAACTGGGCCAGATTGCTAATGTATTAACAGCCCACCCGGAAGGTACCTTGCCAAGTACGACCGAAACGAATCCCAGAGAGAGTGTCAATGCCATTGGTTTGAGAAGTGGGAAGGAATTGTGCGAGCTGCCCGGGCAGAACAAAAAGAGAAGTGAGGATGAGGAGAATAAAAATTCAGTGACTGAGGAACCACAAGATTTGAGACCCTCGATACTGTTTCAGGACAATCCAAATGCATATGTACCACCCGTCCCGTTTCCGCAGCGATTACAACAGAAAAAGGTGGACAAGCAATTCTCTAAGTTCCTCGATGTCTTCAAGAAACTGCATATTAATATTCCATTTGCCGATGCCTTGGAGCAAATGCCGAGTTATGTCAAATTCATGAAGGAGATGTTGTAAAATAAAAGAAAACTCGAGGAGTATGAGACAGTCGCATTGACGGAGGAGTGCAGCGCTATTCTTCAGAAAAAGCTTCTGCCAAAATTGAAGTATCCGGGAAGTTTTAATATACCATGCACTATAGGAAATCTGACTTTTAATAGAGCGTTATGTGATCTCGGGGCCAGTATTAATCTGATGCCTCTTTCTATTTTCAAGACGCTTGGAATTGGAGAAGCGAAACCGACGACTGTCTCTTTGCAATTAGCCAATAGATCAATCACATATCCAAGGGAAGTGATAGAGGACGTCTTAGTCAAAGTCAATAAGTTCATCTTTCCGGCCGATTTAATTGTGCTTGACATGGAGGAGGACTACGACATCCCAATTATCTTGGGAAGACCATTTTTGGCAACCGGCCGAACTTTAATCGACATGGAAAAAGGAGAACTAACTCTAAGGGTTCAAGACGAGCATGTCACTTTTCAAGTATTTTAATCCTTTCCATATCCAGGTGGTGTTGAGAAGAGCTCGCAAATTGAAAGTGTGGATACCGTTGCGAAAGACACACACCGGAAGAATCGTCGGTCGAAAAACTCAGAATCCGTTTCAGAGGGTCCTGCTTCTAAGAAAAATGTAGAACGAGTTGCTTATCTCAAGCATGTGGACATGCCGTCATCATCAACCGTTCATCCATAAATGAGAAATTCCGATGCTGTCATAAGTTCGTTCGAGAAAAAGGAGAATAAGCTGGACGTAAAACGGAGGCCAAATCATGAGAAAAATGGGTGCTTCGGAAAGTTGGCAAAACCTTTTCGCAAACAACATTGGGTGTCCAAACCAAAAATCGGATCGTTAAGGACCAATGGTCAAAATTCTAAAACACACATTAATGGTTCGATGGACGGGGCGGAGTTCAAATGGAGTTTGCGAAAAGCGAACTGACTTTTCAATAGGTCCGGCTGAAAACTATAAATTTAGCGCTTCTCGGGAGGCAACCCGAGTTTTAGTAGTAGATTTTTGTGTTTCAGTATTTTCTTGCATTTTTGAATTTTTATTTTTCATCATTTTTGCTTTGATTTGCTTATCCCTCTCGTTCTTGACGTGTTCCTTTGAAAATTCTGTGCAGAAAAAGTCCCAGGGGAAAAATTTATGCCTGAGCCACGGCACAAGGCTTGTGAGCCGCGGCACACACAAGTTGAACTAGAAGGCTAAACATCCTGTACTATGTACAGCGGCACAACCTTACTGAGCCGCGGCACACTTGATCGCTGAGCCGCGGCACGTTGCTTCTGAGCCGCGGCACACCGGATGCACAGATATGCCCACGATGCAGTACTTTGTGCCACGGCACAGACCAAGTGAGCCGCGGCACATCAACACTCTGAACCGCGGCACCCGCATTTTGAGCTGCGGCACATGGCGACATAACGTCCACACCCAGGATAACTGTACTCTGGGCCGCGGCTCACTTAAGCTATGCCGCGGCCCCCGTTCGGAATTTGAACAGCCCAGGTATTCTTATAACACGCATTCGGCCGACATCCAGGTAACTTCTCCTCCTCTTCCTTTGCACAGCAATTGGCCGGAATCCTTCTCCCCTTCGTCTTTTTGCATTCTTCAAATCTACTCAAGGTAATTCTCAATCCCTTGTATGAATTGCTTCATGAATTGCGAAAGGTGATGTTGTTCTTCATTTGATGATTGATTAAGTTATTAGTTTTTCCTTTTTCAAAATCCTATCCAAAAAAATCTGAGTTGGGAATATGAAGACGTTGATTGATCATGGATGATTATCTTTCGATTATGAATGAGTTGTTATTGTTTTTTTTATGTTGTTTGTCATGAGGATCAATTGAGGATGTTGTTTTTTGGAATTAAATCAAGCTATTACAATTGTTGTTCTTCATTAGAATCCATGCACACAAGGTGTTTGATGAAATGCTTGAATGAAAAAATTTCTTTGTTAAGTCAATATTTTGAAACTATGTGCAACGAATTCGTCTGGATTTACAGCGACCCCAACCCTTACGTCAATTTTAAACGTGAAATGCTCTATTTTAATTTTCCTTCACAACGGTGCAAGCTCGTTCAACTCTTGATTCATGTTTAGATATCCTTAGCCGAGTAATGTCATTCTCATTTTTGCTTAAGTAAGTAAACTCCGATGTTTATCTTTTCAGGACTCGCTATGGCTAGAACCAAAAAGATTAGCAAAAGGGCGAGGACGCAATCATCCCCCACTCGAGGGGAAACGTCTCAGAACGGATCCGAGCTGGAGGTGCACCAATTCTCCGACCCAGAGATTTATAAAATCTTTAATGAAAAAATCCGCCCTCGACCTCTGATCCCGAAGAGGGGATTCACCCCAGCCCCCCAGGACGGGGAGCTTCTGACCATGATCGACGAGATGGGGTGGGCCCGTTTCGCTGCACCTCCTGAACCGGCGGTGATATCTATTGTGCAGGAGTTTTATGCGAGCGCTTTGTTGAAGCACATTCGGGCAGGGCAGATGATACAACAGTTAGATACTCGGACTCAGGTCGTAGTCCGAGGCATTACGGTGCATTTTTCAGTAGCTACTATTCAGAGGTTATTTGAGCTACCTGTGGTTGATGAGACGGCTTATACGCGAGTTATGGGTAGCCTCACGAAGGAGGCTCTGCTCGAGATTCTTACACAGCCCGACTCCGACTGGGAGAGGCACGCCCCGGCTTCTTCCACCTTCTACTTTAAGAGATCGCACCTCAGTCGGTTCGGGCAACCCTGGTTGTACTTCATCTGCGCACGTATAGATCCCACCTTGCAGATCCGATCTGTTTTTCTCTCTCGAGCCCGTACATTATATGTTATCACCTTCGTGCTGCGTTTCGATGTGTCTCCTCTCCTAGTCCGACTATCTTCCAGTGTATTCAGGGAGGGGCCAAGACGGGGCTGAAGCACCCCTCTCTTATTTGCACTCTTTGCCGGCAGTCGGGGATGACGTGGTCGGATGACGAGCCGATGTTAGCCCCCCAGGGCCCGATCGACCATCGCATCATTTCTCACTTCAATCAGTGGGGAGGAGCACCGGCACATGCTCGGGGGTGAGGATTTCTACTTGATGAGGCACACGAGCAGTCCCCCGGGCCTCTTCTTCTGACGCAGGGGCAGATGGAGTCCAGCCCGCCGCCCGACAGAGAGCACTTTTAGGCGATGTTCGACGGGTTGAGAGAGGAGATGAGGAGAGAGAGAGAGAGCGGAGATGAGGAGAGAGAGAGAGCCTTCTGGCTGCACTGAGAGAGGAGAGGCGGACGGAGAGGGAGAGCATCATTGCTGCCGTCCGAGATGAGACAAGAGAGCAGGCCCGCCGGGCCAACCGGCGTGAGATGAGGCGCTTGGCAGCGAGGGATGCCTACCACCAGGAGCACCTTGCTTCATGGACGGCCCACATTATGCACCCGGACGGGCCATTCATTCCACCTGTTCGGCCAGCCACACCACCCTCCTCGCCGGACGACGCCGGCACCAGTTTGTGAGCAGACTGTAGGGGAGTACTTGACCCGTTTTCTTTTATTGCATATTACATTTTGTGTACATCGAGGTCAATTTACGTCCTAAGTTTGGGGGGGTTTACTTTCTGTTGCTATTATTATTGCTGTACTTATTCGTTTGCACTTTAGTTATCTTTTTGTTCTTAGCCTTGCTTGTCGGGTTTTTAATTGCATTCGTGAATTTTTCGTGCTTCTTTTTGTGTAAAACTGATGTTATGATACTGATTTCTCTCTAAAGAAACGGTTGAGTTTTAGTTGAGTGGTAGTCAGCGATATCTATTTCTGTTAAATCCTCATTTAGGTCCGAAATTTTTTCGTTTTTGTAGAAATCTTAGCGGATAAGAGAGGAGACATACGTGTTTTTCAAATCGTCGTCTATACGTTTGGTTACACATTTTGCGTAGCTAGTCGTCCAGTAACATAAGTTGTGTTGGCACTTGCCTTGAGTTTAGGGTCGGACAGTTTTTCCCAAAGGTCGAGATATTATTTGTTCTATGATGGGAAGTTAGTAACCGGGGGTATTCACGTGACCCGTTGTTTACTCTCGCGTAAAACGACGACCCTGATTAGACTAGTGGTTTAGAGATTTTGCATGTGCCGATGATGGGGAGCCTAGTAACCGTGGGTATTCGCGTGACCCGTTGTTTACTCTCGTGTAAAACAGCAACCTTGAATCGGACATGCGGGAATAACTATTCGAGTTGTTTCTCCGCCGTGGAGGAGAACTTAGTAACTAGAAGCATCTATGTGCCCCATGAGTGTCTTTTGCGTCAATCGGTTCCCCAACACATGAGAATGGAATTCCACCCTAGGATTATCCCGATGAAACATCCCGAGATCCGAACCTAGTGGTTAACTCGAATCACCTTATTGACCGTATATAAGGGAATATTGTCCGAAGGTTATTTTTGATAATGAAACTCTTGAAATTTTTGCCACTAGACTGTGGAATTGGGCGAGTTAGCTTGTTTATTTTAACCCTTCATATTCGCAGTTGATTAAATTCACGCTTGTTAATCTTTGAGCTCGATTTTCTTCTTGAACGATTGATTATGACTGAAATTGGTTACTTTGTGGAATCAGTGTCCTGGATGCAACTCACTATTACGATGCTTGTATTATTCTTTGAGATTTTCAGGATAGTATTGATTAGGTTAAGCACTATGAGTTGCACGATTATTCACGATGTTCTTTTGTTGAAATTGATTATTTTTGCTTGAGGACAAGCAAAGGCTCAAGTTTGGAGGTATTTGTTAGGGGTATTTTTATACGCTTATTTATCATTATTTTGTATTCTTTTTGTGATTAAATCTGCATAAATGAGCTTCTAATGCACTATTATTATATGTTTTGCAGGAAATTGGAGTCCGAAAGCCGAAACGATGAAAAACGGATGAAAACGGCGAATTTTAGCCTGGGGCCGCGGCACAAGGCAAGCGGGCCGCGGCACACGCAGGTGACTAGCGACCCCCCGAGTAAATTGTACTCTGAGCCGCGGCACAGATATAGTGAGCCGCGGCCCAGAAGAAATAAACAGCGCCCAGGCATCCCGCTGTGCCCCGTGAGCTGCGGCACAGATTAAGTGAGCCGCGGCCCACGGGGCGGTTTTGACAGAAAGTGCCGCGTTTCTGGGCCGTTTTGGAGCCTGTTCTCGACCTAATTACAGGGACGCGTTTTTGAGGCAAAAGAGGATTATAAATAAGGGTTTAAGGTCATAAGGAGAGGATCTTGGAATCTTGGAATCAGAGAATCGCGGAAGAGAGGAATCGAAGACAAAAAGCAGAAGACACCAAGAGCAGAGGGCGGAAGCCAGAAGAACGGAGGAATCCGAGTCTTCATCTTCATTTGATTTCAATGCTTTCATTCATTATTTCTGTATTTTTATCTTTTAGCATGTCAGTCTAAAACCCTGTTCTAAGATTTTGATGAAACCAAAGTTTTGACGGATTTGCTTTTGATTATCTATATAATTCCCTTTTATGTTGAGTTTTCCCAATCGATTTTAATGCTTTCAATTGTCTGGCCAATAATTGGATTGTTTTAATTACGCAACTCGAATTGGGAGAGGAGAGTTGGTGAGGAACTATTGGTGAGAACCGTTTTATCTTGTGAGATAGGAATATGCTCATAGGAACTACGTGGCCTTTTGAGGATTTTGTGCTTTTTGCCTATTGACGAATTAATTCACCTAGGGATAGAGTGCGTTTTTCGCCTTTAGAAAAATCTATTGACCTCGGGAGAGGCGGTAGAGTATTTTAGCAATCTTCGCCTTCAATAAATAGGGGAAATCATTAACTTCAGATAATCGAGAGTAAATTCGGATAAACCGAGGTGGATTCACAATCCTAAACTTTTTCATCATTTGATTTTCTTTCTTCAAGCGATCGTTTTTCTGTTTATTATTGATTTTCTTTGGTTATTAATTGCAACCCAAATTTCGACTGTTCAAATAAAATTAGAATACATATAAATCGGTACTTAGTGATTCAGTCCTCGTGGGAACAATACTCACTCATCACTTTATTACTTGTCGACGATAACGTGCACTTGCGTTAACGAAATATCGCAACAATATGAACACTATGAGTTTATAATGATACCATTTAGTTTGGCTAATGCGCCAGCAATATCATGGATCTCAGGAACCATGTTTTTCAATCTTATTCGGATCAGTTTGTCATCATGCTCATAGATGACATACTTATGTATTCCGAGAGGAAGGTTGAACATGAGCAACATTTAAGAATAGTGTTGGGACTACTTCATAAGGAGAAGTTGCACAAAAAGTTTAGCAAGTGCTAATTTCGGATTAACCAAATTGCATTTCTTGGACACATTGTAATTGCCCAAGGAATCGAGGTTAACTGGTTAAGGTAGAGGCAGTCAAGGATTAAAAGGTATCGAGTAATGCAAATGGAGTTTGCAGTTTCTTGGGTTTAGAGGGTTAATATCGAAGATTTATCAAGGGATTTTTTAAGTAGTTGCATCGATGAATCGTTCAACAAGAAAGGAGAAGCATTCTTGCGGAAGGAGAAATGCGAAGAGAGTTTCCAAGAACTCAAACGAAGATAGTTTTGACTATTCTCAATCAAGAGAGAACTTATCATTTATACAACGCATCTAAGCAACACTTGGGGTATATGTTGATGCATCATGGTAAGGTAGTTGCATATGCTTCAAGACGACTAAAACCGCATGAGGTGAACTACCCTGCTCATGATAAAGGTAGTCAATGATTGGAAGGTACCGAGTAATGCGAATGAAGTTTGTAGTTTCTAGGGTTTAGCCGATTATTATCGAAGATTTATTGAGGGATTTCAAAATATAGTTGCACCGATAACTCGTTTGACAAGGAAACTAGAAGCATTCTTCTGGAACTAGAAATGCTAAGAGAGTTTCCAAGAACTTAAACGAAGATTGACTGGAGCACCAGTTTTGACTATTCCCGATCCGAAAGAGAGAATTCGTCATCCACAATGATGCATCCAATCAAGGCAAGGTAGTTGCCTGTGCTTCAAGACAACTAAACCGCATGATCTGAACTACCCTACTCATGATTTGTAATTAGCAGCGGCAATTTATGCCTTGAAGATTTGGAGGCATTACCTGTATGGAGGTAAATTTAAATTTATACAGACCATAAAATTCTAAGGAATTCAATATGAGGCAACCTAGATGGCTAGAGTTGGTAAGTCTACGACTGTACTATTTATTACCATACAGGTAAAGCATACATAGTCACCGATGCACTGATCTGTAAGGTGAGAGGAGACATAGTTTGTATGCTAACACAAGAGAAAAGTATGGTCAAGGAATTTGCAAGAATAAACCTTGAGATAACTATACCATCCAATCTGGTGGAGTCACTATTGGCTATCTTGATGGTATGACCAACCTTGAGGGAGAGGATCAAGAAAGGTCAAAGACAATATGATTTTTTGGTCAAGATGAAAGAATGTACTCTTTCAAGAGAAAATAAGGGATTCGGTGTGTCCAAAGATAGTACGATGTACTATGGAGGAAGAACTTGTGTGCCCAAGTTGTACCAAGACCTTAAAGGGATATTTTAGTGGTAAGGTTTGAAGAGAGATGTGGCAGACTTTATCAGAAGGTCTATAGTCTGTCAGCAAGTGAAGGAAAAACACCAACGTCCCTTTGGATTGCTCAAAATCGCTTCATATTCTGGAATGAAATTGCGAACATATTATGATGGACTTTATGGTAGGTTTTCCTCGAAATTGCGAACATATTATTTCGTCTTTGGTGCAATTTTCTAACAACAACAGTTTTCAGTTGACGATTGGTATGGCGGTATATGAAGCCTTATATGGTAGGAAGTGCCGATCACCTATATATTGGGATGAAGTAGGTGAAAGTAAAATTTTAGCTCCCAAGATGATTAAACAGACAGTATGTGTGGTTGACAAGATTCGTGATAGGATCATGATATCATAGGGTCGTCAAATGTCTTACGCTGACAAGCGTAGGAAAGATCTCGAATTTTGTGTTAGCGATAAGGCATTTCTGAAGGTATCTCCCACCAAAGGAACTATTCGTTTGATTCGACGAGCAGTTGAGACCGAGATATGTGGGACCATTTGAGATTCTTGAACGAATTGGAGAGATAGATTACCGTTTGAAATTGCACCCAAAACTTTAGGCCATGCGCAACTTTTTTCACGTATAGTTGTTAAGAAAGCATGTGCATGACCCAGGCCACCTCATCCGCTATATCGCCTTGGAGGTGAACAAAGATCCTACCCATGAGGAACAACCAAAAGTTGTTCTCGACTGAATAGTTCACCAGTTGAGCAACAAAGAGAAGGTGTTCATCAAAATCCAATGGCGTAACCATAATAAAGACGAGGCCACTTGGGAACGCGAAGAGGAACTTCAAGCTCGTTATCCAGATTTCTTAAATCGAGGTATGTCATTTATTTTCGAGGACAAAATTTTTTTTCTAATAGGGATAGGATGCAATACCCACCATTTCATGATATAATATTACTATTATATTAATACATGCATTTTCATATAATTTAGTCTCGTTACATTTAATCAACCATTGAGTGATTAATTATTTTACAATTATTTTCACTTCACATGCAAGTCAATACATTAATCTCATTTAATGAGGTCATGTAGTTTCATAATATTTCACAAGTTTTAAGCCCAAGTCAGGCTTATCAGTTAATTATAAGAGGCATTTAATGAGAATTATTAATATTAGTATGGAGTAACTACATATTCCACCATGTTGAATGGATCCAAATCAGACTACTACCAACAGCTTGAACAATTGCAAATTCGTTCAAAAGTCAACACCTGATGTGGTATTGGGTGTTGATGTAATTGTTCAAACAAGCATCCACATTAGCATTTAGTTTGAATAACTACAAATTCGTCCGAAAGTCAACATCGGAGGTGAAATTTGGGTGTAGATGTAATTGTTCAAACTGTGGATACTATTATGTAATTGGACCAAACAATAAGAGTATTTTATGTAATTCGTCCATATTAGTCTTTATTATTATTAGTAGTAGTATTAATAACAATAGTAGCTTTATTCAATTTAAAGCTATATTAATATTAATATTAATATTATTATTATTATTTATGACATTGGTAATTACCTAAAGCCAAATAGATTTTAATTATAATTTAATTTTTATTTAGGCTCAAATCATTTTTCTAGCCCAATAATTATTAATTAAATTTCATTAGGCCTATTATATTTCTTACCCCATTAGGTCTTTCCTACCCATTAGGCCCCATAAGAATTCATATTCCAATATTATTTTCTACATAGATCAACAAAGAAAATTTCAAACTACCTCAAATTCTACGCTCCTAATACTATTTAAATTCTTCATCCTGACCCAAACTAAGTGTATAAATAATACTCCCTCCGTACCTTAAGTATATGCACTTTTTATCATTTTCGTCGGTCGCTAAAGAGTTGGCACACTCCATTTTTAGTAAAATCACTTACCCTTTCTTTCTATAAAATCATACACTCTCTCCACTCGACACCCCACTTCTTTCTATAAAATCATACTCTATCTTCACTAAACACACCTTTTATTAAAACCAGTGTCCCATCCAAGTGCATATACTTAAGGGACGGAGGGAGTATAAATGTAAAGGTAAAATACATCCAACATAAGTCTCCAATAAATAAAGACTGTCACTGTTATAAGCTTGAGATAAAAGAGAGAAAATGATAGAGAGGATGAATACTGTGTATCACCTTATGAGGGCCAAAGGCCTTTATTTATAGGTTCACATCTAGTGTTTCGGAGGTATAAAGGTCATTCATTAATAAATATATTAATTACAACACTCCTCCTTGAATGACCTTTAATACATGCTGCCTCATTAAAACCTTGTCGAGAAAACCCAGCAGAAAAAAAACCGATCGAAGGAAAAAGAGTACAGCTACTCCCCTTGAAATTGATTGCATAAGATATTTGAGTTGACGCATTCCGATCTTGTGTAGCAGTCTTCTGAATATTGATGTCGGCAACGCCTTTGTGAATAAGTCCGCCACATTATCACTTGAGCGAATCTGTTGAAGATCAATTTCACCATCCTTTTGCAGATCACGCGTATACAAAAGCTTGGGAGAAATATGCTTTGTTCTATCACTTATGATATAGCCTTATTTGAGTTGTGTAATGCAAGCCACATTATCTTCATACAATATAGTTGGATTCTCCTTTGACGTAGTTAATCCACACAACTCTTCAATGTGATGTGCCAGATTTCTCAACCATACACATTCTCGACTTGCTTCGTGGACTGCAATTATTTCAGAATAATTTGAAGATGTTTATGTTGTGGTTTGCTTCACATATTTCCAAGATATAGCAGTTTCTCCACGTGTGAATACATAGCCTGTTTGTGATTTAACCTTATGCGGGTCCGAAAGATAGCCTGCATCTGCATATCTCACTAGAGAACATGCAGCACTTTCCAAATAATATCAACCAAGGTCGATGGTAGCCTTTAGATAACATAAAATATGTTTTACACTATTCCAATGTCTTATAGTGGGTGCAGAGCTATATCTTGCCAGGAGATTTACAGAAAACGCTATATCTGGTCTATAAAATTAGCCAGATAAGTTAATGCACCGATTGCACTGAGATATGGTACTTCCGGACCAAGTATTATTTTTCCATCCTCGAGTGGTCGAAATGGATCTTTAGTTACATGAAGCATTCTAACAACCATGGATGATGTAAGCAAATGTGCTTTATCCATGTAAAAATTCTTTAACACCTTTCCAGTAAAAGATGATCGATGAATAAATAGTCCTCCATCGACATGGTCAATGAAAACCCAAACAGAACTTCATTTTTCCTAAATCTTTCATCTCAATTTTATTTTTTATAGTTTGAACTACAGGTGCAAACACCTTTCACTTTTCCAAGAAATTTAATTCAGCCTCTATGGCTTTTTTCCATTTTGGCCAATCATCTCTATTTCGACAGTCTTCAATAGAGTTCAGTTCAGGATCCTTATTTAAAACTTCACGAGTCATATTAAAGGCAAACATATCATCCATGATAACATTTTTCCTCTCAAATAATTTACTAGAAGATGAATAATTTATTGATATCTCATTATTTTCAGACCCTAATAGTTCTTCAGGAATTATATTACATTCATTTGATTGATCAATCATCATTCCTATTTGGTTCTTATCTTGCACCTTCCTTTTTCTAGGTACAAAGTACTTTGAACCAATTGGCTGCACACGCTTTTGACGTACTTGTTGGAATATTCGATTTCATATAATCATAAATAGGTTTTGATGATGAGTTGATGATGAGCAAATGATGAATTGATGATGTTATCGATCAAAGAAAACAACATTAGAACGAACCAAACAATAAAGAAGTCGAAGACACTCGAAACGGAGGGAAAAGCAAACAAGTGATGTTTAACAATGCTAACGTACGTAGTATACATAGTATAACGTACGTAATGGAAAGTTACCTGAAGGCAGGCGAGTGCAAACAACATGACTTAACATACGCAACACATGGAGAATAACGTACGCTAATCATAGCAGCTAACGTACGTAATATAGATCAAATAACATACGTAATGAAGGTGTTACGAATTCAAACAAATGATCCATTGGAAGAATTCAAGCCGTTGTGACGTCACGGCATACGCAATCATATCAATGGATATCTGAGAAGTATTTAACATACGTAATACGTATAGTGATAACGTACGTAATGGGAGAGACAGAAACCACTGGAATACTTCGTATGAAGCTTAACGTACGTAACAGTGCTTAACGTACATAATGGATAGTACTTAACGTACGTAATGTAGGCAGCATGGGCTAACAGTTAGGTGAGGCTTTATGACTATAAATACCAAGGCATATGGTATTATTAATAACAACAACTATAAGCAAATCACATATTGATCAGATATCATTGTATACATCTTTGTTGTTGTAATTGTGCTTAATTGATAAGTGTTTGAGTGTTCATATATGAAAACATACACGAGAGGAAAGATACGGATTGTAGATGGATTCGGTGTTATTAGGATCGTTGATCCGGCATTATTAGAATCATATATAAATCCAACAGAGGTTTATCTAGTACCAATAGAAAGGTAGATAGGTTTCTTCCTTGTCCAATAGAAAAGAAAAACGGTTTATCTTGGGCCGACATAAAGACAAGAGTGTAATGGTTTATCTCGGACCGATAGAAGATGAGGTGAAAAAGGTTGATCTTGAGCCTATAGAAAAAGGTATGGAGATAGGATGTAGACACGTTTGGCCGAACCTCTATAAATATTTTGTCATTTATATTCCGCAAGTTAATTACGCTTCCGCAACGCAAAAGCGTTTGAAAACTCAACTCCGCAATATTATCCACCATTTTAAGTGGAGTGCCAATTTTCCAACAATTGGTATCGGAGCAGTTTCTCTTGAAAGCGGCTTAACATCCAAGGAGAAGAAGATCCTATAGGGTTTCAATTTGCCCCGGTCGAAGGTCTTGCCTTAAATCGACCTCCATTTTTTAATGGATCGAATTTTATGTGGAAGAAGAAAATATGTGTTTTCATCCGAGCCTACGACATCGAGCTTTGGAAGGTTATTTGCCTAGGTCTGAAAATACCTACAAAACCGGACGGCTCTCTAAAAAGCATTATCCCTCTGTGGATCAAATGGAACCTTTCTGACATAAAACCAATTTGTGTGAATGGCCTAGAGCTACAGTCAAGTCTATCAATCTTTGCAAGCGAGACAGTATTCGGTTAGTTAAAATCAAGTTGTGTATGCCTTGATTTTATTAAACATTTATTAAAACCTGGGTTTTTACTTCTTGTATTTATCATTTTATTACTGCATGTCATTGTTGTATACTTATTATAAAAAAAACCTGTAAGCATCAAGCTACATGAGATCACTTAGTTGTTGTACTTACAGCAACTTACATTAGCCTTCCGCTATGCATAGTTCAAACTTTGAAAAAGAGTACAGCTTAGTCAACCCCCTTTCTAAGCTGTCACTAACGTATACCGTGACCAACAAGTGGTATAGGAGTAGTTGGTTCTATAAAGAATTATCAATTTTTAACCTGAACCAGATCTATAATCACAAGCTTTCAAAACGACATTTTTTCTCTGTGGCACTCGTCCTATATTTACTGACATGGATACATCTATTATCAATAAAGTTCCTATGTTCCCAATTAACAAATTTGATGATTGGAGAATCAGAATGGAAGCACACCTGGCTGCCATGCATGAAGAGATTCTCTTCGTCATACAGGAAGAACCTAACCACTACCACTGCATAGGTCGAGTAGGATATCTCAACTGTCTGAGAGGTATGACTACATGCATATGGAGGAACTGGGTCTCCACCAAACATATGGTAGCAATTAGTATGATCATAAGTTATATGAACAAGTGATGTACATGTGGACTCCTCGAAATGGCGTGAGGCCATGGAAGCAGAGATAGACTCGATCCACACAAATCAAGTCTAGACTTTGGTATATCGACCAGAGGGCATAGTGCCTATTAGGAATAAGTGGATATTCAAAATAAAGAGTGATGGGGATGGTAACATAGAAGCCTCCAAAGCTAGGCTTGTGTCTAAGGGTTATACCCAGAGAGAAGGTATCGATTATCATGAAACCTTTTCACCAGTTGCCATGATCAAGTCTATTTGTATGATGCTTACCATAGTTGGCCACTATGATTATAAAATAAGGCAGATGGACGTGAAGACGGCGTTCCTCAATGGATACCTCAAATAGGAAATTTATATGGAACAGCCTATAGGCTTCGTGCCACTATCGATATTCATAAAATTTGCAAACTTCAGCATGCCATTTATGGACTGAAGCAAGCTTCGCAAAGTTGGAATCATTGTTTTGACGAAGCAGTCAAGGAGTTTGACTTGGTGCAAAATAAAGATAGCCTTGTGTTTAAGGAAGGTTAGTGGGAGCAAGATCCCATTCCTAGTATAATATGTAGATGACATTCTACTAATAGAAAACGACATTGGGTTGCTCAGTTCTATGAAATCTTGGCTTTCAAAGATATTTTCCATGAAAGACTTGGGAGAAGCTTCTTATATTATGGGTATTCGCATCTATAGGGATAGAGCAAAGATAATATTACGACTTTCCCAAGCCCTCTATATAAAAAAGATCCTAAAGAGATTTAGGATGGAAGATTCTAAAGAGGGTTCTTACCTATGCCACATGGTTTAAAACTCTCCAAAACTATGTGCCCTCAAAGCAAGGAAGACATGATGGAGATGAGACATGAACCCAATGCATCGGCCGTGGGTAGCCTAATGTACGCAATATTGTGCACGATACCGGACATTGCATATGTTGTGAGTGTAGTTAGTCGGTTTCAAGCAAACTCGGATAAAAACATTGGACAGCCGTAAAGAACGTTCTAAAGTACCTTAAACCGAATAAAAAATGGTTCTTACATATGGTGGTGGATAATTGAGAGTGGATGGGTTCACGAACTTGGATTTTGGTGGTGATACGGACAAAGGAAAGTCCATTTTAGGGTACATATTTACTCTGAATGGAGGAGCAATTTTGTGGATGAGTTCCAAGCGAACTGCAACTGCACATTCCACCTACCAGGATGAGTACCAGGCAGCCTCGGAGGTGTCAAGGGAATAAATTTGGATCAAGAAGTATCTTGAAGAAATTCAAGTGGTCCCATGTGCAAAGCTGCCGGTGCCACTTTACCACGAAAATGAAGGAGCTATTACAGATGCTAAAGAACCTAGGTCTCATCATAAGACCAAGCATATTGAGAAAAAGTATCATATCGTTAGATAGATGGTGAAGAATAGATACACTGAACTGCATAGGGAAGACTCAGCAAAAAACCTTGGTTACCCACTTACCAAGCCACTATCACAAATTGTCTCCGAGCGACATCTGAATAATATGGGTATTAGATATCACAATATGTGTCATTGAGTGCAAGTGGGAGATTGTTATTGTATGGCCTCGAATGTCACTCTGAGGATAAGAGAGTTGGGGCATTTATATGTGATTACGAATTCATTAATAAAAGACAGTGATTATTTCTTTATTTATTGTATATCATTGACATTCTTGGTTTGGTAAATTAATATTAATAATTCCCGTGCTTTTGAGTAGAAACTTTTTACTCCTTATAAGATATGGAGTCTTGCACTGGAAATGTTTAGAACTGAAATTGCTTAACTTAGCCACAAGTCGATAAAACTTAATTGGGCGTTATGTTTTAATGAAGATTTTTATGTCGTATACTTGGACATGTTCATGTCTTCACTCAGGAGTAGTGGGAGCATTCGGTATAGGTATATTAATTGGATTATTATACACGGATACAACTCATTTCAATTCGGTCATAGGGATTTCACTTTATTGTAGTCAATGATTGAATCGTAAGGTTATGATAGGTATGCGTGAACCTTTGACTTGAGGGTTCGGTATGACTTGAGGATTCAGTAGAAGATGTGCTTGTTTCATTAAGTAAGTCATTAGAGTAGTTCTACCCAATCACCTGTTGGTAGGGATAAACCTCGAAGTGCAACTTAATGGGCAAGCAGTAGTCTTTACTGAATACCAAGAAAAGATTCTTTCTCCTGTAAGTGAACAGGATAATAACCTATGCGGTTAGTGGCAAATAAAATCAAAACAATTGAGCTAGTTGTATTTGATATAAGAGAGTTCTATGATCTTGATTTGCACTAACACATGCATTTAGTCAAGTATAGATAGGGTTTGACTTAATCGTGACCCTAAAGCTTGATTGGGACATATGATTGAAGGGTTTATACGTGTACAATATTCATAATAGGTTTTGGAATGATTTACATCCATCGTTTTCAATCGGGTTGCGGTGTGAGCCACAGACTGGATAAGTGTTCCTCACACTCGGATAAATTAAATTGGTCAGATGAATCAAATAAATACTGAGCAATTAATTTAATTCAAATATAATTATTTCTGGGAGAAATTAATTATATTGTACTTGATATAACTAATTAATTAATTATATTAATTAATTAATTTAAATACAATATGACGGACCAAGATTTATCTATTGGACTAGATACATGGGGTCCAGAATACGGACTAAATGGTTGGATCATTTATTACTTAATTTGGCCGCCCCCCTCCTCTGACACCATCACTAAGTCTCCACCTTAATTGGTGGAAGACTAACGCATTTTAAAGTCTTTACTGCATATGATTGTTTTCATTTTATTGGAGAAGACTGAAAAAAATGGTGTGGTGTATATATTATAACACCACCACATTTTGAGTAAAGGTTTACGGAGAAAAACAGAAAGAAAAGAAAACAAAGTTGGGAACTTTGCTTATGTTCTTGTTTTTGAGAGATTAAGGCATACTCCATTTCTTCTTATAGCCATGTTCTTAGAGAACGAGAAGAAAGAGTTTTTTCCAAGCATTTCTCCGACGCGTGAATTGTAGTGACGTTCGGCGTTTTCAGCATTGGAATTTCCAAAAGCTTCACGGATTGTATTCGTGCTCGTCATCATCATATTAAAGAAGTCGGGTCTACGAGGGTATGATTTTGATTCTTTTATTTATTAGTTTATACGATATTTGATCGATCCTCTTTAGGAGTTCGGATGAGCATGGTTTGTGTGATTTTATTTCCGCTGCATATTCGATTTATAGCCCGAACTCCAACAGTCTCGCCTCTCAACTCTTCCAGAATTATTTCGCTCACGGGCTTGTGAAAAATCACATTATCCTCTTCCAGGAATCGGGAATTGGTGCTAACATTGACCTTTGATCCTTGGGACTCTAGAACAAGCACCCTTCGTTCCTTAATATATCATACAAACATTCGTACCTCTGTACAAGGTCCCAACTTATCAGCATCCTTTTTCAAAATATGTGTTGGAGAACCCCAAATCCGAACATGTCCTCAACTGGGCTTCCACCCACTCTACAGTTCTGTGGGTGTTTTTGGAACTAATTCGAATGCACTAGGTTTAGTATATATGCCGCTCTTTCCAAGGCGTACCTCCATAACGAAATAGGCAAATCTCAGTAACTCATCAATGACCCAACCATATCTAAAAGAGTTCGGTTCCTTCTCTCAAGAACACCACTTTGTTGTGGAGTTCCCAGTTTAGTGAGTTGGGATTTAATCCTCTCATTTTTCAAGAAATCTAAAAAATCTCCACTAAGATATTCACCACCACGATCGGATCGTAGTGACTTGATACTCTTCCCATGATGCGTCTCTAGTTCGGCCTTGAAATCTATGAACATGTCAAAAGCTTCATACTTACATCGCATCAAATAGATGTATCTATATATCGAACAATCGTCTATAAGCATGATGACGTATTCGAAACCACCCCTAGCCTGGATGTTCATTGGACCACATACATTAGTATGAACCAATTCTAACATAGTCTGAGCATGATTTACCTTAGCCTTATAACCCTTTTGGTCATTCCACCTTCCAGACAAGATTCACATATTGGAAATGACTCAACCTAGAGTTCATCCAATGGACATCATCTACCAATCTTTGAATCCTTTTAAGGTTTACATGATCTACACAAAAATTCCACAAACATGTTTGATTTATGCTTGAAGGTTCTTTTCTCTTTTAAGGATTATACAAAGAGTTGAGCGATTATTTTAGTTTGGTGTATTAATGATATATAGTCTATTAGTATAGATACCTTAACAAATATATTCAGCGTTTATTCTAATAATAGCATCATCATCTAAATAAACTGAATAACCATCACAACTTAATTTAGAAACCAAAACGAAATTCATTCTAAATTAGGTACTAATAGTATATTATTTAGGACTAATATCTGACCACTAATTTTAACCGCATGACTCCCACTGCTACAACCATAAGCCTGGAATAATTGCACCAGTTGATGGTGACCTCTCCCGCACTAAGCTGTCTGGTTACCTGAAAACCATGCGAGTCAAAGCAAACATGATCAGTAGAACCTGAATCTATTATCCATAAAGTGGTAGAACAGGCTGCCAAAAATATTTTGACTATTAGTGCACGAGACGTTCCTTTCTTAGGAGTACGACAGTCCGCTTTAAAATGTCCTTTCAGACTGCGCATTTAGCACTTGTACTTTGGCTTTTCTTTCCCCTCAGGCTGAGGAACCTTGCTTTTCACCTTGAAGGGTGCCACTTTCTTCTGGCCCACATTCTTCTTCCCCCACTTGGGTTTAGAAGTCGAAGCACCAGGTAAACTGCCTAGAATCATATCGACATGTGTTTCTGCATTGATAGTGGCCCTAAGATATCAAGTGCGTTTGGATGGAAATTATCTTTAGAATATGATCTCTTACCAGGATTTCTTCAGGCATCTGTGTTGTCATCAAGACCCTTATAGCATTTTGCATAGCCACCCAGTTCTGATGACCCAACATCTCGTCGAGATTTTTCACCATTCACACGGTCGTGCCCATACTCTGATACTGATGCTGCAATATATTTGCTAAAGAAGCCATGATGTAACAGCAAGCCATCTCATCATATTTATTCCATTTGCGATATTCTTTCACCTCATCATATGTCGAATCCGCATCCGATTCCAATGGGCATTTCTCAGTTAGAACAAACTTATGTTCTTCAGCAGTTAAGACAATATTAAGGTTACATTTCCAATTTCCAATCATCAAAGTTAGTGCCATCAAGTTTGTTTATTTGAGAATAACAGAAAGTCGATTGAAGACTTTTGAGATAAAATTAAACATTCATCACATAATGCATAGCAAAGTATATTGAAAAACCTCAAAACACAATATATATGCTAGTAACCAACACCTCGAAAAAATCGCATATGTTAGCCATGATCAAGTGGACATTTACATGCACATTTTTCAAGTAGAGTTTTACGTCTTTAATTCTACTATCTAATCAATTTGCATTATGACAAGTAAAATTAATAGTTGGTTCCTCTTGGCCATGTATTAATTAACATAGACTCTTATGGGAACTTATAATTAATTAATACACCTAAATAAACACCATAATTAACAACCTTAAAACATTAGCTTTTAAATAATAGTCCTGCATATGGAGAGGTCTTATCATGAAAAATAATATTTAATTTTTTTATCATTTGAAATTTAAAACCAGTGAATCTATAAGTAGCACATCTGATATGGAGGAAGGCCCCTATGTCAACGCGTATGCTAATTATTTCATAATTTAAATTAATTATGGAGGTCAATTTGATTTTATTTAAAAAATAAATCAATTTAATCACTTAGTTACTTTGTCTTAAGATTTTTAATTTACTCGTCCTAGCATGCAAGAAAACATATCACCCGTACATTTAAACATGGCATACATTCAAAACGGTGAAAACCAAGATAAACGTAAGGAAGATTAAATATCCAATTATCATGGTCTTCGTCCCTGAATTGATTCTGAGAAAATCTTTGAACCGATCTCCCACTGGATTTTCAAAATTAAAATTTTCACTTTTATGCCAAATTAATTATTCATTTTATAATCCTAGATCTCAGGCGGACGAAACGAATGACGGTGAAACGAACCGGACCAAATATCGGACGACCCGAACCTAACCGGCAAACCGTCTGGATCAGCCCGCCCTCGGCCCACGACATGCAACTCGCATTGCTCGGCGGCGGCCATGTCTTTGCCGGCAGTGCCCCAGCTTTCGTCGCGATTGTCTTGTCCAAAGAATCCGGTTAGCCTCGCTCTATTTCTTCACGATTTTGACTTTTCCAAATTCGAGTACATTTTCATACAAAAACACATCGAATTATAGCAAAATTACACGAAAAATAAAATCCTAGATCTACTGATGGATCTTCTCACGGGAAAAACCATACATCCCTCAAAATTGGGCCAAACCAATAATTTCATAAATAATAAGAAAAATTATTCACATAACCCTGATAATTGGATCATATTTCTCTGCAAGAAAACTTCTGGCAAAATATTCCAATATCACAATACATGAATATTTAAATTGCTAGCAATTGTCTCTAATACCACTTTTTGAAATAAAATGCAGCAGAAGCGAAGTTTGGAATAAGTTTATAAATAAGTTTCACACGTCCACGAACACAAGATCTATTTAGGCATGTTAATTAATTAACAACTAAGATTAATAAGCAATTTAAGTATTATTATTTATTTAATAATATTGTTGGTGAAAACAAATATCTAGTCTAGATCACGAGCTCATATGATATTTACATTTCAAGCAAAGTGGTTGTTCTTGATCTCTTCCTCAAAATTTTCTAGATTATATCTACGCCTTAATCCAGACATTGTGTATGCAACGAGTTACCATATCTTGCTTGACTTGAAATTAGATCGGCCAATGTGTTTGTTCCTCATAACCAATGATTTTTCTGTTTCTTCAAGTAATTTTGATTACTACCAAGAGTAAAAATATTATCTCAATTGTGGAATCATAGACATAAGTCATGATCCACAATCAAATATTTAGAATAAAAAATTGAAATTCCTTGTGTGTGGAATTAGTGATGGGTCAAATCCCCTCCCAATTATCCTATTTATAGGCTTTGGGCTAATCCACGAATCTTGAGGAGGATTAGGATTAGGACTCTTAGTATAACTCAACCTTCCATATTAAGCCCTTCCTGATATGGTTGAGTTTACTAATACCACTTCAATCCAATAAAGAGTTGATACTTCTAACTCAAATCCCAATTTACAAACTCAGACTCCTTATTTAAGTTTATTAATTCTTGTGTCTAAGATATCAAAGGTCCATTATCATATCAAAATTAAATCAACCTGCAGGGTTCAATATAATAATCATTCTCGAGCTCTTCAAGGGACAACATAAACCCGTATGAGTCGGCACACGATTATAGCCATAATATTTAATAGTCATATAAATAATATTATTATCCAAAATACGAAGCAAATTGAGCCAAGCACTGTGACTCTCACCCATGGTAAATCAAATCAATAATTATTATAAATACATAATTAAATATTATATATTAGAATTAAGAAATAATAATTATCCGGGATTTACGTTCTTCTTATAGTTAGTAGAGAAGAATCAATCTCAATGTAATCCAGTTCAACATATGTAAATACGCTAATGTATGTTAATAGTCAAGACCAACTAATCTCAAGCATACACTATTACCTTTCTCATAATCTGTATAATAATTATATAGGTTGTGAACTATTAAATTATTTTATATGATACAATAATGTGATCTTTGTCTGACACCAACACACCATATTATCTACAATATAAAATAAATAGACAATATATTTTCATAACCTTAATTGTGAATTAAAATGCAAAGCATGTGACAAGACGAAATTAATATTCCATAGGTAGTTACAGTGAAATGAGGTAATACAAGAATAAAATATATTTTGCAGTATACAACCCTAACAAATTGTAGGGAATATACCTTGGTGAAATTGCTGACAGAGATTCAAGCTCCTGAAGGTCTCTTCGGATAAGGGTATCAAGTTCTTGTGGCAGATTGTGCTTCAACTTCTAAACACAAGTGGGGAAAAAAGAAAAACAAAGTGAGATAGAAGCAGGTGGCACCCTTCAAGATGAAAAACAGGGCTCCTCAGCTTGAGGCGAACAAAAAGCCAAAGGGCGAGTGCTACAAGTCTTGTCAAAAAGGATATTTTAAAGTGGACTGTCCTACTCTTAAGAACGGTGTTTCTCGTCTAGTAGTAGTCAAAATATGTTTGACAACTTCTTCTGCTACTTCGTGGATAGTAGACTCAGGTTCCACTGATCATGTTTGTTTCGACTCGCATGGTTTTTAGGAACCATACGGCTTAGCGCAGTGAGATCACTATCAACAAGTTGATTATTCCAGGCTTATGGTTGTAGCAGTGGGAGTCGTGCAGTTGAAAATTAGTGGTAAGATCTTACTGCTAAAAAATCTATTATTAGTACCTGATTTTAGAATGAATTTAGTTCCTATTTCTAAATTAAATTTTGATGATTATTCAGTTACTTTTCATGACGATGATGCTATTATTATAAGAAACGGTGAATATAATTTTAACTGTATCGACAGTGATGGGCTATATGGTATTAATACTGCACAAATTCCCACATTAATGATGTTTGAGGTCTTCTTGAGAGAGAGAGAGAGAGAGAGAGAGAGAGAGAGAGAGAGAGAAAGTCTGTGAAGATGCCATTGTTGTTGCTTGAAGAAAAGTGAGGAAGATTCAAAGAAAATTGCAGTAAAAGCAATAAAACTTGTAGGCCGTATGCTCAAAGACTCGTTCAATTTGCCGAAAGCGTAAAGAGTCGAAAGAGGCATTAACAGTCCTTTTATAGTGGGCGGCAGTGAAGGGTTTCCAGATAGTGAACGGTCAGATTTAAGGGATGGGAACCATTGTTTAAAATGGACGAACAGGATGGACTGAGTATAACGGGTACAACTTATCCTTCTAATTTTGAAATGAGAGCAGGTCCCACATCTGACGTATCAATTTCTCTTATTGCCCGAATTGGCAGTGTGAAATTATAAAATAATTTGAAACATCACGGCTTTTGAGATACCAATGTCCAAATGTCGTGTAAAGCATTTAATGCAAAAGACATTTGAATTAATAAAAAAATAGGGCACGTCGACTAAAAATCATTTTAAACGAAATAACATTTTAATTGATTTTCCATAGTATGTGCTGTATCCGCGAAAATACAGTGTTCCCCCTTAAAAGGTACATACGAGTTTCAATTCCAAAAAGCAACTTTCGGATTACTGCTGTATTCATGGGTCATACTGTATTCCCTCTTAATTATTGCACACGTCAGCTGTAGGATAATTCATGTCTCTTTGTTCCTACAGTGCTGTTCTGATAGTCTGAGTGTACAGATAATTATCGGTGGATACTGTATTCTTGGGTCTTACAGCATTCCCCCTCAATTTTTGAGTTAAAGCATTAAAAACTTACAGGGAGTCAGGCTTTAGCAATCCCAATTCTTGTCGATGCATGCAGAATCTTGCTGTGTCGAGAGGTTTGGTAAAGATGTCGGCTAACTGGATATCTGTATGAACTTTTTCCAGCCGAACATCCTTGTTCTCAACATGATTCCTGATGAAGTGATGCTTCATGTGAATATGCTTAGTATGCGAGTGCAATACAGGGTTGTGTGTTATTTCAATTGCAATCGTGCTATCACACATTATCGGCGTTTCGTTAGCTTCAATTCCATAATCTGACAGTTGTTGTTGCATCTAAAGGATCTGCATACAGCAACTACCAGCAGCATAGTATTCTGATTCAGCTGTTGAAAGCGAGTTTGCCGATTGTTTCTTGCTAAACCAAGACACAAGTCTAGGTCCAAGAAAGTGACAAGTTTCGCTTGTACTCTTCCTATCTAGCTTGCAACTTAAGATAATCGGAGGGTGGTGACAAGTTCCGCTTGTACACTACCTATCTAGATTGAAAGCGAGTTTGCCAATTATTTCTTGCAACCTAGCTTGCCAATTGGTGGTGGAAGAATTATTAAAAACTAAATAATGCAATAACCTAAAAAGAACTAATAAAGTCAATAGTCCGATAAAAGATGATCAAATAAGAGAAGAATCTAGGATTGATAATCCGCCTCGATTTATCCAAATTAATCTTGATAAATATAATTTATGTAATTTCCCAATTTATTGAAAGCGAAGATTTCTAAGATAATCTAATGCCTCTCCCGGGGACAATAGAATTTTCTAAATTGAATAAATCACTCTATTCCTAGGTGAGTTAATTCAACAATAGCCAAAAAGTCTAAAATCTTCAAACAAGCTACGTAATTCTTGTGAGTATATTCCTATCCCACAAAACAAAATGGTTCTCACCAATTTTTCCTACTAACTCTCCTTTCCCGATTCGAGTTGCGTAATTAAAACAATTCAATCATAGGCCAAATAATTGAACGCATTAAGAACAATTGGGAAAACTCAATAGAAAGGGAAATATATAAATAATGTAAAATCAAGAGTTAATCTGTCAAAATCTCGGTTTCATCACAATCCTATAAAAAGGAGTCTAGCCCGACATGCTAGAAAACAGTATACAAATAATCAAATTCAACATAAGGAAGAAAAATCAAACACAATTGAAGACTGGTTTCTTCCGTTCTCTAGCCTTGCTTCCTGTTGTTAGGTATTTTCCCTTCCTCTTCGATCCCTCTATTTTCTGACCTTCAATGCCTTTTTATAACATTTCTTCCACCTCCAAAATGCGTTCGATAATTAGGTCGAAAACGGCCTTCAGAACAGCCAAAATCGCGGGTTGCAGTCATAAATCTCACGCCGCGGGCCGCCGCCCGACTTTAGTGTGCCGCGGCCCCTGCCCTTGTGCTGCTAGGCCTGGGTGCTATTTTTCTTTACGGGCCGCGGATCAGGATGAGCATTCCGCGGCCCCCAGTACAGTTTGTACCGGTGTGCTTCTGGGTGAGTCTGTTGTTAGGAGTATGCCCTCGAATGCCGCTCAGAGGATGTTGAGTGAGGGCATTGTACTTGTAATTATGTAAATCATTTATATAAGGCAATGAATGTTTCTTTATTTACTGGTAGTTACTGGCATTCCTAACTCATAAATATATATATAGAAACTAGTCCGTGTATTTGAGAGCAAAACGTTCCACTCCTTATTGGATAAGGGGGTCGGCACTGGAAAGGTTTATAGCTTAAATACTTAATCGTTCGCAAGTCGATGAAACTTGATTGGGTGTTAACTTTATGTGAAGACTTGTATGACGTGTTCTTTGACAAGGAGAGTGCCTGTCGAACACTAATGGTTAGTGGGAGCATACGTTATAGGTATGCTAATTAGATTAGTATATTCGAACCGACTCACCCTCGATTCGTCACATGGATTTCACTCCGGGACAGTCAATGATGGAATCGAAAGGTTGTGATAGGTATTCGTGAACCTTCGACTTGAGGATTTAGTAGGGATGTGCTTGTGACATCAAGATTTTCATTAGAGTAGTTCGACCCTGTAAACCGGAAGGCAGGGGTTAACCTCGACGTGCATCTTGATGGGCAAGTAGCAGGTCCTACTGAATACCAAGATAGAATTCTTTCTCCTGTTAGTGAACGGGTTATATGTCCTATGCGGTTTTTGGCAGATGAGATCATAAGTCTTTGGCCAAAGCATTGGAGCTGGTTGTATTAGATACACGAGAGCTCGATGATCTCGATTTGCATTAACGCATGCATAGCGTCAAGCATGAGATGGGGTTTGGTATCGTGATCCTATAACTTGATCGGGACATTTGAAAGAAGGGTTTATACGTATACTGGTATTCACGACAGAATGGTTCTTGAATGATCCCAATCATTCATTCTCAGTCGGGGTATAATGTAGGCCACCAGGCTGGCTAGATGGTGCTACTACTCTTTGGTTCCTCCCATTGATGACTGAGACGGACCTACCGAGTCGCGCATTAGGATTGACGACGGAATGAATCGAGCTTAATCTCTCATTATGAATATTAGATATTGGATATTTAATTTGAGACATTGGATGTCTAAATCAATTTATTGGATAAATTGATTTACGACCTAATGGATTAAATAAATTACTGGGTGATTAATTTAATTCGTGAATATAATTATTTCTTGGAGAAATTAATTATTTTATCATGTATTTGATATGATTAATTGATTGGATTAATTAATCGATATAAATACATCGGAACGGAATCGGAGTTTATCTGTTTGGACTCTCGGGAGTCCGAAACGAACCGAACTCGTTCGATTTCTTCTAGAGGCCGGCCCCCACCTTGATTTCTTACCTTGATCATAGTCTTGTTTTCTTGTTGGAAGACTTTTGACATATGAGATTTCATATCTCTTATAATAAGGGAAAAGGAGATTTTGTGGAAGACATTATCTTGTGAATGATTTTGAAGACCAAAATAAAAACTCTCTTTCTCTTCTCCTTGCACATACTCACGGCAGCTTCATTTCAAGAGAGAGGGAAGAGAAACTTTGTTTTGTGTTTTTCCATCATTCACATTTTCTTAGAGAAAAAATTATCGAGAGATATATTATACACTTGGAGTGTAATAATAAAAGCTTCATCACTTGATTCTAGCCGTAACCTTAGAGGTTAATCAAGTGTTGTTATTCCGGTCGTTTTTCCGGCGCGTGGCAAGTAGAGACGCGGTGCTTTCGGCGTTGGATCATTCAAGGGCTTGGAGCGGATCAGATACGTAGAGATCAAGCAAAGCTTGGGAATAGCTCAAGGGAAGGTTATCCATCTAATCAACGCACTACAAGGGTGAGTTTTTATATCACTTGTGAATTTGTTTTTGATATTCGTATATACGTAGCTCGATCGATCCTCGTAGGGATTCGGATCGAATTAATTTTTGTTTTACCGCTTCCGCTGGGCCTTCGTTTTAGGCACCGAATCCCAACAGTGGTATCAGAGCGTAGGTCTTGCGATCGTATATACGATATTAGCATTTGGAATGCTTGATTAGATGGTGAATGATTTGGAATCATTTTAGTCATAATCGTGGTATATGTTTTACGTTCGTTGTAGTTATATTTTTCGTAAGTTTATGTCTAAATATAAATCTTAATTTCTTGTAAATATGATTTATATTGAAGATATGAATGTTGGAGAATATAGATATTAGATATCCGGTCGAAAAACTAGCCCCGAATTGCCGTTGGACGGTCCGGGGGTGGTTCGGAAGCAGGGGGCCGCGGCCCAGGGCTCGGGGGCCGCGGCCCAGGGCTGTTGCAGCCGGCCTGGGCAGGCGCTGTACTGGGGGCCGCGGCCCAGGCTCTAGGGGCCGTGGCCCAGGGCCGCTGGGCAGCCCTGCATGCTGCCTGGTGGCGTTTTCAGGCGCGGTTCGACCCATTTCGGATCCGTTTCGGGCTTTTTTGCTTCGCGTGTCCCTAAAAATGATTTCCCTCATTTTAAATTGGATTTAATACGATTAAAATGATTTATGGTATTTCATTTTATAAGGGAAAATTGATTTATTGGAATACTTGTGATTGACCGAATTATTTTGAACGTTTTTATATTACCGATTGTGTGAATCGATTTGATCGGTTCGTATTGTTGATTGGATCAATGTATCTCTACGCTTTACATTTATTTAGTATTTATTAGATGAATGCTTTTGAATGGGGATGTGGTTCGTGGACTTAGTTTTTTAATCGTTCGTTTTATTCGATTGGGTTGTAAAGGCCGTTTTGAGCCTATTTATTTTACTAGAAAAAATTTGTATCTAGGATGCAATTTTCAATGTAAAATTTATATGTAATGACGAAGACCGGAGGAAGATACATTTCGAGAAGACGAAGATTCAAGATGAAGACGTGTAATTAGATTACGGAGTTTTTGTTTTCTAGGAATGGTCCATGAACCACATGTTGGTAGCAACTAGGTTGTGAATGGTTGTTTCATTTTGTATGAATGCCACAAACGCGCTTAAACGATTAATGTGCAAAGTGTAACGTTAATCGCGAAAATTCTCCCACAATAAATTATTATGTTTATAAGGTTTCAAGGTTTTTCTTCCCTCCATCGAGTTTTCGGGAAATTGAAATCCAAACCGGATGTGCTATGCTTCCGAGTTATCGGGATAGTCGTTCGGGGAGGACGGATAAATTACCGGGAGAACATTGGATGCCATCAGTTGGAGCAAATTTTATCCCTAGAAACCTGATAGGTTGCCGGATAAGATTCAATTGTGAAACTGATTTGCGTCGATGGTATAAACTTAACTTGTTCACGAACCATAGAAACCGTATAGGTTGAGGGGAGTGAACAAGGGGAAAAAGAAGACTGAATCATCCATTAGATGGGTTGGTGTTGGACACCACTTTATGGAAATTAATAGACTAGAAACCTGTTCGGTTGCCCTCTATTAAGATATATAAAGAACTCGATCACCACTATGAAGTAGAGCGACGATACTTCCGGTTTTCACATGGGAGTGTGTTATTCCGATAAAAATAGTGGGAGCTGGGTAACAAGAATAGAAAAGACCTTAATTCTATACTCAGAACATAATTGAATGAGTCACTAATTAATCTATCGTACTTAATGCAGACTCAAATCTCAATATGACAATGAATCCACTCGCAATTCTACTCGAAAAGAACACCTTAATGGGACCTAACTTTGTGGATTGGCTCCGCAATCTGATGATTGTACTCAGTATAGAGGCACTGGGATACGTCTTGGAGACGAACATTGCGGCGCCTCCTGTGCGGACCCGAGCTAATCAGGAAGAGATTGAAAACCACGAAAAGTGGGTTAAGGATGACGTGAAAGTCCGTACTTATATGATGGCTTCCATGTCTAATGAGGTTCAGAGAGCTCATGAGAAAATGACTTCTGCTAGGCAGATTCTATCTCACTTAACCGAACTTTATGGTGAGCACAAAGTAATCGCTAGATATGAGATATCCAAGCAACTGTTCGGTGCAAGGATGAAGGAAGGTGAGAAGGTTGGGGAACACATCCTCAAAATGATATCCATGATCGAGAAATTGGAGGCTCTTGATTTTAAAATGGATACTTCTCTCCAAACCGACCTTATCCTACAGTCTCTCCCTGATGCCTTCTCACAGTTTGTTATGAACTTCAACTGCAATGAGATTGCATGTAATTTAGCTGGGCTAATGAACAAACTTGTGACCGCTCAGTCTTAGATAAAGACTCCACGGATGAAGGAGACTGCTCTTGTGATTTCTTCTGGACCTCGGAGGTCTAAGAACAAGAAGAAAAAGACCAAGAAGCAAACTGGACCACAAGTTAAGGACCTTAAGGGTAAGGGCAAGGCCCCTCTGGTTCAGAAGAACAATAAGAAGAAGGATGCTTGTCTCATGTGCGGTGAGTGGGCCCTTTGGGCTAGACTGTCCGATTCTTTATGGCACTTAAGGTCTGAGAACTTTTAGTTTTGGAAACAAATTGTTGCACTCTTTGTATTTTCTACTTCTGGATCTTTGGATTACGGTGCTAGTTCTCATATTTGTACCGTGAATCGGGATGCGGAACAAAGTAGGAAGCTTGGAGTGGAGAAGTTATGATCACAGTCGGAAGCGGGCATAGTGTCGAGGCGACCGACATAGGATCACTTCTTTTGGGTTTAGAATCCGGCTTTGTTTTGACTTTAGAAGATGTACTTGTTTTGCCCAAGGGGCACAAAAACATTGTATCCATTCTGGTCATGGACCGAAAAGGCTTTTCATTTTTCATTGGTGATGGTTCCTGCAAAAATTTATTTTAGAAATAAACTAGTGGGTACTGCTACATTGTTGAAGGGATTGTATCATCTAAATCTCAGCAACAAAGTAGTTGTGAATACTATGACTAGAAAATGTGGTAGGGATGAAACCAATCAAGTTTTGAAATGGCATCTTAGACTTGGTCATGTTGGTCAGACCAAGGTTTACAAGATGGAAAAAGATGGACTTATGGGTCCATTGGGATCAGATCCCTTTCCTACTTGTGAATCTTGCCTTAAAGGCAAAATGACTAAGTCCCCTTCACAGGGACATTTGAAAGAGCCTGATAAACTGGGATTAATCCATACCGACGTATGTGGTGCTTTGGAAGCGGACGTGACGGATATCAATATTTCATTACGTTCTGAGATGATCATACTAGGTATGGTTATGTATACTTAACGAAACATAAATCCGAGGCCTTTGAGAAATTCCAGGAATTCAAGGCCCTAGTCGAGAAACAAACTGGTAATCATATCAAAGCACTTCGGTCGGACCGAGGTGGCGAGTATATGAGTACGGAGTTTGACGAGTTCCTTAAGGAACATGGAATAGTTTCACAACTAACACCTCCAGGTACTCCTCAGTTAAATGGTGTGTCAGAAAGAAGGAACCGGACCTTGTTAAACATGGTTCGTTCCATGCTGGGCTATACTGACTTACCAATTTACCTATGGGGGTATGCACTCCTGACTGCCGCTTATATCTTAAATAGATGTCCTTCCAAATCCGTTCCTAAAACTCCACATGAGATGTGGGAGGGAAGGAAACCAAGTCTTAATCATATCAGGATTTGGGGATGTCCCGCCTATGTCAAAAAGACTAAGGTGGAAAAGTTGGAAGCTAGGTCTGCGAAGGGACGTTTCATTGGATTCCCGTCTGGGACGATGGGATATATATTCTACATGCCCGAAGATCGAAAGATCATTGTTGCTTTACAAGCACACTTCCTGGAAGATGAGTTCATTCAGGAAGGCGGAGCAGGTAGAAGTATTTCTTTAGAAGAATACAATGAAACTCCTCGGGAGACACCTGTGCAAGAAACTGGAACCAAACATTTTGAAACACATGTACAACCACCTCGTAGGTCTAGCAGTGTGTCTCATTTACCTGAGAGGTATGGGCTTGTGCACTTGGAGGAGCTGGGTCTCCATGAGGTTCCAAGTGATAGCCAAGAGACCGACCCGACGACCTATGACCAAGCGATGGTGGATGTAGACTCCGCGAAATGGCATGAAGCTATGGAAGCTGAGATAGACTCGATGCATGTCAATCAGGTTTGGACTCTAGTAGACCGCCCCAAGGGCATAATGCCTATTGGGAACAAGTGAATCTACAAGAGAAAGACTGATGGTGATGGCAAGGTTGACGCCTATAAGGCCAGGCTTGTGGCAAAGGGTTATACCTAGAAGGAAGGGATAGATTACCATGATACCTTCTCGCCCGTAGCCATGATCAAGTCTATTCGCATGATGCTTGCTATAGCTGCCTACCACGATTATGAGATATGGCAAATGGACGTAAAGACGGCTTTCCTTAATAGATTCCTCGAGGAGGAAATCTATATGGAGCAGCCTAAAGGCTTTGTGTCCGAAGTCGATATTCAGAAAGTGTGCAAGCTTCAGCATTCCATTTATGGACTGAAGCAAGCGTCGCGTAGTTGGAACATTCGTTTTGACGAGGCAGTCAAAGAGTTTGACTTCGTGCAAACTGAAGAGGAACCTTGTGTATACAAGAGGGTTAGTGGGAGCAAGATCGCATTCTTAGTACTATATGTGGATGATATTCTACTAATAGGAAATGATGTGGGAATTCTCAGTTCTGTAAAAGCTTGGCTTTCGAGTAATTTCTCCATGAAAGACTTGGGAGAAGCAACCTATATTCTTGGAATTCGACTCTACCGGGATAGAGCGAAGAGAATAATAGGATTTTCCCAAGCCCTCTTTATAGATAAGATCTTAAAGTGATTTAAGATGGATGATTCTAAAAGAAGGTTCCTACCGATGCAGCATGGAATAAAACTCTCCTTGAAGATGTGTCCTCAAAGTGAGGAACAACAAAAGGAAATTAGTAATATCCCATATGCTTCGGTCGTGGGTAGCCTTATGTATGCTATGTTATGTACAAGACCTAACACCGCGCATGCTGTAAGCGTGGTGAGTAGTTTTCAGGAAAACCTAGGTAGGGAACATTGGACTGCCGTAGAGAACTTTCTCAAGTACTTTAGAAGGACTAGAGATATGGTTCTAATGTATGGCGGTGGAGAATTGGATGTGGTGGGATTCACTGATTCGGACTTCCAAGGACTGAAGGACGACTCGATGTCTACTTCTGGCTACATATTTACTCTTAATGGAGGAGCAGTATCTTGGCGTAGCGCCAAGCAAAGCGCGACTGCTGATTCCACCTGTCAGGCTGAGTATCAAGCAGCCTCAGAGGCTTCCAAGGAAGGGTTCTGGATTAAAAAGTTTCTGGGAGAACTTCAAGGGATACCATGTGCTGAGCTGCCTGTTCTGCTGTACTGCGACAATGACGGAGCTGTAGCACGGGCCAAGGAGCCTAGGTTTCACAATAGCACCAAACATATTGAGAGGAAGTACCATCTCATAAGAGAATTTGTTCGCAAGGGATACATTGTGCTGCACAGAGTAGACTCGGCCGACAGCGTCGCCGATCCACTGACCAAGCCACTTTCTCAGACTAGCTTGGAGCGTCATCTGGAGAACATGGGTATTAGATACCATAGTGTGTGGCATTGAGTGCAAGTGGGAGATTTTTAGGAGTATGCCCTCGAATGCCACTCAGAGGATGTTGAGTGAAGGCATTGTACTTGTAATTATGTAAATCATTTATATAAGGCAATGAATGTTTCTTTATTTTTCTGGTAGTTACTGGCATTCCTAACTTGTAAATATATATATAGAAACTAGTCCGTGTATTTGAGAGCAAAACGTTCCACTCCTTATTGGATAAGGGGGTCGGCACTGGAAAGGTTTATAGCTCAAATACTTAATCGTTCGCAAGTCTATGAAACTTGATTGGGCGTTAAGTTTATATGAAGACTTGTATGACGTGTTCTTTGACAAGGAGAGTGCCTGTCGAACACTAATGGTTAGTGGGAGCACACGTTAGAGGTTTGCTAATTAGATTAGTATACTTGAACTGACTCACCCTCGAATCGTCACATGGATTTCACTCCGGGACAGTCAATGATGGAATCGAAAGGTTGTGATAGGTATTCGTGAACCTTCGACTTGAGGATTTAGTAGGGATGTGCTTGTGACATCAAGATTTTCATTAGAGTAGTTCGACCCTATAAACCGAAAGGCGGGGGTCAACCTCGACGTGCATCTTGATGGGCAAGTAGCAGGTCCTACTGAATACCAAGATAGAATTCTTTCTCCTGTTAGTGAACGGGTTATATGTCCTATGCGGTTATTGGCAGATGAGATCATAAGTCTTTGGCCAAAGCATTGGAGCTGGCTGTATTAGATACACGAGAGCTCGATGATCTCGATTTGCATTAACGCATGCATAGCGTCAAGTACAGATGGGGTTTGACTAAACGTGACCCTATAACTTGATCGGGACATTTGAAAGAAGGGTTTATACGTATACTGGTATTCACGACAGAATGGTTCTTGAATGTTCCCAATCATTCGTTCTCAGTCGGGGTACAGTGTAGGCCACCAGGCTGGCTAGGTGGTGCTACTACTCTTTGGTTCCTCCCATTGCTGACTGAGACGGACCTACTGAGTCGCGCATTAGGATTGACGACGGAATGAATCGAGCTTAATCTCTCATTATGAATATTAGATATTGGATATTTAATTTGAGACATTGGATGTCTAAATCGATTTATCGGATAAAGTGATTTACGGCCTAATGGATTAAATAAATTACCGGGTGATTAATTTAATTCGTGAATATAATTATTTCTTGGAGAAATTAATTATGTTATCATGTATTTGATATGATTAATTGATTGGATTAATTAATCGATATAAATACATCGGAACGGAATTGGAGTTTATCTGTTTGGACTCTCGGGAGTCCGAAACGAACCGAACTCGTCCGATTTCTTCTAGAGGCCGGCCCCCACCTTGATTTCTTACCTTGATCATAGTCTTGTTTTCTTGTTGGAAGACTTTTGACATATGAGATTTCATATCTCTTATAATAAGGGAAAAGGAGATTTTGTGGTAGACATTATCTTGTGAATGATTTTGAAGACCAAAATAAAAACTCTCTTTCTCTTCTCCTTGCACATACTCACGGCAACTTCATTTCAAGAGAGAAGGAAGAGAAACTTTGTTTTGTGTTTTTCCATCATTCACATTTTCTTAGAGAGAAAATTATTGAGAGATATATTATACACTTAGAGTGTAATAATAAAAACTTCATCACTTGATTCTAGCCGTAACCTTAGAGGTTAATCAAGTGTTGTTATTCCGGTCGTTTTTCCGGCGCGTGGCAAGTAGAGACGCGGTGCTTTCGGCGTTGGATCATTCAAGGGCTTGGATCAGATGAGATACGTAGAGATCAAGCAAAGCTTGGGAATAGCTCAAGAGAAGGTTATCCATCTAATCAACGGACTACAAGGGTGAGTTTCTATATCTCTTGTGAATTCGTTTTTGATATTCGTATATACGTAGCTCGATTGACCCTCGCAGGGATTCAGATCGAATTAATTTTCATTTTACCGCTTCCACTGGGCCTTCGTTTTAGGCACCGAATCCCAACCTCTGTGCCGCGGCTCTGGCTTGATGTGATGCGGCCCTTGACCAAAAAATGTCGTTTTGGCCTGTTTTTCTTCATTTAAGCTTCCGGACTCTAATTTCCTACAAAACATATAAACATAAAGCATTAAAAGCTCATTTATGCAGATTTAAACACAATATGGAGATAACATAATGATAATTAAGCGCACAAAAATACATCTAACAAATACCACCAAACTTAAGCCTTTGCTTGTCCTCAAGCAAAAATCAATTTCAAATAAGACGACAAGTATCGTGGACGATCATGCAAATCCATAGTGCTCAACTGATCAATACTACCCTGAAAATCTCAAAGAATAATACGGATATTGTACCATAGAGTCACAGTACGGACAATGATTCCACAAGGTAAACATTTATATTGCAAATCAATAGCTCATGAAGAAAATCAAGGCTCAAAGATTAACAAACGTGAATTGAGCCGACTGCCAATATGAATGTTTAGATTAAACAAGCCAACACGCCCAGTCCCAAAATCTCGTGGCAAAAACACAAGGATCTCATAATATTCCTCGGACAGCGCTCCCTTAAATAATCATTATAATGATTCGAGTTAACCACTAGGTTTCGACTCCCAGGATGTTTCATGAAATAACCCTAGGGTGGATTTCCATTCTCATGTATTGGGGAACCGTTTGACGTAAAAGACACTCATGGGGCTCATGAATGCTTCTAGTTACTAAGTCTCCCTCTACAGCGGAGAAAAAACTCGAATAGGTATTCCCACACGTCCGATTCAAGGTTGCTGTTTTACGCGAGAGTAAACAACAGGTCACGTGAATACCCCCGGTTACTAGGCTTCCCATCATCGGAGATGCGATTTTTCTGAACCATTCGTCTATTCAGGGTTGTCGTTTTATGCGAGAGTAAACAGCGGGTCACGTGAATACCCCCGGTTATTAGACTTCCCATCATAGAACAAGCAAAATTTCTTAAATTTTGGGAATTACAACTGTCCGACTCAAAGCCTAAACATAGGTACTTAATTTAATGCCAACAAGACTAATGTTACTGGACTACTAGCTAAGTGAAAAGCGCAATCAAACGTATAGACGACGGCTCGTGTAATGCGGACACTACAATCACGTATGTCTCATTTTTTATATGCCAAGACTACCACAATGATGTAAAAAAATTCAGGTCGTCGATTGAGGCTACTGAGGCGGGAACTCTTGAAGAAGAAGGTCGTCGATCCCGGGACACGCGTTTTCAAAACTGAATCCTGGCAGAGCAAGCGCCTCTAGCAAAGCTTCCCTCGAGAGGCTACTCACTGTCTACGTGTATACCGATTCGTCAACCTCGGGAAGCTCGTATAAGCTCTGTATCGCAGCTGCCGAGAAATCCACATTCTGGCCATGGACGACGACCTCAGTACTTGTATCCGGTCATCCCATCATCTGCCCTGCCTGGATATGCCGTAATAACGCACTGGCGTAGAATTCTTGGATGATAGAAATGACCGCCGGCTCAGGCTGTGCAGTGAATCGAGTCCATCCAATTTCATTAATCATCGTTAATAGCTCGCCTTCTTGGGGAGCGGGAGTGAATCCCCGCTCACAAATTCCTTAATGAGTAAAACAAACAATACCTCACTTTTCAATCCTTATTGCAAATCAAACTAAAGATTAAGGAGTACATGGTGTGGGATTGAAGAAGATGAGAAGAAGAAGAACTTCGGAGAAGGTAACCTTGTGCTGCGCGGAGGGGGAAAGAATTTGGAGGAGTTTTACCTATTGTTTTCGGCCGAGTGATGTGTAAATCTTGCCCTGGCCATTTAAATTCCTCAGCAGAGGGTCCGCGGCACAGATCAAGTGAGCCGCGGCCCATAGTACAGTTAAGTTTGGGCGCTGGGGTATCTCGACGTGTGTCGCGGCTCATTGCACGGGTGTCGCGGCTTATGGGGTTAGTGTGATGCGGCTCATCTCCTTCGTGCCGCGGCACAGGGTACAGTTTGCTGGGCACATTTGTGGGACTTCAGCGTGCTACAGACTGGCTGCATCATGCCGCGACTCTTGGGGCATGTGTGCCGCGGCTCAGAGTCATCGTGCCGCGGCACAAAGTACAGATTGTTAGCCCAAATTTTGGACTTGTGCGTGTCGTGGCCCGCTATGTATGTGCCGCGGCACTAAGCTTAAATTTTTGCCCTGGAGAGTTCCTGCACAGAATTTTCACATGAAAACACCTAGAACATGAGAGATAAGCATAGCATAGCCAAAAACGCAAAAAGGTAGACTCCTAAAATGAATAAAAATAGCAAAAAAAACTAGAATCTATACTAATACTCGGGTTGCCTCCCGAGAGGCGCTAAATTTATAGTCTTCAGCCGGACTTTGCTAGAATTCACTCTGCGGCGGAAAGGACGACTGTCGACTTCTGCATGTCCATTGGATTTCCCGTGTAAACCTTTAACTGCTGCCCATTTACTTTAAATTTTCGGTCATCTTTTTGTACATCCACTGCTCTGTGGGGAAATACTTGAACTACAGTGAACGGTCCCGACCATCGTGAATGTAATTTCCCAGGAAACAACCTCAACCGAGAATTGAATAATAGCACCTCTTGACCCGGAACGAACTCTCGATGTGTAATGTGCTTATCGTGCCAATTCTTGGTCCGCTCCTTATAAAGTTTTGCATTCTCGTACGCATCATGACGTATCTCCTCCAGCTCATTCAACTACAAACAACGCTTCTCACCAGCTGATTTAAGATCAAAATTTAGTTTCTTTATCGCCCAATATGCACGATGTTCCGTCTCTACCGGCAAATGACAACTTTTCCCAAACCCAATCTATACGGTGACATGCCGATAGGTGTCTTGTACGCAGTACGATATGCCCTAAGTGTGTCATCCAGTTTGAAGGACCAATCTTTTCGAGACGAGCTGACTGTTTTTTCTAAGATCCACTTTAGCTCTCGATTTGATATTTCGACTTGGCCACTTGTTTGGGGGTGATAGGTTGTAGCAACACGATGAGTGACTTCGTATTTCTTTAAAAGCGCATCAAGGAACTTGTTGTCAAAGTGTAGCCACCATCACTGATGATCGCACGTGGAGTCCCAGAACGTGTGAAAATATATTTTTTTATGAATTTGATCACGACATTGGACCTATTTGTTGGTAGTGCCACCACTTCGACCCACTTCGAGATGTAGTCCACTGCTACTAAAATATAAAGGTTCTTATTTGATGGAGGAAATGGACCCATAAAGTCGATCCCCCATACGTCGAACAATTCAACCTCAAGTATGGTGTTCAACGGCATTTCATGTCGTTTTGAGATGTTTCTCGTCCGTTGACACCGGTCACACGTGAACACAAAGGAATGAGCATCCTTGAATAATGATGGCCAATAGAAACCTGATTGCAAGACCTTTGCGGCTGTTCTATTTCCGCTAACATGCCCTCCATAGGGTGATGCATGGCAATGATTCAGCACACTGCGAATTTTTTCCTTCGGAACACATCTGCGAATGACTCGATCAGGACACCTTTTAAACAAAAAGGGGTCGTCCCACAAGTAATACTTAGCATCTGATATCAGCTTCTTCTTTTGATGACACGAGAGATCATTCGGAATTATTTTACGTGCGAGGTAGTTCACTAGGTCAGCATCCCAAGGTGTTTGTTGCAAACCCACCTTGTAGAGATGTTCATCGGGGAAGTTTTCCACAATTGGTGGATGACTCTCCGCCTTCTAGAGGGGATTTTCTAGGCGTGAAAGGTGATCGGCAATGACATTCTCGGTCCCCTTCTTGTCTTGTATTTCCAAATTGAATTCTTGTAGGAGAAACACCCACCTAATCAACCTTGGTTTAGCGTCCTTCTTCTCCAAAAGGTATTTGATCGCCGAATAGTCAGTCCACATGACTACTTTCGTTCCCAATAAATAAGCCCGGAATTTATCAAAAGCAAAAATCGCAGCCAATAATTCTTCTTCTGTCGTGGCATAATTTCCTTGGGCGTCGTCAAGAGTTTGGCTTACATAATACACGACGTGGAACACTTTCCCTCATCTCTGTCCCAAAACAGCCCCAATGGCAAAATCGCTAGCATCACACGTCAAGTCGAATTCAAGGCTCCTGTCTGGAGCGACTATGACCGGAGCGGTGCTTAGAGCCTTCTTCAATATGTCGAAGATTTCTTTACAAGACTCGTCAAAATTAAACGGGACATCCTTCATGAGCAAATTGCACAACGGCTTTGTGATCTTCGAAAAATCCTTAATAAAACGGCGGTAAAAACCGGCGTGTCCCAAAAAACTCCTCACCCCCTTTACCGAAATAGGCAGAGGCATCTTCTCGATTGTTTAAATTTTAGGACGGTCGACTTCAATCCCATGGGCAGATATGCGATGGCCTAGTACAATGCCCTCCTGGACCATAAAATGGCACTTCTCCCAATTCAACACCAGATTTGTTTCTTCGCATCGTTTCAGTACTTTCTGCAAATTCTGCAAGCATAAATCAAACGAGTCACCGAAAACAAAAAAATCATCCATAAAAATTTCAATACAATATTCAACCATGTCAGAAAAAATAGCCATCATACACCTTTGAAAAGTGGCCGGCGCATTACATAAACCAAAAGGTATGCGCATATAAGCGAAAATGCCATAAGGACATGTCAATGTCATCTTTTCTTGGTCTTCTAGGGCTATATAAATATGATTATACCCAGAATAACCATCAAGAAAACAATAAAAATCGTGTCTGGCTAATCTATCCAACATTTGATCAATAAATGGTAAGAGAAAGTGGTCTTTTCTAGTGGCTTTATTTAATTTCCTATAATCTATGCACATACGCCACCCCATAACAATTCTAGTGGGAATTAATTCATTATTATCATTTTCAATAACCGCTATACCACCCTTATTTGACACAACTTGAACTGGACTTACCCACTTGCTATCAGAAATAGGAAAGATCATACCTGCGTCGAGGAGTTTTAAAACCTCGACTTTTACCACCTCTTTCATGTTTGGATTTAAACGACGTTGGTGCTCCACATATGGTTTGTAGTCTTCCTCCATCAAAATTCTATGCATGCAAATGGACGGGCTGATTCCTTTGATATCCGCAATAGACCATCCAAGGGCAGATTTGTACTCCCTCAAAACCCTCAATAATTTCTCCTCTTGATCCCCCGCCAAAGTGGCAGAAAGAATGACAGGCAGGGAATCATCGGGTCCCAAAAATGCATATTTTAAATGATTCGGTAGCTGCTTGAGCTCTAGCTTTGGGGACTTCTCAATTGATGGAACGGGTCGAGTTGGTGAATTTCCGAGCTCCTCACATGGTCGAAGAGTGAAAAATGGTGGTGAAGCATCCATGTGTCGTAAATAGGCTACATGCTATGGATTTAATTCGGTAGAGGATCCAACTAAAATGGACTCCAATGGATCTGATGGATAGCTCTCCCGAAAATCTCTTCTTACACATGAGTGAATAACGTCAATTTGAAATCAATTCTCAACATCACTAGGATGTTGCATAGATCGAAATATATTAAATGTAACTTTCTCCTCTTGAACTCGTAGTGTGAGCTTCCCTTTTTCCACATCAATGAGAGTTTGGACGGTTGCTAAAAATGGTCTTCCCAAGATAATTGGGATGTCATGGTCCTCCTCCATATCGGCACAATAAAATCGGCAGGAAAGATAAATTTATCGACTTTGACCAAAAGGTCTTCTATTACCCCCCTCGGATACTTGATAGATCTGTCAGCTAATTGCAAAGAGACCGTAGTCGGCTTGGCCTCCCCAATACTTAGCTTCTTAAAAATGAAAAGGGGCATAAGATTAATGTTGTCTCCGAGGTCACATAAGGCTCTGTCAAAGGACGAATTTCCAATGGTGCATGGTATAGAGAAACTTCCCGGATCCCTCAATTTAGGTGGGAGATTCTTCTATAAAATAGCGTTGCACTCTTCCGTCAATGCCACTGTCTCATACTCTTCGAGCTTCCTTTTGTTCGATAAGAGCTCGGCATTTGTTCTAAGGCGTCAGCAAATGGAATATTGATATGTTATTTCTTGAAGACGTCAAGAAATTTGGAGAATTGCTTGTCCAATTTTTGCTTTTGCAGGCGTTGTGGGAATGGGATTAGTGGTGTGGGGTGAGTAGTCGAGACTGCTTTTGACTTGGGCTCTTCATCCTTCGTTTTCTCACTGGGGCTGCTCTTTTCCTTGCTACTCTTGGGCTGCTCGTGTAGCTCGTTTCCACTCCGTAGTTCGATAGCTTCCACATTTTCCTTGGGATTCATCTCAGTAGCGCTTGGTACTACACCTTGAGGTCGAGAGGATAATAAGTTTGCGATCTTCCCCATTTGTACTGCTAAGTTTCGAATAGAAGCGGAATGATTTTGTAGAGTAGTCTCCGTGCGAGTCATGAATTGGCTCGTGTTAGCCGATATTTGAGCAAGAGCATCTTCCAAAGAGACTTTCAGTGGTTGAGGGGGCTGTTGTGGGGGCTGAGTGAATTGAGCTTGTAGAGGTTTATTTAAGGCTTGCCCGTTCCTCCACGAAAGATTGGGATGAATTTGCCATCCTTGGTTATAAGTGCTAGAATATGGATTGTTCTGGTGATTTCCGTTCCCCACAAACTGAGCTTGTTCCATATGAGATTGCTCGAAAGGATTTCCGACTTGGCATTCAGCACTAGGATGAGACCCGTTGCACCAATTACATGTTTCCATGGTGTTGGTAGAAGGGGAATGTGAAAAAGCTTGCAATTGTTGAGTTAGAGCTGCAACTTAGGCTGATAGTGTAGAGATTGGATCGTTTTCGAAAATTCCCATAACTCGCTTTGGGTTCACCCATTTAGAAGGCCATTGATTAGCATTTGCAGCCATCTCTTCCAATAGAGAATGAGCTTCAGCCATCGTCTTGCCCATTAAATCTCCTCTAGCGGCTGCATCAACAAGAGTGCGTGTAGAAGCACTCAGTCCATTATAGAATGTCTGAATTTGTAGCCAATCCGGTAGACCATGGTGTGGGAATATCCTTAGCAAATCCTTGTATCGCTCCCAAGATTCATGAAGCGATTCCATCTCAAATTTCTCGAAGGTCGTTATTTCATTACGAAGTCTCGCTGTCTTTGCCGGCGGAAAGAACTTAGCCAAAAAGGCTTGTGCTAACTCCGTCCAAGTCGTGATAGAGCCCGGCGGAAGTGAATTCAACCAAAACTTGGCTTTATCCCTCAAAGAAAATGGAAAAAGCCGTAAACGAATGGCATCATCAGAAACTCCATTATTCTTGAATGTATCGCATATCTCGAGAAAAGATGCAATATGAGCATTAGGGTCGTCATTCGCTAGTCCGCAAATTGGCTTGCTTGTACCATTTGGATTATAGCTGGCTTAATCTCGAAATTATTTGCTTGGATGGTTGGACGCCGAATCCCCGAAAAATTTGCATTGATTTGTCGCAGTGCATAATCCTGGAGTGCCAATGCCGGTTGAGCTTGCTGGATGGGATTGTCGATCCCTTGGTTTCTGGTGTTGTCAGCCATGGTAATCGTAGTTGACAACTCACGCCTTTCCTTCCTGTTTTTTCGCAAGATGCGCTCGAGTTCGGTATCCAAAGGGAGTAGACCTTCATCACCAAATTTTCTCATGCACTAAACAAAACTCCTGAAAGGAAAACAAATAAAAACAAATTTACACAAAAATAAAGTAATGTTCAAATTAAGACTAAAAATACTGAAATTGATATTAGTAAAAACAATCAATCCCCGGCAACGGCGCGAAAAACTTGTTACCTATTTTAGTGAACACAAGTGCACGTTGTCGTAATCAAGTAATAAAGTGATAAGAAATATATCTTTCCCTCGAGGACTGACATACTAATTACCAATTTATTTGTATTCTAGTTTTATTTGAACCGTCGAATTTGGTGGTGGAAGAATTATTAAAAACTAAATAATGCAATAACCTAAAAACAACTAATAAAGTCAATAGTATGATAAAAGATGATCAAATAAGAGAAGAATCTAGGATTGAGAATCCGCCTCGATTAATCCGAATTAATCTTGATAAATATATTTTATGTAATTTCCCAATTTATTGAAAGAGATGATTTCTAAGATAATCTAATGCCTCTCCCGAGGACAATATAATTTTCTAAGGTGAATAAATCACTCATTTCCTAGGTGAGTTAATTCAACAATAGCCAAAAAGTCTAAAATCTTCAAACGAGCTACGTAATTCTTGTGAGTATATTCCTATCCCACAAAATAAAACAGTTCTCACCAATTTTTCGTACTAACTCTCCTCTCCCGATTCGAGTTGCGTAATTAAAACAATTCAATCATAGGCCAAATAATTGAACGCATTAAGAACAATTGGGAAAATTCAATGGAAAGGGAAATATATAAATAATGTAAAATAAAGAGTTAATCCATCAAAATCTCGGTTTCATCACAATCCTAGAAAAAGGGGTCTAGATAGACATGCTAGAAAACAATATACAAATTATCAAATTCAACATAAGGAAGAAAAATCAAACACAATTGAAGACCGGTTTCTTCCGTTCTCTGGCCTTGCTTCCTGCTGTTAGGTATTTTCCCTTCCTCTTCGATCCCTCTATTTTCTGACCTTCAATGCCTTTTTATAACTTTTCTTCCACCTCCAAAATGCGTTCGATAATTAGGTCGAAACGGCCTTGTAATGGCCAAAATCGCGGCCGCAGTCATAAATCTCGCACATGGCTGCGGCCGCTTTAGTGTCTGTCATGCCCTTGTCTTGTGCCGCTGTGCCCGGGCGCTATTTTTCTTTATGGGCCGTGGCTCAAGATTAGCGTGCCACGGCCGCCGGTAGAGTTTGTACCGGTGTGCTTTTGGGTGAGTCTGTGCCGCGGCTCTGGCTCGATGTGACGCGGCCCTTGACCAGAAAATGTCGTTTTGGCCCGTTTTTCTTCGTTTAAGCTTCCGGACTCTAATTTCCTACAAAACATATAAACATAAAGAATTAAAAGCTCATTTATGCATATTTAAACACAATATGGAGATAAAATAATGATAATTAAGCGCACAAAAATACATTTAACATGTATGTTAAGGACAGTATTCTATTTAAAGACACCAACCCTCTTTCATTTATTCTACTTACCTTGTCCGACTTCTGCACCCTTGAGAGATTTTCCACCCCTATAAACTCCTTATATCAGCCTCTCAACTTGGTTTTAAATATCGTAGGCATCTTGGATTAATGTTCAAGATTCCGCTGTTGAGTTTTACAGATCGTTTTTTTCGTTTATCTCCGTATAAGGTTGTTGATACTACTCCAGCCTTGAGGTCATGTTTCTAGGATTATTATGGACACATTTCTGAGGCGATTAGGATTGATTTATGACTTAATGAACTGAACACCATGATTTAGGAGGATTGAGATGAGTAAACCTAGGATATTCCTTTGCTAAGACATGTATATGTTGGCCTATGATTATGTTGAGTAGCATGATGAAGTTTCAGTAATATTCATGTCTTCTTCTTGATGATTTTGAAATACATGGGGATTAGATGACTTGAATTTGAAAATAGTCATAATAGGTGAATGATAATGAAGTTAATAGAAGCCTTCATCAAAATATTATCTTTGCCCTTTATAGATAAACATAGATTGAGTATCCTTCCTATATCCAGCATTGTTAGGAGATGAATGTGATGATGATAGATATGTTGAAATATTAGAACTCTTATATGAGGATTGATCACAAAGGAAGAATTGGAGTTTCATAAATTTATAAATTAAATTTAGAAATCCGAATGAATACGTTCTTTAGTACGACATTTTGGGATTCGTTCATCATGATCATGTTCTTGATATAGCGCCGTCGAATAGTTGAACCATATGTATTTGAGTTAATAATCATGGTTTAACTATTGAATTGTAGATGACTTGACTATACTTGAATTTCATAGACATCATCAAATCATCCCCGTTATTACCATTTGATTCTCATGATGCATGTTGAAAGTCCGACTAAGTGTTCATCGGATTGTTGAACCATCAAAACCGGCCATATGTAGGATGGCTAACTCAATCATATCATAAGAATGTTAGATGCTCGTGTGATAGTTATGGATATGCAAGTTGAACTCTTTGTTATTTCTTTTGTATAAGGTTCGAGTTTTGCAAGTGGTTGATTGACGGGACATCCTTCGAGTGTTTTGACGTTCATCGAAAGTATTTAATCCATGTCATCATTCTAAGGCAAGTACTTTAATTATATTTTCCGTACTAATGTCATTCATATTGTCGTGCATATATGTGTCGTTGTTGTTTGTCCACCACGTGTTGGTCCGACGGGATCATCTTGGGGTCTAGGCAGTGAATGCTGGATCACGGATTACCATGTGTATGTTTGAGATTATCATCTTGAGTAATGCATTGTATGTCTTTTCGTAAGAGAAGTTTGTAAGTTATTACTATACTTCGTTGAATTTTTGAATAATCTCCTGTTGTATAATTATTGTACTTGTACTAGAATCGTTGAATTGTGAACATATGTTTTATGTTTAGGATCCAGGGGAGCCGGAAAACAACCACAGTGGCAACATGATGACGCACTACCAACATCGGGGGTTTATCCGACGACTTTAAGTCTTTGGCTAAATGTCAATGTCTTCGTCTAATCCTCTCAGTCGTCGATTAAAAAATCGTCGGCCGATATTCATCGGCCAAGGTTTAGCGGACGACTTTTTTGGTAGTCGTCGGGTAAAATTTGAGGTTAAGCCGACGACCTCTAGCCTTCGGCTAAAGTTTAGCCAACGATTTTTATAGTTGTCGGCTAAACCTCTAATCTTTAGCCGACGACTTCAAGTCGTCGGCTAAACCCATTTTAAAAAAAAAAAAAACAGAATTTAGTAGTCCCAAAACCTGTATTTCGTAACCTGCGATTTCAGTATCCACAACAACACAATAAACAACTCATGTCAATTACACCAAAACCATAATACATAACAACACAAAACAATACAAAATTGCCACTGCATATACATAATAAGATCAACATCAACATAATAAAAATATTTTACAATCCACTACCAAAATCATCTAAATGTCCAAATGTAGAAGTAGAAGGATTACCACCATACCCTAGAACCTCGTCATGAAGCTGTGAAGATGGGTCTGATCGAAGGTAGAAGGCGGTGGAGCATGTGCCTGCAGTCCAGCCTGAGTAATGGTCTGAGTCAGCATCATCATATAGTCCATCATGGCCTGCTGCTGCCTCTGGAAACTCTCTAATCGCGTATCAGTCCTCTGCTCACTCTCACGTAACCGCGTCTAAGTCCTCCTTTTTATTCTCAGCTCGGAGCCCCCTCTCTGCCCTTAACTGCTCCTCGAGATAGGCAGTCCGTGGATCCCGCCCGCGAGGGCGCCGGAAGCCGGGGGTATCTCTCAATAGGCTGTGACCCTCGGCTCCTACATCTTAGTGCGGTACCGAATACCTCTAGGAGGGTAAACGGTAGCCCACACCCTAGCATGAACATAAGGATCGGCGTGATTGATCTGTCCAATGGCAGAATCGAGGTCGGTATCCGCTAAGTCCGGATACTGCTCCCGAGCAATCTCAGCAATCATCCTCTGAGACTCCTCCTGCACATGCTCCTAAGTTATATGAAAATAAATATTCAATATCAATAAAACTATGATACAAAGGCATTTAATTTATTACCAATATAAAATAAAAAAGACTTACATGATCTTTGGGACGGTTCGGCTATGCTTTCTGAGTCATGTAGAGAAATGAATTGTCTACCGAATTAGAATAAATGGCCTTGTGCGAAACTCTCGCTAACGACCGCGAACCCAGAATGTGCTGGTAAGTCAGACCAGCACGATTGGTCGTGTTGGTCGAGCTAGTCGGGAAAAAAAATTACGCAAACAATGTAGATATAAAATAAATTAAAATGACTTACTTGGTAGACTGCACCTCGTCACACCAAGTGCGTAGTAGAGAGTCGGGAATGACTAACCACGCCTATGACCAACATAAATACGCAATAATTTAAAAACATCACATATTGCATTTTGAAGAACTACGTGTTGAATGAAAAACACTTATTAAATATTTAATAACTTACCGACATAGCATTGTTCAAAGCATCCTTCACGCACTGCGGCACTTCCCCCCACTCAGGCCACAAACGGGAACTCTGTCCCGAATGAAAAAGCCCACATTACGGCTATATGCCACCGTAGCATCAGAAGACATCACCGGTCGTCCGTGTCTGTCTAGAGGAATCTCGTAACGGCCATGATTACTGACGTACGAGTCGAGCGCCATATCCTTTTCCGAGCCACGAGTCTTCTTCTTTTTCTTCTCCTCCTCGACTACATTTTTTCCCTTCTCCTTCTCCCTCTATATCTCCTCGTACAATTTCGTCCTCGAAACCCGACAACTCCGCCAATGCATGTTGTATGGCAAAGACTCGTAGACGTACGCCTCCTCAGGGCTGATCAATCGAACGGGAACTCGGACTCCCGTCTCATCGACCTCCGGAATAGTCGGAACCATCGAAGGCATGAATAGACTCGGCGGCGTACCGTGGGGCACTGCCGACGAGGAACTCCGTACATCTCCTGATATAGGAGTGCTGGACATGGGTCGGTGGATGGGAGGCATACGAGTCTCCGTCTGCGAGGGGGTCGACCGTGGTGTCTGAAAGGATAAATGCCGCGCTAGTGCAGCGGGCTCATCGGCCGACCGCTGCTTATGAACAGATGACCATCTCGCTTCGACAGCGTGGTCATCTGTATCCCTCACAAAATCGTCAGTGTTCATGCCGGTAGCTTCTAGTATATGGCGGGCACGAGCGCTACTCTGAGATATGTACTGAGTAGCGTGACCCGCTCTACTAGAGGCTGCCGAACTCCCCCCGGAATCTGGAGTGGTCGACTTTGTCGACTTCTTCCCCAAGGCTCTCTTTATTCTCTCCATCTTCAAATAATGCGCATACAACAAAATTAAATAAACATACAAATATTCAAAAATTGGAGAGAGTTTACACAGTAAAGTAAACAATCACACAACAGTAATTATCAATGCCATACCACGTTAATCTTTCGATTAACGCCGGCTATACAATCCCTTCCTCATCAAACAAATTCATCAAATATTTCATCAATTCACAACTCATCAAACAATTTACCTAATTCATCACACAATTCATCATATTTCATCCAATTCACAAATTCATCAAATATTTCATCAATTCACAACTGACAATTGATGAAAACTAAATTAAACACAAAATATGAAAAATACTAAATTCATCAAATAATCTAAACAAATTCATCAAACAAATACAATAAATTGATCAAACAAATGAAAACTAGATAAAACACAAAATTCTAAAAACTAAATAAGACACAAAATTCTAAAAACTAAATAAAAACCTAACCTAATAAACTAAATAAAAACTACGTGAAAAACAAATGCGAAAAAAAACAGTTACATGTGCGGCGGTTGGGTGGCGGGCGGACGGTCGGGTGACGGGCGGACGGTCGGGCGACGATCGACGGGCGGGCGGCGGGCGGGGGGCAGTCGGACGGCGGGCGGTCGGGCGGGCGGGCGGCGGTGTTCCGGCGGGTGGGTGATGGGCGGTCTGGCCGGTTTCTTGAATCGCAGGTGGGGAAAGAAACAAGAAGAAAGAAAAAAAAAGAAGGTATATATATTTAGAGGTTTAGTCGATGACTAGATCTAAGTCGTCGTCTAAACCCCAATTTTTTGTTTTCTTTTTCCGCGTGCTGAGAAAAGCTCGGTCCAGCAGTGTAAGTACTCGGTCGAGTACTTATATGTTGGGACCGAGTACTCCTCGGTACCAATTGTATTTTTTTATTAATATTATGTTAATGTTTTGATTATTATTATTACTATTTTTTTGGTTTCCAAAAAAGCAAAAACAATCATTATATATAATGTATGAAAATAAACATCTAATAAATTTATGGCTCATAGTCTGAGTCATCACTATAGTCTGTCTCATTATCCGAGTTGATATCCGGCAATATATGCCTCAAGTCGTCCACATTATCGTCATCATAATTTTCAAGAAATTCGTCTGTATCAACGTCAACGTACCCACGAGCATCACCATGGAGTCAAACGACTCGTCCTTCAGGAACATTATTCATCGTAATTGTCATTGATGGTGGAATATAAATATTCTTCGTTGTCACAACGTTCACTATCTTGTACCTGTTGTTTCTCCCAGTGTAGCAGCACTATAAATATTCCTCGTTGTCACAATGTTCACTATCTTCCATGTGCCTTTCTTCACCAAGTCGTCCAAATAATACACCGACTTTGCTGATGTTGCAAATACAAAAGGATCACTTTCATACCATGTAGTGGAAGTGTCAACGGATAACAGCCCGTAGTCGTCTTGCATATTAGTTCCAAGACTGGTGTCGTACCATCGACACTTAAACAAGTAAATTGTCATGCCTTCCCCGTAAATTAGTTCTACCACTTCCATAAGAACATCGTAATATCTACCATCTACCATAATCCCAGAATTTTGACATCTTCTTTTTTGGTCTCTCTCAAGGCATACAAATGTGACACCGTTGACTTTGCCCATCGAATAAATTCTTGACATAACCGGCTTCATAGAAAGAAGCATAAGTTCACGCGACCAGTTAGGGTGTCCGTCATCTTGTATATGGGTCATCTGTGGTAAATAAACTTTTTATGTAAAAAAATATCTCAAGTCCAAAATCAAGAGCAACTTAATGTATACGTACCCACTCTCCAAAATAGTCGGCAAAAGTGTCATTGTGGAATCTAGTGTCACCTCACACCATATCGCATGACAAGTGGATGTCTTCCCAGTACTGAACTTCTGGACAATTGAGCAATATCCACCAATGTGCAATTCATGACTCATACGGGTCTAATTGTCTTCCTGGAAACCTCCCATAGACGTCAACCTCAGTAGAGATGATAGAAAGATTGAATTGTCTTTCATATGTTGTAATAGAGTGAGAAGGGGAATTGAAGGCGCCCAAATACAACTTGATATACGTAAGACACTCCGACGCAAGGTATGATTCTACAGTGCATGCTTCCGGTGCAGACTTATTGGCCATGGAGTCTTTGTTATCACGGAGTTGCCTGTAATAGTGTCATTGTGTTAGAAATCATATTTACTTTGACAATATTTTATATATATATATATATATATAATACAAAATTATGTTACCTTTCAACTGGCTATATCCACGTGTAGTGCACTGGACCAGTGAGCAATAACTGTCGGGGAAGGTGGATCATGAGGTGAGGCATGAGTTTAACAAAGTTTGGAGAAAATATTCACTTAAGCTTGCACATGATATAGATGATCTCATCTTGCATTTGACGCAAATCAGATCTCTTTACTTCTCTCGTACATAATTTCTGTAAAAATCTTGACAATGAAACACAGGGCTCGACCACCTGTTTTGGTAAGTACAGTCGAATAAATACCGGAAATAGGCATTGGAGTAGGATATGACAATCATGACTCTTCAAACCAGTTAACTTATTTTCCCTGAAATTAACGCATCTTCCTATATTTACAGCATATCGGTAGGATACCTAGCAGTCTTTATCCACCAAAATATCTCGGTTTTCTGCTCGGCAGTGATGGTGTAAGCTGCCTTAGGCATTTTTTGTTTTCTCTTGACAGTCTTCAACCACAAATATTTTCTTATGCTCATTTCTTCCAAACCTTTGCGTGCTTTTGGCCCGTATTTGGTCTTTCCCTTCCAACCTAAGATTGTCCCAACCACACTTTCGCAAACATTCTTTTCAATGTGCATGACATCCAAGAAGTTCCTTATCAGTAACTTGCATCAGTAAGGCAATTCCCAACATATACTTTTGTGCGACCAATACTTATACCTGTCGGGCCTTTCAGGGGTTGGTACAATCACATCCGGATGGTTGCTAAGCTGACCAAAATTGTACTCATTAAGAATCGATAGTATTTCATCACCTGTCCACTGTCGTGGTGGCTCACCCATTTCTAAAGTGCCATCAAATACTGCAGCATCCATACGCCACACATGTTCCCTCTCAAGCCATATCCGATGACGCATTCGGATAACTTTCCTACAGTGGTACCTAGCACAATCTGCATTCAAACACACTCGACAACCTCTATATCTGCTAATAACAGATCCATAGAGCATCCCATATGCAGGAAAATCACTAATAGTGCCGATACACATGGCGTGCAAGTAGAACGTCTCGGACAAATAACTATCGTACGTGGGATGGCCTTGCTCCCTCAATAATTTCAGCTCCTCTATCAAAGGTCTAATATATACATCGATACACTTTCCTAGATATCTCGGCCCCGGGACTAACAAGGTCAAGATATTATGCTATTTCTGCATGCACATCCACGGATGAAGATTGTAAGGAATCACTACAATAGGCCATATGGTATATGAAAGACTCATGTTACCTGTTGGCCACTAAGTATACTGGATACAGTTTGGAAAGTGTTTTAAACAACAAGATGTACGGTTTTTAAATCTGAGTGCGTAGCGGAAGTCTTAAATACAGTAAGTTGCTGTGGATACAGCAACTCGATGTGCAGTGTTTACTTAAATAATCACAGTTTAATAAAACAATAAAAGCAGAAGGTAAATAACACAGTATTTAAAGTGGTTCGAGGTAAACCCCTCTACATCCACTGGTCCTCCACACAGGAGTAAAAAGTTTATTATAATTACTGCGTACACAACTACATAATTATAACAACACTTAATCAATATATCGTTCACACAGATTGATATAAAGATCATAGCTTTCAACCGTTCACACATATTGGTTTGAGCTAACACTTTGACTGGCTTCTTCACACACAGTTCTGAAGCTTCATCTTCTTCAATGCAAGTCCTTCACACAAAGTTCGGGAGTATCAAAGTTTCCTCAGTCCACACAGGGCTGATATGAGTTTGTTCAAAGATAAAACAGTGTTTGAACAACAGCTATGACTTTCTGGGCTATAAGCTGATGATGTGTTGTTCAAGGTTTGAGCACTGTATATCTCTTATATCTAAATAGCAGAAAGCTTGGGGAGATATGTTTTGCTCTAAATATTTCTTGTAAGCTTGATTGTTTGTAAGTCGTGAATAATCTGTAGATCTTCATTCGTTCTTTTCGTGTAGTTCAGTGGTAGATGATCTTCAAACTCTGGAGATATATATAGCCTTCTGAAATATATCTGTTTGAAATATATCCGTTGAGCAAGATTCTGTGACAACTGATATTTTGACTAAGATCCGGATATTGTGGGATTTGAAGATCTTCTGACTTACAGTATTTAAATACTTTATCCTTTAGTATTTAAATACTTATTTATCAACGGGACTTGACTTCTAGCGAATACTGAAGATTCCTTCTTGTCCTGTTGAGAGCTTTATGGAAGGTATCACTGTATTGATATTCGAGACAGCTTCCATACTTTGGCTTTGTGGGACTCTTTGCTGTATGATCAATATATTGTATGGTTGGGACTGCGAGAAGTCTTCAATACAGGTTTGATACTTGATCACCTTTTCGATACAGCTAGAGGTGGTATTCAGGATTTGGCATAATGTCAAAATATTCTGACAATACGATCGATACAGGGTTTGTTATCCAAGCAGCATCGATACAGGGATTTGTTATCCCAACAATTTCTCCCTTTTTGATAATTTGACAAGTCCTTCCGAGTCTTCCTTTTTGAAACAATAGGATGTTATCCAAACATCCTTGATGATGCCAAAACTTTGACACTTAGCGGTTTTGAAGTAGGACAGACTTCTTGGTCGTCTTTCGAATGTTCTGTCCTTCGGTTTTTGGCTTAACACTAAGAACTGCTCTTAGGCAAGTTCATCTTTTATCAAAAGAAAGTTACATTGAAAACTTATGATTGGCGCGCAGGCACAATCTTACATTGTTTTCTAGATGCATACAACTTAAACTATGAACTGTTCGCAGACAAGTTCTTACAACTTGTGTATGACATAGATTACATAATATGAATATAGTAAGAATAAATAAAGTGACTGTAAACAAATAAGAACACAGTAGATTATGAGTTGTAATCTTTCAAGACAGGCAAAAAATTTATTGATACTGAAATAGAGTACAAAGATTGTTGTTTTGAAAGTAATATTACAATCGAATAATACACTAAGGTATTCAGCTCCTAAAGTCAGAGTGTCTCCATGGTCGTTTGGAAGGGTCATTCTTGGTGTTTTGCCACCAGTTCTGGTGAGCGTCCTTGTCTCGATTCTGATAAATTGCACGTCCTTCATAAGATTTATCAAAGACTAGGATCCAGTCTTCTAGATGGGTCACCAAGTCACCTTTTCGATGCTTTGACTTCATCTGCTACTGTAGCGGGAGCGATATGTATTCCAGCTTCATCTTGAATTCCTCTGCGGCTTCCTGTACCGTTCTGCATCTATTGAATAAAGTGGATTCCCTGATAAGTACAACGAAGTAACTTAACAGTTCATTTCTCCTCCAGTCTTTGATCTCTGCAACGGTAGGTTGACGGTCTGCTGGGAGGTTCATAGAGTGCGGATTTCGGACTAGGATTTTCCAAGGATACTTAGGATCCTGGAATTGTGGTGTATCTCCCTGTATCCTCACGTTCGGTGTTGAGATACGGGCTATGTCAGCAGTGATTGAGTCTTCAAACGGAGCTAACAACTCTTTTTCTTGCTCCAACCTCGTTCTCCTGGTGGCTTCCCGTGCTTCTTCCCCCTTTTTGGCATCATCAAGGTATGATACCTTTTCATCAAGACGTTCCAGGATCTCCAGAGCGGTATCCTGTTTCATCTCCATATTTTATATTCTCTCAACAAGGGAGGAGAGCACCTGCGACATATCCTTAATGTTCTTGTCATGGGCTCGCAGTTTGGAACCGGATTCAATTAGAGCAGATACGGTCTTGGACTCAGATACGCGGAGTTTCGATTGCTCTTCTCTAAGGATCCTTTCTTGCTTCTCTTGCAGATTGCTCAGGGCTTGCTTGAAGACTTCTGGCAAGACAGTAAAGGCTTCGACTACTCGAGAGACTTCATGCTTTAATCCAGTCATTTCTTCAATAGTATATGTGTGAAGCCAATACAGAGCCTTTTCTACTGAGTGTAGAGCATTGACTACATCCTGAATAAATACAGTTTGGAGGCCAAGAGCAGGTGATCGCTCTTTCCTTGTTTCAGTGCGGGGAGAGTCTGGCTGGGCGAAGTCCTCTACTCCATTCAACCTTCTCAAGTTCACGTTAGGGTGTGAAGTGAGTTGGATATCCTCAGGTATAGTACCGTCGTCGGATTCCAAGGCGGTTGATGGGGTGGGAGCAGCTGTTTCGGTTTCGGCGGTAGGGGGTGCGGCATCCTCCTGTTTCGAAGAGGTTTCTGTAGACATGGATACAGGAAGGACCAATTCCTCCTGGTGTCTCTTAGCGTCCGCCTGTTCCGGCAGAGGTACTGATTCCTCTTGCCGGAAGGCGCGTGATTCTTCTTCTTCGGCGGCGACGGTAGGCTTGGGTGCCTGTTCCAAAACATTTTATTCCTCCTCGACATGAGGGACTGAATCCTCATTGTCGGGAACATTGTCTTGCTGTGGCGAAGGGGATAATTTATGGGTGGATGTCCCTTCATCTTTCTTGGCTTGGGCTTCCTCTCGACTCATCCGCAAACCAGCTTGGAGTGCGTCGTCATCATAGTCGGAATCAGTATCGGATGTTGGACTATCGAGAGTTTCCATTGACGAAGCTTTTCCTTTCCTTTTAGCCTCATCCTTATCAAGCAGATGACTCTCAATTAGCTCCTTGACGAATAAGTTGTCCCATTGGATCAGTACAACAATTTCTTGGGTGTCTGTCACTTACAAAACGAACTTCTCTTCATTACACCACTCACTCCAGTTGTACAAGGATTCGTACGGAGCAAGTCTAAAATTCTTCCATTGGAGAAATCGCTTGAATGACTTCTCAATCTGCACGAAAAGCAGGGTCTTGGAAATTATTGTGTCTAGGGAGGGACTCCGTACAGGGTCTGGGTTTGCTGTAGGAAGGGGTTGCTCTACAGGTGTGGGATCCTGTATTAGAGAGGGATTCCTTACAGGGGATGGTACCCTGAAGGAAGGTGGATCCTGAATGGGTGTGGAATCCCGTATAGGAGAGGTAGCTATTGGCTCCAAACAGGCAGCCGACTCACCAGAGTCTTTTGAGTTGGCAGATGTCCTCGTATCTGTCATAGCCGCCAAGGGCTCGGGATCTACTGTCGACACAGTAGCGGGAATCTCTTCCACAGGGGTTGGGCCCTGGGGTAGTTGATCAGTGGGTTGCGCCACGATAGGAGCATCCTCGGAGGGTTCTGTAGCTTTAGCTTTCGTAAGCCTCCTTGTCTTCCTTTTCGGCTTCTCAGCAGCAACTGGTGTCTTGCTGTGAGATCTTTTTCTTTTCTTTGAAGATTCGACACTTTGGGACTTAGAAGAAACGTCCCTCAGATCTTCAGATAGCGGCAAGTTCTGTATAAAAGGCCAGTTCGCGATCAGGATGCTCTGATTGAAGGCAGTGGGCCTGTCGCCTCCTAAGAATATCCGTGAGCTTATCTTCTTTGCTTCTGCGGTTTGCTGAAGTACGCACTTCGTCAAAACATGGTTTAAGAATAAACCAAATGATTTTTTCTGAGTAGCAGGTTTGGACACCTCTTCCTGCAAACGTTTAAGGATAACCTGACACCAGTTGACCTTCTCGCATGTCATTATGGCGACCATCATCCTGAATCTGATATTTGTGCACATCTCAAATGCACCTGTACGATTCTCAATGATGCGGCAGCAAAAAACATGTAAATAATCAAACGGTAAACAAAAATTTTTCTTATGGCATGTGGTGTGAACCACTTCCACCGTTGCCAAACCGGTGAACAAGCCATAGTATTGAGTCAGCAGCTCTTGAGACCCAAAGGTCTCAAGTTCTTCCATGGTCAGGCCATCAGAGGGTAGCCTGAAGATGTTTTTGAGAAGCTCTTGGTCAACGCGGATCTCCACTCCACGAATGACTGTTGTGATATCAGTAACATGTCCTCCTAGAGCCAGAGGCAGAAAACGAACAACGGCATTGAGGTAGAACTCCTCAACAAGATGAACGTCATATTTCTCGGCGGTGTGGCTCCCAAGGCGGTAGAGGCCTTGTTGACGGATTCTAGTGGTGACGACCTCCATGGCATCGACGTCATCACTTTCAGCGTGAATGCGTTCCATCACGACAGATCTGGAGAAGATCCGTCCATCGATGAATTTCAGAGACTTCTTGAGAGAGGTGGAAGATGTCTGAGTAGACGCCATTGATGATTCTTAAGAAAAGATGAAAAAGGTTCAAGAAGAATATGCAGTAAACATAGAAAAACTTTTAGGCTGAATTGCTTGAGTGCTCTTAAAATATGCAGAAGGAGTAAAGAGTCTCAAATGGCATTTGCAGTCCTTTTATAGCAGGCGGCGAAGAAGCGTTTTCAGAGAACGAATGGTCAGATGTAAGGGATGGGAACCGGTGTTTGAAATGAACAGTCATGATGGACTGAGTGTAACTGGTACACTTATCCATTGAATTTTAAAATAGGAGCGGGTCCCACTTTTGACATTTGTTATTACCCTTAATGCCTGAAACGGCAGTATTAAATATTAAACAATTTTAAAACATCACGGCTTTTGAGATTTGATTGTCCAGATGTCGTGTATGGCATTTAATGTAAACGACGTTTGATATGAAAACAGGGCACGTGGACAAAAATTATTTTTAAAATGAAATATTATAATATATAATGAATCGAAATTCTATAGTATGTGATGTATCCTCGACGATACAGTGTTCCCCTTTAAAAGGTAAATATAGGTTTCAATTCCATACAACAACTTTTGGATTAATGCTGTATTCATGGGTCATACTGTATTCCCCCTTAATTATTGCACACGTCAGCTGTAGGATGATTCATATCATTTTGTTCCCTATAGTGCTGTATTGAAGGCTCTGAGTGTACAGATAATTAATGGTGGATACTGTATTCTTGGGTCTAACAGCATTCCCCCTCAATTGTTGAGTAAAAATAGTAAATACTTACAGGGAGTCAGGCTGTAGCAATCCCAATTCTTGTCGAAGCATGTTGAATCTTGCTGTATCGAGAGGCTTGGTGAAGATGTCGGCCAACTGAATATCTGTATGAACTTTTTCCAGCCGAACATCCTTGTTCTCGACATGATTCCTTATGAAATGATGCTTCATGTTGATGTGCTTAGTGCGCGAGTGCAATATAGGGTTGTACGTTATTGCAATTAACTCGTGCTATCGCACATGATTGGCATTTCCGTGGCTTCAATCCCATAATCTGAGAACTGTTGCTGCATCCAAAGGATCTGCATACAGCAACTACCAGTAGCATAGTATTCTGATTCAGCCGTGGAAAATGTGTTTGCCAATTGCTTCTTACTGAACCAAGAAACAAGTCTAGGTCCAAGAAAGTGATAAGTTCCACTTGTACTCTTCCTATCTAGCTTGCAGACTCCGATATCTGAGTCACTGTATCCAACTAAATCAAATCCACCTTCTTTAGGATACCATAGTTCTACATCGACTGTTCCTTTAATATACTTCAGGATTCGTTTAGCTGTATTTAAGTGTGATTCTTTGGGTGCTACTTGATATCTCGCACACACTCCTACAGCAAACTGGATATCAGGCCTGCTAGCTATTAGGTACAGAAAAGAGCCAATAAGCTTCCTGTAGAGTGATTGGTCAACCGGCTTTCCAGCTTCATCAGCACTAATTTGCACGGAAGTGCTTATGGGGGTTGACGATGATTTGGAAGTGTTCATCCCAAATTTGTTGAGAAGCTCCTTGCTGTATTTTTCCTGGTTGATGAAAATTCCTGTAGGCAACTACTTTACCTGCAATCCTAGGAAATAACTAAGTTCTCCCATCATACTCATTTCAAATTTACTTTGCATGATATGAGAGAACCTTTGACATAAAGCAAGGTTAGTTGAACCAAATATAATGTCATCTACTTAGATTTGAACCATTAGAAGGTCATCACCTTCCTGTATTTTGAACAAGGTCTTGTCCACAGCAGCTTTCTCAAAACCATTATCGGTTAGATACTGGGACAGGGTCTCATACCATGCTCTAGGGGCTTGCTTAAGTCCATACAGTGCTTTCCTCAGCCTGTATACTAGATCGATGCCGTCTGTGTTGGCAAACCTTGGTGGTTGTTCAACATAAACTTCTTCGGCAAGGTCTCTATTTAGACGTCCATTTGGTATACAATGAAGCTCTTATGGGCGGAAAAGGATAAAAATATCCTAATGGCTTCTAGTCTGGCTACAGGGGTAAAAGTTTCATCGTAGTCTATACCTTTTTCCTGTCTATAGCCTTGTGCGACTAGTCTGGATTTATTCCTTATAATTAGACCATTTCAATCCTTCTTGTTTCTAAATACCCATTTGGTTCCAATAACTGATTGATGCGTAGGTTTGGGTGCAAGATACCATACATTGTTTCTTTCGAAACCGTTAAGCTCTTCTTCCATATATGTTATCAAATGAGAATTATTAAGAGCTTCTATGGAAGAAACAGGTTCGGACTGGGCTAAGAATACAGCAATACTACACATATTGAGTCTTCTAAGCTCGGATTGAGATTTCCATTCAAGTAATGGTGATATCTCAGTATCTAGTTCTTCTTGTGCACACAGTACATTTCCTTGTGTACTCTGTATTCTCCTACGGGTAGAAACACCAGCATTAATGTTTCCAATGATCAGCTCTTGTAGGTGATCTCTCAACCAACACGAATTACTATGGTCGAACAAGATAAGTAGTACAACAATTAAAACACGAGCTTAAGCTTAAAACAAACACATGATCCCGACAACCCGGAGGTAGGTAAAAGCGAGTACGAAAACAAGTACCCAAAACGGCCCAAACGTCCGAAAAATCATGATACGACAATGAATAGCCAAAACGAAGCTCACATCACATATAACAACCTTAAATGAACTTATGAGAAACCCGAAACAACAATTTCGAACGAGATTCGCAAGAATCAAACTCGAGTGTGGAAAAGTCGTTAATAAGCATGGAACTCAACAAAACGACATCGAAATGAACTCAGATGTCAAAAAGTGCAGAATTAATCATTCTCGGAATGACGAAAGGGTAACAAGCGATCCACTAAAATGGACGTCTGCCCAAAAAACGAAATTTACCGAAAATTGAAATCGCGGATATTACATCATCGTCCTTCATTTGAAATAGCTCGTACTCGTGAAGGAGCATGTTGATTTTTGTCGCCTTGACTTGATACATTCCTTCATGTGTGACTTCAAGCATTTTCCTTATTCCTTTTGCACTATCACACGAAGATATCCGGTTGTGTTCTTCCGGATTTAAAGCACAATATAATAATTGCGTGGCTTTGCAATTATAGTGGTCGTTTTTCCAATCCGCATCATCATACTTTTTAAAAATTTTGAGAGTTCCATTCGAGTTCGTTGGAATTTTGGGGCCAAGACAAATGACTTCCCATAATTCGATATCGTAAGCTCGAATGAAAATAGACATTTTCTTCTTCCAAGTCATTAAATTAGATCCATCAAAGAATGGTGGTCGGTTAAGAGCAAGACCTTCGACTAGGACAAGTTGAAATGCCATTTGGATCGACTCCTCGGATGTTAAGCCCCTTCTCATAGGTACCGCTCCGATACCAATTGTTGGAACGGGATCGGTTATACGTGCTATTGTGTGGAAGCGTATTTAAATGAAAGTGCAGAAAATAAATCGACACAGGATTTATAGAGGTTCGGCCAAACTTGCCTACGTCCTCTCTTTGTATCTTTTTCTATAGGCTTAAGATAAACCTCTGAACCTCTCTTCTATTGGTTGAGGGATAACTGTTACAAGCTCGTCTTCAATCGGTCCAAGTAAACCGTTCAAGCACTTGTCTTTATGTCGGTCCAAGTTAAACCGTTTTCCTTTTCTATTGGACAAGGAATCAACCAATCTATCTTTCTATGGGTACTAGATAGACCTCATTTAGATATCGATTGCGATTCTAACAATGCCAGATCCTTGATCTTAATAACACCAAATCCAATCTTATCTACTCTTTTTCCTCTCTTGTATGATTTTGTGTATAACACTCAATCACTATCAATTTAAGCTTAAGAACAAAAAATGTAATGTTTTACAATTATATCTTAAGTATGATTGCTTTGCTCAATGTTGTTGTGTGGTTTGATACCAAGTGGTTTGGTATTTATAGCTATTTTACACAAACTAGTCGTTACTGCAGCTTAACTTAACGTGCGCTAGCCTTCTTGCGTAGCGCATGCTATCGCATGTTGTTTCCTGTTACGTACGTTATGTAAACCATGTAGCGTACGTTAACTGCTTCCATATTCAGTCCAGTGGCTACTGTCTCTCTTTGTTAGCATGCGCTAACATATCTTCTTAGCGGACGCTAATAACACATCATTGCATGCGTCATATATCCGTTTGTAGCTTTTGACTTCTGACTTGACTTTCCACCAAATTCCCAACGTTCATATGTTTGAATACAAATTCTATTTCTCATGCGCTAATATCATTCATAGCGTGCACTATGTCTTATGTCACTGCATATGTCATTCTGTGTTGTAAGTCTTCACAACGGTAATATTCCTTCGATAGCGTGCGCTATCTTCAGTAGGTAACTTTACTTCAGGTAGATTTGAACTTATCTTATCTGCAGGCAGGACCCGGTAGAGTGCGCTAACCTTTGTGTCTAGCGTGTGCTAGCATTGTATTTTGATCAGCTTTTTGCGTCTTATTCTCCTTCGTTGTTTTGCTTTATTTAGTAACTTAATCATCAAAACTCTAAATGAATACTTGGAATAAAATATTCCAACACTGGGGCCTTTCCCTTGCTCACCTCATTGCGTAACTGAATCCTGAGAGGGTCATCTAATTGCTTAGATTTGATATCATCAGCCAATGATATAGTTCCATCACACATAGTTGCCCTTGAGCTCTTTGTAACCATACTTCAATTTCTCCACGAATCAACTCTAGTCGAATTCTGGACTGGGTCATGAGCATCTCCAGGATTCAAATAGAAATTGGTTTGCGGCTTAGTGTGTCAACTACCACATTTGCTTTGCCTGGGTGATAAAGAATTTCCAAATCATAATCTTTAATCAATTCCATCCATCTCCTCTGTCGCATGTTAACTCTTTCTGACTGAGAGTGTATTTAGGACTCTTATAATCTGTGAAGATCCGGCAGTGGGTTCTATATAAATAGTGTCACAATATTTTCAGAGCAAAAACAATAGCTGCTAACTCCAAATCATGCATTGGATAATTGACTTCAAACGGTTTCAACTGCCATGAAGCATAAGCGATTACCCTACCATTTTACATTAGTACGCAACCTAAACCCTGATTTGAACCACCACTGTAAACTATAAATACTTCGATTCCCTATGGTGGTGCTAAGATTGGAGCCGATGTCAGTCTCTTCTTGAGTTTGTCAAAACTAACTTGACACTTCTCATTCCATTTGAACTTCTGGGTTTTCTACAATAATTGAGTAACTGGGTGGGTGATTTTGGAAAACCTTTCCACGAACCGACGATAGTACCCAGCAAGTCCTATGAAGTTTCTGACCTCTTTCACATTCTTAGGAGACTCCCACTTTATGATTGCCTCGACTTTCTATGGATCTACTTAGACTCCTTCTACTGATACTACATGACCAAGGAACATTACTTCCTTCAGCCATAATTCATATTTAGAAAACTTTTCATACAACCGATCGTTCCTCAAGATGTTCAAAACAATTCGAAAATGTTCCACATGCTCATCTGAACTTTTGGAGTATATCAAGATGTCATCGATAAAAACAACTACATATTTATCCAAGTACTCTATCAATACTCGATTCATTAACTGCATAAACATAGCAGGTGCATTGGTGAGACCGAATGGTATTACCACAAATTCATAGTGCTCGTACCGACTAAATGCTGATTTCGGAACGTTGGATTCTTTAATCCTCAATTGATGGTATCCCAATCTCAAATCGATCTTTGAGAACACTGTCTCTCCTGGCAACTACTCGAAAAAATCATTAATCCGAGGCAACGAGAACTTATTCTTGATCGTCACTTTGTTTAGCTCCCGATAGTCAATGCACAACTGAAGTGATCCATATTTATTTTGAACATATAGAACTGGTGGATCATAGGGGTAAACACTTGGCTGGATATAACCTTTGTCCAATAGCTATTCAAGTTGCTTCTTTAACTCAAACATCTCGGTAGGTGCCGTTCGAAATGGCGCCTTCAAAATAGGTTTGGCTCCCGGTTCTATCTTGATGGTAAACTCTATATCTCGTTGTGGAGGTAATCTAGGTAATTCATTAGGAATACATCCAAAAATTCATTTACAACATGAATAGATGAAAGTTCTACTCTTCCTTCTTCTTTCTTCATTGCATAAGATCAGTATCCGACACAACCCTGTTTCAGCAGTTTAATAGACTTCATTGCTTTAGTCACTTTCCCTGAGCTTCCTGGTCTCGATCACTCAAATAAATATTCTGAGTCGTCCTCACCAATGATTGAAATATTTCTCTTCTGTTAGTTCATGATAGCTACATAACAGTTAAGCCAATAGTCTTCGAGAAGCAGATCGTCACCTTGGATATTAACCACGATAAGATTTGAAGGCCAATTTCTGCGTCCTATTGATATAAGATAATTTCTAGCTTTTAAATTTCCCATAATCCTTTCCCCACTCAGTAAACCCACAATATAAGGCTCACATTCGTGAAAATAAGAAATTTTCAAACCATTTAGACAAGACAATGATATGAAAAATTGGATAGCTCCTGTATCGATCAAAACACTAACCGGTTGCTAAATTATCTGACCCATACTTGATGCAACAGCCGTACTCTGATCATCTATCCTTCTCATATCATAAACTCGTAGAGAAATGGACCCAATACTCGATGCTTGCTTTATATCATACTGATTTTTGCCTTTTCCTCGTCCGAAGTTCTTTTGTGGCTGGCCACTCTGACGAGTTTTATTAGCACTAGTTTCTTTCTGGACCTACGTTGAAGTATGAGCTCCAAAAGATCTCTGCACATATCCGTAGCATATCACATGATGTCCATCTTTCCCATATTCATAGCATGTCACGGAAAGGGACGGGCAGTCGCATCAGAAATGCCCTGATCGACCATATTTGAAACATTTCCTTGATGCATCTGTAACTGTAGATGCTGATCTTGAACTCTTTCAGCCTCTAGAAGGATACACGGGGGCCTCCTAGATGAGTGAAAAGATGACTAGGATTTACGGCCCCCACTATTCTTATTTTCTAAAAAACCACTACAGACTCTGTACTTTTTAGACTCGGAAAATTTCTCTACCTCTGTTTCTTTCATTTCATATGCCAGGGCTTTATCTTAATACTGATGAAGAATGTTGCACTCAAATCCCGACATGAATTGTTGTATCTCTGGTTTCATCGTCATGTCAAAATGGAACATCTTTTCTGCATCTGTTTCTGACTAGGTGTTGAATAAATGCCAGTTGATGATTAAAGGTTTTAATCACTTAAGCCACGAGTAAGTCCAGAGGTTGCGCGAAGAAGAATTCTCGAACTTTAGCCTCCCTGATCGGATGAGGGCAATACTGAGCTTCCATGAATAGCTTTAATTCTGCTCAATCGGCATCATGGTCAGCAGGTCGAATGGCCTCCCACCAGTTAGATGCTTCTCCAGTCAGAAAATATTGCGATGGGGACTTTCGGTCACTCGGGTAGTTGATTCCTGCAAACACTTTCTTCAATTCCCTCAGCAAGTGATCCCATGTAGGTACCTCAGAAAACCCATCAAAATTTGGTGGGTGCATCTTAACCCGTTCTTGTGGCCACTTATCTCCATAATAGCCCAAGTTCATAATTACTTGATATCCTTCCCCCAGTTGTAGACCTGTCGCCAGTTGTATTCGGTCCACCACTTGAGATTATCGGGTCATCTGATTGATCACTTGATGAAGCACATTGGGAACATCAAGATTATTGTTTGCCTCCATAGTTCCCTCTTGATCATTGTCGATAGATTCATGTTGCTCCCCGGAACTTAGATTAGCCTAATTCGATAGAGTATCAGAAACAGAGGGTGAAGCTTCCCTTCCAGCATTCCCGCGTCTGCGTCCATGACCGCCACCACGTCCACGATCTCCTGTCAATTTACTGTAACCATACATCTCAATATACGAGGAATAATATCGTTCTAAAATTCAATTAACATAAAGGCATAATATTAAAGGACAATATTTGAGTTTTACGAGTCTTACAACCACTACTCGCATGAAGACGCAAGCGGTACAGTGATGTTATTCATGGACGGTTGACCACAAGATACATCTGGACCCTAAGTTAACCTGATTGTCAAGATATCTATAATATTAGCTCCGATACCCTATTATATAACACCTCGAGATACTTGGTATTATTACAACTCCGTAAATCCTTTATGTAAAGAATTACTAGGATAATAAATAAAAAAATATCAAATACCAACAGTGGAGTTATTATTAGAAACCGTTTTTTAAAGTAAACGACAACACTAATAGAATTCATCAATGCATAACCATCCAAATCAACACAAAGAAATAATATACTTGAGTACTTATTCAAACACTAACACAAACTGAAAGAACTTCTCCGGACAACCAAAATCACTTTACACGCTCGTCACTACCAAAAAAAGGACTTTAGACGACGAAACTTAAAAAAATGGCCGACGACTTTTAAGTGTTGTCGGCTAAACTATGGACTTTAGCCGACGACCCACACTGTCGTCGGCTAAATGGTTTTAGCCAAAGACTTTTGTCTAGGTCGTCGGCTAAACTACAACGTAGTTGTTGGCTAAAGTTTAACACTTTAGTCGACAACTTTTGTAATGATTTAGCCGACGACTCAGATCAAGTCTTCGGCTAAACCTCTAATTTAAAATTATATATCGTCCTCAGTTATTTTCAGGCGAAAAAATCTTGATTTTGTGTATTTTTTGAGTTTGTGTTGCTACTTTGAGTTGTGCTAGCTGGAGTGACAAAGGTTTCTACCGATTGCAATAATCACCAATTCGATTAAGGTACTTTATTGTATTTTTTATTGTGATTTCGAAACTTTGTATTATTCATGTTGTAGATTCGAAAGCTTTTCTGTATAACCCTTAATTTTTGTGATGATAATCAATATGATTCATATACATTGAGGTGTATCGAGTAGATTAAGAAAAAAGTGTCTTAATGAATCTAAGGATATAAGGAACTTTTTGGGTGCCTTGGGATTCGATTATAATATTCGTTGTAGACATTATATTGATTGTTTGTTGTGATTCCATTTATAATTTGAACAATATTAGTTAGTTGGATTAATATTGGAAAATTTATATATTTTCAGGGTGGACAAGAGTTGGATTGAGTTACGAAAATGGGATCCAAGAGTAATGGATGGGATGAAGCAGTTTATGAGATTTGTAAAAGAGCACGACAGTGGTAATATGTTGCACTACTGTCTGTGTAATAAATGTAGATGTCGCAGTGATATGTATTATTTTCAATTTGATGAGGTCTGGGAGCACCTAAAAAAGAATGTTTTTTGGAATAAATATACATGTTGGATATACCATGGTGAAGCACCGAATTCTGTTATTCCGTATGATCACAGATAATTCAGTGGTAACGATGGGTTCACCGATATGAAGAGGAGGTTGATTGATGATGTGTTTGGTTATTCCGAGACGTCTGTACCAACTGAGCCAATCCCATGACCCCGTAGACCGATGCTTTGCAATACTGCTGGGCTTGACAGGTACAACAAGCTAATTCAACTCCAACAGACCCCTCTGTACCCAGGGTGTAACATGACTCTTCTTGATTGTGTCATGGAAACGATGAGATTAAAGGTGGAGAACAGATCATCCATCAAGTCTGTAGATGATTACTTGGAGCTTACGAGTAATATGATTCCATAGGGTCATCGTCTTCCTAACACATATACCAAAATGATACGAATTTCGAAAGATCTTGGTCTTTCCTACATTAAGATCCACATCTGCATGTATGATTGTGTTCTATTATGGGGGCAACCTAATGAAGACCTCACGAGATGTCCTGTATTTGAAACAGAGAGATATAGGATCACTCCTTCTGGAAAAGAGAAACCGGTGAAGGTACTTTGGTATTTTCCACTGAAGGACAGGTTGGAACGGCTTTTTATGACTCCTCACACAGAAAAAGCAATGATATGGCACGCCGAGCCTCGCACTCATGACAATGATACTATGATACACCCTTCGGATGGAGAGGCGTGGAAGAATATAGATAGGGAGTATCCGATTTTTCTTCAGATATCCAAAATGTGAGGCTCGGGATTGCATTTGACGGTTTCAACCCTTTTGGTATTGTTGGGATAACAAATCCCTGCATCGATGGTGCTTGGATAACAAATCCCTGTATCGATCGTATTGTCAAAATGTTTTGACAATATGCCAAATCCTGAATACCGCCTCTAGATGTATCGAAAATATCAAACCTGTATCGAAGACTTCTCGCAATCCCAACCATACAATATATTGATCATACAGCAAAGAGTCTCGCAATGACAATGTATGGAAGCTGTCTCGAATATCAATACAGTGATACCTTCCATACAGCTCTCAACAGGACAAGAAGGAATCTTCATTATTCGCTAGAAGTCAAGTCCTGTTGATAAAGAAGTATTTAAATACTAAAGGATAAAGTACTTAAATACTGTAAGTCAGAAGATCTTCAAATCCCGCAATATCCGGATCTCAGTCAAAATATCAGTTGTCGCAGAATCTTGCTCAACGGATATATTTAAAATAGATATATTTCAGAAGGTTATATATATCTCCAGAGTTTGAAGACCATCTACCACTGAACTACATTAAAAGAACGACTGAAAATCTATAGATTATTCACGACTTACAAACAATCAAGGTTATAAGAAATATTCAGAGCAAAACATATCTCGCCAAGCTTTCTGCTATTCAGATATAAGAGATATACAGTGCTCAAACCTTGAACAACACATCATCAGCTTATAGCCCAGAAAGTCATAGCTATTGTTCAAACCCTGTTCTATCTTTGAACAAACTCATATCAGCCCTGTGTGGACTGAAAAAACTTTACTACTCCCGAACTATGTGTGAAAGACTTGCATTGAAGAAGACGAAGCTTCAGAACTGTATGTGAAGAAGCCAGTCAAAGTGTTAGCTCAAACCAATCTGTGTGAACGGTTGAAAGCTAAGATCTTTATCTCAATCTGTGTGAACGATATATTGATTAAGTGTTGTTATAATTACGTAGTTGTCTACGCAGTAATTATAATAAACTTTTTACTCCTGTGTGGAGGACCAGTGGACGTAGAGGGGTTTACCTCGAACCACTTTAAATACTGTGTTATTTACCTTCTGCTTTTATTGTTTTATTAAACTGTGATTATTTAAGTATACACTACACATCGGGTTACTGTATCCACAGCAACTTACTGTATTTAAGACTTCTGCTATGCACTCAGATTTAAAAACCGTACATCTTGTTGTTTAAAACACTTTCCAAGTTGTATCCAGTATACTTAGTGGCCAACAAGTGGTATCTGATCGGTTGATTCTAAAAAGAATCAGTCGTATTTTTAACCGAATCAGATCCAAAATCACTTATTTTATAAAACAGTCTTTTTCATTCCTACATTCTCATATGGATACATCAATGATAAACAAAGTTCCTATGTTCTCTATTAATTAATTTGATGATTGGAGAATCAGGATGGAGGCTCATCTTGCAGCAATGCACGAAGAAATGATTTTTGTTATACAGGATGCCCCCATTAAGATCATGAAGGTTAATACGGCCGCAAGGATTGAAGGCCAAGCCCATGCTGAGATGCTCGATAAGGAGCGCGATCAATGGACAACAGATGAAAGAAAGTGCGCCAACCTCGACAATGTTGCGAAGAATGCGTTATTTGTCACCACCCTCGACAAAGGCACATTCTCGAAGGTAAAAAGCTGTAAAACGGCCAAGGATATCCGAGATAAACTCAAGTTGATTTGTGAGGGAACTGATCTCTCCAAAGAAAATAAAATTTCAAAACTAACTCAGCAATTTGAATCTTTTGAAATGAAACCAACTGAAACACTTTAGGAACTTGACCTCAAATTCACTGGAATTGTTGGTGAACTTGAAGCTTTGGGCGAAATTTATACTCAAAGGGAGAAAAACTTAAAGATTTTCAGATCTCTCCCTGCCCGATGGGACATTAAGACCACAACTATGCGTGTGTCGTGTAACCTTAGTGAAATATCTACCTTTGATCTCTTTTCTGACCTCGAAGCTTTCGAGTATGATATAGACAGGAGAGAGAAAGCTGAAGAATCTCCAGTTAGGACTACATCCTTAGCCGCAGTATCTAACCATCGACACAGCATGCCCAGCCCATCAAAGCCAAATTACAAGAATGCTAACCGTGACGACGATATCCTGTCACAAGATGAAATGGCGCTCCTCATGCACAAATTCAAAAAGTTCATCAAACAGTCTGGAAAGACTCCCTACAGGCCCAAGCCTGTTCACAAGGTAGGTATTGAAACTTCCTTTGGTGATGCTAACCTATGCTATAATTGCAGGAAACTAGGCCATTATGCAAACAAATGTCCTCATCCCAAAGTTCAAAGGTTGCCGGAAGCCGAGCAACAAGAGAGGGATGAACAAAGACGTGCTTGGAAAAACAAGCTCAAGGCACTGATAGGAGAATCAGAAGCCTCCCCCACACCATCCAAATCCAAAGAATGTCTTCAGGTGGTCACTGAAAGTGACTCATCTGACGATGAATTCGAAGATAAGGCATATATGTGCTTTATGGCAAAGGACATTCCGGAAGAAGAAGACAGCGATGATGAGGTAAGCTCAACCTCATCTATTCCAGTAAATGCATCCCATACTTCCGAAAACATGATGAATGAATTTAAAAATATTCAAAAAGCCACGAGAGTTTGAAAAATGAAAACATTCAGCTTCAACTTTCCAACATAGAGCAGAAAGAAGAAAACGACTTGCTAAAGATAAATTATGAAAATATGTCTATTGATTGTGAAAACATCAAGGTCGAGCATGAAAAACTCGTGGAGAGCAATCATCAACTTGCTCAAGAACTAAGTGAGACTAAGTCTCAAAATGGAAGCAAGACAAATGATTTTGTTCTACTTTAAGCTAAATTTAATACTCTCGAGAAACGAGAAAGCGAACTTGAGACCATTCTGAAATCTTTCGATAAATCATCTAAAAGAATGGAAGAAATTCTAAGCACTGGGCAACATGCTCATGATAAAAGTGGCTTAGGATACAACTCATTTTCCAACAAAGGGAAAACTAGTACTGTGTTTGTCAAGAATGTGGAACACATTCCTGTATCGGAAGATACTCCTAGTCCTGTGAAGGAACCTGCTGCACTGCGAAAAGCAAAGGCTGCCATTCCGCCCCCGCAATCCTATTCAAGACAGCGGAATGATAAGCCATTCCAACCTGTAAGGCGCACGCAACAACATGCTCCCCGAGCATATCAACAGCGCCAACATCCGTTCAGAAAGAAGGCTGTATCCAAATACCAAAGGCCCGCACGGCAGTACTTTCAGTACAGCATGCCTAGGTATTGGATACCGGAGCCTCATTATCCATCAAGACAGCAAGTGTCCGCACAGTATCAACAATAGCTCCGGGAATCCAACTGGAGACCTAGAAGGCAAGTTGTAAGGCCAAAGAAAATGGCTCCATCTCCGAGACGGCATACGTACTGGATTAATAATAATAACCCTGATTTTTACATGCATAATGATTATCATGGATACAGTAACTACGTACATGCCCCATGTAGATACCGCAAGTCTGTACCAAATGTTACCTACAGTAAACCAATTGCTGTCAGGAAAGTTTGGGTACCTAAAGGCACTAACAATCACAGACCCAACAATCAAAGGGGGCCTAAATCTACATAATTTACGTGCTACAGGACATTTTGGAGAAGGACATATGGTACTTCGACAGCGGATGCTCCCGGCACATGACAGGAGATAGAAGCAAGCTAGAAGATTTCATAGAAGGTCGCGGTCCAAAAGTGCACTTCGGTGATAAATCTAAAGGAAGAACAAGAGGAAAAGGAAACCTTCTTGTCGGAAAATTCAAAGTCACTGATGTAGCTCATGTTGAAGGCCTAGAGTACAATCTACTTAGTATTAGCCAGTTCTGTGACAAACAGTTCTCGGTGAAATTCTATATAGATCACTGTAGAGTCAAGAACATCCTAACCCGAAATTCTATATGAATAGCGCACGCTATTCTTCATGTGTAGTTATGCTATTGATGCCTTTCTTACGTACGTTATGATGTTCAGGATTTTAGGCAGAAGAGTCTGGATGACTCTTACGTACGTAAGGGCTTGTACCTTACGTACGTAACCTCACTAACGTACGTTAAAGCTTATTGATTGCGTACGTTAGCCTTCTGCGGGTATAAATACTTGAGGGTTGACCGATTTCGGGTCATTTCTTTTCCCCTTCTTCTTTGCTGCGTTTTTGGCGGTTTGGGGTGGATTTGGACGAGCTTTCATCGGCCTTTGATGATAGTAATCATCTCGGTCGGTCTACTTCGTGTTCATAATTATCTAGCCTTCCTTCTTCTCCGAATCAAGGTGAGCTTTAGAACCCTATTTGAGATATTTTGGGTTTGTCTAAATTTCGTGATTTTAATCCGAGATTGTTGGATCTATTGTCATTATCTAGTCGTGTTGATCTTAGCCACAGGTTGGAATTCCGTTTTCATGTTTTTGTCGACTCGATTCGCGTCCTTGGCCGTTTTGAGGGAAACCCTTGAGCTTTCGTCATTTGTTCCTTTAAATTCGGCGGTTTTGGGTGGTACTTTGGAATTCATTTTCGTTGTTGTTTTCGTTTTAGATTATAATCGTTCGGCGGAGTTGGTGGGTTCGTAGACGGTTCGGGTCACCTCACTTCGGTCAATTCTCTGCGTTGGTGATTAATTGAGGCAAGTACCTTGATATATAAATTATAACTTCGTGAAATCATTATTGCCGAAGTGTGTGAATTATCTCTACGAATATATATATATATATGTTAAATATATGTATGCATAAAGATATACGTATATATATATATATATATATATATATATATATATATATATATATGTGTGTGTGTGTGTGTGTGTGTGTGTAGGTATGTATGTATATAGATATACATATACATATGTCGATGATTGTCGGGTGATTAATATCGATACTAGTTGACGTACTCAACTTGCATTAAAGTACGAACCATATTTATAGAGATAATATAGTAAGGTTTAGGTACTCGGTTGAGTTACGATATAGGGATATATGTACGGCATTGATTGGTTATGCCTGAAGGTTTAATATGTTGAGTTTTGCTTGATAACGTGCGTGTTGTTGTTTATCTGTGTAGTTATGGACTGGCGGCTAATTTGTGTGAATTGGTGTACTGATTTGATAATTGTTGCAACCATTGACTGTGCTTGATGTTTGAAGCAATGTGAATACTTGTTGTGAGAGACATCGTATCTGGGAGCCTCTGAGGGAGGGGCGTGTACTTCGGCCTAGTGTACGCTGCAATGAGTGGCTCCATATGGCTGGTGAACACCGGTGTTACCTAATGCGTGTGCAAGGGGCGGCTCTTGCGGGAGTGAACGCTGGCGTGGTGACATGTTCAAGGGGTGGCCAACATAGTGGAGTGAACGCCGGTGCACATGTGTGCAAGGGAGGCGCCTGGCAGGCTTATTGGTTACGGATATTAGAGTGACACCTAAGACACTGATATCAAACAATTTTCATGTTTCAAAAGTTCTTTCAAATCGCTTTAAAATGTTGGTCTTGATAAAGACTGAGATTTATGCTTCTGGAGTTGTTTCAACTTGTTTTAAACGTTGGTATCAGAGTTAATTACCAAAAATATTTAACGACTCTCCGAGGGTTAATTAATCGAGGATCTTGAGCAGGATTTGTCGAAATGAGAGGTTGTGACCTTGATTGTGTTGTGATGATATTCCATGTATTAGGTCGAGGACCCCGTGAGATTGTTGAGACGATTATTCTTGTGATGATATTCTGTGAAGTGGGTCGAGGACCCCATGAGACGATTGATACAATGGTTTCTGTGATCATAGTATTTTGTAAATTGGGTTGAGGACCCCGAATAACGTCGAAATGGTTTTCTTGTGAAACTGTTTTTCATATATTGGGTCAAGGACCCCAGAAATCTTAAAATTATTTTCTAAAGCATTTCCATTCGATCTTTAAAACCCCAAACCATTCAAAACGGCCCAATTCAAAGATAACATTTTCAAACCATCTTATCAAAATACTTTTCAAAATATATTCCTTTTATTAAGGGGATTTCGAACTAGATCTTTTGACTCATTAGGCTCTTTTAAGGTTTCATTGGTGTTACGTTCCGTAAAGCGAATATGACTATGTGATTATCTTTCACCTTCTGTAAGTGGGTGCTATTCTGTGCTGACTATGGAAATGTGTGGTTTGTGTTAAGGATTTGCGGCTCTTGATTTTTGTGTTGATATTTTCGTATATCTTGTATATTATATACTTACACTAGCAAAATTCCAGTTTGCTAACCCCCGGGTTTTTGGGGGTGGATACCTGTTATGCGCTCAGGTTTTGCAGCTCGGGAGAAGTCACGGGATTGGCTTGAAAGAAGATGGAAGACGACGATGCTAATCACACAAAGTCAGAGTCTTTTCTTTTGTTTCATCTTAGTCGGTATTTTATCTTTTGGTCGAGTATTCACCCTTGCATGGGTGTAGTTTTCATTTATTAAATTGAGTTGTCATTCCTTTCCATGTTCAAGTTCATTATTGTTGTTGATATGTGAATTATGTTGGTTTTCTTTTGAATTGATTAATGACCTTGTCAGTCTGTTTTGTAATTATATTGACCCCGGTCGGTAAATCATTGAGTAGTCTATTGGAGTTTAGCCTAGTAGATCCTTGTGAGAAGGGTGTCAACGGCATGTGACATTCCCGATCAAATTCTGGGGGTGTTACAGATATGGTATCGGAGCTTAGGTTTACGAAAAACCTAAGTCGTTGGGTCAACTCCATGTCTCGTGTAAGTCGCGAGCATCAGAGTTGTAATTAATATCGTGGTTCCGACATCATCTTCAGGCAATCCGTGATGGTAAGTCTCTTGATTGTAAGTTTCCTTATATGTGTATTTGATTATATTGTGCTAATATGTTTAATGTTGAACAAGGGGTTGGAACTTGTTGGTGATATTATTGTTTTAGGATATAACATGCGTATACGGTCCGAGTGTAAATGGTTATGTAGTATGATTCGGAATTGGAGCATATTTATCGGTTTCTACATTTCATTAGAAAAAAAAAATTAGTGTTTTTATCCGCTGTGTGAGTATTTTGAAATGGCTTTTGGTATCTTGCAAACTGAGTTTTATTTCGTAAAATCGATTCCCTAAACCGTGTTTTGGCATTTTGGTCTTGCACGTTTTAATGGTATTCTTATGACGGTATTTGATATTTATAAATGACTTTTGTGAGTATTTGAAAATATTACTGTCATCGGCCTTTTTGGCGTTTTGAATGTTTTTAAAAATAGTTTTTAGTCTGGTGGGTTCCGGCGCGGAGCCCCCGGCGCTGTAATATCACGAACATTTTAAAGTGGTGCTTTGAAATTTTCTAATATTGTGAAAACCCATGATTTAATGTCGTCATGTCAAATGGTCACGTATCTCGGTGAAAGATCCTTTCGATTAAGCATTTTGGTAGAAGAGCAAAGATTTTCAAATTATGGTATTTGGAACTCAACACTTTTTAAATATTTCAAATTAGTCACGATTCACAAAAGAATTTCTTTTATACATTATTCGAAAATAATTTTTAAAATCGATGTATAAACTTCCTCTTCCAAAATAAAGGACAGTATCTACAAGTTTTGGGCGTAACGTGACTCACCCTCTTTTTCAAAAATTTGTTTTCATTAAGTGCATACATATAATGATCATCCTCATTGAAGGACTCGAAATTGACCTCAGAAAACTTTGTGCTTTATGATATTACCGTTATTCTAAGGATGCTAACTAAACCTTGTGTTGATAATTGTGGTATACTGTACGACTGATTGTTTGATAATGTTGAACGGTACTATCTGCATTAGCATGTCGAGCCTTGGCGGACGTAGGTGTGATGATAGAAGTGGAAGCGGCGAGGTGGTTCGTACGAAAACTATTCTTGCTACGGTGAAGGAGTATCAAGATCAAATGATATCCTATGAAATCTCTTCAGTGATCGAGCCCATGAGCGAAGCAAAGAGACCGAGGACATCTGGGAAATTTCTGAGCGGTGAAAAGACTAAGGCTCCCAAACCCCCAAGTCGTTCGAACGCGTCGTCTTCGCGGTCGAGAACGAGTGATGGGAATCCCAAGCCAGCATCAGTGACTCTCAGTAAGAAGAGAGGGTGGTTCAACTGCAACCGTCATGGACATGTTCGTGCAAATTGTCCCATTCCACTCTGGACTTGTTACTGGTGCGGTTGTGAAGGTCATTGGGAGAAACACTGTGAGATAGTTTCCGAATTAGCAAGGAATGCTACCCTATTGGCGAGCAGAGCAAGTGACCGGAGAGTGTCCCGAAACCCTATGCCTCTTTCTGAAGAGCCTAACATGGGTGAATGAAGATTTTGTACTATGTCCTAATCATTGTTGTTTTCAACAATCGTGACTTTTATCGTTTTTCATTTCATTGCTTTACGTTTCCAACTCTCGTTGCTCTAAGTTTTGGGGTCTAAATGTCTTCTTAGTATGGGGGAATGTATTACCCGTACTTTTCTTAGTATTTTCAGTATTGTGTGACTTTTCATTGTTGGTAATTCATTTGTGATCCTCTCGACAATTTTAAACTACCTTGTTCTACTTAGCCTACAGTCCTCCGAACGAATTTCGGAGTTGTTTTGCTGAATTCTATGGATTATTATGGCTTTTCCACATCCGAATTTGATTCTTGCAAATTTCGTTCGAAACAATTAATCAAACCCTGTTCTATCTTTGAACAAACTCATATCAGCCCTGTGTGGACTGAAAAAACTTTACTACTCCCGAACTATGTGTGAAGGACTTGCATTGAAGAAGACGAAGCTTCAGAACTGTATGTGAAGAAGCCAGTCAAAGTGTTAGCTCAAACCAATCTGTGTGAACGGTTGAAAGCTAAGATCTTTATCTCAATCTGTGTGAACGATATATTGATTAAGTGTTGTTATAATTACGTAGTTGTCTACGCAGTAAATATAATAAACTTTTTACTCCTGTGTGGAGGACCAGTGGACGTAGAGGGGTTTACCTCGAACCACTTTAAATACTGTGTTATTTACCTTCTGCTTTTATTGTTTTATTAAACTGTGATTATTTAAGTATACACTGCACATCGAGTTGTTGTATCCACAGCAACTTACTGTATTTAAGACTTCTGCTATGCACTCAGATTTAAAAACCGTACATCTTGTTGTTTAAAACACTTTCCAAGTTGTATCCAGTATACTTAGTGGCCAACAAGTGGTATCTGATCGGTTGATTCTAAAAAGAATCAGTCGTATTTTTAACCGAATCAGATCCAAAATCACTTATTTTATAAAACAGTCTTTTTCATTCCTACATTCTCATATGGATACATCAATGAACAACAAAGTTCCTATGTTCTCTATTAATTAATTTGATGATTGGAGAATCAGGATGGAGGCTCATCTTGCAGCAATGCACGAAGAAATGATTTTTGTTATACAGGATGGTCCCATTAAGATCATGAAGGTTAATACGGCCGCAAGGATTGAAGGCCAAGCCCATGCTGAGATGCTCGAGAAGGAGCGCGATCAATGGACCACAGATGAAAGAAAGCGTGCCAACCTCGACAATGTTGCGAAGAATGCGTTATTTGTCACCACCCTCGACAAAGGCACATTCTCGAAGGTAAAAAGTTGTAAAACGGCCAACGATATCTGAGATAAACTCAAGTTGATTTGTGAGGGAACTGATCTCTCCAAAGAAAATAAAATTTCAAAACTAACTCAGCAATTTGAATCTTTTGAAATGAAACCAACTGAAACACTTGAGGAACTTGACCTCAGATTCACTGGAATTGTTGGTGAACTTGAAGCTTTGGGCGAAATTTATACTCAAAGGGAGAAAAACTTAAAGATTTTCAGATCTCTCCCTGCCCGATGGGACATTAAGACCACAGCTATGCGTGTGTCGTGTAACCTTAATGACATATCTACCTTTGATCTCTTTTCTGACCTCAAAGCTTTCGAGTATAATATAGACAGGATAGAGAAAGCTGAAGAATCTCCAGTTAGGACTACAGCCTTAGCCGCTGTATCTAACCATCGACATAGCATGCCCAGCCCATCTAAGCCAAATTACAAGAATGCTAACCGTGACGACGATATCCTGTCACAAGATGAAATGGCACTCCTCATGCACAAATTCAAAAAGTTCATCAAACAGTCTGGAAAGACTCCCTACAGGCCCAAGCCTGTTCACAAGGTAAGTATTGAAACTTCCTCTCGTGATGCTAACCTATGCTATAATTGCAGGAAACTAGGCCATTATGCAAACAAATGTCCTCATCCCAAAGTTCAAAGGTTGCCGGAAGCCGAGCAACAAGAGAGGGATGAACAAAGACGTACTTGGAAAAACCAGCTCAAGGCACTGATAGGAGAATCAGAAGCCTCCCCCACACCATCCAAATCCAAAGAATGTCTTCAGGTGGTCACTGAAAGTGACTCATCTGACGATGAATTCGAAGATAAGGCATATATGTGCTTTATGGCAAAGGACATTCCGGAAGAAGAAGATAGCGATGATGAGGTAAGCTCAACCTCAGCTATTCCAGTAAATGCATCCCATACTTTCGAAAACATGATGAATGAATTTAAAAATATTCAAAAAGCCCACAGGAGTTTGAAAAATGAAAACATTCAGCTTCAACTTTCCAACATAGAGCTGAAAGAAGAAAACGACTTGCTAAAGATAAATTATGAAAATATGTCTATTGATTGTGAAAACATCAAGGTCGAGCATGAAAAACTCGTGGAGAGCAATCATCAACTTGCTCAAGAACTAAGTGAGACTAAGTCTCAAAATGGAAGCAAGACAAATGATTTTGTTCTACTTTAAGCTAAATTTAATACTCTCGAGAAACGAGAAAGCGAACTTGAGACCATTCTGAAATCTTTCGAGATATCATATAAAAGAATGGAAGAAATTCGAAGCACTGGGCAACATGCTCATGATAAAAGTGGCTTAGGATACAACTCATTTTCCAACAAAGGGAAAACTAGTACTGTGTTTGTCAAGAATGTGGAACACATTCCTATATCGGAAGATACTCCTAGTCCTGTGAAGGAACCTGCTGCACTGTGAAAAGCAAAGGCTGCCATTCCGCCCCCGCAATCCTATTCAAGACAGCGGAATGATAAGCCATTCCAACCTGTAAGGCGCACGCAACAACATGCTCCCCGAGCATATCAACAGTGCCAACAGCCGTTCAGAAAGAAGGCTGTATCCAAATACCAAAGGCCCACACGGCAGTACTTTCAGTACAGCATGCCTAGGTATTGGATACCGGAGCCTCATTATCCATCAAGACAGCAAGTGTCCGCACAGTATCAACAACAGCTCTGGGAATCCAACTGGAGACCTACAAGGCAAGTTGTAAGGCCAAAGAAAATGGCTCCACCTCCGAGACGGCATACGTACTGGATTAATAATAATAACCCTGATTTTTACATGCATAATTATTATCATGGATACAGTAACTACGTACATGCCCCATGTAGATACCGCAAGTCTGTACCAAATGTTACCTACAGTAAACCAATTGCTGTCAGGAAAGTTTGGGTACCTAAAGGCACTAACATTCAAAGACCCAACAATCAAAGGGGGCCTAAATCTACATAATTTACGTGCTACAGGACATTTTGGAGAAGGACATATGGTACTTCGACAGCAGATGCTCCCGGCACATGACAGGAGATAGAAGCAAGCTAGCAAATTTCATAGAAGGTCGCGGTCCAAAAGTGCGCTTCGGTGATAAATCTAAAGGAAGAACAAGAGGAAAAGGAAACCTTCTTGTCGGAAAATTCAAAGTCACTGATGTAGCTCATGTTGAAGGCCTACAGTACAATCTACTTAGTATTAGCCAGTTCTGTGACAAACAGTTCTCGGTGAAATTCTATATAGATCACTGTAGAGTCAAGAACATCCTAACCCGAAATTCTATATGAATAGCGCACGCTATTCTTCATTATGCATGATGCCTTTCTTACGTACGTTACGATGTTCAGGATTTTAGGCAGAAGAGTCTGGATGACTCTTACGTACGTAAGGGCTTGTACCTTACGTACGTAACCTCACTAACGTACGTTAAAGCTTATTGCTTACGTACGTTAGCCTTCTGCGGGTATAAATACTTGAGGGTTGACCGATTTCGGGTCATTTCTTTTCCCCTTCTTCTTTGCTGCGTTTTTGGCGGTTTGGGGTGGATTTGGACGAGCTTTCATCGGCCTTTGATGATAGTAATCATCTTGGTGGGTCTACCTCGTGTTCATAATTATCTATCCTTCCTTCTTCTCCGAATAAAGGTGAGGTTTAGAACCCTATTTGAGATATTTTGGGTTTGTCTCGATTTCGTGATTTTAATCCGAGATTGTTGGATCTATTGTCATTATCTAGTCGTGTCGATCTTAGCCACAGGTTGGAATTCCGTTTTCATGTCTTTGTCGAGTCGATTCGCGTCCTTGGCCGTTTTGAGGGAAACCCTTGAACTTTCGTCATTTGTTCCTTTAAATTCGGCGGTTTTGGGTGGTACTTTGGAATTCATTTTCGTTGTTGTTGTCGTTTTAGTTTATAATCGTTCGGCGGAGTTGGCGGGTTCGTAGACGGTTCGGGTCACCTCACTTCAGTCAATTCTCCGCGTTGGTGATTAATTGAGGCAAGTACCTTGATATATAAATTATAACTCCGTGAAATCATTATTGCCGAAGTGTGTGAATTATCTCTACGAATATATATATATATATATATATATATATGTGTGTGTGTGTGTGTGTGTGTATGTAGGTATGTATGTATATAGATATACATATACATATGTCGATGATTGTCGGGTGATTAATATCGATACTAGTTGACGTACTCAACTTGCATTAAAGTACGAACCATATTTATATATATAGTAATGACTTTTGTGAGTATTTGAAAATATTACTGTCATCGGCCTTTTTGGCGTTTTGAATGTTTTTAAAAATAGTTTTTAGTCTGGTGGGTTCCGGCGCGGAGCCCCCGGCGCTGTAATATCACGAACATTTTAAAGTGGTGCTTTGAAATTTTCTAATATTGTGAAAACCCATGATTTAATGTCGTCATGTCAAATGGTCACGTATCTCGGTGAAAGATCCTTTCGATTAAGCATTTTGATAGAAGAGCAAAGATTTTCAAATTATGGTATTTGGAACTCAACACTTTTGAAATATTTCAAATTAGTCACGATTCATAAAAGAATTTCTTTTATACATTATTTGAAAATAATTTTTAAAATCGATGTATAAACTTCCTCTTCCAAAATAAAGGACAGTATCTACAAGTTTTGGGCGTAACGTGACTCGCCCTCTTTTTCAAAAATTTGTTTTCATTAAGTGCATACATATAATGATCATCCTCATTGAAGGACTCGAAATTGACCTCAGAAAACTTTGTGCTTTACAATATTACCATTATTCTAAGGATGCTAAATAAACCTTGTGTTGATAATTGTGGTATACTGTACGACTGATTATTTGATAATGTTGAACGGTACTATCTGCATTAGCATGTCGAGCCTTGGCGGACGTAGGTGTGATGATAGAAGTGGAAGCGGCGAGATGGTTCGTACGAAAACTATTCATGCTACGGTGAAGGAGTATCAAGATCAAATGATATCCTATGAAATCTCTTCAGTGATCGAGCCCATGAGCGAAGCAAAGAGACCGAGGACATCTGGAAAATTTCTGAGCGGTGAAAAGACTAAGGCTCCCAAACCCCCAAGTCGTTCGAACGCGTCGTCTTCGCGGTCGAGAACGAGTGATGGGAATCCCAAGCCAGCATCAGTGACTCTCAGTAAGAAGAGAGGGTGCTTCAACTGCAACCGTCATGGACATGTTCGTGCAAATTGTCCCATTTCACTCTGGACTTGTTACTGGTGCGGTTGTGAAGGTCATTGGGAGAAACACTGTGAGATAGTTTCCGAATTAGCAAGGAATGCTACCCTATTGGCGAGCAGAGCAAGTGACCGGAGAGTGTCCCGAAACCCTATGCCTCTTTCTGAAGAGCCTAACATGGGTGAATGAAGATTTTGTACTATGTCCTAATCATTGTTGTTTTCAACAATCGTGACTTTGATCGTTTTTCATTTCATTGCTTTACGTTTCCAACTCTCGTTGCTCTAAGTTTTGGGGTCTAAAAGTCTTCTTAGTATGGGGGAATGTATTACCCGTACTTTTCTTAGTATTTTCAGTATTGTGTGACTTTTCATTGTTGGTAATTCATTTGTGATCCTCTCGACAATTTTAAACTACCTTGTTCTACTTAGCCTACAGTCCTCCGAACGAATTTCGGAGCTGTTTTGCTGAATTCTATGGATTATGATGGCTTTTCCACATCCGAATTTGATTCTTGCAAATTTCGTTCGAAACAATTGTTCCATCGCTCTCTATTTTAAGTTTCGGGACGAAACTTCTTTTAAGGAGGGTAGTATGTAATATCCGCGATTTCAATTTTCGGTAAATTTCTTTTTTTGGGCAGAAGTCCATTTTAGCGGCTCGCTTGTTACCCTTTCGTCATTCCGAGAATGATTAATTCTGCACTTTTTGACATCTGAGTTCGTTTCGGTGTCATTTTGTTGAGTTTCGTGCTTATTAACGACTTTTCCACACTCGAGTTCGATTCTTGCGAATCTCGTTCGAAACTATTGTTTCGGGTTTCTCATAAGTTCATTTAACGTTGTTATACGTGCTGTGAGCTTCGGTTTAGGTATTCGTTTTCGTATCATGATTTTTCGGACGTTTGGACCGTTTTGTAATTTCTAAAAGTTTTGGGTACTTGTTTTCATACTCGCTTTTACCTACCTCTGGGTTGTCGGGATCATGTGTTTGTTTTAAGTTTAAGCTCGTGTTTTAAATGTTGTACTACTTGTCTTGTTCGACCGTAGAAATTCATGTTTGTTACATTCTGCGATCCTTTTCGAATTTGACGTCTGGCAGCTGTTCTGTACTGCCATATGAATAGCGCACGCTATTATTCATGCGTAGCGTACACTATTGATGCCTTTCTTACCTACGTAATGCAGTCTTCATTACGAACGTTACGATGTTCAGGATTTCGGGCAGAAGAGTCTAGACTCTTACGTACGTAAGGGCTTGTACCTTACGAACGTACATTCACTAACGTACGTTAAAATTTAATGCTTATGTACGTTAGCCTTCTGCGGGTATAAATACTTGAGGGTTGACCGATTTCGGGTCATTTATTTCCCCCTTCTCCTTTGCTGCGTTTTTGGTGATTTGGGGTGGATTTGGACGAGCTTTCATCGGCCTTTGATGATAGTAATCATCTCTGTAATACCCGAGATCTTTGTTCCGGATTCGTTGAGTATCTGGGTTTTATCGGATTGTTATTGTCCTCATCGTTGGAATTCTGTGCCATGTTTTGGTCGTGCCTTATTGGGGCATGTGTTTGGAGGCGTCTCGGATCATTTGTGAGTTTTTGGGATTTTGTGGTGTAGCGCACGCTAATGCTGGTTGCATAGCGCACGCTATTTTGTTGTGGTTAGCGCACGCTACCGAATGTGTAGCTCACGCTAACTGGCAGTCCAGCGACAGTCCAGGAGCTACTGGACTGGGATTAGGGTCTCGTTAGCGCACGCTAATGTTGGTACCTAGCACACGCTATCGACTGCTTAGCGCACGCTAATCGTTCTTTCTAGCGCATGCTACCTGGTAGGTGCAGATCTGTCTAGGGGCTACTGGACTGGTTTCATGACCCGTTAACGCACGCTATGGTTTTTAGCTAGCGCACGCTAACTGTGTTATAGGCGGTATTTTCTGGGGCGTTGAGCCCGTTAGCACGCGCTAATGTAGGGTGTTTAGCGCACGCTAATAACTGTCCAGTATAAATACTGGACAGCAGCATTAATTCGTCATTTCTCTCCCTTATTCATCGCTTCCAATGGGAGTGAGATCCGGAGGCGATTTTGAGCGATCTTCTAAGTCAAGCTTCATCTTGGAGCGGATTTGTAGGTGTTTAACAACATCAAATCATCTTCTTGGTCCAAATCAAGGTAATCTCTTCTTAGAACCCTACTTTTTGAATTTTGGGGGTTTCTCCTTAGTTCTTCGATTTAATCCGAGGATGATGAATCGATAGTGTATTCTTGTTGTTTTGGTCTTGATCTTCGGATTTTTGAACTCATTTATGATTTTATACCACTCGGAACATAGTTCTTGATTTTCTTGAGAAACCCTTAGATCGTTGTTGTTTTTAGGATCGTTTCGGGTTCCGATTTGTGTTATTGATTCATGGTGGTATTATTTTCGTAGTATTCGTGGGCTGTCGAATTCTTTGTCGTTTTTGAAAGTTCTAAGGCTACCCGGCAGTGCCCGTTCATCGTTTCGTCGCTCGTGATATTGAGGCAAGTATCTTTCCCATACACTTCGTATTTCGTAGAAGCGATAGTTGATAATTGATTTTTATATATGGAACTTGAATGTTTTAATAAATCTTCTAAAGGATCGGTAAATTCTCAGAAAAAGGGGTTTTCTTCAAGATAACTCACATGTTCGTGAATAAATGTGTTTTCAGAGTATGTGTGTTAGTTTCGTATGTTCATAGATGTTATAACCATACTTCATGAATATAATAGACCGTGATGACTTGTCGAGGATGGTGTAGTGATACGTATACATGTTCGGTGAGAATGTGACATGTTGTGATATTAATTGTTATTCCTTTGAAAGGAGGTTGTGATGCTTAATATTGCTTGGCTTCATAGTTGATTATTGTTATGTACTTGTTGTACGTGATGTGCCTCCGGGTAGGATCGTTGAATCTCCGGGATCCATACTTGCTAGTATGGGTTGGGCGTGACCGTAGGGTTATCCAATTGGGTATGGCTTGAGGGGACTCCGAGGTTCGTGGCATGCTAGCACGATGTAGGGGATAACTTGTGGGGTTATCCATCGGGTATGTCTTGCGGGGACTCCGAGGTTTGTGGCTTTTTAGCGCGATGTCGGGATAACATATGGTTGTGATTTGTATTATGAACGTATCTGTGCTTGCGGTCACGTGACTGTTGTTATGGTGACATATGATTCGGTATGGTTTCCCTGTAGATTATTCACTCGGGTATGTTCTACGGGAGCATATGAGGTCCGTGGCTTGCTAGCACGGGACGCGAATAATCTGTAGAAACATGTTGTTATGATATAATCGGGTCTTGGACCCCGTGCTTTGTAACTGGAATGGTATGATTGGGTCGTGGACTGGGACTGGGGTCTCGTTAGCGCACGCTAATGTTGGTAGCTAGCGCACGCTATCGACTGCTTAGCGCACGCTAATCGTTCTTTCTAGTGCACGCTACCTGGTAGTTGCAGATCTGCCTAGGGGCTACTGGACTGGTTTCGTGACCCATTAGCGCACGCTATGGCTTTTGGCTAGTGCACGCTAATTGTGTTATAGGCGGTATTTTCTGGGGTGTTGACCCCGTTAGCGCGCGCTAATGCAGGGTGTCTAGCGCACGCTAATAACTGTCCAGTATAAATACTGGACAGTAGCGTTAATTCGTCATTTCTCTCCCTTCTTCATCCCTTTCGACGGGAGTGAGATCTAGAGGCGATTTTGAATGATCTTCTTCATCAAGCTTCATCTTGGAGCAGATTTGTAGGTGTTTAACAACATCTAATCATCTTCTTGGTCCAAATCAAGGTAATCTCTTCTTAGAACCCTAGCTCTTGAATTTTGGGGGTTTCTCCTTGGTTCTTCGATTTAATCCGTGCATGATGAATCGATGGTGTATTCTTGTTGTTTTGGTCTTGGTCTTCGGATTTTTGAATTCATTCATGATTTTATATCATTCGGAACATAGTTCTTGATTTTCTTGAGAAACCCTTAGATCCTTGTTGTTTTTAGGATTGTTACGGGTTTCGATTTGTGTTATTGATTCATGGTGGTATTATTTTCGAAGTATTCGTTGGCTGTCGAATTCTTGGTCATTTTTGTGATGCTTAATATTGCTTAGCTTGATAGTGATTACTGTTGTGTGCTTGTTGTACGTGATGTGCCTCCGGGTAGGATCGTTGGATCTCCGGGATCCATACTTGCTACTATGGGTCGGGCGAGACCGTAGGGTTATCCAATCGGGTATGTCTTGCAGGGACTCCGAGGTTCGTGGCTTGGTAGCGCGATGCCGGGTAAAACTTGTGGGGTTATTCATCGGGTATGTCTTGCGGGGACTCTGAGGTTCGTGGCTTGTTAGCGCGATGCCGGGATAACTTATGGTTGTGATTTGGATTATGAACGTATCTGTGTTTGTGGTCACGTAACTGTTGTTACGGTGACATGTGATTCGGTATGGTTTCCCTGTGGATTATTCATTCGGGTATGTTTTACGGGAGCATCTGAGGTCCGTGGCTTGCTAGCACGGGACGCGAATAATCTGTAGAAACATGTTGTTATGATATAATCGGGTCTTGGACCCCGTGCTTTGTTACCGGAATGATATGATTGGGTCGTGGACCTCGTGCGTTACTATCATGATTGTATTTTGGGAAAGTGATTTTTGGGCTTTGTCCCTAAATGGTTTTGAAAGGCTTGAGAATTTTTAAATCCCAAATGTTTTCAAAACTCCCAAGATCGTAAAATGTTTTACAAGATGTATACCGGTTTTACCCCTATCTTTCGAGTGAACCGTTTTGATCAAGTGATTTATCTCGGGAAGTACGTTCACGATTATTATGTATTGGAGTATGATATGTATGGCTTGTATTTGTATTTTTATACCTACACTAGCAAAACAGTGGAGTTTTTCTAACCCCCGAGTATTCAGGGGTGGATGTCTGTATTGCGTCCAGGTACTTGCAGGTTGTTGGGGAGCGAATCACAGAATCGGTACGAAAGATGATGGAAGATGACGATACTAATCACATGAAGATCAGTCGTTGAGTATTTCGGTAGAGTTTTGTTGTTTGTCTCTCCTTTGTGTTATTCTCCCATTTTAAGGGAATGTTGATCTATTCCAACCCCTGCGCGGTTATGAATTTTGAGAAAGGGTTACATATATTTGATGCGTTTGTTGTGGAAAAGACCAGATCGGTCTAGTGGGTCGTTATTAGCGATGTTGGCATGTATCTTTACATTGTGTTCTCCATTTTCAGCCTGGTATATCCTCACGGAGAGGGTCTACAGTTCTGTAATATTCCCAATTGGTTTAGAGGTGTTACAGAATATGGTATCGGAGCTTAGGTTGTGGAAACCTAGGCTGTCGGGTCGAGTTGTGTGTTGTCGGGTCTTGACTTGTCTTGTCTTGTCAGATTTTGTCTGACTGAGTCGTGTCGCGACGCATCGTCTGGAGGTCGGTCATGATTAGTATCGAAGTGCAGCCATCATCTTCGTGCGATCTGTGGATGTAAGTCTCACCACTATATTATTGTGTCTCGTGTTACACGAGCTTGTGTGATATTTGTGTTATGATGAAGAGTTAAATGTTAATCATGAATACGTGCTCCATGATTGTCTGATTTTTGGTAATGAGCCGGTATATATATATATATATACATTTGTATATATCGTTTTACAGGAATAATGTTTTGGTGTGGTTACACTAACAAGGCTTATTAATTTGATACTTTAAAGTTTCAAATATTTTGGGAAAGTCACATAAATTTTCATTTTTAAAACATCCTCCAAGAGAGGGAAAGAGTTTGATTTTCGTATGATGACCTCGAAGCTGAAAAGTTTGAGAATTCAAACTACATATATATTCTATTTTATTTACATCTTGCATTGCAAATTTTCAAAATTCGATTTTTAAATACTCAAACAAGGTCTATCAAAAATTTACTCGAGACGTGACTTTCGCTTTCAATTTTTCGATTGCACGAATTTCGATTAAAAGGTATGTAGTGAGGATGTTATTGTTTTAGCTATAATGCTCAGAGTTGTGATTAAAGTGGTGGTGTGAACGCTGAGTCGTTCGGTAGGCACTCGTCGAGATAGTTCTCTTGACTGAGAGGTGGAGACTCGGTCTGGAACGTTATTTAACTTCTGATGGTTATCTGTGTAATGTGATAATGATGTGAAATGTTAGTCTTCGGATTTATACATTGTTGTTTATTTGTTATCTCCGGTCTAATACCGTTGATGGGTGATTATGAATGTGTTACCAAACTTGCATAGCTAACACACGTCATTTTTTGCTGTGGAACACGCTATCTAATTGAGCAAAAGTTTGGGGACTGCATTTTTGCCGTTGGGCCTAACTTTTGCAGTCGATCATCTGTGAGTGGATTCCACGTATGTTGTAATAGTTGTTGTGTGTGATTATGTGATTTTCATTGCGTTAGGTTGTTGCTTGTTAATATGCCGAGGGACAGAGGTCGTGGTCGTAACTCTGGTACTAATGGCCACAGGGATCAGATGCGTGATCGAGGGAATATTGTCAGGAACGATATTGGCTTGGGTGTTGCTACTATATTGCAACAAGTAGCGACTCAGATGACTCAGTTGACCCAGGCGGTTCAACGTAGCATTGACGTGAATAAGAACGTCGGCATAAATCAATGGCTTCGTGAGGTAGTTCGTATGTATCCCCCTCGATTCGCCGGTGCTTCAGATGCGTTGGGCTGGGATGGTTGGATTTTCCAGTTGGGAAAGATATTCGACGATGTCGATTGTCCCGAAGAGCGAAAGGTGCCTATCGCTCAGTACCTTCTTGACAGAGATGTTGCTAATTGGTGGGAAGCTGTTAAACCTCGTGATCGTAATGTCCCGTGGGCGGAGTTCCAGGCATTTATGGAAGCTGAGTTCTGTCCGAAACCGATTAGAGAGCAGAGGATTCGTGAATTTTAATTGGTAGAACCGCAAGATATTTCAGTGTCACAGGCTATCATTGACTATAGCAAACAACTCAGTTATATGCGAGATCGGGTAAGAACCGAGGAAGAGAAGATTTTTCACTTGGACAGACGGACAAAGCCAAAGATTCGCGTGTATATATCGGGACTCACTTGCACTTCATTTAGGGACTATCAAGATCGAGCCTAAGGCCGTGAACTACCCTCGTTATCGTCGGAGTGTGTGCCCGAGTCAAAGAAGCAGAGAAAGTTTGATGACCTTGTGGACAGTGCAGGAGTTGGTGTTTCTAGTTTGCAATGTCGTAGTCTTTCCGCTGTGAAGCTCCGTCGCTCGATGTGTGGGACTGAGAGTTCCAAGTCGTCTGCTTTGACTCCTGGTAAAGCCAGGAGGTGTTTTAACTGCAATGTGCCGGGGCATGTTCGTGCACATTGTCCTCCGCCAGTAACGTGTTACAAGTGCGGGCTCGAGGGACACCGGGTTCAGTTTTGCGATTTGGGCACCGATCCTTCTGAGGCATGGACTTGAGCACTGATATCAGGATCGACTCCGAGGAGTCCCTGAGTGGCATAGTCTGTCAGTTGTATGTTGTGTTATTTCCCTCGCTTTGTTATTTTGAGTTTCAGAGATAAACTTCTTTCATTGGAAGTGAATCGGATTGTTGAATTTCTGTATTTCCAGTCTTGTTGATTCGTTTATGCTCGTTGATATTTTCTGAACTCGTTATATTCTTCACTTTTCATTGTTGAACAAGTTGTAGTGCTGTTTTGGAGAAATTCGTTATCTTTGCGACTTGACCTAAATTCGACTCCATTCCTATGAGTCGTATGTTAATGTATATATTGTCGTTTTTACCAGACCATCTATTGTCTCGAGTCGAGGTGTGGACTTCAGAATGGTTATTTGATTTTGTCGTCCGTCGTGATTCGAATACGATTGTTCGACCGATGTTTCTTGATCATTGGGATTCGATCGCTTGTTGTCTAGTCTTGTTCATCTTGTATCGTGATTTTTGAGCATTCAGATTCCTTCGTAATTTCCTTAAGTTCAGGAAATTAACTTCGTTTCGGTCTTCCAATCCTCGTGTTGTGGAATTTCGTATTTGTTCAGCGATTAACTCGTGTTTTGATTGATGTACTGTTTGGGTTGTTCAACCATACTGATTTTTGTCCGTGCATTTTGTTATCATTCTGAAATGGTGACGTGGATGTTAGCAGCCACGTGCCGTATGAGATTCGTTGCATGTCATTGGCAACAGACAACGTGTGTTATCTGAGATTTTTTTGCATCGATCGTTTTATGTTTTATGTTTCGAGGATGAAACTTCTTTTTAGGGGGGTAGAATGTAATACCCGAGATCTTTGTTCCGGATTCATTGAGTTTTCTGGGTTTTATCGGATTGTTATTGTCCTCATCATTGGAATTATGTGCCATGTTTTGGTCGTGCCTTATTGGGGCATGTGTTTGGAGGCGTTTCGGATCAGTTTGTGAGTTTTTGGGATTTTGTGGTGTATCGCACGCTAATGCTGGTTGCATAGCGCACGCTATTTTGTTGTGGTTAGCGCACGCTACCGGATGTGTAGCGCACGCTAACTAGCAGTCCAGCGACAGTCCAGGAGCTACTGGACTGGGACTGGGGTCTCGTTAGCGCACGCTAATGTTGGTAGCTAGCGCACGCTATCGACTGCTTAGCGCACGCTAATCGTTCACGCTACGGCTTTTGGCTAGCGCACGCTAATTGTGTTATAGGCGGTATTTTCTGGGGCGTTGACCCGGTTAGCGCGCGCTAATGCAAGGTGTTTAGCGCACGCTGACCACGTTAACGCGCGCTAATGTAGGGTGTTTAGCACACGCTAATAACTGTCTAGTATAAATACTGGACAGCAGCATTAATTCGTCATTTCTCTCCCTTCTTCATCCCTTTCGACGGGAGTGAGATCCAGAGGCGATTTTGAGCGATCTTCTTCATCAAGCTTCATCTTGGAGCAGATTTGTAGGTGTTTAACAACATCTAATCATCTTATTGGTCCAAATCAAGGTAATCTCTTCTTAGAACCCTAGTTCTTGAATTATGGGGGTTTCTCCTTGGTTCTTCGATTTAATCTGAGGTTGATGAATCGATGGTGTATTCTTGTTGTTTTGGTCTTGATCTTCGGATTTTTGAATTCATTCATGATTTTATATCACTCGGAACATATTTCTTGATTTTCTTGAGAAACCCTTAGATCTTTGTTGTTTTTAGGATTCTTTCGGGTTCCGATTTGTGTTATTGATTCATGGTGGTATTATTTTCGTAGTATTCGTGGGCTGTCGAATTCTTGGTCATTTTTGGAAGTTCGAAGGCTACCCGGCCATGCCCGTTCATCGTTTCGTCGCTCGTGATATCGAGGCAAGTATCTTGCCCATACACTTCGTATTTCGTAGATGCGATAGTTGATCATTGATTTTTATATATGGAACTTGAATGTTTTAATGAATCTTCTAACAGATCGGTAAATTCTCAGAAAAAGGGGTTTTCTTCAAGATAACTCACATGTTCGTTAATAAATGTGTTTTCGGAGTATGTGTGTTAGTTTCGTATGTTGATAGATGTTATAACCATACTTTGTGAATATAATAGACCGTGATGACTTGCCGAGGAAGGTTTGGTGATACGTGTACATGTTCGGTGAGAATGTGACATGTTGTGATATTAATTGTTATTCCTTTGAAAGGAGGTTGTGATGCTTAATATTGCTTGGCTTGATAGTGATTATTATTGTGTGCTTGTTGTACGTGATGTGCCTCCAGGTAGGATCGTTGGATCTCCGTGATCCATACTTGCTAGTATGGGTCGGGCGTGACCGTAGGGTTATTCAATCGGGTATGTCTTGCAGGGACTCCGAGGTTCGTGGATTGGTAGCACGATGCCGGGTATAACTTGTGGGGTTATTCATCGGGTATGTCTTGTGGGGACTCCGAGGTTCGTGGCTTGTTAGCGCGATGCCAGGATAACTTATGGTTGTGATTTGGATTATGAACATATCTGTGCTTGTGGTCACGTAACTGTTGTTACGGTGACATGTGATTCGGTATGGTTTCCATGTGGATTATTCATTCGTGTATGTTCTACGGGAGCATCTGAGGTCCGTGGCTTGCTAGCACGGGATGCGAATAATCTGTAGAAACATGTTGTTATGATATAATCGGGTCTTGTACCCCGTGCTTTGTTACCGGAATGCTATGATTGGGTCATGGACTCCGTGCGTTACTATCATGATTGTATTTTGGGAAAGTGATTTTTGGGCTGTGTCCATAAATGGTTTTGAAAGGCTTGAGAATTCTTAAATCCCAAATGTTTTCAAAACTCCCGAGATCGTAAATTATTTTACAAGATGTATACTGGGTTTACCCCTATCTTTCGACTGAACCGTTTTGATCAAGTGATTTATCTCGGTAAGTACGTTCACGATTATTATGTATTGGAGTATGATATGTATGGCTTGTATTTGTATTTTTATACTTGCACTAGCAAAACAGTGGAGTTTTGCTAACCCCCGAGTATTCGGGGGGTGGATGTCTGTATTGCGTCCCGGTACTTGCAGGTTGTTGGGGAGTGAATCACAGAATCGGTACGAAGGATGATGTAAGACGATGATACTAATCACATGAAGACCAGTCGTTGAGTATTTCGGTAGAGTTTTGTTGTTTGTCTCTCCATTGTGTTATTCTCCCGTTTTAAGGGAATGTTGATGTATTCCAACCCCTGCGTGGGTATGAATTTTGAGAAAGAGTTATGTATATTTATTGCGTGTGTTGTGGAAAAGATCAGATCGGCCTTGTGAGTCGTTATTAGCCATGTTGGCATGTATCTTTACATTGTGTTTTCCATTTTCAGCCTGGTAGATCCTCACAGAGAGGGTCTACGGCGCTGTAATATTCCCAATTGGTTTGGGGGTGTTACAATCTCGGTGGGTCTTCTTTGTGTTCATCATCATCTAGCCTTCTTTCTTCTCCGAATCAAGGTGAGGTTTTAGAACCCTATTTGAGATATTTTGGGTTTGTCTCGATTTCGTGATTTTAATTCGAGATTTTTGGTTCTATTGTCATTATCTAGTCGTGTCGATCTTAGCCACAGGTTGGAATTCTGTTTTCATGTTTTTGTCGAATTGATTCGCGTCCTTGGCCATTTTGAGGGAGACCCTTGAACTTTCGTCGTTTGTTCCTTTAAATTCGGCGGTTTTGAGTCGTACTTTGGAATTCATTTTTGTTGTTGTCGTTTGTAGTTTATTGTCACGGGTTGTCGTTTGGTGGAGTTAGCGGGTTCGTAGACAGTTCGGGTCACTTCACTTCGGTCGATTATCCGCGTTGGTGATTAATTGGGGCAACTACCTTGATATACGAATTATAACTACGTGAAATCATTGTTGCCGAAGTGTGTGAATTATCTCTACGAATATATATATATATATATATATATATATATATATATATATATATATATATGTGTGTGTGTGTGTGTGGGTGTGTGTGTATGTTAAATATATGTATGTATAAAGATATATATATATATAGTTATGTATGTACATAGATATACATATACATATGTCGGTGATTGTCGGGTGATTAATATCGATACTAGTTGACGTACTCAACTTGGATTAAAGTATGAACCATATTTATAGAGATAATATAGTAAGGTTTAGGTATTCGGTTGAGTTACGATATAGGGATATATGTGCGGCGTTGATTGGTTATGCCTGAAGGCTTATTATATTGAGTTTTGCTTGATAATGTGCGTGTTGTTGCTTATATGTGTGGTTATGGACTGACGGCTAATTTTGTGAATTGGTGTACTAATTTGATAATTGTTACAACGATTGGTTGTGTGCTTGATGTTTGAAGCAATGTGAATACTTGTTGTGAGAGACGTCGTATCCCGGAGCCTCTGAGGGCGGGGCGTGTACTCCGGTCTGGTGTACGCTGCAATGAGCAGCTCCATATGGTTGGTGAATACCGGTGTTACCTAATGCGTGTGCAAGGGGCAGCTCTTGCGGGAGTGAATGCCGGCGCGGTAACATGTTCAAGGGGCGGCCAACATAGTGGAGTGAACGCCGGTGCACAGGTGTGCAAGGGAGGCGCCTGGCAAGCTTATTGGTTACGGATATTCGAGTGACAGCTAAGACCCCGATACCGAACGATTTTCATGTTTCAAAAGTTCTTTCAACTCGCTTTAAAATGTTGGTCTCGATAAAGACTGAGATTTGTGCTTCTGAAGTTGTTTCAACTTGTTTTAAACATTGGTATCATGGTTAATTAACCAAGGATATTTGACGAGATCTCCGAGGGTTAATTAATGAGGGTCTTGAGAAGGATTTGTCGAAATGAGAGACTGTGACCTTGATTATGCTGTGATATTCTGTAGATTAGGTCAAGGACCCCATGAGATTGTTGAGACGATTATTCTTGTGATGATATTCTGTGAAGTGGGTCGAGGACCCCATGAGACGATTGATATAATGGTTTCTGTGATGATAGTATTTTGTAAATTCGCTCGAGGACTCCAAATAACGTCGAAATGGTTTTCCTGTGAAACTGTTTTTCATATATTAGGTCAAGGATCCCAGAAATCTTGAAATTATTCTCTAAAGCATTTCCATGCGATCTTTAAAACCCCAAACCATTCAAAACGGCCCGATTCAATGATAACGTTTTTAAACTATCTTATCAAAATACTTTTCAAAATATATTCCTTTTATAAAGGGGTTTTCGAACTAGATCTTTTGACTCATTGGGCTCATTTAAGGTTTCATTGGTGTTACATTCCGTAAAGAGAATAAGACTATGTGATTATCTTTCACCTTGTGTAAGTGAGTGTTATTCTGTGCTGACTATAGAAATGTGTGGTTTGTGTTAAGGCTTCGCGGATGTTGAGTTTTATGTTGATATTTTTCGTATATCTTGTATATTATGTACTTGCACTAGCAAAATTCCAGTTTGCTAACCCCCGAGTTTTCGAGGGGTGGGTGCCTGTTATGCGCTCAGGTTTTTGCAGCTCGGGAGCAGTCACGGGATTGGCTTGGAAGGGGATGGATGAAGATGATGCTAATCACACAAGAGTCAGAGACTTTTCTTTTGTTTCATCTTAGTCGGTATTTTATCTTTTGGTCGAGTATTCACCCTTGCATGGGTGTAGTTTTCATTTATTAAATTGCATTGTCATTCCTTTCCGTGTTCAAGTTCATTATTGTCATTGATATATGAATTATGTTGGGGGGTTTTTTAATTGATTAATGACCTTTTCGGTCTGTTTTGTAATTATATTGACCTCGGTCGGTCAATCATTGAGTAGTCTATTGGAGTTTAGCTTGGTAGATCCTTGTGAGAAGGGTCTACGGCATGTGACATTCTCGGTCGAATTCTGGGGGTGTTACAGATGAATCCATCACGATCATGCTTGACCGATTATCGGTCATCACAAATGGCTTAGCATGTTTTGGAAAACCACTTTCGAGTAGTGAGAAAGTAAAGAAGATCCTCTGATCACTACCTCGAGAATGGGACGGAATGGTGACAACAATAATAGAATCAAATGACTTAAACAATCTTGATTATAGTGCTCTCGTTGGTTCACTTATAAACTACGAGATTGTCCTAAAATCTCGGAATGCGAAACCAAAGCCAAACGAAAAAACGATATCTATGAAGGCTAAGATGTCGAGAAATAAAGAAGAAATCCCGGTGGATGAAAGCGATGAAGAATCGGCATATTATGCCAAAAATATTAATAAGTTCCAAACCTTATTAAATCGGAGAAAGAAAGACATCCAAAAGGGCGAAACTAAGAAATTCGACAACAAATGTCGAGTCTATGGTAGACCAGGCCACTTTGCGAAGAATTGCCGAGCTAATCAAAAGAAGGAAGTTCTTATAGCAACGTAGGGCGATGAAGACGAAGATAATGATTTTATTAATCAAAATAATCTCGCTCTCATGGCCCGAAGTTCATTCGACGATAGCGACATCGAAAGCCAGGTTAGTATATCGTCTCATGATAAATTATTTGAAGCATTTTAATTACTGCATACTGATTTTCAAAATGCTTTATCCGAGATTAAATCCTTCAGGCGAAAAATAAATTATTGGAAAATGTGATTTCCGAAATTCTCGAAAAAGGGAAAAGTGTCGAGACCGATCATTCAAAATGCGTTGAAAACAAAAATATTTTGAAGAATGATCTTTTGAAAGTTCAAACCGAGCTCAAAAATTTAACGAAGAAATTTTCATGTGGAAACGAGAAATTTGAGCAAATGCTTTGTGTTCAAAAATATACTTTGAATAAACAGGGATTGGTATTTAAACCACATTTGAAAAACGAATCCTTAAATTTGAAGATACCCCGATGCGAAAAATATTTGAAATTTGGGCATCATTTTACGAATTGCAAAAGCCCACGACGGAGGGTTAAAATCAAAAAGATTTGGATTCCAAAAGGAACCGTTATTCCTAACATCGTTCATATTTCAAAACAAAAACCAACTCTCAGTTGGGTCCCCAAAAATTAATTTTCATTAATATATATTTTACTCAGAGAAAGTAATTTTTTAAAAAACGGATATTTTTGTCAGGGGGAGTTATACTCTTTGTTTTTATGCATATTTTATCATATCATATTTTATCATAAATTGGTATCCTTTGATTTACTTTTTGTTGAATACAAAAAGGGGGGGAAAGGAGTTGAATCGGATAAAAAGCGTCATGGAAGAATGATGAGAAAAAATGAAAAGTAAAAAGGGGAGTCCAAAAATGAAAAGGAGAAAAGTCGAAAAAGAAAATCAAAGAAGTTGAAAAAGAAGAAAAAATCGAAAAGGAGAAAAATAATAAATATACAAAAAGGGGGAGAAACGAAAAAGTCGAAAATGACAGAAAAAAAAAGATGGGTGAAACTAACGAAACGATCAAAACCGAAAACTTTGATTCGTACAAATATATATATTTTATTTTGCAGGTTTTATCCAATTCAAGGGTTGTCTTGTAATCATCAAAAAGGGGGAGAATGTTGGAATATTTTATTCCAAATATTCATTTAGAGTTTTGATGATTAAGTTGCTAAACAAAGCAAAACAACGAAGGAGACGAATATGCAAAAAGCTGATAAAAATACAAAACTAGCGCACGCTAGACACAAAGGTTAGTGCACGCAACGAGTCCTGCCTGCAGATCAGGTAAGTTCAAAGCTACCTGAAGTAAAGTTGCCTGCTGAAGATAGCGCACGCTATCGAAGGAATATTACCATTGTGAAGACATTCAACACAGAATGACATATGCAGTGACATAATACATAGCGCACGCTATGAATGATATTTAGCGCACGCTAAATAGCATTTGTATTCAAACATATGAACGTTGGGAATTCTGTGGAAAGTCAAGTCAGAAGTCAAAAGCTACAGATGGATATATGACGCATGCAATAATGTGTTATTAGCGCACGCTAAGAAGATATGTTAGTGCACGCTAACAAAGAGAGACAGTAGCCACTGGACTGAATATGGAATCATTTAACGTACGCTACATGGTGTACATATCGTACATAACAGGCAACAACACGCGATAGCGCACGCTACGCAAGAAGGCTAGCACATGCTAAGTTAAGCTGGCAGTAACGGCTAGTTTGTGGAAAATGGCTATAAATAACAAACCACTTTGTATCAAACCACACAACAACATGGAGCAAAGCAATCATACTTGAGATATAATTGTAAAACATTATAGTTGTTGTTCTTGAGCTTAAATTGATAGTGATTGAGTGTTACACACTAAATCATACAAGAGAGGAAAAAGAATAGATATTATTGGATTCGGTGTTATTAGGATCAAAGATACGGCATTGTTAGTGTAATATCCGCATTTTTCTTTCCCTTGTCTTTTCATTTTTGGTGTATTTCTCGATCGTAGTGACCCTCGTGTACCTTTCAGTGTGTCCTTCCTGTCAACTGTTGAACTGTATTCTCGTTATTGTTGTGCGGAACCGCCGTTTCGGGGTTGCCGTGGATCCATTTCGTGTTATTGGTTGCCAAATATTGATTCCTATCGTTTTTATTCTCTTTCCGAATCATTTTTATCATTTTGGGACCCAATAGGGGTGTGGGCCGCGGCACAAGATGTGTGTGCCGCGGCACACAAATTTCTTCAGTTGTTGGTCGAGCGAACTGTACTGTGTGCCGCGGCACACCCATCCGGTGCCGCGGCAGAGTGCCAAGTCAGTGCCGTGGCACACCCGTCCGGTGCCGCGGCACACTCGTGTGACACCTGCGACCAAAACCCGACTGTACCGGGTGCCGCGGCACACGCAGGCCGTGCCGCGGCACACTGCCGAACCCTGGGAGAAAATTTTTAGCCTGTGCCGCGGCACACAAAGCGGTCAACTGTGCAATCTCATTCTTATTAGACGAGATCGGCCATTTCTCCTCCATTCATCACCTGCGCGAGAGAGAGAAGTCTAAGGGGGGAGAACTTCTCAAGCATTCATCAATTGGGGGTTGATTTTCATCATTTTCCTTCGGTTGTGAGGCCCGGATAATCAATCTAACGCGTGTTCTACGGATCTCAGTACTTGAATCTCCAAAGGTAATATTTCTAGAACCCTATTTTCGATTAATTTTGGGGTTTTGGGATTTTCATCCGATTCGTTCTGTTTTGTTGGTGGATTCATGATGTATACGATTAATATTGTTAGTACCTCTAGTTTTCCTACGGATTCATGGATATTTCGTGGGTTTTTGCGGAATCGAGAGGGTTTGGTTGTGGTCCGCCCTCGTTGTTATTCTTGGTACGAATATACATGAATCGTAGGCGGGTTTTCGGGTGTATTCAATTTCCATATTCGTCTAGAATTGGTTGTGATTGTGTTATTCGGATCGTTAGGTTCATTTCCGTCGGTTCCTCGCGGTCGTGTTCGATTCTTCCTTTCCGTTCGTATCACCGTCTATTAACCGAAGCAAGTACCCTTATGAACTTACAATCTTAATGTATTAGTATTGCATGAGAATTGTGTGTGTGTGTGTATGCTCACTATGGGTTAGACCCGACGGGGTCTCGGTAGGGGTCCACGGAGGGGTGGATCCGCGAGCTTGCTTTTAACCACTATGGGTTAGATCCGACGGGGTCTCGGTAGGGGTCCACGGAGGGGTGGATCCATGGTTAATTGTGGTGCATTTTTACAAATGTGATTTGATTATGGCATTTCCGGAAATGAGTGATTTGGAACTATGTTTTCTTGAATTGCATGCATTACTATATGTGTAAGATGTAAGTCGTTTATTTGGTTACTTGTACTAGCGTAATTGCTAACCCCTCTGGGGACCCGTTTTGGGGAAATTCGTTTTATGAATTTCAGGTCAGGTTCATCGAGACGAGCGAGTGCTGGACCAGTATGCGGATGATGGCCGTGCGTGATGATTGTGCACGAGTGGTGTTTTATTGATTTCTATCTTTTATTTTTGTGGTCTTCAAACTAATAGAAGTACTCGAGTACTTAAGAACTTTTACTCGTCGGGATTGTATTGTTGTTTATTATGTTTTGTCGGATTATGGTGTTATGTTAGACCGGTTGAACCGGGTGGATTATTTTGTTGGGCGTCTTTATGACGAGATATTTTTTCTGTTGCTTCTGTGAGTCGATGAGTATGATGCTTGATCAGCCTGGTGGGTCCCACATAGGGATTCACGGCGCTGTAATATACCTCTGATATCCTGGGGGTATTACAGAAAATGGTATCAGAGCACTAGGTTTATGGATACCTAGGCATGTCGGTTTATTGGGTCTTGTTGTATTTTGTTTTGCACATCATCATCACGCTGCCATGATTCCGGTACTACTAGTTCCCGTAAGTTTTCTTTTCCTCTGTTCCTTATATTCTTGTATCGTACCTCTAGTCCTCGATTTGCGATCGTTCTTATCTTGTACTTACCATCGTATGGCTTTTGCTACTTATTTAACTCCAGTATGGATGCTGGAAGAGGTCGTGGTCGTGGTCGCGGTCGTGGTCGTGGACGCGGACGGGGACGTGGGGCAGCCGGTGGGACGGCCACGTCACAGTCTTCGGGAACCGGCAGTACCGGCGACCGTCACAGTCATGCTTCTTCTCATGAGCGCGCCGACCTTGGTATTGCGGCTGTTATGCAGCAAATGGTGAATCAAATGGCGGCGATAGCTCAGGCGGTTCAGAATCCGGATCCGACCCATGCTAATCGGGGCGGAGCGGATCGTTGGCTTCAGGATGTCATCAAGATGCATCCTCCTCAGTTTTCGGGAGCTTCAGACCCGATCGGCTGGGAGGGGTGGATCAAGGAGATATCTAAAGTTTTCACTGCCACCAACTGTCCCGAGGACCGTAAGGTCCCCATTGCCCAGTACTTCCTCAGAGGGGACGCTACGGATTGGTGGGAGGCCATTGGGCCCAAGGACCATGTTGCTTCGTGGACCGAATTCCAAGAACTGATGGAGACTGAATATTGCCCGTGGCCGGTCAGGCAGGCTCGAGTACATGCTTTCTATGATGCTCAACCACGGGATATCCCCGTATCTCAGGCTATTTCCGACTTTAACAAGGAGTTGGGTTATGTGAAGACCCAAGTTGTCGAGGAGAGCGAAAAGATTTTCCATTTTTCCAGGCGGATGAAATTGTCGATTCGGGACTATATGTCGGGGCTCGTCTGTACTACCCTGAAGGATTACCATAGTAGGGCCCTTGCTTACGATATGTCTGTGACGGCGAGTGAGGCGGCCCGCGAGAGCAAGAAGCAGAAGTCTGCCGGGAATTTTTTGGGCCACAAAGGTGGGGGTCAGCAGAAATTCCAGTCGGCTAACTTTTCCGCTGGTGGTGGCCCGGCTCGATCTCAGGTTTCCCCAGGCGGCGGTGCCCCTTCTCGAGAGGTGAAATGTTTCAAGCGTGGCGGCCGTGCCACATCGGTCGTAATTGTCCGAGTCCTTTGCCGACATGTAATCGGTGTGGCAGTACGGTCACAAGGCTTCTGTCTTTGAGAGGAGAAAATCTTTGGTGCCCGGGTTTCCATTCCAGCACCTAGGGAACCAAGTGTGAATCAAGGATCGTTTGCTCCTCAATCTCCGCCGAGTGCTAGTCGGGGGAGAGGTCGAGGTCAGCCCTCTAAGGGGGGAGCTTCCAGCGTCGGCTCAGCCCACCCGCGTGTCTATGAGATGCGGAGAGCCGATGATCCAACGGTTACCGTGGCGACAGGTACCGTTCATATTCTTTCTCATCCTGTCAGTGTGCTTTTCGATTCTAGTGCTACGCATTCGTTCATATCTCTGGATTGTATGCGCCGTTTGAGTCTCGACTGTTTGATGCCTTGTGAGCCCTTCATCGTTAAGCTTCCTAGCGGTGATCGGATCGTTGGTGATAAGGAGGTTCGAGACTGTTCTGTATTTATTTGTGAGAGGGCTTGGCCCTCTAATCTTATTGTTGTGGGTATTGAGGGTGAGGACTTAATCCTCGGGGATGATTGGCTCGAGCGTCATGGTGCAATCATGAACTACCGCACGAGGATCATCACCATGTTAGCCGATGACAGCACCGAGCACTCTTTCGCCGGGCAAAAGAGGGGGAACCAGAAATTCGTTATTAACGCCTTGAAGGCGATGAGACTCCTGCGAAAGGGGTGTATTGGCTATTGGTGCTACGCCTTGAAGGCGGAGAATGGTGGAGTCGAGCTTTCGTCGATTCCAGTCGTTAGTGAGTTTCCTGATGTATTTCCTGACGAGTTGCCGGGATTGCCACCGGATCGTGAGGTTGAGTTTGTTATAGAATTAGAGCCGGGTGTGGCTCCGATTTCGAAGGCGCCGTATCGCATGGCACCTTCAGAGATGTCAGAGTTGAAAAAGCAGTTGAGTGAGCTTCTTGAGTCGGGGTATGTTCGACCGAGCGCCTCGCCTTGGGGCGCACCGGTCCTGTTTGTGCGGAAGAAGGATGGTTCACTACGTTTGTGTATCGACTATCGCGAACTAAACAAGGTGACCATCAAAAACAAGTATCCTTTGCCGAGAATTGACGACTTGTTCGACCAGTTGCAGGGAGATGCGGTATTCTCGAAGATTGATTTGAAATCGGGGTACTATCAGCTCCGGGTGAGAGAGTCCGACGTGCCGAAGACAGCTCTTCGGACGAGATACGGACATTATGAGTTTGTAGTTATGCCTTTCGGGTTAACTAATGCGCCGGCGGTGTTCATGCAGTTGATGAACAAAGTCTTTATCGAGTATTTGGATAAGTGTGTCGTCGTCTTCATTGACGATATTCTTATTTATTCGAGGAACGATGAAGAGCATGCCCATCATTTGCGGATAGTGTTAGACATTTTGAGGGCCGAGCAACTCTATGAGAAGTTCTCGAAATGTGAGTTTTGGCTGACGGAAGTGATGTTTTTGGGTCACGTGATTTCAGCCGAGGGGGTTCGTGTAGATCCACAGAAGATCGAGGCGGTGTTGGATTGGGCACCGCCCAAAAACGTGAGAGAGCTCCGTAGTTTCTTGGGTTTGGCTGGCTACTACCGTAGGTTCGTCGAGGGTTTCTCGAAACTGGCTCGACCACTTACACAGTTGCTCCAGAAATCCGAGAAGTTCGTCTAGAATGACGAGAGGCAGTTCAGTTTTGAGGAGCTGAAGAAGCGTTTGACTTCAGCTCCGGTTTTGGCGTTGCCGTGTGGCAACGAGGGATTCGCCGTTTATAGATCGGGTCAGGGTATTGGGTGCGTATTAATGCAGCACGGCAAGACCATTGCCTTTGCGTCGAGACAGTTGATGCCGTATGAGCTTAACTACCCCACTCATGATTTGGAGTTAGCGGCAGTCGTATTCGCGCTCAAGATTTGGCGTCACTATCTTTTCGGCTCTGCATGTCAGATTTTTACCGATCATAAAAGTCTGAAATACATATTTACTCAGCGGGAGTTGAATATGAGGCAGAGGAGGTGGTTAGAGCTGATTAAGGATTGTGACCTCGAAATCCTTTATCATCCAGGCAAGGCGAACGTCGTGGCCGACGCTTTGAGTCGGAAACCGGTTGCATTGAGATCGCTAGAGATCCTTACGTCTCAGTCTGAGCTTTGGCGGGCTTTGATCGAGTTAGATGCTGAGGTTCTGTTGCCGGGAACTGTCGGGCAACTTTGTGCTTTGGAAATTTCGTCGTCTTTGATCGATGAAATTAAACTGAAGCAATTAGAGGATCCGATGATTGCTCAAATCCGAGAGAACGTTCTTAAAGGAAAGTCTCTTGGGTTTGTAATTCACGAGGATGGTGCTTTGAGATTCCAGAGTCGGCTTTGTGTGCCGAACGACTCAGAGTTGAGACAGAGTATTTTGCGGGAGGCCCATGCTACACCTTACTCCGTTCATCCTGGTTCGAGTAAGATGTACAAGGACTTGAGAAGGAACTTCTGGTGGAATGATATGAAGGAGGAGGTCGCGCAGTTTGTAGCAAGGTGTTTGACTTGCCAGCAAGTCAAAATCGAGCATTAGCGACCGGCTGGGATTTTGCAGTCACTTCCCGTTCCGAAATGGAAATGGGAAGATATATCAATGGATTTCATTACGAGTTTGCCGAGAACGAGGTCGGGCATGAATATGGTATGGGTGATTGTTGATCGTCTGACCAAGTCAGCACATTTTCTGGGCATCAAGGACACTTGGGGTCCGGAGAAGTTAGCCCGTGTGTTTATCGCGCAGATTGTGAGGCTTCACGGTACTCCGAAGTCTATCGTTTCAGATCGTGATGGCCGTTTTGTATCGCACTTATGGCAGGCGGTGCATAAGGCGTTGGGTACCCGTTTGCGTTTGAGTACCTCTTTTCATCCCCAGTCAGATGGACAGTCGGAACGCACTATCCAGACGTTCGAGTATTTGTTGCGCGCCTGTGCTCTCGATTGGAGTAGTGACTAGGGGGGAACATTTGCCGTTGATCGAATTCACGTACAACAACAGTTGGCACGCGTCGATTCGGATGGCACCGTATGAGGCACTTTATGGGCGGCGATGTCAATCACCGATTTGTTGGAATGAGGCGTACGATTTGGTCGGGACCGAGCCAGATGTCATTTTAGAGACGAGGCGGAAGATAGAATTAATTCGGGAACGGATGTTGACTGCCCAGAGTCGACAGAAGTCGTATGCCGACGTCCGTCGTCGACCTTTGGAATTCGAGGTGGGAGACCACGTTTTGCTAAAGGTGTCGCCGACGAAGGGAGTTCTTCGTTTCGGGAAGAAAGGGAAGTTGAGTCCGAGATTTGTCGGCCCCTTTGAGATCCTCGAGCGAGTCGGTAGGTTGGCATACCGTTTGGCGTTACCTCTGGCCTTGAGTCATGTTCATAGCATTTTTCATGTTTCCCAGCTGAGGAAATATGTCCCGGATCCTAGTCACGTCATCGATTATGGTGAGATTGATGTCGCCGAGGATATTACTTTCGAGGAGCGTCCTTTGAAGATTTTGGAGCATCGTGAGAAACGACTGAGGCATAAGACCATCCCTTTGGTCAAGGTGCAGTGGTCTAGACACGGTGTCGAGGAGGCAACTTGGGAGACCGAGGATAGCATGCGTGCTAGCTACCCTGAGTTGTTTGTTTCTTAAGTTTCGGGACGAAACTTATTTTTTAGAGGGGTAGAATGTAATATCCGCATTTTTCTTTCCCTTGTATTTTCATTTTTGGTGTATTTCTCGATCGTAGTGACCCTCGTGTACCTTTCAGTGTGTCCTTCCTGTCAACTGTTGAACTGTATTCTCGTTATTGTTGTGCGGAACCGCCGTTTCGGGGTTGCCGTGGATCCATTTCGTGTTATTGGTTGCCAAATATTGATTCCTATCGTTTTTATTCTCTTTCCGGATCATTTTTATCATTTTGGGACCCAATAGGGGTATGGGCCGCGGCACAAGATGTGTGTGCCGCGGCACACAAATTTCTTCAGTTGTTGGTCGAGCGAACTGTACTGTGTGCCGCAGCACACCCATCCGGTGCCGCGGCACAGTGCCAAGTCAGTGCCGCGGCACACCCGTCCGGTGCCGCGGCACACTCGTGTGACACCTACGACCAAAACCCGACTTTACCGGGTGCCGCGGCACATGCAGGCCGTGCCGCGGCACACTGCCGAACCCTGGGAGCAAATTTTCAGCTGTGCCGCGGCACACAAAGCGGTCAATTGTGCAATCTCGTTCTTATTAGACGAGATCGGCCATTTCTCCTCCATTCATCACCTGCGCGAGAGAGAGAAGTCTAAGGGGGGAGAACTTCTCAAGCATTCATCAATTGGGGGTTGATTTTCATCATTTTCCTTCGGTTGTGAGGCCCGGATAATCAATCTAACGCGTGTTCTACGGATCTTAGTACTTGAATCTCCAAAGGTAATATTTCTAGAACCCTATTTTCGATTAATTTGGCGGTTTTGGGATTTTCTTCCGATTCGTTCCGTTTTGTTGGTGGATTCATGATGTATACGATTAATATTGTTAGTACCTCTAGTTTTCCTACGGATTCATGGATATTTCGTGGGTTTTTGCAGAATCGAGAGGGTTTGGTTGTGGTCCGCCCTCGTTGTTATTCTTGGTACGAATATACATGAATCGTAGGCGGGTTTTCGGGTGTATTCAATTTCCATATTCGTCTAGAATTGGTTGTGATTGTGTTATTCGGATCATTAGGTTCATTTTCGTCGGTTCCTCGCGGTCGTGTTCGACTCTTCCTTTCCGTTCGTATCACCGTCTATTAACCGAAGCAAGTACCCTTATGAACTTACAATCTTAATGTATTAGTATTGCATGAGAATTGTGTGTGTGTGTATGCTCACTATGGGTTAGACCCGACGGGGTCTCGGTAGGGGTCCACGGAGGGGTGGATCCGCGAGCTTGCTTTTAACCACTATGGGTTAGATCCGACGGGGTCTCGGTAGGGGTCCACGGAGGGGTGGATCCACGGTTAATTGTGGTGCATTTTTACAAATGTGATTTGATTATGGCATTTCCGGAAATGAGTGATTTGGAACTATGTTTTCTTGAATTGCATGCATTACTATATGTGTAAGATGTAAGTCGTTTATTTGGTTACTTGTACTAGCGTAATTGCTAACCCCTCTGGGGACCCGTTTTGGGGAAATTCGTTTTATGAATTTCAGGTCAGGTTCATCGAGACGAGCGAGTGCTGGACCAGTATGCGGATGATGGCCGTGCGTGATGATTGTGCACGAGTGGTGTTTTATTGCTTTCTATCTTTTATTTTTGTGGTCTTCAAACTAATAGAAGTACTCGAGTACTTAAGAACTTTTACTCGTCGGGATTGTATTGTTGTTTATTATGTTGTGTCGGATTATGGTGTTATGTTAGACCGGTTGAACCGGGTGGATTATTTTGTTGGGCGTCTTTATGACGAGATATTTTTTCTGTTGCTTCTGTGAGTCGATGAGTATGATGCTTGATCAGCCTGGTGGGTCCCATATAGGGATTCACGGCGTTGTAATATACCTCTGATATCCTGGGGGTGTTACATTTAGAATCGCAATCGATATCTAAGTGAGCTCTATCTAGTACCCATAGAAAGCTAGATTGGTTGATTCCTTGTCCAATAGAAAAGGAAAACGGTTTAACTTGAACCGACATAAAGACAAGTGCTTAAATGGTTTACTCGGACCGATTGAAGACGAGCTTCTAACGGTTATCCCTCGACCGATAGAAGAGAGGTGCAGAGGTTTATCTTAAGCGTATAGAAAAAGATACAAATAGAGGATGTAGGCACGTTTGGCCGAACCTCTATAAATCCTGTGTCAATTTATTTTTTGCACTTTCATTTAAATACGCTTCTGCACAATAGCACATATAACTGATCCCCTTCTAACAATAGCGTGCGCTAAGCCTTATGTCATTGCATATGTCATTCTGTGTTGAAAGTCTTTACAACGGTAATATTGGCTTCGATAGAGTGCGCAATCTTTCGCAGGTAACTTTACTTCAGGTAGCTTTGAAGTCATCTGATCTGCAGGCAGTACCCATTAGCATGAGCTAACCTTTGTGTCTAGCATGCGCTAGCATTGTATTTTGATTAGCTTTTTGCATCTTCGCCTCCTTCGTTGTTTTGCTTTGTTTAGCAACTTAATCATCAATACTCTAAATGAATATTTGAAATAAAATATTCCAACACCCAGGATTTGTAATCCATGCAGATGGAGTTTTACGATTTTGAAATCGACTTTGTGTCCCAGATGATGATGTTCTGAAGCAAACAATCATGAACGAAGCTATAGTACATCTTATTAAATTCACGAGGCACCAGTAATATGTATAAAGATATGAAGCAACCTTTTTGGTGGAGTAACATGAAGAAAGAAGTAGCGGAATATGTGTTGAAGTGTTTAACTTGTCAACAAGTTAAAATCGAGCATCAACGACCTGTCGGAATGTTGAAGCCACTTCCAATTCCTGAACAGAAGTGGGAGGATATCTCGATGGACTTTATCACCAACATGCCGAAGACCAGGATTGGAATGAGTATGATCTGGGCGATAGTTGATCGTTTTACCAAGTAGGCTCACTTGCATGGAACACCGAGGACCATAGAAATGGTCGTTTCGTGTCGTATTTTTGGAAAATGGTTCATAAAGCTTTAGGAACTGAGTTGAGTTTATTATCCTCAAACCGATGGACAATCCTAGAGGACCCATCCAAACAGTTGAAGACATGTTGAGAGCTTGTGCCCTAGATTGGTCGATTGATTGGGAAACTCACCAACTGTTGATTGAGTTCACCAACAATAATAGTTGCCATGCTTCAATTAACATGGCATATTTTGAGGCATTATATGGGAGGAGATGTAGGTAACCCTTATGTTGGGATGATTTGTCTGACTTATTCGGGACAGAACCAGAATTGATAATATAGACTCAGGAGAAGATAGCACTGATTCATGAAAGATTGTTGACCGCCGAAAATCGTCAAAAGTCTTACGCGGATGTGCGCTGTCGCCCGTTAGAATTTGAAGTTGGGGACCATCACTACTACAAAAAAGACATTCAACATCGCTCGTTTAACATCTATTTTGTGAAAACCGATGTTAAAAAAGACGCGGTGGCATAATTGAAAATTTTAAAACAAATTAACATCGATTCTGCAAAAAAACCGATGTTAAATTAACAATTAACATCGGTTTTTAAAAAAACCGATGTTAAATTAATCCATTTAACATCGATTTTTTTAAAGACCGGTGTTAATTTTTAATTTAACATCGGTTTTTAGTATAACCGATGTTAAATTTTAAATAAATTTTCGATTTTTTTAAAAAAATACAGATTTTTAAAAAATTTAACATCGGTTATACTAAGAACCGATGTTAAATTAAAAATTAACACCGGTTTTTAAAAAAACGATGTTAAACGATGTTATTTTTTAATTTAAAATCGATTTTTTGTATAACCGATGTTAATTTTTTAAAAAAATCTGGATTTTTTTAAAAAAATAGAAACTTTATTTTTTAAAAAAATACGGAATATTAATATTAAAAATGTTTATATTTATTTTTCAAAAATAAAAAGTAAAAATTGAAGTTTTATTTAAAGTTTGAAAATAAAAAATAAACATTAGTTCGAAAATAAAAATAAAAATCGGATGTTTTTATTTAAAGTTCGAAAATAAAAAAATAAAAATCAGATGTTTTTATTTAAAGTTTTTGAAAAAAATGGAATATTATTTTCCATAAATAAATAAAAACTAAATTATTATATATATTTTTTAAGAAACCTGCTAGTTTTTGTTTTTGTAATTTTTTTTACTTTTCATAAAAAGACTATTTTATTTTTTATAAAAAACCTAAAAATAAAAAAAACAGATTAAATATTAATTATAAATCAGATCCAGATTTTATAATTTTTATTTTTTATTTTCAAACTTTAAATAAAAACATCCAATTTTGAATATTAATATTCTAGATTTTTTTAAAAATAATGTTTTGATTGTTTAATATATATATATATATATATATATTAAATTATCGTATATTTATATAAATTTATAAATGTATATAGTATATAAATATAACACATAGCAAAAAATGTACAAGAAGTTCATCTGGCGGAGTGGTAATATCACACTTCCATATGCAAGAGGTAGTGAGTTCGAAACCCACCAACAATGAAATTTAATGGTATTTGTTGTAGGTTAGTAGGGGTTGGTGCGGGGCTGGTGCGGGTGGTTGGGCAAGTGGAAGGATTGGGACTGGGTTGGGCTAGCTGGGCTAGCCGTGGTCCGATAAAATTTTAAAATCGCGAAATTTAACATCAGTTGTCCCAGAACCGATGTTAAATATAGCAATGTTAAAATTAACATCATCGGTTATTAGAAGCGATTTTAATTTTAACATCGCGACATTTAACATCGGTTCCAAAACCGATCTTAAATGTAAAAAAATCGATGTTAAATATCTGTTTTGTAGTATTGCATGTAGTCCTAAAAGTCTCTCCTACTCGGGGAATTTTTCATTTCGAAATAAAAGAAAAGCTGAGGCTGAGATATATCAGGCCATTCGAGGTTCTTGAGAGAGTTGGAGAATTGGCATACAGATTGGCCTCCATCGATGAGTCACATCCATAATGTGTTTCATGTATCCCAATTAAGGAAGTACATATCAGATCCCAATCGACTCTGGCGAGATAGAAGTGGCTAATGATGGCTCATTTGAAGAGAAACCAATTAAGATACTCGAGATTCGAATCAAGCAATTGAGGAATAAATCAATCTCATTGGTTATGGAGTCGAAGAAGTAACATGGGAGACTTCAGACAGCATGAAGGCGATATATCCGGAGTTATTTCTATCTTAAGTTTCGGGACAAAACTTCTTTTAAAGGAGGAGTATGTAATACCCGGATATTTTTTTTGTATTTTTTTCTATATTTGAATCATGTGGTGTATGATTATGTCATATGATATTTTTCTTAAGGTTTTTCATTTTCTCGTCCTATTATGCAAAAATCATATCATGCATCAAATTCATACATGTCATATATCCATCCAACAATAAAACCATAGTAGACTATAATAGAAAGCAAATCAATTATCATGATTTTATTTCCCATTGAATCAAGCATGTCGTAACGTCCAATTTGGGAACGCGCATTAAATTTAGATTTTTTTCCAAAACTAATTACATAAATAAAATTCAAAATTTAAATCCTAAATCTCTGCTATATACAATATACCCACACACAGGATATAAGGCCTATAGCAGCCTATAATGCGGCCCTGTCAACCGGTCATCCGCTACCCAGCAGTGCTACCCTGGTTGTAATATCCGGTATTTTTTTTTTGTTATCTTGGATTGTTTGTATTTGACGCCGGACATTTTTTTGTTGATGTGAATCGAATGATTTCTATCGTGATACTCTATTTGTTCCTATCGCATAGCCATTTTAGTCGGGTACAACTTGTTGCCGCGTGCGTTCCTTTGATTAATGTGTGTATGTGATGTGTCATTATTTGCTCGTATTTGTTTTGAATCATAGTCGGTGCGTTTGTGTGACCGGAACGTTGTCGAATGCCTAATTGGACTGTTGGATCGACCGAGTCCCGTCTGCAAGACCTGGCCGAGTTACGGCCATAATACAGTGCCTGTTACGTCCGTAAGCCATGGCCGGTCACGGCCGACAGTGACTCGTGTGGGGTGGCCGGGTACGGCCGACAGTGACTCATGTGGGGTGGTCGGGTACGACCGACAGTGACTCTCAAGGACTGGTCGATTACGGCCGTAAGACTACGGCCGGATACGGCCGTAAGGCCTATTACGTACTTAAGCCCTTTCTAGTAACGTACGTAACGCGGTCGGCAGGTTTGCGCAGTAGGATAGCCATGGTCGGTTACGGCCGTAAGTGCTCGGCCGGGATCGGCTATTTACGGCCGGGATCGGTTACGGCCGGTCACTCGGCCATTCTCACTTTTCTCCATTTTTTTTCACGATTCTTCGACGGAAATTGAGGGTTTTGATCGGAAATCAGCAGTACATCGGTTGGGAAGCTTGAATCATGATTGTTATCATCATCTAATCCTTGTTCTTCGTCCGAATCGAGGTATTTTGGCTTGAACCTATGTTTTTGAAGATTTTTGGGATTTTCCTTTTGATTTCAATTCCAATCCATTTTTGATCAATTAATTATTGTATAAATGTTGTTTTGAACATGTTCTATGGATTGGATACTCACATCCTTGATTTGTTCGGCCCGAGGGATGATTTCTTTGTTCTTGGAGGGTCTTGAACATTTAATGTTCGATTAATTGTCCCAATGAGTCTCCTTCGATAGTTTAGTAGGATTTCCGTTGTTTTTGGGTTTGATTCTCGTCGTAATTGTAATTCCGTTGTTTTTGCCCGGAGGATTGTAGGTGTTCGGGGTTTTCCCGGGTTGTGCCGTGTTCGTAGGAATATTCGGGTGCCGGCAATCGAGGCAAGATCTTACTTATACGACTTGTATCTTGTAAATAGAAATCACGTGTTAGATCTATGATGATTGGTTTACCTGCTCGATTTTTAATTAGTGTGAATTGACAATGAGATTAACGTTATAAACATTGGCGGAATTATTGATATTCTTAATGGTTCAACGCGATAATATTCCGTTAAATGATGATAAATGTATTGCGTTGATTATATTATACTTCAATGCTTATTGTGAAATGTTCGTACTCGATATGCTTATTGTGATGGCTTGATTATACCCTCAAAGGTGTACCGTATGGTGTGCTAATTGTGTAATGTCGATGACATTGTTGATTGTCGAAATTGCCTTGAATACATTAGTTCCGTAAGACGTGGTAATCACTGTGATTGATTGACCGTGGATGTTGTTGATGAATTATGAATATGAATATTTGTGTGACCGCTAAGTTCACTCGTGATGGTTCGACGGGACCTACGAGGACTCGTGGCAGTGGACTACGGGGTCAGAACTTAGTGAGGTACTAAGGTCCAATCGTGCTGGTCTGACGAGGCCTACGATAACACATGGCAGTGGACCATGAGTTTAGGGCACAGTGCGTCCAACCGGGTGAGCTCGATGGAGCTTACGGTGACACGTGGCAGTGGACTACGGTGTTGGGACATTGTGTGTGATTGTTGTGATTGATATAGTTCGTGTGGGTTGTTGAACCTACGGAGACACGTGACAGTGGATTACGGTGTCGGAATTGATTATGTTTGGTTATTTGTGTGTGAAATAGTCCGTGTGGGTTGTTGAACCTACGGAGACACGTGACAGTGGCTCACGGTGTCGGAATTGGTTATGTTTGATTATTTGTGTGTGGAATTGTCCGTACGGGTTGTTGTACCTATGGAGACACGTGACAGTAGATCACGGTGTCATGAATATGTTTTGACAATCAAGTTTTGAAAGGAAAAGTTTTATGAAAATGAATGTTGGATCGAGTCCCGAACGATTGGGTAAATGTTTCCGTGTTGTGAACTGTTGACTTCTGAAACAAGATTTGGGTTAAGACCCTAAAGTTTTTCGAAAGGATTTGTAACTTGGGACTTGAGGCCTTAAAGATCTTTGTTCCTAAAATTCCCGAGATGATAAGTTTAGTTTCAAATTCTTCATAGCTTATTTTCCTTTGTTAAAACCTCTCGGGAATGTTTTGGTACTTGTTTACTATATTTGATTCATGATTAATGTTTACTCGTTACATTTCGTATGATTTGATACTTGCACTAGTAAAACAGTTGGGTTTTACTAACCCCCGAGTAATCAGGGGGTGAATGTCTGTTTTGTGTCCAGGTACATGCAGGTTCAGGGGAGCAGTCACAGGATTAGCACAGGAGGATGACGAGCTGCAATACTAATCAAGAGTTGAGAGTTGTTTTGATTTTCATTGTGTTGTCAGAGTTGATTTCAGTCTTCCGCTGTATTGTGTTTTGACTCCTGTGTGGGTAATGTTGTTTTAGTTAGTTCCGTTGAATGATTTGTGTGACCTCATCAGTCTGTGTATTTCATGTGTAAGTAAACTCAATGGTCTGTATTATTTTATTGTTTGACCCTGGCCGGGCAAACATTCGGTCGTTTTGTAAGGTTTAGCCTGATAGATCCTCGTGAAAAGGGGTCTACGACGTTGAATATTCTTATATGGTTTTGGGGGTGTTACATTTATGGTATCAGATCTTAGGTTGCGGAAACCTAGGCTGTCGGGTCAAGTCGAGTCGTGATTTGTCGAGTATTGAGTAGTTTTGTCATTCGAGATGTCGAGTGACAAATTGAGTTATGCATAGTCACAACGTGTCGGTTATGTTTTCGGATGAGATTAGTATCGTGGGCGACCATCATCTCCGTGCGGCCTGTGGACGTAAGTCTCCTCTTTTATGCGAGGTACCTGTGTATCATGATTTTATCTTAGTGAGTTAATTGCGGTGCATAGTTTTATTTGCACTGTGTTATGTAATATAGTTGTATTTAATACTTGTGGCACATAGTATGTGTATAAAACTAGGCGTATTGTTGTTCTACCTTTGAACCACCGTGTGGGGTGGTATGGGGTGAAAGTTGTTGACCTTGATTGGTTTTGGAAAGGTATCGACGGTAAAGTTTGTGAGAAACTTCGATGAATGATTTTGTTGTGTGTTTAAACTTGGTGCCACGAGATGCATTGGATTGAATTGGCGACCCTGGTTGCCATTTGAACATGTGGTTTTAGATTCGACTGTTTTGGGAATGTTGTAATTTTGCCCGCTACGGGTAGGTTTGAGAACGTTTTTCTGAAAGACTTTACGGTTTGAGCATCTTTGTAGAAATTGATTTTTGAAAATGTTTTGATGGTGCGGTCAAACCACAGTTTATATGGATTTTAAAATCGGTTAAATTTTGACAAATGGGTCGTGTATTTTCAAATGACACCATCAGACGGTATTTGGAAAATGTGTTTTGAAGTACTTCGGACATTATAAAATATTACCATCGTTTTTGGTTATGAACTAAAGGATTTTGGAAAATTTTATTTTGCAAAACGATATGGGTTTTTGGAATTTAAACATTATGTGTTTGTGTGTTGGGACTAGTAGTTGCGGTAAGTTTGTTGTGTTGTTGTGCTCGCCGGATAATGTTGTAGTATTTTCTAGATGTTAGGATACGTTGTTAGGTATCGTTCCCTAACTCTTGGAGCCGTTTCGGGGCTGCTGGGTTACTTCAGCCATCTAACAGCCAATAGTTACGGCCGTATGAAATCTGTGTTACGGCCGTAAGTTGGTAGTTGCTACGGCCGTAAGATGTTGGTATTACGGCCGTAATCTTCTAGTTGTTATGGACGTAAGCTGTTTGTTATTACAGCCGTAAGCTTATTGCTGTCACAACCATAATCTTATTGTTATAGACATATCTGTACACTTTACCGGTCGTTCGACTCCTGTGGATATAGTCGTGTGGTCCGATGATGACGATTGTGAACTTTAGCTATTGCATCGGCAATGTCGCGCTCGGTTGCTTATCCTGTTTTGATATTATTGACATGTTGGCAATCGTTACCCTTCTTGTTAGCAAATTTGATTGTACACCTAAGTGTTATGACGGCATAGTCTAATTTAACTGTGTTGTTCTATGACGTTATCCGGGACATGATAGCTTATCTATGGCAATGATTAGTGTGCTGGCATATATTAATGAGGTCATTTTGCTGACATCGGTTATAGAGTGGATTTGATATTTCAACGCATTGTTGTGCAAGTGATTTCAAATCAAAGCAGTTTTGATAATAGGTCCATGGTTTTGGTTAAATGACCGAGATATTAAACAAAGTGTTTTCAAAATTTGATCCCAGCAAAATCTTTCAAGCTCGCGAATTTTAAAATATTATCAATCGAACAAATACCTCGAAAAAACTTGTTTTTTTTTAATATTAACCATGTTGGACCACAATGGTATGCTTAATGTTTTAACCGTGTATGTTGAGGTATAGTTCGTACATCTTTGTCGATGTGAACGTGTGAATTACTATTAAATTTAAGTTCTATTATTGCAAGTGTTAGTTCGTGTATTCGAGTAGTGAATTGGTGTGAATATTGTATTGTGCTGCTATTTGTGGGCTTATGTTGATTATGTGAGGTTCGTTTTATACTGTTATTCTGAATGGTTGTCCGTTCAGTATGCTGAGGGGTCGAGGCCGAGGCCGTGGTCATGGTGGTGGTCGTAATCAGGAGCATGATAGGGTGACTCACTCCTTGTCGAGTACCAATCAGCTCAATACAGATGGTCGTGATGACCAGTCGCGAGATCAGGGACAATCAGCCAGCGTTAATGTTGACGTTGGCGTCGCTTCCATCCTTCGTCAAGTGGTTGACCAGTTAGTGCAGATGAATCAGGTCGTACACCGGAATGAGAACCCAGATGGGGATAACGGGGCTAGTAAGTGGTTACGAGATGTGATGAGAATGCAGCCGCCCCGTTTTGTAGGTTCTTCTGACTCGTTAGGTTGGGAGAACTGGCTCTTCCAGTTGGACAGAACATTCGATGCTGTAGCTTGTCCCGAGGAAAGGAGGGTATCCATTGCTCAGTACTTGCTCGACAAAGAAGCTGCAGACTGGTGGCAGGCGATAGTGCCTGCAGATCGTACACCTACATGGGCTGAGTTTAAGACCGCCATGGAGGCAGAGTATTGCCCGTTGCTTGTCCGTGAGCATAGGATCGTTGAGTTTTTCTCGGCTACGCCCCAGGATGTGTCGATATCCCAGGTGATAGTCGATTATAATCGACAGCTGGCTTATGTTCGTGATTAGGTGAAAAGTGAAGCGGACAAGGTCCGATATTTCAATATGCGCATTAAGCCCCATATCCATGAGAGTATGGCTCCACTCATGTGTACCATTCTGAAGGAATATCAGGACCGATCTTTAGCCATTGAGATGGTCGTTTCTGTGATGGAATCTGGTTCAGAGAGTAAGAGGCAGAAGACCTCGAGTAACTCTTCAAGAGGCCAGAGAAGTGAGATTCGTGAGCCTGTTGCTTCGCATTTTCCTTCTGGGAGCACTCCTCGTTCGGTTGACCAGTCTAAGAACCTTACTCCGGAAGCGAGTAAGACGAACGGTGTGAAGATCTGCTTCAACTGCAGTCGTGTGGTCCATGCGAGACAAAATTGTCGTTCACCACCGGTTAATTGTTTCAAGTGCGGCCAACTGGGGCACCAAGCGGGGCACTGTGAGACCATTGCTAAGATGTTCGTAAATCGGGTTTTCGTTCCTACTCGTGGAGGACCCAGTGGCGTCGAGTGATGTAGTTATGTGTCGTACTTTGTACTGTATCTCATGTGGAGATTCGATACTTGTTGTGTGAACCCTTTTGGTTTCGTTCGTATTCTACCCTGTCGTTTTATTTTAAGTTTCGGGACGAAACTTATTTTTAGTGGGATAGAATGTAATATCTAGTATTTTCATTTTCCGTTATCTTGGATTGTTTGTGTTTTGACGCCGGACATTTTCTTGTTGATGTGAATCAGAATGATTTCTATCGTGATACTCTATTTGTTCCTATCGCATACCCATTTTAGTCGGGTACGACTTGTTGCCGCGTGCGTTCCTTTGATTAATGTGTGTATGTGTTGTGTCGTTATTTTCTCGTATTTGTTTCGAATCATAGCCGGTGCGTTTGTGTGACCGGAATGTTGCTGAATGCCTAACCGGACCGTCGGATCAACCGAGTCCCGACTGCAAGACCTGGCCGAGTTACGACCATAATACAGTGCCTGTTACGGCCGTAAGCCATGGCCGGTCACGGCCAACAGTGACTCGTGTGGGTTAGCCGGGTACAGCCGACAATGACTCGTGTGGGGTGGCCGGGTATGGCCGATAGTGACTCTCAAGGACTGGCCGATTACGGCCGTAAGACTACGGCCGGATACGGGCGTAAGGTCTGTTACGTATGTAAGCCCTTTCCGGTAACGTACGTAACGTGGTCGGCAGTTTTGGGTAGTAAGGTAGCCATGGCCTGTTACGGCCATAAGCGGTCGGCATGGCTCGGCTATTTAAGGCCTGGGGACCGGGTCACTCGGCCATTTTCACTTTTCTCCATATTTTTTCGCGATCCTTCGACGAAAATTGAGGGTTTTGATCCGAAATCAATAGTACATCGGTTGGGAAGCTTGAATCATGATTGTTATCATCATCTAATCCTTGTTCTTCGTCCGAATCGAGGTATTTTGGCTTGAACCCATGTTTTTTAAGATTTTAGGGATTTTCCTTTTGATTTCGATTCCAATCCGTTTTTGATCAATTAATTGTTGTATAAACATTATTTTGAACATGTTCTATGGATTGGATACTCATATCCTTGATTCTTTCAACTCGAGGGATGATTTCTTTGTTCTTGGAGGGTCTTGAACATTTAATGTTCGATTAATTGCCCCAATGAGTCTCCTTCGATAGTTTAGTAGGATTTCTGTTGTTTTTGGGTTTAATTCTCGTTGTAATCGTAATTCCGTTGTTTTCGCCCGGAGGATTGTAGGTGTTCGGGGTTTTCCCGGGTTGGGCCATGTTCGTAGGAATATTCGGCTGTCGACAATCGAGGCAAGTATCTTACTTATACGACTTGTGTCTGGTAAATAGAAACCACGTGTTAGATCTACGATGATTGGTTTGCCTCCTTGATTTTTAATAGTGTGAATTGACAATGAGATGAACATTATAAACGTTGGCGGAATTATTGATATTCTTAATGGTTCAACGTGATAATATTCCGTTAAATGATGATAAATGTATTGCGTTGATTATATTATACTTCAATGCTTATTATGAAATGTTCATGCTCGATATACTTATTGTGATGGCTTGATTATACCCTTGAAGGTGTACCGTATGGTGTACTAATTGTGTAATGTCGATGACGTTGTTGATTGTCGAAATTGCCTTGAATACATTAGTTCCGTAAGACGTGGTAATCACTATGATTGATTGACCGTAGATGTTGTTGATGAATTATGAATATGAATATTTGTGTGACCGTTAAGTTCACTCGTGATGGTTCGACGTGACCTAGAGGACTCGTGGTGGTGGACTACGGGGTCAGAACTTAGTGAGGTACTGAGGTCCAATCGTGCTGGTCTGGCGAGGCCTACGATAACATATGGCAGTGGACCGTGAGTTTAGGGCACAGTGCATCCAACCGGGTGAGCTTGACGGGGCTTACGGTGACACGTGACAGTGGACTTCGGTGTTGGGACTATGTGTGTGATTGTTGTGATTGATATAGTCCGTGTGATTGATATAGTCTGTGTGGGTTGTTGAACCTACGGAGACACGTGATAGTGGATCACGGTATCGGAATAGATTATGTTTGGTTATTTGTGTGTAGAATAGTCCGTGTGGGTTGTTGAACTTACGGAGACACGAGGGGTGGGCACAAAAATTTAAAATCCCGATCCCGTCCCGGTCCCATCCCAAAATTACTCGGGATGGGACGGGATCCAAAATTAAAAACACTAGGCCCGTCCCGTCCCGTCCCATTAGAGTAACTACGGGACGGGACACGGGACAAAAAATATGAGGTCCGTAAGGCCCGTCCCGTCCCGCTAAGTTTTTAACCCTTTTTAAAACCTTATATTTTTATTATTTGTAACCCTTTTTAATTAATTTTTAATAATAAACTATTTTTATTTTTTACTATCTATATTTTATAATTATACACAAACCTAATCAACCAATATAAAGTTAGTAACTGGTATTTTTAAAAAAAATAGATATGTTGTATTCAATGTTAATAATTGTTATTTTAAAAGTTTAATTTAGGCTATTAAATTAGTTTGTTGGATATTTTTACCGAATTTAGATGTATAAAATTATAGATTTTCTTACTTTTTTCTAATTTATATTTTGAACTTTTTATGCGGGACTAAACCCGTCCCGTACCGTTCCGTCCCGTCCCAACCGGGATAAGTCCCGCGCGGGATGAAATTTTGAAATCACCAATCCCGTCCCATCCCGTCCCGCTTGTTATAACACGGGACGGGACGTGGGATGACCCCAGGCCCGTCCCATCCTGTCCCATGCCCACCCTACACGTGACAGTGAATCACGGTGTCGGAATTGGTTATGTTTGATTATTTGTGTGTGGAATAGTCCGTGCGGGTTGTTGTACCTATGGAGACACGTGACAGTAGATCACGGTGTCATGAATATGTTTTGACAATCAAGTTTTGAAAGGAAAAGTTTTATGAAAATGAATGTTGGATCGAGTCCCGAACGATTGGGTAAATGTTTTCCGTGTTGTGAATTGTTGAGTTATGAAACAAGATTTGGGTTAAGACTCTAAAGTTTTTCGAAAGAATTTGTAACTTGGGACTTGAGGCCTTAAAGATCTTTGTTCCTAAAATTCCCGAGATGATAAGTTTAGTTTCAAATGCTTCAAAGCTTATTTTCCTTTGTTAACACCTCCCGGGAATGTTTTGGTACTTGTTTACTATATTTGATTCATGATTAATGTTTACTCGTTACATTTCGTATGATTTGATACTTGCACTAGTAAAACAGTAGAGTTTTACTAATCCCCGAGTAATTGGGGGGTGGATGTCTGTTTTGTGTCCAGGTACATGCAGGTTCAGGGGAGTAGTAACAGGATTGGCAGAGGAGGATGACGAGCTGCGATACTAATCAAGAGTTGAGAGTTGTTTTGATTTTAGTTGTGTTGTGAGAGTTGATTTCAGTCTTTCGCTGTATTATGTTTCGACCCCTATGTGGGTAATGTTGTTGTAGTCAGTTCCGTTGAATGAGTTGTGTGACCTCATCGGTCTGTGTATTCACGTGTAAGTGACCTCAACGGTCTGTATTATTTTATTGTTTGACCCTGGCCGGGCAAATATTTGGTCGTTTTGTAAGGTTTAGCCTGGTAGATCCTCGTGAAAAGTGGTCTACGGCGTGTAATATTCCCATATGGTTTTGGGGGTGTTACACTGGTGCTGTCGCACCGTGCCATGCAACGAATACAAAAAAATTACACAAAAAAATCCTAATCTACAGGCAGATTTTCTCATGGTGAAAAACCATTACATCCACAAATGGGGCAATCAAGACCAACAAACACATAAATTAATAAATAATTCATATCACCATAATAATTGCATCACATATTTTCCTACCACAAGAATCTAACGAAATATTTCGAATATCATAAAACATAAAATTTTAAATTACAAGTAATTAATCATTCAATTAAATGGAGTTTAGGACCTATATTCAATGCCAATTATTGAAAATAAAGTGCAGGCAAAGTGAGGACATAAATTTCTGGTTCGATCGGGACAATCAACATCTATTTAAGATGTCAATTTTTAAGTTCATCTAGATTAGTCAAGCAATTTAGAGAGTATAGTCATATTGATCAAATTAATTAAATTATATTAGATCTAAGTGATCAAGTAATCTGATTAATTTTGAAGCATAGTGGTAGATATCTTTATTCAATCTCGAGATTTTTTTGAATATTCTCCGCCTTTATCCAGTTATTATGTGGGCGACAAGCTACCAGACCACCTCAACTCCTTCACTTGGATCGGCCGAAACCTCACAAGAACACCTCTCTACTTTTTTGTTTGTACTTTTATTGAATTTTCAGTAATTTTTGAAAAATAAAAATGTTCCCCATTAGGAATCAAAGATAGAAGTCGCAATTTACAATTTAACACTTGGTAGATAAATTGAAAACTTGCACAATATAGAATGTGAATTTGCCAACCTTATATAGACATTTGGGGTCTTCTCTGGACCTTAAGGATGTTTAGATAAGGACGCTCAATATACTTCAACTTACTATGTTAAGCCCTCAATCTAATTTAATTCATGAATATTACTACCTCCGTCCCTATTTAGTTGTCCAGTTTGACTTTTAACCGGTCAAATTGACCAAAGTTTGACTGAAATTTACGAATTTTATATAATTGATAAAATAAAAAAAAATTATATCATTGTAAAGTACATATAATTTATTTTAAAATGCAATTTTTACTTTTTAAAAATAATAAAAGAGTTGTTCATAATTTTTGATTAAAAATTGGTCAATTTGACCATTAAGTTAAAACTGGACAACTAAATAGGGACGGTGGGAGTAATTTGGTATAGTAAGGAATCAATATTGAACGTCCTATCTTCATCCCACTTTATGAATTAAGAGTCTTTTTAAATTAATCATTTTTCTTATTTAAGATATCACAATCCATTAATAAATATAAGTTATAGACAACTTTGATTAATTTATATTATATAAAAAATAATCCACCTGCAGGATATAATATAATAATTTTTGGGTTCCTCGATGGAACGTCATCAATGCTAGTGAATCGGGACACAATCTTTAGCTATAAAATTTAATATTATCATATACGTAACATTATTGATCAAAATACAGCGCATATTGAATTATAGATGATTTTCACCGATGGTAAATCAAAGAGTAATTATTATAAATACATAATTAAATTTTATACATATTGTAATTAATAAATAATATTTACCCGGGATCTTTACTCTGCTCTAGGTCAGTAAAGAATCAATGATGTCACTGTGATTCAGTTCAATGTATGTGAAATACACTTGTGTAAACTAATAGTCAATACCAATTAATCTCAATCATACACTACAACCTTTCACATAAATTGATTAAGATTATTAAGATTATATAGGTTGCGAATTGATTGTATAATTTATAAGGCAATGATAATATAATTTTCTGTATGACACCAACGCGTCATATTATCTACAATATAATATAAATAGACGATATTTACAAAATTACAACATGAATTAATATGTAAAATATATGAAACAAACAGTAGAAATAAAGAATTTATAGATCACTCAGAAGTAACAAAATCCGCTTTAGCAGATCTCTCCACTTCTTTTTGCATATTAACCACACAACCACACACCTCTGTGTACAATATAAAATTGTAGGGCTGTAAACGAACCGAGCCGAGCCGAGCTTTGACCTAAACGAGCCGAGCTCAATTTTTTTTCCTGACGAGCCGAGCCGAGCAACCGCGAGAAACCAAATCCTAAAAAGTTACTCCCTCCGTTCGTGAATTAAATTCTCGATTACTTTTTAATTTTTGTCCGTAAATCAAATTCTTGTTACTTTTTGTATCACCATACCCCATTCCTTTACACAAATTTACCACCATACGCCATTAGTGGGCCCACTCAAAACAACTTTATCCCACTAAAAATAAATTTATTCCACTTTATCACTACCTCTACCCTTAAACTTTTACCATAGATTATTCCACTTTTTCACTTTTCTTAATCAATGTGTCAGTATTACTTCGGGAATTTGATTCCCGGAGAGAGTAATAAATAGCATCCCAGCCAGCACCTTTTATTATAAAGGGTTAATTGCCAAAAACTACTTAAACTCTATTTTTTTCACAATTTCAACTCAACTTTTATACATGTGCAATAAGTACCTTATCTTTCAAGTATTTTCATTTTTTTGCACGTAAATACTCTTCGGTTTCAATCTTTTATATCTTCATAAAATGATGCCTGCGGCGGAATGAGTCGAAAATGATATCCCGAAGCAAAATATGTCGAAAATAATGGCCAATGGCGAAAATAGTTGAAATAATGTCATAGGACAAAGGCAATAAAAAATGACGTCTCAAGACGAATTGATTAAAAAATAACGTCCCCAGGCGAAAAGTGTTCGAGAATAACGATCCAGGACGAAAACAGTGGAAAATGACGTTTGGGGCGAAATGAGTCGAAAATATATTATGGAGCGAAACAGATTGAAAATGACACTGTAAGGTGAAATTGGTGAAAAATAATTTTGTATTGCGAAAGAGATTGGAAGTAATATTAATATAGTATGTTTTGTGAGGTACAATAATTATTGCAACAAGGGTAATTTGGATATAAAAATGAATAATATTCAAATAGAAAGTTTATTTTGAGAATTAAAAAAATCTACCGCTTAAATTGGGAAGGAGGGAGTATAATTTACTTATATATAATATACAAGTATTAATAATGTAGATAATTACTTGTATATAATATACAAGTATTAATATTGTAGATAACTGTCTGATTCAAATGATCAAGTACTCTCAGTTTATGATTGATAAGAGAGCTGGTTATAGTGTTGTGTGGAAATGACATTTACTTTGAGGTGTATTTTCCTACTTTTCACAATATTCTTTATGTCAATTTTCGAGAAACTTTTTTCGAAAATAATGAACACTAATACTCACCATATACTCTTGTTTGATGGGGAAATATAATAAATACGGAATTGGACACTCTCCACTGAATATATATTATATACTATGGCCTGTTTGGAAACGAGCATTTCATTCGAAATGCTGGATTTGGCCCAAATCAGGTGTTTGGGAAGCATAAGGATTTAGATTACACAACTATACGATTTTTATAATTTATTTACAAAAATAAAACAAAACAAAAGTATTTACATATCTAACATGTTCATAATTCTATAATGATAAATAAAAAAATTACCTTCTAATCCTAAAAATAAGCCATATTTATCTCAAACCATATTTATCTCTAGAAACGTTCCCCCCTCTCTCTCTCTTCCTTTTCTCTTTATTTTCTCTCACTCTCAATCTCTCTCTCTCTCCTCTTTATTTTCCGCAAAAAATGTCATTCATCCCTTTTCTTCTTGACGAAATCTGTCCGGAGTTGTGGTTTCTTCGATCGATATTTCACTGTCCCCTTTCTTCTCTTCTCTTCTTCTCTGTGCAAATCGGCTCGGACTGGAAATATTTTTTTCTAATATTTTTGCAGTTCCAGGATTGCGGTTGCCGGGTCTCCAGTATATGAAGTCTTCTGTCAAAGGTCGTCGAACGACTGAATCGCGACTTGGGTTCTTTAGCATTTATGGACAACCGCACATGGTGATCGGCTCACTGAAGGAGATAGTGGCTGGTCGGGACTTTGGTTGTCTTGGTTCGGTGAATTTCTGGGAATATCTGAAGTGGATACTTGTTGGATACCATTTAATATTGTACATTAATTGTTTATATGTAACAGTTAAAAATGAATGTACAAAACTATAGATACTATCAAATATAGTTTGGTTACTTGGAAATTATATCTGGATACGAGTTAATCTTGCTCAATGATTCTTTTTATAGTCGACAATGCAAAATGCTGTTAAAAAACTATTGATACTATAAAGTATAGTTTAGTTACTCAATATTGTATTTAGATACTGGTTATTATTGTTCATTAATTTTTTATATATTTAACAATGTAAAGTGGAGGTACAAAAATATGGATCATATCAAGTGTTATTTGGCTATATATACTTAACAAGTAGTATTTTACTGATGTGAATATTGCATTTCAATACAATTATTCATTTTGGTTGCGATTATTATTTCCTTACTATATGGTGGATGGTTGTTGATTATAATTTTCTACCGTATTCATTTTTTGCTTTTGTTGATATTATCTTAGTATTAGAGTTGTGTATACCAAACGAAGGAGGAGCAAGTTCATGATTTGCATTTCAAATATATATTAGGATCAATTTACGATGTTCATAAGTATCAAAAACCATATATCCTATTATCCCAATCATAAATAAAGAATGTATACTGGAAGTATCCAAACTTATGATTATGAAAATTTTATTCTTTAATATAAATAATTAATTCAAAGAAATAAGGGTATTGATTTTCATGTATTACAGTAATGCATAATAACTAAAGATATCAAGAGATATATGGATACCTAAAAATGAATATTTGATTACTCCATTACTCGTTAATGGATACCATTTATTTTATTATTATGATGTGATGGATACTTTTTATATAGTTTGATTACCTTATTTATATTGTATAGTTACCCTTCTTGATTCATTATCCTAGTATAAGGGTTACTAGTTTAGCATATTAATCTGAGCAATTTTCCTAATCTGCATTTCAAGTAGCCGAAGAACCCACACAATTGTCGACAGTAACCAAACAAATATTGGAGCATAACCAGAAAAAGAGTGATATTATTATGAAGTACACAAATATGTATTGAAATTTTACAAATAATATAACCATCGCAACAGATGTGGTCTAGTATTTATACAAGCATTATAAAATAAAAAATATATTTCAACCGTTTGAGCAAAATATTGGGAAGAAGTATTCAAATTCCTGTAATCGAGTAACCATATTTATATCCTTCAGAATCTGACTTGCATAATGACATATATGTCAAAATCCAACACAACCTCAAATTCAGTAGGTTCCAGTGAATCTTGAAAGTGTCGAATCAGAACCGCGCCCAAAACCACCGTGATTGAGAAACTCCAAAACATGACTTAAAATAAAAATATTATAAATATTGCAGATCTGAAAAAAACGAATGAAAATAGAGATAAAGAGAGAGAGAAAAATATGAGCGATGGATTGGGCCAGTAACCAACTAGGTTTTCAGATCTGGACAGCAACATTCTTGCGGAGGACGCTAGGACGGCGGGGGAGCAGCAACAAGCTGTGCGCGGTCCGTCGGGTTTTCAGATCTGCAATTTTTGTGCAATATACGATTGAAAAATGATGAAAATCTAAATAAATATGGAACTTCCCTCTCTATTGTAAATAAGGACAGGACAGAACACATGAAAACAAGAAAAAAAATAGTTCCATAAATTTAGGAGATATGATGATAGATTAAAGAAGGAAACGTGTGTAATTTTAAGGTATAAAAAAATATATGTATATATAATAATAAAATTATAAAAATCGATAGTGATGTAATTATTTTATGTATACGGTATATGTGTAATACTTCTCTTTAATGTACTAGTATATGTAATTATCCCATTTAAAATTAACTCAAATCCACAATATTTAAATCTCGGCCCATACTTTAGAATTTCAAATCAATTATCAGCCCGTATCATTTCAAATGACAAATAAATCAAGTGTGTTTTCCCAATTTTTTTTTCTTTTGTCTTTTCACATTACAAGTGTGTTTGGGTGGGTGGGGTTTTGTTGGGGGGGGGGGGGGGGGGTCTGCCTGTCTGAGAATGGGGAAGATTAACGAGTTAATCGAGGAACGGTCCTTTTTTTCGTTGAATAAAATTGAAAATGTTATAAAATCGAAATATTATAAAGAGGATTTAGAGAGAGGATAGTGGAGAATGATTCTCAGCTATATCTTTCATTAATAACTGAAGTGCTATTTATAGGAAATCTTCAGATGACACAATCATAATTACATAATTACATCAGGGGCATAATGCTCATTCACATATTATAATACATTATCTTGTTACGCATTACGAAAAGTGATATATGTTGTGTCAAGATTTAACACCTTCCGACCGGCGATCGCCTCCGAGGCCGAGCGACCGACTTACCGCCGAGGAGACAAGGCAGATCTGCCGAGTAGCGACCAGGCGACCGAGCCTCAACCCAGCGGGCCAGCTAAATCGGCCAACTGAAGGTCCCAGGACAAGTCCCGGTGCCGAGCGATCGACCTCAGATACGATCATCACTCGGTACTCGGCGACCGACTCCTGGCGATCGACTAATGGACGATCCTCTCTCGGCATCTGCCGGTCGACCCTTGGTGACCGACCATTGGCGACCTCCATCCACTGGCCGATGACGATCCTCGGTGTCCAGCTAGAGACGACCGCATCATAACCGATGGCCATCCAGTCGGCCAAGGCCGAGCAACAGGACAGCACCCACGTGCAGATCCGCAAAAGGCGCTGACAAACCTGTCACCTACCTCACCTACCAACAGGGCCCAGACCTGCGAAAGGAGCTGACGGACAAGACATGTGACTACAGCCTGTCACCTTCCCTGACAAAGTCCGCCGAAAGTAACAAAGTGGGACCTCCTGTGACAGTACTTCCGGACGCGTGCCGGCTCCTCATTGGGCCACTCAGCTAGCTGCCGGCTGGATCTATGGACTTTTGGCAGGCAGCCCACGTGCCATTTAGGACGATCGCCCCGTTACATTAAATGCCGAAAGGCGATCGCCCACTAAGGGACAGGGCCCCTCAGCCTCTATATATACAAGGCAGCAGGCACTTGTAGAAGGGACCGAGATTCTGACTCTCTAAACTCTCGGACATTCTCGCATTTCACACAATACAGAAGCAAATATACAGCACTTGGCTAACATCCAACTCTTGGCAACAGCTTTCTTTCGGTCTTACTTCTCCCGGCCTTTTCTCCTCGTGCAGATTATCGGCGGGACGAAGAACACCAAGCTTCGCTCAAGAGCCGGATTAACAGAGTCTTTTTACACTCATTGTATTTAGATTTCTCTCATTAATACTTGTATCCACGAATATTTGTATTAATAACATCTCGCGAGAGCATTCAAGCCCGGGCCTAACAAACCCGGCAAATCTTGTATTATTTATCTTCTCTCGGAAGTGCTCCCGCAACTGTTGTTTGTTGTCCGTCTTCCAGCAATATTAATCTTCGGATAAATATTTTGGGCAACAACAATTGGCGCTAGAGGAAGGGGATCCAACCCTCGAATTTTTACACCTACCGTCCCGAAGAACACTCACTGTTCTCTGGGCAGATATTTGAAGTGACACTCACTGCACTTCAAAAGAAATCCTTCAGAAATCATGTCTTCCGCCTCCGCGTCGAAGAAAGCCGCTGATCAGCCGGCCAAACCCGCTGTTCCGTCCCAGTCCGAGCCACAGCCGATGGTGGAAGCTAGCCGCCGCGGTCATAGACGCTTGATCCCGTCCCTGGACGGCGGCCCAAGCCTCTCGCTCGATCAGTTCCGAACCAAGGAACAGATCGAAGGGGCCCTGGCCGTCCTACAGGAGCGACGGAGTGCTCTCGACGCGCCTCCAGCTACCGCCCCCCCGGTCTCTCGCCGGAAGATCAAGCGGAAGCTCAAGGCACTACTGGCCGAGCAATCGCCAGGAGGCTCTCGCCCGCAACAAGAGGCGCTCGGCAGCCGGGGCACGTCATCTTCGATCGCACAGGCGCGACCCGACACAGCGGCCGGCGATCCGGCCCGGCCTACGAGGCAGCGGAGTTGGTGTCCGTCACCAGGAGCTCGGCCTACCCGGCTCCCACAAGGCGATCCAGCCGCCTAGCTCCCGCTCGCCAAATTCCCGAGGTCGGCAGCAGCGGGGTCCGGAGATCGGTACACGATCGCCTCGGCCCCCGCTCCCAGAGCCGATCCACAAGCAGCCGAGCCGCGGCGATCGCCGTGATGCAACGTCAGATCGACGACATGAAGGCGCTCCTGCAATCCGGTGCAGGCGCCACCAAGACGATCGCCGCGCCGAGCGAGCCGCTCGCGATCGACATCGAGCTCGCCCCGGTGCAGCACAAGATCGCTCCTCCTCAGACACCCGTGTACCAGGGACGATCGGACCCCCAAGCACACCTGCACAAGTTCAACATCTACATGACCGGGTGTGGGGCATCGGACGCGACCCGGTGCCGAATGTTCCTCCGACGCTAGACGACCTCGCCCACCGGTGGTACACCTCATTGCCACCTCGGTCCATATGCTCCTTTAACGGTGGCGCACGTCTTCACGGAATACTTCGCCACGGGGCCGCTCGGCCGGAAGGTCCCCATCGCATGTGGCGGATCGGGCAAGGAGAACAGAGTCCGACTCGGACTACATCGACCGGTTGACATGATCATCCTCAACGGCGAGCCCGTAGCGATGAGACCGCCCTCTACGCGGTCTAGGAGGTTTTCGGGGCTTCGCCTATGTTCAGCATCTCACGAAGACCCTACCGACGACCTACGCAGCCTTGGGCGAGCCGCAGATTTCTGTCGTGCAAAGGCTTCTTCTTGGCCTAGGAGTAGAACGATCGGCACCCGCGCGACGACCTCCGGTCTCCCAGCCCGATCGCTACTACCCACAGAGCCGGAGGACTCGATCCCCGCCTACTGATCCATTCTAACATGAGTGACTAGCCGCCGCCCGATCGCCAATTTCGACCTACGAATAAAGCGATCGGCCGCCGAGCGACGATCGCGATCTTCCGGCCAGATCGCAACATCATCGGCAACCCGGTGGACACGATCGCCATCTACATCCGGCATATAACATGACGAACTAAGGCATAAGATCGCCTCCACCGCACATCATAAAGCCATGGCCTGGCAATCGATGGAACCGGCCGCTTCGGCCATGCAAGGTCCCTTTCGGCCGAGATCGCCCGCCCTTCGTTTAAATACGAGGCCGGCGTAGTCGGAGGGCTCTCCAACATTAATCGGTGGACTCATTCCACAACCCCGTCTCAACGTACACCGCCGAGGTCGGCCATCTCCATGGTCGGCCGAGGTGGAAGCAGAGCTAACAAGCCGCGGGCGTGGAGTTGATTCATCCGACGCCCGCGCAAGGACTCCTCTAGACCGAGACCGCACGCCTTTCGTTTAAATACAAGGCGGCGCGGCTATGAGAGGACCCTCATAATAAAGTGAGTCACGAGGCACTCATTGTCTTTGTGCACCAAGACACGGTCATGGGGTCGGTCCATCGATCTCCGCGACTGTGCACGATTCCTCAAACAAAGCGAAACCACCAAGTTTCCATGGGGGATCGGCCAATGTTGTTTTTTGCAGGTACAAGACCGAAAGATAGCTAAGCCAATCGACTATGGTAGCCCAAGTCCGAGTCCTAAGTCGGCTCAGCAAGGTCGCCAGCAAGAACCACCTCGCCCCATGCCTTCAACATAGGAGCAAGCTGGGGGGCAATTGTTGTGTCAAGATTTAACACCTTCCGACCGGCGATCGCCTCCGAGGCCGAGCGACCGACTTACCGCCGAGGAGACAAGGCAGATCTGCCGAGTAGCGACCAGGCGACCGAGCCTCAACCCAGCGGGCCAGCTAAATCGGCCAATTGAAGGTCCCAGGACAAGTCCCGGTGCCGAGCGATCGACCTCAGATACGATCATCACTCGGTACTCGGCGACCGACTCCTGGCGATCGACTAACGGACGATCCTCTCTCGGCATCTGCCGGTCGACCCTTGGTGACCGACCATTGGCGACCTCCATCCACTGGCCGATGACGATCCTCGGTGTCCAGCTAGAGACGACCGCATCATAACCGATGGCCATCCAGTCGGCCAAGGCCGAGCAACAGGACAGCACCCACGTGCAGATCCGCAAAAGGCGCTGACAAACCTGTCACCTACCTCACCTACCAACAGGGCCTGGACTGCGAAAGGAGCCGACGGACAAGACATGTGACTACTGACTGTCACCTTCCCGACAAAGTCCGCCGAAAGTAACAAAGTGGGACCTCCTGTGACAGTACTTAGGACGCGTGCCGGCTCCTCATTGGGCCACTCGGCTAGTGCCGGTGGATCTATGGACTTTTGGCAGGCAGCCCACGTGCCATTTAGGACGATCGCCCCGTTACATTAAATGCCGAAAGGCGATCGCCCACTAAGGGACAGGGCCCCTCAGCCTCTATATATACAAGGCAGCAGGCACTTGTAGAAGGGACCGAGATTCTGACTCTCTAAACTCTCGGACATTCTCGCATTTCACACAATACAGAAGCAAATATACAGCACTTGGCTAACATCCAACTCTTGGCAACAGCTTTCTTTCGGTCTTACTTCTCCCGGCCTTTTCTCCTCGTGCAGATTATCGGCGGGACGAAGAACACCAAGCTTCGCTCAAGAGCCGGATTAACAGAGTCTTTTTACACTCATTGTATTTAGATTTCTCTCATTAATACTTGTATCCACGAATATTTGTATTAATAACATCTCGCGAGAGCATTCAAGCCCGGGCCTAACAAACCCGGCAAATCTTGTATTATTTATCTTCTCTCGGAAGTGCTCCCGCAACTGTTGTTTGTTGTCCGTCTTCCAGCAATATTAATCTTCGGATAAATATTTTGGGCAACAACAATATACTTCAACAATTCTTAACACTCCCCCTTGAATGACTATTTACATAAATATCTGCTGAACTAGTTTGAAGAAAAACCCAATGGGAGAAAAACTCTCAAACTTTTTGTATCGAAGCGTGTGACAATCATATCACGTTGCATCATAACGTTGGTAGGAAACCTCTGTTAGATAAAACTTCAGTAATCTGTAATCTCGTAAATTTGCTCCCCCTTATCTTGATAGTTCTTGTATGAGTATTCTTGTGCCGTCTCAGTAAAACCTCCTGGAACAAAAACTGAGTGAATCTGTTATGTATATCATTCGTTGTTGGAGTATCCACGTGTTGCCTCATTAAAACCTTGTCAAGAAAACCCAGTGGGAAAAACTTGATCGAAGGAAAAAGAGTACAACTACTCCTTCTGTTTTCAAATCTTTGAGTAATAATCTTGATCTTTATAATTTTCCTCATTATGATATGAATATGCCTCGTTAAAACCTTATTAGGAAAAACCCAATGGGAAAAATCCTAACGAAGGAAAAAGAGTACATTATTCATATTAATACGCCATTCGTGTTGCCTCATTAAAAATCTTGCTAGGAAAACCCAATGGGACAAAACCTCAGTCAAGGAAAAAAGAGTGCAATGCATATTTTATAAATATGCCCCAGGCATTTCAATAATCCTCCGAGTATCATATTCAGTGCAATTTGTAATCTCGCACTCATATTCTTTGCCGTACGTTTCAAATCTCTTTGGAGATTCCATATTAGTTGTGATTAAGATGTCTCGTTAAAAATCTTGTTAGGAAAACCCAGTGGGATAAAACCTCAGCCAAGGAAAAGAGTACAACATACAATTCTCTTTCACAACACCTTATTTTGAGTGACTACACGTACTGATAATATGTTTAAAATCTCTTCAGGAGTTACTTTCAGTAAGCCCATATGTTTCATTTTATTATAAGGGCATATATTTCAATTTCGATGGATTTCAATATCCTCATTTCAAATATCCATATTCCACAATCATGGATTTCAATATCCTCATTTCATTTATAGCGCTATATTGACAATTTATTTCATGTAGCAACATAACTTGCCGAGATATCTCATTATCTTTCTTTTATAGTTATGTCTATATACTTCAAAAGTATATGCCTCCTATTTATCATTTACTTTGATTTATATTCGGGAAATTATTATGTGTTTATCAAAGCAGTTGTAGTTGGTACCAAAGATTAATAATTTATCATGCATCTTTGAACTTCAAGTTTATATAGTTGTGAGGATATAGTGTGATGCATTTCACATATTTCCAACTACTAATACTCCCCCTCATGCTAAGAGATTTCTTGAGCACCAAACTCATATGTCAGTACCTCAGTATTCATCTTCAGTCATGGGGGTTTGTATATTATGTTCTCGTTATTGGCAGGAGGACTTCGAATAGTATGCCAATTAATATCCCACTTGTATGCACATATCTTGATCCTTTCTGGGATCTATTCAAGTTTATTTGGGATATATTACTAGCTTAATCTGATATGGAATATATGCTCCAACCATGAGCAAATCATCTCGTAAGTTTTCTATTACGAGTCATATACACATGTGACTATCTAGTGGATCCATAATATCTAGTAGTTCACATATAGAGGAAGTGGGCCCATACTCCCCCTTAATATATTCCAAATTTATTAGGAATTCATTCCCAATATTAGCTAGTAGTGATATTAATCGAGAACAAATATTTGAAGACATGATGTGTCTATATCACCATATAGATATTTTATCGACATATCACATCATCTTTCGGTGCCATTATTGCACATCATTATCAACATGGAGTCGCCGCTCCCACATGTCATATTATGTTTATTATTCAAATATAGAACTGTAGTTCATACGCTTCGGGATATGAACTATTGAAACGCGGAGTCAAATCTCATACGCGTAATTTCAATCTATAAATAGATTAGCATTGTATTCACAATCACCCATATCGAGGGTTTGATTATCATAATGGATTCAATGCTTTCTAGTCTTCACAAATATTACCCGTGAATATCATAAAAAGAATTTATCGAGCTCGACTCGAAAGATATTCGATGGTTGATCGAAGCACAAATTCGATTATCTGGTGAATTTTTAAATTCATTTAAGTACATGCCAGGTATAGGTAGGAGTAAGTTTGCAAAGAAAAGAAGAGCAAAAAGATTAGGTGGATGCTATAAATATACTCGGTCGACATCTGACACACAGTGCGAATTGGTGGGGTTTGTATCCAAAAATCGAGAAGACAAAATCGCATTTATCAAGGATGGATTGAGTAAGGAATCTATGGATCACGATATCCAACAGATTCTTGATACACATCCCTGTGGATACGTTCATCGTGAACTATTGGATTTGTGGACACAATTTAAGGATGAATTGGAACACTATAGTCATGAAAAATTAGTCTCAAAAGATCCAGTTTGTAAGTTCGTTATGTCAAAGACGTATAAGGTAAATAGCAAAAAAATACAAGTTGATGAATATTGTTCCCCAATATTTAAATTTCTCAGTTGCCGATAGATAACGTAATTTTCATTGAAAAATATAATATCATATCTTTCGTTTTCTTCTGCAGTTTTGTCAAAAAGAAAGTAGTAAAAGTAGTGACTTATCTCCTCCTCATTTTTCAATGAAAATAGTGAAGTCATTTGTATTCTAGTAAGAAGTTTGTTCTTTAAATTTGGGATCCACAAATCAGAAATTGTATATCTCATAACATTGAAAATCTAGTATAAAGGTATGGAGTTATCAGAATACTCATACATATCTCATCCAATTAAAACCATATGTATTTTAGGTGGATCCAAACTGATAGGTCATATCCAGCATATAGATATGTCATATCAGTTCGTAAAAGAATTAGGAAAATACAAAATCGATATATTGTATGGTGGAAGTAATCATAGATTTTTGGGTTGCCTTTTAGAGGCTGCACAAAATGGAAAAATAAGAGTAACAAGTACCTTACACTTACTCACAGTTAGAACCAGTAGTATAGGGGGTTCAACTGGGTTGATGCTTCAAGCACAGTCTGTGCATGATAGTTTGATGTATATGGTGAATAATAGTGATGCCTTTATTGTTCTTCCAGGTGGTTATGGCACACTCAATGAGATTTTCAATATTACGTCATGGGCTGAGCGGGACTTCCATACCAAACTTATAGGTTTGTTGAATATTAATAATTTATTCAACGATTTGCTTGCCTTTCTGGATCAAGGAGTAGATCATAATTTTATCTCTCAGCCATCAAGAGATATTATTATATATGATGATACAGTTGCTGATCTACTTATAAATTTTCAGGCATATATTTCAATTAAGAATTTGGAAGTCAAAGCTCATCAGCAACGGACTATTGGTGTCAAACGAAAAAGAAGTTTAGATCCCTTAGATCTTTCATTATGAACCCTAATGCCAGGGCGTGGCAGAGTTACGGAGTTTTATACTCTCGAGACGCACCCCCTTTTATGGGTGTATTTTCCTTTTCGCATATTGTCGAGTGTTTATTTCCTTTTTGGCTAGTTTCAATATTTTCCACTTCGACTGTTTTGTGCTTCTTCCAGCAATAATAAGATCATCTTTTTGCCTCTATGCAAATATATTATTCTCACGAATATATGATATATGCTTCTCTATTGTGATATTAATATGATTTCAATGATCCCACCATGTGATATAATCAATATGAGATTTATTGAGCAATTATTTTTCGGTGATAGTTTTTCATATCACTTGTCAGATGATCCTACCATACGGTGTATTTGCATGGGATTTTCTTTAATTAATCGGTGATAGCTTCTGGTATCACTTGCTCAATTTCTCCATTCGTGTTTAATAATCATGGAGATCAGATATTATTTCCATCAACTGCTTCTTCTTCGAGAGCATGATTTGAATCATTGATCAACTACTTCTTCAGAGTATGATTTATTTTTATCAACGGCTTCTTCGAGAGCGGGATTTAGATAATCGATCACCTACTTCTCCAGAGTAGGATTTATATTTATCAACTGCTTCTTCGAGAGCAGGATTTAGATAACCGATCAACTACTTCTCTAGAGTAGGATTTATATTTATCAACTGCTTCTTCGAGAGCAGGATTTAGATAATCGATCAACTAATTCTCCAGAGTATGATTTATATTTATCAACTACTTCTTCGGGAGCAGTATTTATGAACCATTCATATGGTATAACCAACCACGATGGTGATATATAATATATAAATTGCGTACATGTAAAACCATCCGTCTTGTGATAATTTAACTAATCACATAGGAGGTACAGTAAATATATAAAACCGTCCGTCTTGTGATAATTGAACTCATCACATAGGAGGTATAATAAATATGTAAAATCATCCGTCTTGTGACAATTACATTTATCAGATAGGAGGCATCGCATCCATCTTGTGATAATTAAACTTGTCACATAAGAGGTATCACCATCCATCTTGTAGTAATTAATTATCATATGGGAGGTATCACCATCCATCTTATGATAATCAGACTATCACATGGGAGGTATAGTAATATTTACATAATGTAAGCTCAACAAATAGATGGTTTCAACCACCACTTGGAGATAATTATAATAAAGTCAGTAATTAGATTAGTAAATATTTACCTGCTTCTTCTGGAGCAGGTTCGTCCAACCATTTTCTCAAAGTATAACCATGTGGTATTAGGTTGGATCATTAATAGTCATCATCGACCCCAGTTGTCGGCATCAGTGCCGCCTGGTCGTCCCGTAATATTACACATACCACTTTATAAATTTCTACAATACAAGGACATATATCCACAAGTCTTTTCAATATTTGTGAGGGAATCAAGGTACTAATTTGTACATTTTAATAAATTTTGATAATGACAGATATTAAAAGGATTATAATTAACATATCAATATTAGTGTCAAATTGAAGCTCTCGTGAAACGGGGCACGGTGGTATCAAGAAAAATCAATTCTGACATCATATGTATCTTATATGTAAGAAAAACCGAATTAATAATTTAATGAATTAAAAGAATATTATATATATATTTTTTTATAGTTTATTTATTTTTCTTTTCTTACGTCTGAGCTTTTTCATCATTGGGAGAAGGAGCAGCAACTCGGGAGAAGCAAACTCGGGGAACAGCACGCCAACCGCCGCGGGAGAAGAAGCAGCAACCCCATGGCTGCATCCCGCCACCGAACCCACAACAGACAACCGATCCGGATGAAACTCCAGATCGAAAGCACCACCGACCGCCTCCTGCACGAGGAAAAGCCTAGACGCTGAACCGGAAAGAGGAGAACCCACCTGACGGACGACCGAAGCTTACCCATCAACCGGAAATCACGCGCCGACCGGAAGAGACACACCAGACGAAGCACCAGCCGTCGCGATTTGAGAAAAATATGAAGAAACGGAGGCGATTTGAGAGGGCACCGCCGATTTTATATCTCCTAGGGACGGGAGAGATGTTTGGACAGAGATGTTTTGTTGAAACTCTTTGCTAGGGATTAGAACATTCGTGCTGATAACGTGTTATAAAATCGAAATATTATAGAGAGGATTTAGAGAGAGGTGTAATATCCGCAATTTTGGATTTCCGGTAATTTTCATTTTTCGGCGGAGGTCCGTTTCGACAACTCGCTTTTGACCGTTTCGTCATTCTGAGAATATTTAATTCTGCACTTTTTGTCATCCGAGTTCGTTTCGGTATCGTTTTGTTGAGTTCTGTGTTCTTAAACGACTTTTTCGCACTTGAGTTCGATTCTCGCGAATCTCGTCCGAAACTGTTGTTTCGAGTTTCTCGTAAGTTCATTTAATGTTATTATTCATGTTGCGAGCTTTGGTTTGGTGTTTCGATCGCGTATCGTGATTTTCGGACGTTTTGGGCCATTTTCGTAATTTCCCAAAGTTTTGGGTAATTACTTCCGTTGTTGAATTCCGAGCCGTCGGGTGGTCGGAATTGTGTGTTCTCTTACCTCTTAGATTCGTCTTTGCGAGTACGTCGTAACCGTATCATCGATTCGTATTCAGGTTCGGGTTTCGGGGTCATTCGGGCCGTCGGAGTTGGCCCCGGCCGACATGGCCGGGCAATCTGGGCCCAGGCCGGTACTGGCCGAGTCGCGGCCGGTAGTGATCGGCAGCTTATGGCCGAGTCACGACCGGTAGTGATCGGCATCTTCCGGCCGAGCAGGCCGTACCGTAGGGCCGTGGCACATGCTGGCAGGGCCGCGGCACACTCTGTGGCATTTTTCGGCCAAACCGACTGTACCGGGTGCCACGGCACACGCCGGCTGAGCCGCGGCACACTGCCGACCACTGGGAGCCATTTTTGGGCCTGTGCCGCGGCACACTCTCGCTGGGCCGCGGCACACTGTGCAGCCTATTTAAGGCCCAGCAGACGTTTTTCTCGCCATTTTTCTCCTTCTTCCACTTCTCTTCCGCGACTGGAGTTGTTCCTATCATGGAGAGATGTTGTTGGTCAACAAAATCCATGAAGTTTTGGAGTTCATATCATCAATTATCCATCCTATAACATCCTTTGATCGAGCGAATCAGGTCAGATTTTCTAGAAATCTAATTTTGGGGATTTTGGGTATTTTGTTCGATTTCGTCCGTTTAATCCGATTTAACTTAGGATTGTGATGGATTGCTGATTATTTGGATGTATTGTATCATTTCCCTTATTAACCCATGGTTGGATCGTATCGATTCGTTATTTTGGTCGAGTTCTTGACCGACGCCTTGAAGGTGTCCGGTAAAATGTCATAGAGGGATTTTCGGGCGTTCTATGATTATTCTTCCTCGTATGATCGATGATTTATTGAATTTATGTTGTTAGGGTCGAATTCTTGTGAAGAACTTGAGTCGGGACCCTTCCGTTCATTGTTTTCTTCGGGGTCCGAGCTTCCCGGTCGAACCGTGTTCTTCGGAGCGTTTAGTAGCGGTTATTAAGGCAAGTATCTTACTATACGACTTGTATCTTGTGACTAGTAATTACGTATGAGATGTATGATGACTTTTCTTGCCCTCGTAAATATGTTCCGTTTGAGTTGGTTGTGTTTTCCGCAATTTGAAGGCTTTGTGATAATAGTGTTATATCAGTATACGTGTTAGGCGTTGTGCCATTTGTGCAGGAATGCGACGTACATATGGGATGGTTGTACACTTGGTTGTACAATGTATTTTGTACCGAATGTGTGTTATGTTGGTTAAATGTCGTTGATTGATGATAGTTGTTGCGAGTGTCGAGGTTGTGTTATGTGCGTGCAATGTACGATTTTGTGGTGATCAAGGTGATTGATTAATTGTGCTCATTGTTGTATGTAATGTGAATGTGAATATGTGTGTGACCGCTAAGTTCACTCGTGTTGGTTCGACTGGACCTACGAGGATTCGTGGCAGTGGACTACGGGATCAGAACTTAGTGAGGTACTGAGGTCCAATCGCGGCCGTCTCGACGAGGCCTACGATAACGCATGGCGGTGGACCATGAGTTTCGGACATAGTGCGCCCAACCGGGTGAGCTCGACGGGCTTACGGTGACACGTGGCGGACTACGGTGTCGGACTGTGTGTGTGATTGTTGTGATTGATATAGTCCGTGCGGGTTGTTATGCCTACGGAGACACGTGTGTGGATCACGGTGTCGAATTGGTTATGTTTGGTTAATAGTCCGTGTGGGTTGTTGAACCTACGGAGACACGTGACGATAGATCACGGTGTCGGAATTGATTATGTTTGTTTAATTGTGCGTGATGTAGTCGTGCGGGTTGTTGAACCTACGGAGACACGTGACAGTGGATCACGGTGTCATGAGCATGATACTTTTCAAATCAAAGTTTTTAAAGGAAATGTTTTAAGAAAGAATGTCGCCGAGCCCCACGAGATTTATGGAAATGTTTAGGTATTGTAAATGTTGAATTATGAAACAAGTTTTGGGTTAAGGCCCTTAAGTTTTCGAAAGGTTTTGTGAATCGGGACTTGAGGTCTTAAGGTTTTGAAATTCTAAAAATTCCCGAGATAATAATCTTATTTTCGAATGCTTCATAGCTTATCTTCTCTTGTGAAAACCTCCAGGAATATTTGATACTTGATTATTATATTTGATCACGATTATTAATTGCTTGTTACATTTCGTATGATTTGATACTTGCACTAGTAAAAGTGGAGTTTTACTAACCCCAGTAATCGGGGTGGATGTCTGCTTGCGTCAGTACATGTAGATTCGGGAGCGATCACAGGATTGGCACAAGAGGATGACAGTGCGATACTAATCATGAGTCGAGAGTTATTTTGATTTTTGTTGTGTTGTCGAGTTGATTTCGGTCTTCCGTCAGATTGTATTTCGACCACTGTGTGGGTAATGTTATTTAAGTCAGTTTTATCGATTGGGTTGTGTGACCTCATCGGTCTGTGTATTCACGTGTAAGTGACCATATCGGTCTGTATCATTTTATTGTTTGACCCTGGTCGGGCAAGCATTTGGTTGTTTATGGATGTTTAGCCTGGTAGATCCTTGTGGAAAGGGTCTACGGTGTGTAATATTCCCATACGGTTTTGGGGATGTTACAATTATGGTATCGGAGCTTAGGTTGGGGAAACCTAGGCTGTCGGGTCGAGTCAAGTCGTGATTTGTCGAGTAATGTGTTGTCATGTCGTTCGAGTCGTCAGGTGACAAGTTGAGTTGTGCGTGGTCACAACATGTCGGTTATGTTGTCGGACGAGATTAGTATCGTGGGCGACTGTCACCTCCGTGCGACCTGTGGATGTAAGTCTCCTCCTTTATGCGTAGTACCTGTGTATCTCGATTTTATCTTAGTGAGTTAATTGCGGTGTATAATTTTATTTACACAGTATTGTGTAATATAGTTGTGTTTCATACTTGTGGCACATAGTATGTGTATAGAACTGGGCACGTTATTATTTTATCTTTGAACCACCGGGTGGGGTGGTATGTTGTGAAGGTTGTAAACCTCGATGGGTTTCGAAAAGGTACCAACGGTAGAGTTTGTGAGAAACTCCGATGAATGATTTTGCTGTGTGTTTAAACTTGATACCACGAGATGTATTTGATTGAATTGGCGACCCTGGTTGCCATTTGAGTATGTGGTTTTAAATTCGAATGTTTTTAGAATGTTGTAATTTTTGTCCGCTATGGGTAAGTTTGTGAATTTTTCCTGAAGGACTTTACAGTTTGAGAATTTTGTAGAAATCGATTTTTGGAAAATATTTTGGTGGTGCGGTCAAACCATGGTTTATATGGATTTTTAAAATTTGTTAAATTTTGACAAATGGGCCGTGTATTTTCAAATGACACAATCAGACGGTATTTGAAAAATGTGTTTTGAAATACTTCGGACATTGTAAAATATTACCGTCGTTTTGGTTATGAACTAAAGGATTTTGGAAAATTTCTGTTTTGCAAAACAACTTTGGCTTCCGTAAATTAGAACGTTATGTGTTTATGTATTGAGGTTAAGTCATGCAGTGAGTTGCTATATTATTATTCTCGTCAGAAAATCTGGGTTGTATGCCCAAGTGGCGGGATACGTTGTTAGGTATCGTTCCCCACTTCAATGACCGAGGTATTAAACAAAGTGCTTTCAAAATTTCACCCCAGCAAAATCTTTCGAACTCGCGAATTCTTTTTTTTTTTATATTATCATTCGAACAAATACCTCGATAAACTTGTTTTTTTTAAAATATTACCGGTGTTGGACCACAATGGTATGCTTAATGTTTTAACCGTGTATGCTGAGGTATAGGTCGTTCATCTTTGTCAATGTGAACGTGTGAATATTGCATTGTCTTGCGATTGTGGGCTTATGTCGATTATGTGAGGTTTGTTTTATCTTGTTATTCGATTGGATGTCCGTTCGGTATGCTAAGGGTCGAGGTCGAGGCCGTGGTCGTGGTCGTGGTCATAATCGGGAGCGGAGAGGGCGACTCCTCCTTGCCGAGTACCAATCGGCCAAGATGATCGGGGACATTCGACTAGCGTTAATGTTGACGTTGGCGCCGCCACCATCCTTCGTCGTGGTTGACGATTAGTGCAGATGAATCGGGCCGTGCGTCGGGATGAGAACCCAAATAGGGATAACGGAACTAGTAAGTGGTTACGAGATGTGATGAAGATGCGGCCGCCCGTTTTGTGGGTTCGTCGACTTGTTAGGTTGGGAAAAGCGGCTCTTCCGGGAATGAGAATATTAGATGCCGTAGCTTGTCCGGATGATAGGAGGGTACCCATTGCTCAAGACCTACTCGACAAAGAAGGCTGCAGATCGGTGGCACGTTGTAGTGCTGCAGATCGTACACCTACATGGGCTGAGTTTAAGACCGCCCGGAGGCAGTATTGCCGTTGCTGTTCGTGAACGCAGAATCGTTGAATTTTTCTCGGCTACGCCCAGGATGTGTCAATATCCCAGGCGATAGTCGATTATAATCGACAGGTTGGCTTATGTTCGTGATCAAGTGAGAAGTGAAGCGGACAAGGTCCGATACTTCAATATGCGCATGAAACCCCATATCCGTGAGAGTATGGCTGCGCTCATGTGTGCCACCCTGAAGGAATATCAGGACCGAGATTTAGCCTTTGAGATGGGCGTTTCTGTGTAGTTATCTGTTTCAGAGAGTTAGTGACAGAAGACCTCTAGTATTTTTTCAAGAGGCCTGAGGTGTGAGTTCAGTGAGTGTGTTGCTTCGCAGTTTCGTTCTGGGAGCACTCCTCGTTCGGTTGACCGGTCTAAGAACCTTACCCCGAGGCGAGTAAGACGATCGGTGTGAAGACTGCTAAGCTGCAATCGTGTAGGCCATGCGAGACAGAATTGTCGTTCGCCACCGGTTAATTGTTTTAAGTGCGGCCAATGGGGCACCAAGCGGTGCATTGTGAGACCGTTGCCAGGATGTTCGGGAATCGGGTTTTCGTTCCTACTCGGGGAGGGCCCGGTGGTGTCCAGTGATGTAGTTGTGTATCGTACTTTGTGCTGTAATTCGTGTAGAGATTGATATTTGTTGCGTGAACTTTTTGGTTTTGTTTCTATTCTATCATGATGTTTTATTTTAAGTTTCGGGACGAAACTTAATTTTAATAGGATAGAATGTAATATCCGGTATTCTCGTTTTCCGTTATCTTGAATTTTTTGTGTTTTGACGTCAGACATTTTCTTGTTGATGAGAATCGGAATGATTTCTATCGTAATACTCTATTTGTTTCTGTCGCATAGCCGTTTTAGTCGGGTGCGACTTATTGTCGCGTACATTTCTTTGATTAAATGTGTGCATATGATGTGGTATGTGATGCGTCGTTATTTGATCGTTATTGGTTAATCATTGCCGGTGGCGTTGTTATGGTCGTCATGGGGCGTGTTTTCACGCTGTGTAATCTTTCGCATTGCTTGTAACGTTTCACCAATGGGCGAAAGTTATGCGTTTCTTGTGTATCTCGTTGAGGTTTCCTGTTGGGATATTGCTTCTCCCTACTTATTTTAAGTTTCGGGACGAAACTTCTTTTAAGGAGGGTAGAATGTAATATCCGCAATTTCGGATTTCCGGTAATTTTCATTTTTCGGCGGAGGTCCGTTTCGACAACTCGCTTTTGACCGTTTCGTCATTCTGAGAATATTTAATTCTGCACTTTTTGTCATCCGAGTTCGTTTCGGTATCGTTTTGTTGAGTTCTGTGTTCTTAAACGACTTTTTCGCACTTGAGTTCGATTCTCGCGAATCTCGTCCGAAACTGTTGTTTCGAGTTTCTCGTAAGTTCATTTAATGTTATTATTCATGTTGCGAGCTTTGGTTTGGTGTTTCGATCGCGTATCGTGATTTTCGGACGTTTTGGGCCATTTTCGTAATTTCCCAAAGTTTTGGGTAATTACTTCCGTTGTTGAATTTCGAGCCGTCGGGTGGTCGGAATTGTGTGTTCTCTTACCTCTTAGATTCGTCTTTGCGAGTACGTCGTAACCGTATCATCGATTCGTATTCAGGTTCGGGTTTCGGGGTCGTTCGGGCCGTCGGAGTTGGCCCCGGCCGACATGGCCGGGCAATCTGGGCCCAGGCCGATCTTGGCGAGTCACGGCCGGTAGTGATCGGCGGCTTATGGCCGAGTCACGGCCGGTAGTGATCGGCAGCTTCCGGCCGAAAGCAGTCGACCGTAGGGCCGCGGCACATGCCGGGCAGGCCGCGACACACTCTGTGGCATTTTTCGGCCAAACCGATCATGCCGGGTGCCGCGGCACACGCCGGCCGAGCTGCACACCGCCGACCAGGGAGCCATTTTTGGGCTGTGCCGCGCACACTCATTGGGCCGCGGCACACCGTGCGGCTTATTTAAGGCCCAGCAGACGTTTTTTCGCCATTTTTCTCCTTCTTCCACTTCTCTTCCTGGCCGAGTTGTTCCTATCATGGAGAGATGTTGTTGGTCAACAAATCCATGAAGTTTTGGAGTTCATATCATCAATCATCCATCCTATAACATCCTTTGATCGAGCGAATCAGGTCAGATTTTCTAGAAATCTAATTTTGGGGATTTTGGGTATTTTGTTCGATTTCGTCCGTTTAATCCGATTTAACTTAGGATTGTGATGGATTGCTGATTATTTGGATGTATTGTATCATTTCCCTTGTTAACCCATGGTTGGATCGTATCGATTCGTTATTTTGGTCGAGTTCTTGACCGACGCCTTGAAGGTGTCTGGTAAAATGTCATAGAGGGATTTTCGGGCGTTCTACGATTATTCTTCCTCGTATGATCGATGATTTATTGAATTTATGTTGTTAGGGTCGAATTCTTGTGAAGAACTCGAGTCGGGACCCTTCCGTTCATTGTCTTCTTCGGGGTCCGAGCTTCCCGGTCGAACCGTGTTCTTCGGAGCGTTTAGTAGCGGTTATTAAGGCAAGTATCTTACTATACGACTTGTATCTTGTGACTAGTAATTACGTATGAGATGTATGATGACTTTGCTTGCCCTCGTAAATATGTTCCGTTTGAGTTGGTTGTGTTTTCCGCAATTTGAAGGCTTTGTGATAATAGTGTTATATCAGTATACGTGTTAGGCGTTGTGCCATTTGTGCAGGAATGCGACGTACATATGGGATGGTTGTACACTTGGTTGTACAATGTATTGTGTACCGAATGTGTGTTATGTTGGTTAAATGTCGTTGATTGATGATAGTTGTTGCGAGTGTCGAGGTTGTGTTATGTGCGTGCAATGTACGATTTTGTGGTGATCAAGGTGATTGATTAATTGTGCTCATTGTTGTATGTAATGTGAATGTGAATATGTGTGTGACCGCTAAGTTCACTCGTGTTGGTTCGACGGGACCTACGAGGATTCGTGGCGGTGGACTACGGGATCGAACTTAGTGAGGTGCGAGGTCCAATCGTCTTTGATGCAGCGAGGCCTACGATAACGCATGGCGGTGGACCATGAGTTTCGGACACGGTGTGTCCAACCGGGTGAGCTCGACGGGGCTTACGGTGACACGTGGCGGTGGACTACGGTGTCGGGACTGTGTGTGTGATTGTTGTGATTGATATAGTCCGTGCGGGTTGTTATGCCTACGGAGACACGTGATGTGGATCACGGTGTCGGAATTGGTTATGTTTGGTTAATAGTCCGTGTGGGTTGTTGAACCTACGGAGACACGTGTGATGGATCACGGTGTCGGAATTGATTATGTTTGTTTAATTGTGCGTGATGTAGTCCGTGCGGGTTGTTGAACCTACGGAGACACGTGATGTGGATCACGGTGTCATGAGCATGATACTTTTCAAATCAAAGTTTTTAAAGGAAAAGTTTTAAGAAAGAATGTTGGGCCGAGCCCCACGAGATTTATGGAAATGTTTCGGTATTGTAAACTGTTGAATTATGGAACAAGTTTTGGGTTAAGGCCCTTAAGTTTTTCGAAAGGTTTTGTGAATCGGGACTTGAGGTCTTAAGGTTTTGAAATTCTAAAAATTCCGAGATAATAATCTTATTTTCGAATGCTTCATAGCTTATCTTCTCTTGTGAAAACCTCCCGGGAATATTTGATACTTGATTATTATATTTGATCACGATTATTAATTGCTTGTTACATTTCGTATGATTTGATACTTGCACTAGAAAAACAGTTGAGTTTTACTAACCCCCGAGTAATCGGGGGTGGATGTCTGTTTTGCGTCCAGGTACATGCAGATTCAGGGGAGCAGTCACAGGATTGGCACAAGAGGATGACGAGCTGCGATACTAATCATGAGTCGAGAGTTATTTTGATTTTTGTTGTGTTGTCAGAGTTGATTTCAGTCTTCCGCTGTATTGTATTTCGACCCCTGTGTGGGTAATGTTATTTAAGTCAGTTTTATCGATTGGGTTGTGTGACCTCATCGGTCTGTGTATTCACGTGTAAGTGACCATATCGGTCTGTATCATTTTATTGTTTGACCCTGGTCGGGCAAGCATTTGGTTGTTTATGGATGTTTAGCCTGGTATATCCTTGTGGAAAGGGTCTACGGCGTGTAATATTCCCATACGGTTTTGGGGATGTTACAAGAGGATAGTGAGAATGATTCTCAGGTATATCTTTCATTAATAACTGAAGTCCTATTTATAGAAAAACTTCAGATGGCACAATCGTAATTACATAATTACATCAGGGGTATAATAGTCATTCACATATTATAATACATTATCTTGTTACGCATTACGAGAAGTGATATACTTCAACAAATCTTAACAGGAAAAATATTCTATGATTTGATAAAATTTAAATTTCAAGTGATCTACGCGCTGGTTAAACAGTCTAAACATTCAAAATGGAAAAATGTTGGCCCTGCCTGACCGGTTCGACTAGTATTTCATATTTGTGGTAGGGGTGAGCATGGTACGGGATAATTCGGGATTAGGGTAATACCGGAAGCCAGCCATAAATATTCGGTTCTTAAGATCTCAAACCATAATAACTCGGTTTCAAATGGTATGGTTTTGGTTTCAGGATTGACCGGTTCGATACCTGATTCGATTCCTCAACAATTAGGCTAAACTTGAGCGAGAACATCTCACAAAAATAATATTATGAAAAGAAAAAAGGCGCTGATTTTGAACAATTTCAATAAACAATCTAAACATATAATATAGGTCTACAATTCTAGCGATTTCAAATTAATCTAACATCTAAAATTTCAAATACGTATGTCTGTAATCCTAACAATTTCAGATTAAACATTGAACTAAAAACTCAATTTCAAATTTCATACAAAGTTTTAAATTTCCACTTTGCAGCATAATCCCACCATCAAATCAATGTTGCATGAGCCAAAATCCCTCCATGACATAACAAAATTGTACTTGAAAAATAAAAATGAATTTAAATTTGCATCACAATCTAATAATATGACAAGGAAAATAAAAAGTTTTACACAATATAGTAATTGTAGACTCTTTTGCACTAAGCAGACAGTCAGGCACCACAATTGTGCAGGTAATATCATGATTAGTCCGATGCCTTACTACCCTATTCTTGAGAGCTTCTGTGCAGAATTTCATGAAAGTAACCATGGTAGTTCATACAAGCTAAATGGTAGAACATGAGCTACAAGCCTACAATTGCATTAAAAATAAGCTTACCAGATAATAATCAATCATCAACTACGCAAGGCGCGAAGAACTTTGGAGAAAAAAGATTTAACATTTCATTAAACAAATTTGTATTCAAAATCTCAAAAAAAAAATGATGAAACCAAATTCGTACCTATTTCAATATTCTCCAATTGTTCTTGCAATTCCTCAATGGCCTTGGCATGTACATTCGGGAGCTCAAGATCTGTTGGTGTTGAACGAATCCAATCTTGCATACAAATTAAAGCTTTGGCGGTCTTATGAGTTAGAGAACTTCTAAATGGGTCAATCACCCTACCACGAGTACTAAATGTTGATTCTGAAGCAACGGTGGATATTGGCATTCTCAATCACCCTACCACCATCATTTTCATTTCTACTTTGATTTACAGTGTTTTTTTTCTGCTCCAGTCCCTTGATTTTTCTCTTGATTCTCATCTTCAACATCAACAGCGGTCTTCATCTGTAAAATTAGATTAATAGATCATAAGAAAAAGTGTTGTTGACTAATAACTAAAACTTTTAATAATACTTTTTATATCCCGTAATAAATATTGCACTGTTCCATCTAAATAACAATAGCGCGTAGTATAATGTTATCATCGTACAAATAATGCATAATCTAGTAAAACGCCCACCCTAAAAATATTGACAATTCAACTTCGACATTTAATTTGAGACAGAATAAAGTACAAAAAAATTGGGAGGGGTTGATAATCTTACATTAATATTATGTATTGAGTCCAACATAATAACTTAATAAAGTACAATATATGAGTTTGAGTTCAGCTGTAGGCTTTTAGGTTACTCGCTGTAGTGTGTAGTTCTCTTTATTTGAGGAATAATAATCTTTTCGATATTAATTATAGATGTAGGCCCAAAGAGAGTATTTGTTCTTGCTATTATTTCACAAGTATTCCCAGTAATCAATATTTATCAGTTATATCAGTATCTCAGCAAGTCCTTCGATTGGGCTATTTATAACCTTGGAATTTGATCCATTATAAATGTAGTCGTTGATCGGTTGGTGAGATGTGGACACTTCAACTAGAGGCTTGGTGTATATCTGAACTAAAGTAATTCACCTTATCAGCATTAAATGCTTCAGACATTATTTTTGCCTTCATTAAATATTCTGTGTCCATAGTCTTTCGGTCGCATTAAATGCTGTTTCCATCTGCATTAAATATTCTTCAAACTCCTGAATAATTTGTGAATATAATATAGCAATCTCACAATGATCTGAAGTGTAAGTGTTTTCCTGTTGGTTTTATGTTTTGTTTCCTACGTAAAGTGTGTAATATCCGGGGGTATTTTTTTTATTTCACTGTTGAGTTGTTCATATTCATTTGGAATTATACAAATGTTGTTGTATTGTATCATTCGTGTTTTGGAGGTGCGCAGTTGAAAGTTGGTGGAACAACTTTGTTGTCCACTTTGTTGAGCTAACATACGTTAGCTTGTGCGCTTAACGTACGTTAGGCTTTAGGCATTACGTACGTTACGATGTTCATGCTACCTACGTAATGAGTGGTAGGTGGAGGGAACCTTTATCGGACTCGACTTTCGGACGGTGGGTCCCAGGCATCTTTGATCCGATCTTATTATTGCAGTCAACGGATCCTTACATACGTTAAGAGGTGATCTCTACGTACGTAATCCATTTAGCTTGCTAACATACGTAAATTGTTATTGTTTACGTATGTTAAGGTCTTCGTATTTTTGGCCAGTTGGTTCTGGATTTAGCATTTCGTATGTTAATGTTCTGGCATAGCATACGTAATGGCCCTTACGTATGTTAACCGTGGTGTATAGCGTACGTAATGTGTTTGTCAGATTATATAACTTGGTTTAGTATTTCATTTTTTCACGAACCAAAATCATTTTTCTCTCCCTAAAATCGTCCTTCTGGATTTGTTCTTGATATTTAGCCCCTTCCATCTTGTTTTTTATCATCATAACTTGATTTGGATCTTGGAGTTGGAAGCTTGTTGGTGCTCCTTTGGTGTTTCGAGAGTTTTTCTTGTTCTTCATTGGTATGTTCTCTTAATCTCTTGTTCTTCAAGTGATTTCTGAGTATGTTGTTGTTTTCTTCGGGTATCGATTGATTGTTGGAGTATATCATGATTCTTGATGAGTTTTTATAATTTGTGATGAAGAACATGATGATTTTGTCTTGAGGAGGGGTTGTTCTTGATGTTTTAGGATGTTTGGAGGTTATAATCATGTCTAGGAAGGATTATGTTAAGATTGTTATATGATTAACATAGTCTTGATATGATTGGTATTGTTGTTTGTGTTTCTTGGGGAGATTTTCACCATTTTGGTAAGGAATTATGATGAATTATATAATGATTATCATAATCTTGCAATGGTTGATTTAATCTTATGATTTAATCCGAATTCATGATGAATTGGTGATGGATTATTGTTTAGACATCATGTTTGTTGAGATGATGATGTTCTTGGGGTATTGATGATGATATTAGTGATATTATCATTTTGAGATGTTTATTTTGATGATTGTTCTTAAGTGATTCTTGTGGAATTGATTTCACAAGTGTTAAGAACGTAATGATCATGTTAATTGATCATTGAGGTGATGGAGAATGTTAGAATTCATAGTTGAGAACTATGATATTCGTTGGTGGAGTTTAACCGATTCGGGGTTGAATCGGGATTGTTTTGGTGCTGCTTTCCATTGATTTTGTGTTATTGAATGAATCATATTTCATTCAAGGTTGTTTGAGTGCTTGTGATCATCGGAGGACGCCGTTCGTCGTTTCGTGGAAGGACATTGATCTTGGAAGGACTTTCTCGCCTTCGGTTTGAGGCAAGTTTTATACTTGTACTGGTCAATGGGATTATTGTTATCATGTATGTATATGAATGTGTGTATCATTTCGAGACTTGGTCTCTCTATGATTTTGTTGATATTCGGGGATTGCTTGATGCAATACCCTTTGGAAAATTATGCCAATTGTTGTTATTGTCCGATAAAAGTCGTTCAGGGCTTTGAGATACTCATTGTTGATGTTATTGTCAATAGTCAGTTCGCGGTATCGATGTATCGGTTATTGTTGTCGACATTGATGTTGGTTTAGGACATAGTTATGATCATTGTTATTGATATCAGTATTTTGCTATTGATGCTGTGATTGGCCGAGTGTAGGCATTGACGTGTTCGATTATCATCTCCGTCGTCGGTAACCATTTAAAGGTACCAGGATATCTGTTCTAATCGTTTCGTTGTTATCGATTGACCATTCTAAGGCAATCGAGGTATTGAATTGGGATTATCGAAGATAACTCCCATCCGTTGTATCATTATTTATCGATTAACCGTCCTAAGGTAATCGCGGTATTGAATTGGGATTATCGAAGGTAATTCCCATCCATTATATCCTTGTTTATCGATTGACCATTCTAAGGCAATCGAGGTATCGAATTGGGATTATCGAAGATAATTACCATCTGTTGTATCATTATTTATCGATTGACCATTATAAGGTAATCGACGTATTGAATTGGGATTATCAAGGATAATTCCCATCCGTTGTATTGTTGTTATCGATTGACCATTCTGAGGTAATCGATGTATTGAATTGGGACTGTCGAGGACATTTCCCATCCATTGGGTCGTTATCGATTGACCGTTCTAAGGTAATCGATATATTGAATTGGGACTGTCTAGGACATTTCCCATCCGTTGAGTCGTTGTGATCAATTGGTCATTCCAAGGCAGTCGAGGTATTTTGAATTGGGACCGCCGAGGATGGTGCCCATCCGTGAGTTATTATTGTCGTGTAGGCCGACTCAAGGCAGCACACTATTATTCTTGTGAATTCGGTACTCTTGGGATCGTTGCCGTTTGTGATTAATTGTGTTTTGGAGGCTAGTCTCAGCTAGTGCTCGATGGGTAAGTCTGGGGCTTGAACCTTCGTGGTTGGTTTCCCAGCACCTGCGATTCAGCAGGTCACGGTCACTGGGTAATCTCATTATGGGTGAGTTTGGGGCTTGAACCTTCGCGGTTGGTTTCCCAACACCTACAGTTCAGTAGGTCACGGTCATTGGATGACCTCATTGTGATACGACTTCGTTCCGTGGATTCGGCCCTCATTGTGATATGGATTGGTGCCATGGCTTCGGCCCTGATTGTGATATGGCTTCGTGCCGTGGCTTCGGCCCTCATTGTGATACGGCTTCCTGCCGTGGCTTCGGCCCTCGTTGTGATACGGCTTCGTGCCGTGGCTTCGGCCCTCATTGTGATACAGCTTCGTGCCGTATCTTCGGCCCTCATTGTGATATGGCTTCATGCCGTGGCTTCAGCCCTCATTGTGGTACGGCTTCGTGCCGTGGCTTCGGCTCTTATAGTGGTACGGCTTTGTGCCGTGGCTTCGTCCCTCATTGTGATACGGCTTCGTGCCGTGACTTCGGCCCTCATTGTGATACGGCTTCGTGCCGTGGCTTCGGCCCTTATTGTGATACGGCTTCGTGCCGTGGCTTCGGCCCTTATTGTGATACGGCTTCGTGTTGTGGCTTCGTCCCTCATTGTGATACGGCTTCGTGCCATGGCTTCGGCCCTCATTGTGATACGGCTTCTTGCCGTGGCTTTGGCCCTCAGATGATACAGCTTCGGACTATTTGGATTTGGGCCATTGTGATGATTGGCAGCTTCGGCTGAGTGGTTTTTCAGACCATTGTGATATTGTGGCAGCTTCGGCTCAGTGGCTTTCAGGCCATAGTGATATAGTGGCATTTCCGTTGGAGCATTCGGGCATTGTGATTCGTATTTATTCCAGTTCTGGTTTGGTTTACCTTTGGGTAATTCATGGTTGTGTTCTGTATTGATGATTCCCCGTTGGGCACTTGTGTTCTAACCTGTTGAGTAGGTACCGATCGTATGCCGTGGGCATAGTGTTTCTCAAATGCTCGATTCTTACTTTGGTTTGTGCGCATTTTGTATTTCCATCATTGTACCGTTTCATTCTGCCTTTGGATGCATATCATGTTGTACATCTATTTGATATTCATTATCTGGATGACTAACCCCATGGGGGCGGAACATATTTTCATGTTTTAGGTGTTTGCAAGGAGAGAGTTGAGACACAGGGGCATGACGATGGCGATGAGGCATTCGAGCGATACTAGTCCGAGATATTTCAGTGTTCATGTCGGTCAGACAGTTGGAGTACTCCAGTGTTGTTCAGTTGTTGTCATTTTGTATTATCCGAGCGAGGCTCGTGAGTGTCGTTGTATTTTTATTTTGGCCATGTAGGCCCACTGTTGTCGTTGAAATTCCATATCGGAATATTATGTCGGATGTCATAGTAGGGACTGAGATTCCCCTTTTGGTCAGTTTGTTGTATTTTTGGTCGTGTTCACCTGGTGGATCTCCTGGTGTGGGGTCCACGACACTGTAATGACCCAAGGGGATTTGGGGGTGTTACAAAGTGCATACAACATTATTGTTGTAGCGAATTAGGAGCTTATGTTGTAGCTATCTCGATCTTCATAATATTGTAGACAGAATGCTATAGTATCAAGGTTGTATATGAAGCCGGTTGTAGGAAGAATTCTATAATTTTCTGAATTTATTCGTAATTATAACAATAATTTACCCCTTTTTGATAAGGCAAAAGCTATACTTAGTCTAGCTTCTAAGTCCTCTTTTAGATGGTCTGGTCTCCAAATGACTTAAACTAACAATAAACAGCTTGTAGATACGTTCTAAAAAATTACATCATACATAGTCAAGTTTTTTACAACTTAAACTATAATTGGCTCGCAAGTATAATTATACAGTAAGTAACTTAGGGATTAACAACTTAATCTATGAACTGCTCGTAGGGAAATTCTTACAGCTTAAGTATTTCAATTTGATTGTCAAGTGACAGAAATACACACAGTAACTTAAATTACAAGTTGTAATCTTATGAGAGAAAGCAATCTTTTTATTTATAGAAACTTGATTAAGTGCTTGCCTGAAATTAAACTATAAGATAAAAGATAAACTACAAAATAAATTAAATACAAAAGATACAGCATAAAGAGAATCAACATCATGATTGATGTTGTATGTGTTTGTTATTTTATGTATCTAATACATCAAATATGAACAAAAATACAGCGGAGAAAAATCCAAGATGAGGATCTTATGCAGTAATTTAATTGTTCAATTAAACAGTTCGACTCATCATAGATCGAACCATATCTAATAAAGTTCGATTCCTCATCTCAAAATTCCGTTATGTTGAGGTGTTCCAGGAGGAGTAAGTTGTGGAACAATTCCACAACTTCTAAGATGATCATCGAATTCTTGGCTCAAGTACTCACCATCTCGTTCCGATCGAAGGGCTTTAATGGTGTTGCCAAGTTGATTCTGTACTTTATTCTCGAATATTTTGAACATTTCAAACAATTCATGTTTATGCTTCATAATATAAACAATGTTGGAGCAAGATCGGTTTTTGCGCCGTGTTGCGGAAGCATAAATTAAAGTGCGGTAATTAAACGACACAAAGATTTATAGAGGTTCGGCTATAAACGAGCCTACGTCCTCTCTTGGTATCTTTTTATATAGGTTGAAGATAAAAACCTCTGCACATCTCTTCTATCGGTCGAGGGATAACCGTTACAATCACGTGTTCTATTGGTCCGTGATAAACCACTCGTACTTGTCTTTATGTCGGTCCAAGTTAAACCGTTTTCCTTTTCTATCAGACAAGGAATCAACCGCTTTAGCTTTCTATCGGTACTAGATAAACCTCACTTAGATATCGATTGCGATTATAATAATGCCGGATCCTTGATCTTAATAACACCGAATCCAATCGTATCTTTTCTTTTACCTCTCGTGTATGTGTTGAATGTATAAACACTCAAACTCACAATATAAGCTCAATATTACAACAACAATAGAGTGTATATGAATCTCTGATCAATGAATGTTTTGCTTGAAGTTGTTTTATGGAATAATACCAAAGATGTGGTATTTATAGCATTCATCAATCAAACTAGCCATTAGCTCTTCAGACTGCATTACGTACGTTATCTTCACCCTGTTACGTACGTAAGCTATTTTACGTACGTTAACCTCAAATGGTTACGTAGGTTAGCATCGCCCAGATTCAGTCCAGTAGCATCCTTCTCCTGTGTTACGTACGTTATCTAATCTTCATTACGTACGTTAGGCTTATGTCATTGCTGACGTCATATATCGTGCTGCTTTTCTGACTTTGACTCTCCCAACGTTCATATGGTTTGAACACCTTTACGTACGTTAACATGTTTGCTTTACGTACGTTAATCTTCAGCCTTTACGTACATTATGTAATCTGAGTTACGTACGTTAGGCATGCAGTTTCCAGCTTTTTGCACTTCGATTCCTTCGACGCTTTGCTTCGTCTCTTCGTTGTTTTGTTTTGTGTATCAACTTAAATCATCAAAATATTATCATAGTATGTATGGAACAAAATGTTCCAACAATCTCCCCCTTTTTGATGATTACAAAACAACACTTCGTCAATGGGATTTACCTACAAAAATACAAATATATGTATATGTGTACAGACCAAAGTTTTCGACTTTGTCCCTTTCGTTAGTTTCTTCTCCCATTTCTTTTTCGACTCCTTCTTTCCTTTTCTTTTTCTTTTCGAATTTTCAAATTTTCATCATCTTTTCGACGTCTCCTCATTTTTCTTTTCAACTTCATCTTTTCGACTTTTCTTCTCCTTTTCAACTACCATTTTTCTTTGAATTTTCAAATTTTCATCATCTTTTCGACGTCTCCTTATTTTTCTTTTCAACTTCATCTTTTCGACTTTTTCTTCTACTTTCCTCCTTTCAACTTCTATTTTTCTTTTCAATTTCAACTTTTTGACTTTTCTTCGATTTTTTCCCCTTTTCAGGGTTAATCCCATTCTCCTTTCTTTTCTCCTTTCTCCCCCTTTTTGTTTTCATCAAAAAATGTAATAAATAACAATAAAATGATAAATACCAAATTGATGAATAAAACTATATGCATGAATAGGGTATAAACTCCCCCTGCAAATATTATCTCCCTTAAAAAATTATTACTCCCCCTAAGTAAAATATTTTGATAAAAAATCAATTTTTGGGGATCCAACTGAGAGTTGATTTTTCATTTGAAATATAGATGATATTTGAAATATTTGTTCCTTTAGGAACCCAAATCCTTTTAATTCTAATCGTCCGCTGTGGGCTTTTACAGTTCAAAATATGGTGCCCAATTTTCAAATATTTTTCAGAATGGGGTATTTTTAAATTTAAGGACTCATTTTTAGGACGAGGTTTGAATCCCAACCCCTGTTTATTTAAAGTAAACTTTTGCACCGAGAATATATTTTCATATTTCTCGTTTCCGGGAGAAAATTTCTTCGTTAAATTTTTGAGCTCGATTTGCAATTTAACAAGATCATCCTTTAAAATATTTTCATTCTCAACACACTTCGAATGATCGATCTCAACAAATTTTTTCCTTTTCCAGAATTTTGGAATTTTCAATTTCCAATGATTTATTTTTAAATTGAAGGGATTTAATTTCGGATAAAGCATTTTGATAATCCGTATGCAATAATTCAAATGCTACAAAAAGTTCGTCGTAAGAATTACTTACTTCGCTATCGTCGAATGAACTTTGGGCCATGATAGCGAGATTATTTTGATTGATAAAATTATCATCTTCGTCTTCATCGCTCCATGTTGCAACGAGAACCTCCTTCTTGGGTTTTGCTCGGCAATTTTTAGCAAAGTGGCCTGGTTTTCCACATAATCGACAATTGTTGTCGAATTTATTAGATTCGCCCGAGATGTCTTTATTTCTCCGGTTTAATAAGGTTTGCAACTTATTAATATTCTTGGCATAATATGCCGATTCTTCGTCGCTATCATCCACCATAATTTCTTCTCTCTTTGACATCTTAGCCTTCAAGGCTATCGATCTTTCCTTCGGCTTCGGTTTAGTGTTCCGAGATTTTAGGACTATCTCGTAGTTTATGAGAGAATCGATGAGAGCACTAAAATCAAGATTGTTTAAATTTTTTGATTCCATTATTGCCGTAACCGTGGCATACCATTCAACAGGTAGTGATCTTAAGATTTTCTCACTACTTGATAATGGTTTTCCAAACGAAGCAAGTCCATTAGTTGTAATATCCGCAATTTCGATTTCCGGTAATTTTCTTTTTTTTGGTGGAAGTCCATCTTAGCGATTCTATTGTGACCGTTTCGTGATTCCGAAAATGATTAATTCTACACTTTTTGTCATCCGCATTCGTTTCGGCGTCGTTTTATTGAGTTCCGTGTTCCTAAGCGAGTTTTTCAAGTATGAGTTCGACTTTGTAAAATCATCATAAATTCTTGGAAAATCCAACTATTCTGAATCTTTGCAATATTATAGAGTATCAAGTTAACTTTCCAATAATTTAAACGGTGAGTCAATCGGAGTCCGGACGAAGGAGTTATGGTCAAAATAGTTAAGACTGCACCATGTGCCTTTTTGGTGCTGGAGCGGGCTGTACCGCGGGCCGCGGCACACTCGACCCGGGCTGCGGCACACGGGCTTTTTCTGCACTTTTTCAGCAGATTTTCGAGGAGAAAACTTCATTTTTCTCCTCTCTTCTTCCTCCTTCCATCTAGGACGATTTGTGGGTGATTTTTGTAATATCCGCGTTTTCTATTTTTAGTAATTTCTATTTTTGGTGTATATTCGTTTCGGACAACTCGCTTGGCACTGTTTTGGAATTCTGAATCTATTTTGTTCTTGGAGTTTCTCCGCTTGGACGGGTCTCGATGATGTTTTTACGTAATTTCATCTGGTGTTATATTTTGTCGCATGTGTATTCGATTCTCGTTAAACTCGCCCGATTTTATCGCTTTTCCTATTTCCATGAGTTCGTATGGTAGAGTAGAGCATATTGTGAGCTTTGGATTGTTAATCCGACGTTGTATCGTGATTTTCGGATGTTTGGGCCGTTTTTTTTAATTTCCTATAAGTTTAGGGAATTTGTTCCTTATTCGACCGTGGTGGCGTACTCCGGATCATTTGGGGTTCTCGTACTTCCATTTCGTGTTATTGTTGCCCAAACATTGATTCCTATTGCTTTTATTCTCTTCCCGGTTCATTTTTCATCATTTTGGGACCCAAGGGGGGGTGTGGGCCGCGGCACAAGGATTGTGCGCCGCGGCACACACATTGCCCAAATCATGGCCGAGCAGACTGTACCGTATGATGCGGCACATGCCGGCAGGGCCGCGGCACACTGCCGAGTCACTACCGCGGCACACTCGTCCGGGCCGCGGCACACCCGTGTGGCACTTGCCGGCCAAAACCTACTGTACCGCGTGCCGCGGCACAGGCCGGAAGGGCCGCGGCACAATTCCGAGTCAGAGCCGCGGCACACTTCGAATGGGTCGCGGCACACCGAGCGGTTTGCCGATCACTGGGCGCAAATTTTGGCTTTGTGCCGCGGCACACAATGCGGTCAGCGCTATATCTGCATTTTTATTCAACGAGAGTCACTCATTTCCCTTCCTTTCTTCAACCGTACGAGAGAGAGTGGCTTGAGAGGGAGATTTCCTCCATCTATCACTTGATTGTGTAAATTTCTTCATCTTCTTTCGATCGTGTGGCTTGGATTGTGGATCTAACACGTGTTCTTCGGATTATAGTGCTTGAATCTTCAAGAGGTAAGAACTCCTTTGACCCTAGTATGATTTTGGGGAGGGTTTGGTGGTAATCTTATATTTTTATCCGATTTAACCGATGTTGTTGTTAGATTTTGATAGTATACTCGTGACCCTTGGTTTTTTTGTTATTGGTTGGGATGAAATCACGTTATTACACCGTTGACCGATTTCATTCCCTTATGCACTCTTGGTGTCCGATGAATTGCCCCAACGGGTAGAATTAGGATTAATTCTTACCTTTCCGCATTATTGAGACTTGTTGTATACCGTTGTTGTGTTAGGAGCGGATTTGGGAGGATTGTTCGGACCAAAACCTATTCCTTCGTTGTTTCCTTTGTTTCGTCGTATTCAAGGCAAGTACATGTATTGCATTTCATTATGTATATTGTGATTTTCGAAATGAATGTTGAATTGTGACTTTTGGGTGCGTGAGTTGTGTTCCTTCCACCCGGAGTGTCCGACGGGATGTCTGGGGGTCGATACTAAGGGGTACGGCCGCGGAAGGGAACTTGGGTGCGTGTGTGATTGAACTTCCACCCGGAGTGTCCGATGGGATGTCTGGGGGTCGATACTAAAGGGTACGGCCGCGGAAGTGGTATCCCACCCGGAGTGTTCGACGGGATGTCTGGGGGTCGATACTAAGGGGTACGGCCACGGGATACCAGTTGTGATTTTGTGATATCATGATGATTGGAACTGATTTGTTTGCCAATGTAGTATTCCGGAATATTTATGGCAAATGATTTCTGATTGAGATGATCGTGTAAAAACCGTATATGTATATAATGTAGTGTAATTGTGTACTTGCACTAGCTATTCGAATGCTAACCCCTTCAATGGGGGAAATGCGTCTTATGCATTTCAGGTACCGGGAGGGCTGAGGAGCAGGCACGGGACATGCATGCAAAGGATGGGCTGGATTGATGATGTGGCTCGAGTCTGCATTTTTATGTTTTGTCATTGCACTGTCGAGTAATGAAGTTAGATTGTTTATTTTGAAACTTGGGTTAAGTCCCCTGCGTGGGCAATGAATTGGTATTTAACCTCTGTTCATGTACTCCGTTAAAAATGTTTTGGCCATGGCGACGGCCTTATTTACTTTTGAATGCATCATTCGGGATTACATTGTGGTTTATATGTCATGTGTTAGCCTGGTAGACCCCACGAGGGTTCTACGGCGTGTAACGTCCCAGTTGTGAATTGGGGTGTTACATTTATGGTATCAGAGATTTAGGTTTTGAATACCTAGGCTGTCGGTTAATTTTTGGGTCTGTTAGTGGCATCATTAGAGTCAGTCGTTGAGCCTAATATCATCATGCTACCGTCTTTTCGTGCGACCCGTGGCTGTAAGTCTCCTCGAACTCTTATATTTCCGTATTCGTTTTCTTACGTTGTTTGGGATTGTGAATTGTGATACCAACTTTGTCAATTGTGAATCTTTCTGATCTTGTTCTTTTCATTCTTCCTCTAGTATGTTGAGAGGTCGTCGTGGTAGACCAGCTAGGGGACGCGGCCGAGGCCATGGTCGGGGTGCTGATAATGAAGAGGGCTCACTTTCTCAGTCCTCTGTGGACTCAGCCTCTCACTCAGTGCCGTCGGGTAATAATGCCGACGCCGGGGCTACTGCCGTACTTCAGCAGTTAGTAGCCCAGCTTGCTCAGATAGCTCCGGGTGGATGCCAAAATCCACCTCCGACACCTGAAGAGGAAACTAGTAAGTGGCTCCAGACGGTGACTAAGATGCACCCTCCTCGTTTCTCCGGATCTTCTGACTCCCTCGGTTGAGAGAATTGGCTTTTTCAGTTGTCCAGGACCTTTGATGCCGTAGCTTGTCCTGAAGACAGGAGGGTACATATTGCCCAGTACCTCCTGGATAAGGAAGCTGCGGAATGGTGGGAGGCCATTGTGCCCAGAGACCGTCGAGCTACTTAAAAGGAATTCAAGGCTGCTATGGAAGCAGAGTATTGTCCGCCGCCAGTCAAGGAGCGCAGAACTGTGGAATTCTTCACCGCTACACCTCAGGATGTGCCTATTTCTCAGGCCATCATTTCTTACAATCAGCAGTTGGGTTTCGTGAGAGATCAAGTGAGGACGGAGGCTGATAAAATCCGTTACTTCAATATGCGCATGAAGACGTATATTAGGCAGAGTATGGTGCCTCTCATGTGTGCCACTTTGAAGGAATACCAGGATCACGCCCTAGCGATCGAGATGGCCGTCCCGGAATCAGAGTCGGTTTCGGAAGCTAAGAAGCAGAAGACTACCGGTGGATTCTCGACTGGGAAGGGTGGTCAGTTTTCGAGGTCTCGTTCTACTCCCGTACCGGTGAAGAGGTCATTTCATCAGGCCCGTGGATCTCAGGGTAATCGTTCAGTCCAGTCCGTTGCTTCTGGTGGCAGGGTTTGTTTTAACTGCAACCAATATGAGCATTTGATGAAGGATTGCCCTTTTCCCCCAGTCACTTGCTTTACTTGCAGGCAGACCGGGCATCGGGCAACTCATTGTGAGAGGGCCACCAGGGCTATTAGAGTTCCGACTACCACTACCGAACAGAAGGATCACAGTATTCCAGCTACTCATATTCCGCAGGGTTCGGGTCGTGGTAGGGGTCGGGGTCAGCCGGATCGCCGCGCAGCCTCGAGTTCGGGTTCAGTTCACTCCCTATTGTACCAGATGAGGCGCATAGAGGAGGCAGACATTCCGGCAGCGTCAGGTACCACTCAGATCCTTACTCATCCAGTTTCCGTGCTTTTGATTCGGGTGCTACCCATTCCTTTATTGCATCAGATTGTGTGAATCGTATTTGCTTTAACTGCTTGTTTGAGTGTGAACCGTTTGTGGTGGGTACGCCTAGCGGGGATCATATGGTTGGGGACCGGGAAGTTAGGGATTGCCCCGTGAAGATCGGGAGCCGAGATTGGCCCTCGAATCTCATTGTTATAGACCTTAAGGGTGAGGACTTAATCCTCGGGGACGATTGGTTAGAGCGTCACGGTGCTATCATGAACTATCGGACTCGTACCATCTCGATAGTAGCCGAGGACGGCACCGAGCATACCCTCATCGGTCGAAAGCCGGGGAGAACGGGGAGTGTGATTAGCGCCTTAAAGGCAATGAAACTTCTGAACCAGGGTTGTGCCGGCTATTGGTGTTATGCCCTGCAGGCGGAGGATGGTGGGATTGACAGGTCGTCAATTCCAGTTGTTAGTGAGTATCCCGACATTTTCCCAGACGACTTGCCGGGGCTACCACCACAACGAGAGGTGGAGTTCCCTATCGATCTTGAGCCGAATGCAGCCCCCATTTCTCGAGCGCCGTACCGTATGGCGCCGTCGGAGATGCTAGAGTTGAAGAATCAGTTGGGAGAGTTGTTAGATAAAGGGTATATTCGACCGAGCGCATCGCCTTGGGGTGCGCCTGTACTTTTTGTTAAGAAGAAGGATGGATCACTTCGTTTATGCATCGATTATCGAGAATTAAACAAGTTGACCATCAAAAACAAATACCCTTTGCCCCGGATTGACGACTTGTTTGATCAGCTTCAGGGGGCGACAGTCTTTTCGAAGATTGACTTGCGATTGGGCTACTACCAGTTGAGGATTCCGGACAGCGATATACCGAAAGCTGCCTTTCGGACGAGATATGGCCATTACGAGTTTGTGGTTATGCCTTTCGGATTAACCAATGCCCCAGCAGTGTTCATGCAGTTGATGAACAAAGTTTTTATTGAGTATCTGGACAAATTCGTAGTCGTCTTTATCGATGACATTCTTATCTATTCACGGAGTCGAGAGGAGCACGCCTTACATATCCGGATTGTATTAGACATTTTGAGAACTGAGCAGTTGTATGCGAAGTTCTCTAAGTGTGAGTTTTGGCTCGAGGAAGTGATGTTCCTCGGACATGTGATTTCAGCAGAGGGAGTTCGGGTAGATCCGCAGAAGATAGAGGCGGTGATGGCTTGGGAGCCGCCTAAGAATGTGAAGGAGGTGAGGAGTTTTCTAGGTCTCGCCAGTTATTACCGTAGATTTGTTGAGGAGTTTTCTAAGATCGCTAGACCACTCACTCAGTTGCTCCAGAAGACTCAGAAAATCGAGTGGACCGCAGACAGACAAAGTAGTTTTAACGAGTTGAAGAGGCGACTAACTACCGCACCCGTGTTAGCATTGCCTCAGGGGAACGAAGATTTCGTGGTTTATAGTGATGCTTCGAGCCTCGGGCTCGGATGTGTTTTGATGCAGAGAGACAGGGTGATTGCTTATGCATCCCACCAGTTGAAACCGTATGAGGCGAATTACCCCACGCACGATTTGGAGTTAACCGCGGTCGTTTTCGCTTTAAAGATATGGAGACATTATCTCTATGGATCGTCGTGTAAGATTTTTACGGACCACAAGAGTTTGAAGTGTATATTCGTTTCGGACAACTCGCTTGTCACTGTTTTGGAATTCTGAATCTATTTTGTTCTTGGAGTTTCTCCGCTTGGACGGGTCTCGATAATGTTTTTACGTAATTTCATCTGGTGTTATATTTTGTCGCATGTGTACTCGATTCTCGTTAAACTCGCCCGATTTTATCGCTTTTCCTATTTCCATGAGTTCGTATGGTGGAGTAGAGCATGTTGTGAGCTTCGGATTGTTAATCCGACGTTGTATCGTGATTTTTGGATGTTTGGGCCGTTTTTTTTAATTTCCTATAAGTTTAGGGAATTTGTTCCTTGTTCGACCGTGGTGGCGTACTCCGGATCTTTTGGGGTTCCCGTACTTCCATTTCGTGTTATTGTTGCCCAAACAATGATTCCTATTGCTTTTATTCTCTTCCCGGTTCATTTTTCATCATTTTGGGACCCAAGGGGGGGTGTGGGCCGCGACATAAGGATTGTGCGCCGCGGCACACACATTGCCCAAATCATGGCCGAGCAGACTGTACCGTGTGCCGCGGCACATGCCGGAAGGGCCGCGGCACACTGCCGAGTCACTACCGCGGCACACTCGTCCGGGCTGCGGCACACCCGTGTGGCACTTGCCGGCTAAAACCTATTGTACCGCGTGCCGCGGAACAGGCCGGAAGGGCCGCGGCACAATTCCGAGTCAGAGCCGCGGCACACTTCGAATGGGCCGCCGCACACCGAGCGGTCTGCCGATCACTGGGCGCAAATTTTGGCTTTGTGCCGCGGCACACCTCAACTGAGCCGCGGCACACAATGCGGTCAGCGCTATATCTGCGTTTTTATTCAGCGAGAGTCACTCATTTCCCTTCCTTTCTTCAACCGTACGAGAGAGAGTGGCTTGAGAGGGAGATTTCCTCCATCTATCACTTGATTGTGTAAATTTCTTCATCTTCTTTCGATCGTGTGGCTCGGATTGTGGATCTAACATGTGTTCTTCGGATTATAGTGCTTGAATCTTCAAGAGGTAAGAACTCCTTTGACCCTAGTATGATTTTGGGGAGGGTTTGGTGGTAATCTTGAATTTTTATCCGATTTAACCGATGTTGTTGTTAGATTTTGATAGTATACTCGTGACCCTTGGTTTTCTTGTTATTGGTTGGGATGAAATCACGTTATTACACCGTTGACCGATTTCATTCCCTTATGCACTCTTGGTGTCCGATGAATTGCCCCAACGGGTAGAATTAGGATTAATTCTTACCTTTCTGCATTATTGAGACTTTTTGTATACCCTTGTTGTGTTAGGAGCGGATTTGGGCAGATTGTTCGGACCAAAACCTATTCCTTCGTTGTTTCCTTTGTTTCGTCGTATTCAAGGCAAGTACATGTATTACATTTCGTTATGTATATTGTGATTTTCGAAATGAATGTTGAATTGTGACTTTTGGGTGCGTGAGTTGTGTTCCTTCCACCCGGAGTGTCTGACGGGATGTCTGGGGGTCGATACTAAGGGGTACGGCCGCGGAAGGGAACTTGGGTGCGTGTGTGATTGAACTTCCACCCGGAGTGTCCGACGGGATGTCTGGGGGTCGATACTAAGGGGTACGGCCGCGGAAGTGGTATCCCACCCGGAGTGTTCAACGGGATGTCTGGGGGTCGATACTAAGGGGTACGACCACGGGATACCAGTTGTGATTTTGTGATATCGTGATGATTGGAACTGATTTGATTGCCAATGTAGTATTCCGAAATATTTATGGCAAATGATTTCTGATTGATATGATTGTGTAAAAACCGTATATGTATATAATGTAGTGTAATTGTGTACTTGCACTAGCTATTCGAATGCTAACCCCTTCAATTGGGGAAATGCGTCTTATGCATTTCAGGTACCGGGAGGGCTGAGGAGCAGGCATGGGACATGCATGCAAATGATGGGCTGGCTTGATGATGTGGCTCGAGTCTGCATTTTTATGTTTTGTCATTGCATTGTCGAGTAATGAAGTTAGATTGTTTATTTTGAAACTTGGGTTAAGTCCCCTGCGTGGGCAATGAATTGGTATTTACCTCTGTTCATTTACTCCGTTAAAAATGTTTTGGCCGAGGCCATGGCCTTATTTACTTTTGAATGCATCATTCGGGATTACATTGTGGTTTATATGTCATGTGTTAGCTTGGTGGACCCCACGAGGGTTCTACGGCGTGTAATGTCCCAGTTGTGAATTGGGGTGTTACAATTTTTGGGCGGTTTATCTCAGGGAATTCATCTTATTCAAGTTCTTGGTGTGGACTAACAACATCAAATCCGTGTTCTTCGTCCGAATTAAGGTATTTTGGCTTGAACCCATGTTTTTGAAGATTTTTGGGATTTTTCTTTTGATTTCGATTCCAATACAATTTTGATCAATTAATTGTTGTATAAACGTTGTTTTGAACTTGTTCTACAGACTGGATACTCATACCTTTGGTTGGTTCGACCCGAGGGATGATTTCTTTGTTCTTGAAGTTGTTGAACATTTAATGTCCGATTAAATGTCCGAATGAGTTCCCTTTGATAGTTTGATGGGATTTCCGTTGTTTTCAGCCTTGATTCCCGTCGTAATCATGTTTTATTGTTCCTTATGGAGGATTATAGGTGCTCGATGATTCCGATGTTGAATTCCGTTGGCGATTGATGATTCGTGTGGTGTTTTCCCGTGGTAATTTTGGTGCTATCGCGTTCTTGATAGTGTTTGGGCGTTCGGGGCTGTTCGACCGCATTCCATCCATCGTCTTGTTACGAACGTGGTTCCTAGGCAAGTACCTTGTCCATACAATTCTTGTTTTGTGAATATGATAATTAGTGATCGTCTCTATGTGTTTGTTTGATCGTTTGATTTGAACTTTCAAAAGATTCGATTTAGCCTCGTTAAGGGCTCATTTTCAAAACACGTGTATTTTGTGAATATTGTGCCCCGTGAATGATTAAGTGAACCCTATGAATTCGCTTGTTGTTGTTATGCTTTGATAATATATATACACATATTATCTCTTCTCGGTGCGTTATGGTTTGACATGGTGTTTTGCTAAGTGTTGGTTGCATTAACTCATGATTTGATGTGTTTGTGATATTGGCAAATGTGAAACCCTTGTTGTTGTGAACTCGATGCATTAATCGTCACTTGCGAGTGCAATGTCACGATAACTTGTGGGTATGTTCGATTGATGTTTGACCGGGTAGGGACCTGTGAGGCCTCCGGCGGCGTGTACTTGCGAGTACACCCAGTGTGTATGATTTGACCATAATGTTATCTAATCGGGTAGGTCTGGAGAGGGCTCCGAGAATCGGTACTTGCGAGTAAGATGTCAAGATAACTTATTGGTGGTTTGAGTTTGTTTCGCTAGCCAGCTCGGGAGGGTCCTTAGAGGCCTCGGGTGGAATTTGTGGCTTCGTCCCAGCCCTAGGCGATGCATGTGCGTGTATGTTTTGTGAATGTGTTGGCTCACCTCGGGAGGGTTCGACGGGGCCACGGAGGGAGTCCAATGGTATATCCCTGGATTCACGAGTAAAACTTCACGATTGCGTGTGTATTTTATGTCCGTCGAGGATGCGTGACGTAGGTTTTATCCTTGTGTATTGTTGTTGGTTTCATTTGTGAAAACAAAACCTTTGGGCTGTGACCCCTGTTGATTTTGGAAAGAGAAGGATTCGGTAATCCTAAATTGTTTTCTATTAAAACTCTCGATGGCATTTTAAACTGTTTTATAAATTGTTTCCCCTGATTGGTGACCTTTCGGTTTTGGAATGTTTTTTCCAAACTCTTGCCTCGGGAATTACTTTTCGTTACATTTGGCTTTTTTAGGATTCATGGTTATTGTTATTCCTGGAATGTGAATTGTATGGCTCGTATTTCTGTTTTATACTTGCACTAGCAAATTAGTGGAGTTTTGCTAACCCCCGAGTATTCGGGGGGTGGATGTCTGTTTTTGCACTCAGGTTTTGGGAGCATAACACAGGGTCGGCGCGAAGGATGATGAAAGATGATCGATACTAATCACATGAGGACCCATACGTTGTTGTATTGGTTCAGTCATATTTTATTTCCGCTGCAGTATAATTACCTGTTGTACGAGAGCATTTTGTATTCGACCCCTGCGTGGGCATGTATTTATTGAAAGACCAAATCGGTCTACTGAGTCATTCTAGCCTTAAAGGCATTGTTGAGATGTTTGATGTGGTTTACCAGCCTGGTAGATCCTTGAGGAAAGGGTCTACGACGTGTAATATCCCTGAGCGGATTAAGCGTGTTACATGAATGGTATCGGAGCTTAGGTTGTGGAAACCTAGGCTGTCGGGTTTAGTGGTGTCTGTTGAGTTTTGTCTCGTCGGATTTTTTCTGACTGAGTCGTGTCGCGACGCGTCGTCTGAGTTGGTTGGTCATGATTAGTATCGTGGGGCGATCATCATCTTCATGCGACCTGTGGATGTAAGTCTCCCTTCATTGTGTTGTGCCTCGTGTGACATGAGCTACTTGTATGATTAGTTGTTGAGTGATGGAATCTTTTTGTGGATTTTGATTTCGTGATATATGGGTATTCGACTCTCATATTTTATTTATATGAGAAGCGGTGTCGCTGCTAATGTATTTTCGAACTATATTTTATCCGCTGCATGAGTTCTTTCAAAATGACTTTCAGTATTTTGCATACTGAGTTTTATTTCATAAAACCGATTCTCTAAATCAAGTTTTGGCATTTTGGTCTTGAATGTTTTATGATGGTTTGATAAATGATTTTGTGAGTTTTGGAAAATATTACCGTCATCGGCCTTTTGGTGTATTTTGAAATGGTTTTGTAAAAGGTTTTTAGCCTGGTGGGTTCTGGCGCGGAATCCACGGCATGTAATATTATCGACTATTTGTTTTCCAGTAAAAGACATGTAATGTCTTGATTTTGAACGATTTGATGCGTGTACTACGAGGTGGTTAAGCAAATGTTGATACGTGTGAGTTTTGGGAATTCTGGCCTATTAAATTTCTGAAAACCTTGAGTATCTTAGAAAATAAATTTTGAGACATACTTTTCAAATGGATTATTTTCTCGCGGTATTTTCAAGATGCCTACTAGTGCCACTGTAGGTTTCAAATTTATTTCACTTGGAGGACCAAAATATTTTGAGATATTTTCAAAGATTTAGAAACGCATTTGCTTTGACCCGAGGGTCAAATATTTCTGAAAGTTTTTCACTAAAAGAAAAGTGTCCTCATTCTTATCAAACGCAAGATGTTTTTTTCAAGGTCTCGATAACGATGTTTGTACAACTTTTTAAAAGGTGATACTCAAGATTAACTGGTATTTCCAAAATTATTCTCAAAAATGTGGTTTTCATTTTTAAAACCTATCATTCCTGTTTGCGGTCCGGGAATGTATGTATGATGTTCGCATTATTGTTAGAATGTTAGCTCCCGACTAGGATCAAATTGGTGGCGTGAACGTTGAATAGTTTGCCACGCATTGGTTGTGTTAGCCCTCTGTGAGAGGTGAGATGTTGGTATTGAATGTTGTCGCTTTGTGGTGATTTGCGTGTTATCGCACCCGTGCGAGCTGTTAGAACTTGAGTTTGTATGATTGTGTACATACGTGGTTGTTTCGTCATGTTTAGTAATTGTATGTTGGTTATCGTTCGGGCCATTGTAATCATCGAACGATGCCGTTGTCATTGTGATTTTTGTATGTGTTGATATGTTATGCTGAGTTGGCATCTTCAGTATGTTGTTTGCAATGTTATGTTCCATTGTATCTAACATTTGCATATTCGGTATGCCGAGCCGAGGTGTTTCAACCGTGATGTGCCCAGATTCTTTTCATCACAGAATTGGCTTATGCTCAAAAGGTTGTATTTGAGCCCTTTGACATAGTGAACTTTGGATATGGTTATATTTCATCTGTGCAGCTCTCCAAATCCTTTTGTCTATCCTCTAGAACTATCTCAAAAGGTTACATCTGGGCCTCTTTCTTTGATATAATTTGAGAGCAGCTTTTTATTCCCCGTCATGTGCCTTGAGCATCCAGAATCTACAAACCATTCTTCTCCTCCCATTATTGAGTTTGAGGAAATGTGGTCGTAGTCCTTCCACCTTTTCTACAATCAACTAAGAAGAGATTTAGGTACCCAAATCTGTGTGGGTCCTATAGGGTTAGTAGGCTTCCTGGAGAATTGGTTTCTCCTTGGATTATTAAGATTGTGTTGATTGCCCCTATAGGGTGTGTGTTGTCTAGGCCTATATCCCTGGTTAGGATTGTATATACTGGATATGCCTCGTAAAATCTGTGGTGTGGGCCATTTCTAAATCTAGGCTGAGACCATTTGTTAAATTTTTGGGATCTCCACACCTGTTCATTTTGGAAATTTGGATAACCTTGAGGTTTCCATTTGCCTCTCCCATTTTGAAATCTATATTTAGGGAGTCTTTAGTAATAGTTGGCATAATGTCTTGGCTGCTGCTTTTGGCTTGGCCATTGCCTCGTCTTTTGTCTAGGTGGTTGCCCCATGAACTTGGCTGCTGCCTAAACCTTTGACTTGGCTGCTGCCTATTTTGAAATACGGGTTTATAAGTAGGCTCAGCAGTTTGAACAATTGTTTCTCCCTTGATAAAAATGGTTTTTGAACTAAATGGAGTGTTGGGGTCATATCCAAGGCCTGATCTGGAATAAAGTGGCCTTTTGTCCATACATAGTTCATCCAGGATTATAGATGCCTTTAGAGATGTTATCTCTTTAGCTTGTGTACTATTTAACTGTTTCACCTAGGATAGCTCAGCTTTGACATGAGCGAGTGCATCTGACTTTTCACTATTTAAAACAGTCAGCTTATGGATCTCAGCTGCAGTATTTTCAGCTGAGTTTTTCAAAGAGTTTTCAGATCATTTTTCAAGCTCATCTATAGTATCTTTAAATTTTACTAACTCTTAATTGAGCTTGTTAAAATCATTTTTCAGCTATGCTTTCTCATCTTTTAGCTGTGTATTTTCGGCTGTCACAGTCTGGTGAGCTGATTTAAGGGTTTCAAAGTCTTTTAGTTACTGATTTACAGATTCATGAAGATTCATATCTTTATACATGTCAGAGCTCAAATCCTCTGTAGTTTGGGGTTTAGAAGTTACCACTTCATCAGCTAGGTTGGCCATCAGACAGCTATATTCATCATCATCATCAGAGAAGAATCCACCTCTTGATTCTACTCTCCCTTCGATCTGATCTTCAATGATGAGGGCCTTTCTCTTGTCCTCATTTCTGCTCACGTCCTTGATTTCATCCTTCTTAAGATCAGGACAGTCAAATTGTATATGTCATGTCCTATGACAGCTGTAGCATTCCACCTTCCAGTTGCCTAATTTCTGATTTCTCCTTGGATTGTATTTGTAATTCTTCTTGTACTTGGAGTAGTTTTTACGGAAGTTGCTGAATCTTTGCATTACGAATGCCATCTCTTCCTCAAAATCTAGGGGATTTTGAGGCTTAACTTCAGATAAGGTCTTGGCAGGGGACTCTGCTGCAAATGCTATTCCCTTCTCTGCTGGCCCAGTTGATGATGAACATGGAAGCTCGAACTCATAAGCCTTTAAATCAGAGAACAGCTACTGGATCTTTATCTTGTTGAGATCCTTTGATTCTCTCATAGCCACCGCCTTCTTGCTCCATTCAGGGTTGAGGGATCTTAGAACTTTTATTGCTATCTCCCTGTTGCCATAGGTCTTTCCAAGGGAGTTAATTTCATTTGTGATCTCAGTGAATCTTATGTGCACTTAGTCAATTGATTCACCATTCTTCATTTTGAAGTTGTCAAACTTTTGAGTAGCAATTGACAACTTATTTTATTTTATCAGCTCGGTTCCCTCACGCATTACAGCTAATGTGTCCCAAATTTCTTTGGCATTTTTGCAATTCTGGATCTTTACCATGGTTTATTTGTCTAGAGTCTAGTACAGCACATCTCTGGCCCAGTTGTCAAGATTGGCCAGCTTCCTTTCTTCAGGGGTCAGCTCCGTCCTCTTCTTCGGTATCTTCTCAGGCTTCCCAACTGCAATCTCCTCAGGTGAGTTGTCCTTCCCAAAGATGAAAGGACCATCTTCTATGGTGCACCACATGTCGTCATGGATGGATGATAAGTGTGCCTGCATTCTTATCTTCCATAGGTCATATTCATCAACAGAAAACACAGGTAATCTAGAGTGCATGTGTTCCATTCTGAATGAGAGATTAAACTATATATCCTATGATATATGGATCTGGTTCTGCAAGAGTTGAACCAACTTCCCTGATACCACTTGTAGGTCACAAGTCGTCAGGAATAAGTCTAGGGGGGGTGAATAGACTTATTGAAACTCTTTTCCTGAAAGTCAGGTGATTTCATCAGTTGTGATAAGTACAGATGACTTAAAGTCGTCTGCAGACAAGATATGCGGAAGACACAGCTGATGACGATAGCAGGTAACTTAATGTTCTCTGTAGATAACTAACTAATGGAACAATAAATATGTATGCAACAGGTAAGTATGATGTTAAATGCAGTAAAGCATGTAGGCACTTATAGTGGTTTTAGAGGTGGGGTAATCCTCTACTAATCCACTTTTCTTCAAACCAGTTGGAGATAAATTAACTATAACTGTAAACCAGTGATAAAGGTTTCAATGAATTTTGCCTAGTTACAACAGCTTCCAACCAGTGAAAACCCTTGGATGCCTCAACAACGCTCGAGTTGTCTATCAACTTTCAATCAAGAACTCGTGGATGCGTTTAAAGTCTATTTACTTTCAAAAACCTCGTTCAAGAAAGCAACCTCGTACTCAAGTTTTAGACAAGAATGTTGTCTTCTCCAACAAAGAGCTTCTTTGGATATGATCTCTTAAGCTTGCTCTTTCACGATGCTATAGAATGCTTTTGATTTATTGAATGCTTTGATCGCTTGAAAGTTTTGTTCGCACCATATATATGTTTAGCTCAATTCATATCTTCGGATATTTATAGCACGATCCTTGAGCTTCCTTCATAGCCGTTGCACTATTGTAACAAATCTGTCCGTTGGAGAATGGACTTCTTTGTTTATCTTATCAATCTGTTACAAGGCTTTGATTCCTTTTGAATTCCGACCATTGAAAGACTTTCTTCGTTTAGCGCCGTTATTCTTGATTAGAATAATCATAAAGTCTTTAGGATGCGGATGTTGATGAATATTTAAATTCCTTGCTTTCTGGAAATCTTTCCAGTGTAACACCCCGAGATATTCGGAATAATTACAGCGCCGTAAACCCTTTATATAAGAATTTACAAGGCTAAAAATGCTGAACAATATGAAAATAACAACAAAAGTGGAGTAATTTAATAACTAGTTTAATCATCCAACAACCCAAAACAATCCATTATTACAAACTTCTCAAATCATAAAAAGAACACACGTAGTTGAGTACAAAATACCAAACCAGAATACCAAAACAATACAACGGATAACATTACCGTCCCCCTTCGTCATCATGCCGGTACTGTGGTTGCTTCCCCGCTCCTCGGCTACCTGAACATCAACACAAATGTCCACCCCTGCAGGGGTTAGAAAAACAATGCTAGTACAAGTATCATAATATACAAAATCAGATATGCAACAACGATGCATAACAAAATACAAAATGCGGACTTTCTCTATCAGAATCTAACGATGTGCATCCACATGATTCCATCAACACAACACAGGGTAATCTAATGATCCATCACCCTCAGCATAGATCCCAAGATGATCCCGTCGGACAATACGAGGTGGAAAACCCGTCTAATGATCCAGTGCCCTCAGCATAGATCCCAAGATGATCCCGTCGGACCAACACGAGGTGGACAACTGATACAGCGCCCCCAGCATAGATCACACGATCCCTTCGGATCAATACAACATATACAATACAACTATGCATACACATATGCAATCGATATATCCATCAACATGAACAACATATGAATCAATAACCTGAACGACATTATGACAATTCAACTTGGATGATCTCATGTTCAACAACACGAATAACAATATGCATGATCAAAATCATCAACATTAAACCAATAGTCAAATTACGATACTTGCCTTAAAGATGGCAAGAATTAAATACTCCAACGACTGTCAATACACCCGAAGGTCGCCTCCTTCGAACAATCACCTTGCAAGGCTCGGACTTTGTTCAAAAGAAATAACGAAGGGTTCAACTTACTTCACAAAGTTAACATACGAATACCTAGCGTCTTAAGTTATATCCGAGGTAACATTAACGTAAGGCCGGTTCACAGTTAATCTACTCGATGAAAGCTAAGCTGGAAATAGTGACATACTTCATATGAATCGAATGACCATATCCGAGGTGAAATGTCGACGTCTACGGCTTCATGGATATACAAGTTACCTCAATCTAAACTTCAATCTTGATTTCAACTTCCAATATATATATATATATATATATATATATATATATAACAACAAAATACTTGGTGAAACTCAACATCGAAAGCTTGAACACCAATCCACAAGGGTCGACGATCCTCTAAATCGAGATGAGATGACGATATGGGAGATTTATGGTGCTGGGGAGTTCTCAGGTTGCAAAAATCGTCCAAGGAGTGAGGAGGAAATGAAATGGAGTTTGAGGTCTATAAATAGAATTTTACACATTTCGTACATTATCGTCAACGCCTTACGTACGTTACCTCCTTAGCGTACGCTATTCTCAATACTTAGCGTACGTTAACGTCCGGCAGTAGCTCACTGCCTCGATTCTGGCTTCCCTTACGTACGCTATCCAAACCCATTTACGTACGTAAAACTATGTATCTAGTGCACGTTAACACCCATACCTAATGTACGTTAAGCCTTGTTGACTTGCTTTATTGAAAAGCCGTCCAGGTTCACGCAGGGCAATCTCGACGAATCTCCCCCTGGCCCTCACACGCCGACCTTATCCAATCTGCCTCTGATTGAAGCTTACGTACGCTACGCTACAACTATAACGTACGTTATATTCAACACTTAGCGTATGTTATGCTCAAAGTCTAGCGTACGTTATGACGGGCAGATGCATGCATGCATGAATGTGTTGGAAATTTAAAAACGCAGGAATACAAATATGGGAAACCACACTTCGATTAATAATACCACATAATCAAATGTTACAAGTTTGAATATAGGTAAATACACAATAATTATCTAGCATTACATACCACCCCTCTAAAAATAAGTTTCGTCCCGAAACTTAAGACGGAAACAATTCCGGGTATCTCGACTTCATACTCTCCTCAGTCTCCCAAGTTGCTTCTTCGACTCCAATGCGAGACCACTAAACTTTTACTAAGGAGTTTGGTTTATTCCTCAATTGTTTGACTCGACTCTCGAGTATCTTGATTGGTTTTTCTTCGAACGTGCCATCATTAGCCACTTCAATCTCGCCAAAATCGATGATATGACTGAGATCTGGTACATATTTCCGTAATTGGGATATGTGGAACACATTATGAACATGACTCAGCGATGGCGGTAAGTCCAACCTGTACGCCAACTCCCCAACTCTTTCAAGGATTTCAAATGGTCCGATATATCTCGGACTCAGCTTTTCCTTCCTCCCAAAACAAAAAATTCCACAAGTAAGAGAAGCACGTGGTCCCTAATTTCAAACTCTAACGGGCGACGGCGCATGTCTGCATAAGACTTCTGTCGAGCCTGAGCAGTCAACAACCTTTCACGAATCAGAGCTACCTTCTCTTGATTATGTAGTATCAATTCTGGTTCTGTCCTGATCAAGTCAGAGGAATTATCCCAACACAGAGGTGATCTGTATCTTCTCCCGTGCAACGCTTCAAATGGTGCCATCTTAATGGAAGCATGCCAACTATTATTGTAGGTGAATTCAATCAACGGCAAATGAAACTCCCAATCAGTCGACTAATTTAAGGCACATGCTCTTAGCATATATTCTACCATCTAAATAGTCCTTTCAGACTGTCGATTAGTATGAGGATGATAAGTTGTGCTAAAGTTCAGCTCGGTTCCCAAGGCTTTATGAACTGCCTTCCAAAAGTGTGACTTAAAGCGACCATCCCGATCCGAAATAATACAATGTAATCGAACTATCTCCGCAATAAACCCTCGTGCCAACTTCTCTCGTCCCCAATGATATTTAATACCCAGGAAATGAGCCGACTTGGTTAGACATCAACTATCACCCAAATCATATTCATCCCCGTCATGGACCTTGGCATATTAGTGATAAAGTCCATCGATATATCCTCCCACTTCCATTCAGGAATCGAAAGTGGCTTCAACATTCCGGCAGGTCGCTGATGTTCAATCTTAACCTGTTGACAAGTTAAACACTTCAAGACATATTCTGCTACGTCCTTCTTTATATTTCCCCACCAGAAATTCTGCTTCAGGTCCTTATACATCTTACTGGTGCCCGAATGAATAAAATAGGGCACTCTGTGAGCTTCCTTCATGATCGTATATTTCAAAGCATCGTCATCGGGGATGCAAAGTCGACTCTGGAACCTCAGAACTCCATCATGATATATTACAAATCCTGGGGCCTTCCCCTTGTCCACTTCATCACGTAACCGAATAATCACAGAATCATCCAACTGCTTAGATTTTATTTCTTCGATTAACGATGAAGTTAATTCTATCACACACAGTTGCCCGTGGACTCCTTGCGACCATACTTCAATTCCTTCGCGAATCAATTTTTGCTGAAAACCACGAACCCATCAGTTCCATCTGGTAGTGCTAATATTGGCACCGTTATTAGTCTTCTCTTAAGTTTATCAAAACTAGTCTGAAATTTCTTGTCCCGCACGAATTTCTAAGCCTTCTATAACAGCTGAGTAAGCGGACGAATAATTTTAGAAAATCCTTCCACAAAACGACGATAATATCCAGCAAGTCCTAAGAAACTTCGGACTTCCTTTACGTTCTTAGGAGATTCCCAGTCCAAAATTGCCTCAACTTTCTTAGGGTCTACCTGTACTCCATCGGTTGATATCACGTGTCCAAGGAACGTTACTTCCTTAAGCCAGAACTCGCATTTGAAAAGTTTTGCATAAAGTTGTTCATTCCTCAAAGTATTCAAAATAATACGCAAATGTTCTGCATGCTCTTCTGGATCCTTCGAATAGATCAAGATGTCGTCAATGAAAACAACCATGAATTTATCCAAGTATTCTAAGAATACCTGATTCATCAATTGCATAAATACCGCAGGAGCATTAGTATGTCCAAATGGCATAACCACAAACTCATAGTGCCCGTACTGAGATATGAAAGCGGATTTCGGTATATCAGATTCCTTAATCCTCAACTGATGGTATCCTAATCTCAAGTCGATCTTCTAGAATACTGTCGCCCCCTGCAGTTGATCAAATAAATCATCGATCCGAGGCAATGGGTATTTATTCTTGATCGTCACCTTGTTTAGATCCTTGTAACTAATACTCAATCGGAGGGATCCATCTTTCTTTCGAACAAAAAGAACGGGCGCACCCCAAGGAGAAACGCTACGTTGAATGTAACCCTTGTGCAACAATTCCTCAAGATGTTTCTTTAACTCATACATCTCGGTTGGCGCCATACAGTATGGTGCTCTGGAAATAGGTGAGGCTTATGGTTCCAATTCGATATTAAACTCTACAGCTCTATGTGGAGGTAATCCAGGTAGTTAGTCAGGGAATACGTCTGAGAGTTCATTCACAACTGGAATAGATGAGAGCTCTACTCCTTCTTCCTTCTTCATAGCATTACACTAAAACCCGGTACAACCCTGTTTCAGCAATTTAATCTCTTTCATGGCTTTGATCAATTTCCCTGAGCTTCCTGGTCCCCATCCTTTGAATAAGTGTTCAGATCCGTCATTAGCAATAATTGAGATAACTCTATTTCGGTAATTCAAAATAACCCCATAATGATTGAGCCAATCATCTCCAAGAATTAAATCGTCACCATGGATGTCGACCGCAATAAGATTTGATGGCTAATTTCTCCCTCGTATGGACACAGGAAAATTTCTAGCTTCTAGATTTCCAACAATTCTCTCTCCACTCGGCAAACTCACAACATAAGGTGTTGGAACATTTTGTTCCATACATATATTAAAAGTGTTTTGATTATTAAAGGCGATAAACAAAACCAAACAATGAAGAGGCGAAGCAAGCATCGAAGGAAAACGAAGTGCAAATGCTGGATAAAATCAAAGCTAATGTACGTAACAAGGGTATGTTAACGTACGTAATATGGGCAAAGCTAACGTACGTAATGGAGGTTGTATAACGTACGTAAAGGAGTTCAACCAAGTGAACATTGGACGAGTCAAAATCAGAAAAGCATGCAACGGATATATGATGTCATCAGTGACGTAATGTTAACGTACGTAATGAAGTCAATGCTAACGTACGTAACCGAAGAAACAAAGCTCACTGGACTGAAACTGGACTAGGCTAACATACGTAACCTGGGGTGGTTAGCGTACGTAATGAAACTTACGTACGCAATATGTAGAGGATAGCGTATGTAAACAAGTCTGCAGAAGCTAACGGCTAGTTTGATGATGGAGCCTATAAATACCATGTCTATGGTAGTGATTCAAACAACTACTTCAAGCATACTACACATTCATCTGAGATTGATATTCATTGTATTGTTGTTGTAATATTGAGCTTACATTAAGTGATTGAGTGTTATACGCAAAATCATACATGAGTGGTAAAATAAAAGATATGATTGGATTAAGTGTTATTAGAATAAAGGATCCGGCATTGTTAGAATCACAATCGCTATCTTAGAGAGTTTTTCTAGTACCGATAGAAATCTAGAGAGGTTGATTCCTTGCCCTACGAAAAGGAAAACGGTTTAACTTGGACCGACACAAAGACAAGTACGAGTGGTTTATCATGGACCAATAGAAGACGTGATTGTAACGGTTATCCCTCAACCGATAGAAGAGAGGTGCAAAGGTTTTTATCTTGAACCTATAGAAAAAGATACCGAGAGAGGACGTAGGCTCGTTTATAGCCGAACGTCTATAAATCCATGCGTCATTTAATTTCCGCATTTTATTTTATGCTTCCGTAACACGGCGCAATATCCGATCTTGTACCAACAATTGGTATCAGAGCGGTACTCCAATACACGGCTTAACATCCAAGGAGAAAAGATCCAAAAATGGCGTTTCAATTCTCTCTAGTCGAAGGCCTTGCTCTCAACCAACCACCATTCTTCGATGGCTCAAATTATTTGACATGGAAGAAAAAGATGTCAATCTTTATTCATGCCTACGATATAGAGATTTGGAAGATTATTTGCCTTAGCCCGAAAATCCCTCTCAAATCCGACGGTACACTAAAATCTTTCGAAGAATATGACGATTCCGATTTGAAAAATGACCATCTAAATTGTAAGGCCACCCAACTTTTATTTTGTGCCTTAAATCCCGAAGAGGTCAATCGAATCTCGTCGTGTGAAAGTGCGAAAGAAATATGGAAAATTCTTGAAATCACGCACGAAGGGACAACTCAAGTCAAGGAGATGAAGATCAATATGCTTCTCCATGACTACGAGTTATTCATGATGAAGGGTGACGAGTCCATCACCAATATACTTGACCAATTTTCGGTCATCACCAATGGACTTGATTCGTTCGGAAAACCATTATCTAGTAGTGAAAAAGTTAAGAAAATTTTACGATCACTACCTAGCGACTGGGACGGCACCGTGACCGCGATTATGGAATCCAAAGATCTCAACACGCTTGATTTTAGTGCCCTCGTTGGTTCGCTAATTAATTATGAGATCGTGTTAAAATCACGAAGTGTCAAACCAAAACCGAAGGAACGATCGTTAGCCATGAAGGCTAAGATGTAGAGAAAGAAAGAAGAAACCCCGGTAGAGGAAAGCGACGAAGAAGCGGAATATTATGCCAAGAATATTAATAAATTCCAAACTTTATTAAACCGGAGCAAGAAGGATATCTCGAGCAAAACGAAGAAATTTGACAACTCTTGTCGACTTTGTGGAAAACCAGGCCACTTCGCTAAGCATTGCCGTGCCAAATCCAAGAAGGAGGTCTTCGTGGCAACATGGAGTGATGAAGACGACGAATTTATCGAACAAAATAATCTCGCTCTCATGGCTCGGAGTTCGTTCGACGATAGCAACGTCGAAACCCAGGTTAGTACATCCTCCCGTGATGAACTTTGTGATGCATTTGAATTACTTCATACGGATTTTCAAAATGCATTATCGGAAATCAAATCCCTTAAGTCTAAAATTAAATCTTTGGAAATTGAAAATTCCAAAATTATCGAAAAGGGAAAATTTGTTGAAATCGATCATTCAAAGTGTATTGAAAATGAAAATACTTTGAAGAATGATCTCGCTAAAATCCAAACCGAGCTTAAATCTTTGACAAAGAAATTTTCGCGCGGAAACGAGAAATTTGAACAAATGCTTGGTGTTCAAAAATTTACTTTGAATAAAGAGGGGTTAGGATTCAAAACTTGTTTGAAAAACGAATCCGTTAATTTCAAGATACCCCATTGCGAAAAGTGTTTAAAAATTGGGCATCATATTTCAAGTTGCAAAAGCCCGAGACGGACGATAAAAATTAAGAAAATTTGGGTTCCTAAAGGAACAATCGTTTCAAATATCGTCTACGTTTCTAAACACAAACCAACTATAGGTTGGATCCCCAAACATTGATTTTTGGTATTTTACTTAGGGGGAGTAATTTTTTTTAAACCGGATAATATTTTCAGGGGGAGTTAATACCCTTGTAATTTTATTGCATTTTTTTGATGAATACAAAAAGGGGGAGAGATAGGAGAATGGAGAAATAAGTCGAAAATGTAATTAACCGTGAAAGGGGGAGAAAATCGAAGAAAATCGATAGCATACAAAAAGAAATAGAAAAACGAAGGAGTTGAAAAATAAAAAGGAGAAGTCGAAAATAAAAATGAGGAGACGTCGAAAAGACGAAAAATTTGAAAATGAGAAAAGAAAGAAGGAGTCGAAAAAAAATGGGAGAAGAACTAACGAAACGGACAAAGTCGAAAACTTTGGTCTCTACACATATACATATATTTGTATTTTTGCAGGTAAATCCCATTGACGAAGTTTTGTTTTGTAATCATCAAAAAGGGGGAGATTGTTGGAACATTTTATTCCATACATATATTAAAAGTGTTTTGATGATTAAAGGCGATAAACAAAACAAAACAACGAAGAGGCGAAGCAAGCATCGAAGGAAAACGAAGTGCAAATGCTGGATAAAATCAAAGCTAACGTACGTAACAAGGATATGTTAACGTACGTAATATGGGCAAAGCTAACGTACGTAATGGAGGTTGTATAACGTAAGTAAAGGAGTTCAACCAAGTGAACGTTGGACGAGTCAAATGTCAGAAAAGCATGCAACAGATATATGACGTCATCAGTGACGTAATGTTAACGTACGTAACGAAGTCAATGCTAACGTATTTAACCAAAGAAAAAAATCTCACTGGACTGAAACTGGACTAGGCTAACGTACGTGACCTGGGGTGGTTAGCGTACGTAATGAACCTTACGTACGTAATATGTAGAGGATAGCGTACGTAAACAAGTTTGCAGAAGCTAACAGCTAGTTTGATGATGGAGCCTATAAATACCATGTCTATGGTAGTGATTCAAACAATAACTTCAAGTATACTACACATTCATCTGAGATTGATATTCATTGTATTGTTGTTGTAATATTGAGCTTACATTGAGTGATTGAGTGCTATACATAAAATCATACACGAGTGGTAAAAGAAAAGATACGATTGGATTCGGTGTTATTAAGATCAAGGATCCGGCATTGTTAGAATCGCAATCGCTATCATAGCGAGGTTTATCTAGTACCGATAGAAATCTAGAGAGGTTGATTCCTTGCCCTACGAAAAGGAAAACGGTTTAACTTGCACCGACACAAAGACAAGTACGAGTGGTTTAACACGGACCAATAGAAGACATGATTGTAATGGTTATCCCTCGACCGATAGAAGAGAGGTGCAGAGGTTTTTATCTTGAACCTATAGAAAAAGATACCGAGAGAGGACGTAGACTCGTTTATAGCCGAACCTCTATAAATCTGTGCGTCATTTAATTTCCGCATTTTATTTTATTCTTCCACAACACGGCGTAATATCCGATCTTGTACCTACATAAGGTTCACAATTATGCAAACACGAGATTTTCAAATGATTAACACAGTTCAATGATGTGAAAGAATGCGTAGCTCCTGAATCGAATAAGACACTAACTGGTTGCAAAAGAATCTGAATCGTACCTGACGCAACAATAGTGTTTTGGTCATCTGACCTCCTCATCTCATAAAGGCGCGGAGGAACGGACCCAACACTGGATGCTTCTGTTTTTTCGAAATTCTGCTGTTAAAGACCACTCTGCTGTATCAAGTTCACACTCGTCTCTATCGGAACTTGTGCTGAAGTGCGAGCTCCAATCGATCTAGTCAAATTTTCGTAAAATGTCGCTCGATGCCCTTCTTGCCCACATTAAAAACAGGTTACAGAAGGAGCGGAGGAATCACGCCAAACATGCCCTGGTCGTCCACAGTTATAACACTTCTTCGCCGCATCGGTAACCGTCAATGATGTTTTGAATTTCTTTCCACCTAGAGAATGATACGGGGACCTCTTGGATGAATGGAATGAGGACTGGCCCTTGCGGTTCCCACCACTCTTGCTCTCGGTGAAGTTGCCATACACTTTCTGCTTCTTTGCTTCCCCAAATTTCTCCACTGCTGTCTCTTTCATTTCGTAAGCCAGGGCTTTGTCCTGATACTGTCGAAGAGTAGTACATTCAAATCCTGACATATATTGTTGGATCTCCGGTTTCATCTGCATGTTGAAGTGAAAGATCTTTTCTGCCTCGGTTCTGACCAGATGTCGCACACAGGTCAGCTGGTGATTAAAAGTCTTAATCATATCTGTCACAGATGCCTCCAGATTTTGCAGTGAGAAAAACTCTCAGACTCTAGCCTCTCTAACTGGACGAGGACAATATTGTGCTTCCATAATTAATTTGAATTCTATCCAGTCAGCATTATGATCCTCTGGTCGAATGGCTTCCCACCAGTTGAAAGCTTCCCCAGTCAGAAAATACTGAGTGATCGAAACTTTTCGGTCATCAGGACAATTAATTCCCACAAATATCTTATCCAGCTCTTTCAGCATGTGGTCCCATGTAGGCATCTCTGAAGAACCATCAAATTCCGGTGGGTGTAATTTGACAACTTCCGAAAGCCACTTGTCTCCGTGATTATTTTCGTTAGGCTATTGGCCCATCGTCGCTTACATGCGGTCAACCACCTGAGCAAATTGGGTCATCTAAGTGACCACTTGTTGAAGCACTCCCGGGATTTTAGGATTTGCATCTTCCTCCATAGTTCCTGCTCGGTCATTATTTACCGATTCCTATTGTCCGCCAGAACGGGAATCAGCTCGATTAGCCGACAAATCCGGGGTAGACGACGAATCTTTCTGCCTCGCAATACCACATCCGCATCCACGACCGCTTCCACGACCTCCTCTCAACATACTGTAAACACATACTCAATACCCATAGCAAAATCTTCTAAAATTCATCAATATCCACAAAACACGAAATAATTAAAATGGTAGTATATGAGATTAGGAAACTTACAACCACGGTCCACATGACGATGCTGGCTGTACAGTGATGTTATACGCGACCGATAAATCAAACGACATAAAACTAAACCCAACTACCAAGATATCCATGAATCTTAGCTCCGATACCATATTCTATAACACCCCGAGATATTCGGAATAATTACAGCGCCATAAACCCTTTATTATAAGAATTTACAAGGCTAAAAATTCTGAACAATATAAAAATACCACCAAAAGTGGAGTAATTTAATAACCGGTTTAATCATCCAACAACCCAAAACAATCCATTATTACAAACTTATCAAATCATAAAATGAACACATGTACTTGAGTACAAAATACCAAACCAGAATACCAAAACAATACAACAGATAACATCACTGTGCCCCTTCGTCATCATGCCGGTACTGTGGTTGCTTCCCCGCCCCTCGGCTACCTGAACATCAAAACAAATGTCCACCCCCGCAAGGGTTAGCAAAAAAATGCTAGTACAAGTATCATAATATACAAAATCAGATATACAACAACGATGCATAGCAAAATACAAAACTCGAACTTCCTCTACCGGAATCCAACGATGCGAATCCACATGATTCCATCAACACAACACAGGGTAATCCAATTATCCAGCGCCCTCAGCATAGATCCCAAGATGATCCCGTCAGACCAACACAAGGTGGAAAACCCATCAATGATCCAGCGCCCTCAGCATAGATCCCAAGATGATGACGTCGGACCAACACGAGGTGGAAAACTGATCCAGCGCCCTCACCATAGATCACAAGATCTCTTCAAATCAATATAGCATATACAATATAACTATGCATACACATATGCAAATCGATATGTCCATCAACATGAGCAACATATGAATCAATAACCTGAACGACATTATGACAATTCAACTTGGATGATCTCATGTTCAACAACATGAATAACAATATGCATGATCAAAATCATCAACATTAAACCAATAGTCAAATTACAATACTTGCCTTAAAGATGGCAAGAATTAAATACTCCAACGACTGTCAATACACCCGAAGGTCACCTCCCTCGAACAATCACCTTGCAAGTCTCGGACCTTGTTCAAAATAAATAACGAAGGGTTCAACATACTTCACAAAGTTAATGGACGAACACCTAGTGTCTTAAGTTATATCCGAGGTAACATTAACGTAAGGCCGATTCATGGTTAATCTACTCGATGAAAGCTAAGCCGGAAATAATGACATACTTCATATGAATTGAATAACCATATCCGAGGTGAAATGTCGACGTCTACGGATTCATGGATATACAAGTTACCTCAATCTAAACTTCAGTCTTGATTTCAACATACAATATATATATATGGTTCAGATAATCTTACAATTCATATCAAAGATGTGATTCAAGATACAAGCACACCAAGCGTACTTCACAAGGGAACGATACTACGGTGTTCCGTGTTTGATTCTATCAACATAGCCGATTCATTTCAAGCATGAATATGAAGAAGTTGGTTAAATCGAACACCTCTATCAAAACACGAATTATTCTCGGTGAAATGTCTTAGTAATCTCAGAAAACTCACTAAAATCATGCTCATAATCCATAACAAACTCAGGACACTACATCCTAAGGTTCTATCTCAACAAGGTTGTATTAATACTCTTAACAACGAAGGAGAACCAAAGTATAACCGAATCTATTCTTCTAAAAACATGGTGTTTGACTCCTCCTGATAATAACAAATTTGGTAATCTCAAAAACAGGTTCAAAACATCATCAAGAGCATGTAATCTAGTTGGTGAAGGATCAACATACCTCAATAGAGAGAAGAACAACAAAATACTTGGTGAAACTCAACACCGGAAGCTTGAACACCAATCCACAAGGGTCTACGATCCTCTAAATCGAGCTGATCTGATGATATGGGAGATTTATGGTGCTGGGGAGTTCTCAGGTTGAAAAAATCGGCCAAGGAGTGAGGCGGAAATGAAATGGAGGTTGAGGTCTATAAAGGGAATTTTACACATTACGTACGTTATCGGCAACGCCTTACGTACGTTACCTCCTTAGCGTACGCTATATCAATACTTAGCATATGTTAACGTCCGGCAGTAGCTCACTGCCTCGATTCTGGCTTCCCTTACGTACGCTATCAAAACCCGTTTACGTACGTAAAACCATGTACCTAGTGCACGTCAACACCCATACCTAACGTATCGTTGACCTGCTTTATTGAAAATCCATCCTGGTTCACGCGGGGCAATTTCGACGAATCTCCCCCTGGCCCCTACACGCCGACCTTATCCGACCTGCGTCTGACTGAAGCTTACGTACGCTACGCTACAACTATAAAGTACGTTATATTAAGCAATTAGCGTATGTTATGCTCAAAGTCTAGCGTACGTTATGAAGTGCAGATACATGCATGCATGAATGTGTTGGAAATTCAAAAATGCAGGAATACGAATACGGGAAACCACACTTCGATTAATAATACCACGTAATCAAATGTTACAAGTTCGAATATAGTTAAATACACAATAATTATCTGGTCATTACATCCAGTTTGTCTCCTACGTCTGCATGTGACTTTCCATGATTGTTGACTTTTCAACGCTTGTTGATGTGGACTGAGTACCTCGGCTGATAACTTAACTGAGAAATTATCTAATATATCTTGGTCAAAGCTGCCTGAAGTGCAGTCAACCTTCTCTAATGAAAAGTTCTCTGACGTAAAGTTCTCTGAGTTCTCTGGCTTGGACTTCTCTGAGTTCTCTGGATGAGGTTCTCTGCCCTGGACTTCTGTGATATGAAGTCCTCTGCTCTAAAGTTCTCTGCTCTGACTTGAACTTCTTTGACATAAACTCCTCTGATCTGAAGTTCTCTGAGATAAAGTTCTCTGAGGTTCTCTGTTTTGAACTTCTCTGGCCTGAACTTCTCTGTGATAAGGTTCTCTGCTCTGAAATGAATTTTCTCTGAAGTTCTCTGATGAGGAGTTCTCTGAGATAAACTGCTCTGATACACATAGTTTTATACTTAGTCATCAATACTTAGCCTAAGCTAATAAGGCCTATAGAAGACACTCATTTGATTCTTCTATACATTTTGCCAAGTACTTTAAACCTACATTTGAATAATAAATCAATACAGGGATGACATCATCAAAATCTAATAGGTATTCGTAACAAGTACGTCACAAGTACCGAACACAGTTTTCATCTCACAACATGCACATAAATGAAATCACGAAACACAAATATCTCACATAGGAGAGGAGACTTACATCCACAGGTCGCACGAAGATGACGGTCGCCCACAATACTAATATCAACCGACAGCACACATGACATTTTGTTATAACGCACAACTCAAATTTGTCACCTGACGACTCGAATGACACGATAAAACATGACTCAACTCGACCCTACAGCCTAGGTTTTCACAAGCGAAGCTCCGATACCATAAATGTAACACCCACAGAATACAACCGGGACTATTACACGCCATAAACCATTTTCTCAAGGATCTAATAGGCTAATACAATAAAACGACAAATTGTTCGACTGGTCGGGTTCAATAGGATAAAAACTCGGACCGATAAGGTCACATAACTAATTCAAGCTGAAATAATTCTTACAACTCATACCCACTCAGGGTCCAAACTACAACACGATACAACACAACGGAAGACTGAGAATAATACAACGACACAACAACCTCAACTGAACCCATAACTCTTGTTTAGTATCGCAGCCCATCATCTTCTTGTGCCATTCCTGTGACTACTCCCACGCACTTGCATGAACCTAGACGCAAAACAAACATCCACCCCCCAATTACTGGAGGGTTAGCAAAACTCCACTGTTTTACTAGCGCAAGTATCATAACCATACAAAATGTAGCAAATAATTATAAATCACAAGTCAGACAACTAGAACTCAACCAAACACAATTCAGACAGTCACTACTCCACTAATAACATATTCCCGAGACGTTTTAATAATCTAAAAACCAACACAAGTGGAACCTTTGTAAAATAAACTGTCATCTCAGGAGTTTTAGAAAGCGCAAAATCCTTAAGAACACATGTCCTAAGTTTGTCAATATACTTTAGGAACTCATGTCATAAGTTTGTCAAAAATCCTTTATCAAACCGTAGAGTCTCAGCCCAAAATCTTATTACAACACTGAAGGGTTTTACGACAGGAAAACCCTTTACACAAATCACTTGGGTCTCGGCCCAGTCATTTAGTTTTCATAAAAGCTTTCTTTTCAAGCACCTTGTTATCAAAACATACCTCCCGACTCCATGATCCGCCGTCACGAGTCACCGTAGGTTCAACAACCCGCACAGTCTTAACCAAACACAACAATCACAAATACCAGTCCTCGATTCCGTGATCTACCGCCACGAGTTACTGTAGGTTCAACAACCCGCACAGTTTTAACCAAACACAACAATCACAAATACTAGTCTACGACTCCGTGATCTACTGCCACGAATCACCGTAGGCCCCGTCGAGCCCACACAGTTGGACGTACTGTGTCCTGACCCCATGATTCTTCGTCTTGTGTCATCGTAGGCCTCGTCAAACCCGCACAATTGGACCGCAGCACCACATACTAAGTTCCGATCCCATGGTCACCTGACATGACTCCTCGTAGGTCCTGTCGAACCCACACGAGTGAACTTAGCATCACAACACATCTCTTCACAGTTACATTCACATTTCACCACCATACATGGCAAATCAATCACCACAAAATCATACATCACGCGCACACAACACAATATCAACACGCAAATCATCATCATCAACGACACACAACCAACATAACTCATGATCAATACATAATACATTGCACAACCACGTGTACAACCAAGCCAACACGATTATCACAATACTGCATACAAAACACAACACACAATATATATACTCAAATAATAGTCATCACCAATCCTTTATAACGGATAACACATAACCAATTCACACGAACCATATTTTCAAAGGTAAACCAATCATCAAGACAGAACACACGATTTTTTATCACAAGACATAAGTTGTATAACAAGATACTTGCCTCGAATCAATACGCAAATACTCCGACAGACATGGCTCAACCAAAGTGTCTCGAAACCTACAACTTCCACAAGACACAACGAAAACATGATCACAATGAGGTTTAAGACCAACAACAACTGAAATCACACTAAACTATCGAGGAAAACTCATTGGAACATTTAATCGAACATTAAATGTTCAACAATTCCCAAGAACACTCGAATCGTCAATCGAGTTAAACAAACTCAAGATATGGATATACAGTCCATAGAACACGATTAATAACATCATACTACACCAACCGATTCATCAAAATCGGACTAGGATCGAAATCAAGAACAAATCTCCAAAAAGTCAACCCGAAGAAAAATCAAGAAATTACCTCGATCCGATGAAGAACAATGGATTAGATGATGTTACAATCACCTAGAAATCTCCAAAACACCTTGGAATTGAGTTGAATCGACCAAGAACTCGAACCCTAGTCTCACCTGTCTGACAACCGCGAGGAGAAGAGAAGAAGGGGAGTAAATGGGGTGACAAACCCGTCTGTCCCCTTAAATACATCAGCGACGCACGACCATCATGCACGACCAAGTGCTCGTGCGTTTGGTCGTGCGCTAGGCCACTGCGCAACTACTGATACCACGCACGAGCACTGCGCATGAGCAGCTACTCGTGTGTCCTGCTCGTGCATCCTGCTCGTGCGTCCCTGCAGCTCACTGCCGAACACTGGATTGCGCACGAGCGCCACGCACGAGCACGTGCTCATGTGTCCTGCTCGTGTGCCACAACAAAAGGCCAATATCGAGCCCGATATGGCCCCGAAGGCACACAGGACATAACCAACTCGAAAGGGAATGAAAGCAAGAGCTCACAATGCCCTCAAAGAGACAAAACAACAGCGGAATATAATATGCCATACACACATGCATACACATGATCTGTACGACTTACACAACAATAAGTTGTACCCTACGAACGCCAAAACGTGGTACATGACATAGGGAAAATCCCGAATAATCATCAACGAAACAAAATAACCTGCACAACTGACAAATAATTCAAAGTAACCAGAAACAGAAATCTCGGGTATTACACCCATTTCTTTCATGGGTATCTTTATTTCATTCATGGATATCTTCATTTCACTCACTGTTATCCTTTTTCCAATCATTGATATCCTCATTTCGTTCATAGGTGCTATTCTGTTATACTGTATCAACACATTTCAATTTCATTTATTTCCCCGTAGCGACATAACTTGTCGAGATGTCTCATTAAATAGTTTGTCAAATAATATCCCGCTTGTATGTAATGGAGAAAAATATCCACTAGAAGGGAGGTTGAATAGTGGATAACAATTTTTTTTGTAAATTGAAAATTAATAACTTGCGGAAAGCATAGACGACACCAAGATTTATAGAGGTTCGGTCCAAAACGTGACCTACGTCCTATCTTCGTTCCTTTTCTATTGGATTAGGAAAAACCACACACAACTATGGATTTGAATTCCACGTGCTATTGTGATTAGAATCAGTAGCACTGATACGAGTCTTACTATGTTGATCATCTTAGGTTCTGAAATTGGAGATTGACAACTTCTTGTCCAAATTTTACCGAACTCGGTAACCACCAAAATAATCGAGGCAAGTACTTTGATTGTGTTTAATGTACTTCGTGTGAATATGTGAAAAAAAGTGTTTTTGTGAAAAGTGGTAATTTCAGAAAACGTGATTTTGAGAAAACATTATTTGTGCCAAAGTGATGATTTCAAAAGTGCAACGTGTGGTCGTGTGCCTAGTAAAACCAGTGTGGGTCCCATGGGTTCCATAGATTGAGGCCTCTGCAGTTCACTTAGCTGGGTTTGTACAACCAGGGAGGGCTGACGAGGACTCACTGGGGAGGTATGTATCTCGCGTGAGGTACAGTACCTGTACAGCCCACGTTGATATTTTGTGATGATGATTGTGATGTGGTATTCCGGAATATCTATGATGGCACTGTGATTTCTGTGATTTATATTGATCATTCACTTGTTGTACATATTCTAGAATCATTGTCCTTGCACCGGCTTCTTACTGACCCCTTCGGGGGTAGATATACTTGTGTATTCAGGTACAGGTCCAGTGGGAGAGCCAGCATAGGGCGGACACGAGCTTGGTGGGCAGCATTGATATCGTGTATCAATTTGAGTTGGTGGTCGTATTGTCATGGTCATGGTCGCGTTTTGGTTTTGTACTTGCGCGGGTACTGTCATGTAATGTATATCGTGTCGTTGTTAATTATTAATGATGTTGTTGTATCAGCTGTGAACTATTGTATCAATTGTGGTCCTACGGGACGAGGTGTTTTTGGTTTTGTATTGTATGTCGTGATGAAGTCGGTTTGTTTTTAATAAAGTGAATGTTGTGGATTGGAAAATTTTAATGAGTTTTTATGTCGGTCTAAGACTGGTAGTTTTTTTTTTTTTTTTTTTTTTAAAAAAAAAAACGTCCAGAGTGGACAGGGGGTTGAGGCGGGACCCACCAACCTGTCGATAATAAAATCAAGAAATGCAGAGTATCAACCCCGAATTATGACCAAAAATGGGCCATAATTCGGGTCCAAACATCGGAAAAATCTACGGCCCGCTAAAGAAATACAAAGTGCACCACAAATCGTGGGCTAATGTGCGGACCCGTAGACCAAAATAACTCAACTCCGAATTATGACCAAAAATGGGCCATAATCCGGGGCCTAAAATCTAAAGTGCCTACGGCCCGCTAGATCAGTACAAGGTGCACCACTAAAACAGTGGGCTAATGTGCGGACCCATTGGCAACCAATCAATCGATAAAAAATAAATCCTATCTAAATCTAAAAGACGGATAACCAAGTTGATCCATCCGTATAAGGGAGAGGAGAAACAGAGGAGCAGTATCGTAAGTATAAGTCTGAATGCCGAGGGACGACATGCCGAGCTCAGAAAGATAGTCGGCCGTCCTGTTGCCCTCCCGGAAAATATGAGTGACTCTGAACTGAATATCTCTGAGAATGTGTCGGATACGCATAAGAGTGTGACGAACCTTCCAAGAGCCCCGATGGCCAGATGATAGCAGGGTGACTACAGCAGCAGCATCAAGCTCAATCCAAACATGTCTCGATCTCTGGGAGGCTAGAATCAATACAATCGCCAACGCCTGAACCTCTGAATCAAAACTCGAAGAGGCCTGAAAAGAGGAATGGAAAGCAAGAAGGAGCTCTCCGTGATGATCTCTAATCAGACTTCCCCCACCCGCAATCTGTGTGTCTCTATCGAACGAACCATCCGTGTTCAGCTTGATCCAAGGGGACTCGGGTTGAAGCCAAACCACCGGGGGAAGATGTAGCACGCTGGAAGCGATCAGGCGGTGAGAAACCCGCCCATAACTCAGAGCAAATATGCCCCGCAGCAGCCAATAAATCGACATGGCGCTCCACCTGCACAATAACATGAGAGGAAACAAAAGAAACCGCCCTATGCTTTGCACTATTCCTTTCTGTCCAGATGAACCAAAGGATCAGACAAGGAATAATGAAAGTCGCGTGCCTAAAGTGTGTGCCGTGTGCGAAAAAACTCAGGAGCTCAAAAACATTCTGAGTATGGGGTAGGGATAAATGTGTCCATGCGCCAAAGTACTCCCACACGTCACGAGCCACATCACTCTCCAAGAAAAGGTGGGCAATGGTCTCGGTATGGTAGGTCTGGGTAAGGGTATGCGAGCAGCACAAACATCTATAAGCCAATGAAACGCCCCTCCTCTGTAGGATGTCATCAGTCGGGATTCGTCCCATGAGAAGTCTCCAAACGAACACCGAAATGGTCGGTGTGAGTAAGGCAGTCCAGATGGCCCCGTAAATAAGATTAGCCTGACCCCTCACCCTGATGTGAGACCAAGCCGACGATAATGAGAACGCACCCGAAGAGGTAAGAGTCCAGCACATACTATCCAAATCCTCCTCGGCGATGGGAATCGCGGAGATCTTCTGAATGAACTGAGGGGTAAATCCTAGCTCCTCTCCAACAATAGTCTCCAACCTACCCATGTCCCAAGACCCATCAACCCATAACTCATTAATCCTAAGATGGGGTCTACCAGAAACCTGACAATTAGAAGAGATCGGCCTATCCCCAATCCAGATATCGTCCCAAAAGCAGACCTCCCCGCAGCCACGACCAAGAGTCCAGCGAATGAACTCCTGATCCTCAATACCCACGCGGAGGAGACGGCGCCAAGGGTGGCTGGCACGAGCTTTAAGAGCAGTACGCATAGGCGTATAAAGGCCAGCAGAGCAGTTTCTGCGGAGCATAAATTGCGCCCAGAGAGACGTGCCCGCGCGAAGGAGCCACCAGAGCTTATAACTAAAAGCTCTCGCCATATCCGAAAGGCTCCGAATCCCGAGGACTCCCTCAGAGAACAGACGACAAATCTGCCGCCAACTGACCCAATGCGTCTTCCTCTTTGGACCAACAGCACCCCAGAAGTATCTCGCAATGATCTGCTCGAGTTCCTGGATAATGTACTGTGGGGGATCCAAAACCTGAAGCAGGTGAAGAGGAATCGTGCAGAGAGTGCTCTTAATAAGAGCCAAACGTTCCCCAAAAGGAAGGTGGCGATGGGACCAACCAGAGATCCTATCCAACATCCGTTGCTTCACCCCAGCAAAGAGCTCTCGTCTCTTATAGCCTTTGTAAAGGGGCACACCTAGATAGGTGATGGGGAGATCGCCCTGGCGAAAACCAGTAAGATCGTAAACTCTCTGATGCCAACGAGGCGCATGCTTGGGAGCGAGAATAAAAGTGCTCTTCTGGATACTAACCATCTGGCCCGAAGCCATAGAGTAGTGATTCAGGAGACACATAAGATCAACAAGACCATCATCCACAGCCCGTGTGAATATAATGATGTCATCATCATAGGATAAGTGCGAGACGGGGAAAGTCCGTCCAGCCGTCCTATACCTCATAAAAGGATGATCTCGAATGAATCGATCCAAGCAGCGTAATAAATACCCAGCGGCAAGCAAGAAGAGCGACGGAGAAATAGGGTCACCCTGACGCAAACCCCGGCTAGAGGCAAAATAGCCGGCCGGACTGCTGTTCACCAAAATGGAGAACGTGCAACTCTCGACGCAATGACGGATGAACAAAATCCATCTATCCGGGAATCCCATCCTCACCAGGACCTCACGTAAAAATGCCAGTGAACCCTATCATATGCCTTAGCCATATCAAGCTTCAGCGCAAGGTTCGGGACACCATGAATGTCCGCGACGTGGAGGTCGTGAATAAGTTCTTGGGGCAAAAGGATATTATCAGTAATAAGCCGCCCATGAACAAATCCACTCTGGTTCGGAGAAATAATAAGAGGGAGGAGAGGAGCAAGCCGAGCGTTAAGGATTTTCGTGATAATCTTATTGGTCACATTACACAGACGAATAGGCCGGTAATCTGACCAACCGCTCGGAACAGGCTTCTTCGGGATCAAGACGACCGTAGTCGCCGTGAAAGCCGGAGGCATAGGATGACCCTCAAAAAACTCAAGCACAGCCCCCTCCACGCCGGAAGATACAATCACCCAAAAATGCTGAAAAAACATAGACGAGAACCCGTCAGGCCCAGAAGCGCTGTGAGGATCGATATCAAATACCGCAGCACGAATCTCAAGGGGGGAGGGAGGGACACACAAACTATCAGAATCAAAAAAAGAGGGGATAGCGGGAAAACAAGTGTCATCCGGGGGGATGAGAACATCACCATCGGATGTAAGCAGAGTCCTAAAGAAATTCACAGCGGATGATCTGATGTCCGACTCTACAGCGATCGTCGTACCACCATCCTCAATGCTGTGAATATGCGACTGACAACGCTTCTGCTTCGCAAAACCCTGAAAAAACTGGGTGTTGCGCTCGCCCTCAGTAACCCAACGAACTGAAGCCTTCTATTTCCAGAAATATTCCTCCATAGAGAGACGAAGATGGTACTCAGCACGAAAACGGTGCATAGCGGTTCTATTCTCTGGAGTAGGATCCGAATCATATCGCCGCTCGGCCTCGGCAGCAGCCCTCAAGGCCTCATCCAACTTCGTATGAAGATTACCAAAAACAGACCAGTTCCACTGTTTCAGTCTACGCTTAACCCTAGGGAGTTTGGCCTGTAGGTTACACATGCCAGATAATCCGGTCGGAGTAAGCCAGACTTCCCTAACAGTGTCCAGGAATGTGTGATGCCGGACCCACATACTCTGGAAACGGAATGACGACTTATGACGAGTTGCGGAGAAGCGACACTGGATAAGAAGAGGCGCATGGTCAGACCGAAGTCGAGGCAGATGAGTGTCGGTAGAGACCGCAAACACATTCGACCATGCTTCATTAAATAAAGCACGATCTAGCCTTTCCCTCAAACCATTGCGCTCCCAAGTGAAAATATCGCCCTCACAGCCCGCGTCAATCAACTCACAGTCAGCAATAGCCTGTGCGAAATCCAGAATCTCTGGAGAACGGTCAGTGGTGCTACCCTCGCGCTCATGTGAATGTAAGAAGATGTTGAAGTCACCGCTGACTAGCCACGGCAACCCCTCTACTTCCAGAGCAATCTTACGAAGGGTGTCCCAAAGGGCGTAACGACCAGCACGGTTAGTGCTGGGATAGACATAAGTGAGATAAATCAACTGAGGAAGAAGGGAAGAAGAAATAGAAAGATGAAGGACTTGATCGGTATCCAACAAAACTTGGTGTTGATAGTGGGGGGAAGAAAAGAACCAAATTTTATTAGACCGATTATAAAGTCCCGACGAAAACCTAAAGAACGAATATAAAAAGCAAAATTAGCATTGGAACCCATGGGTTCTAAAATGCCAATAAAAGAAAACCTATGAACACGGTTGAGATGTCGAATGCGCTTCTGTGCTCCGGTGTTAGCCAGACCACGAGCGTTCCATGTAAGAATGGGTATCGACATAAACTAAACAACCAACTCAGACGAAGACTTAGGAGGCTGACTGGAGCGACCCCGTCTCCGAGGACTATCCTGCTGGGCAGATGTTCCCCCTTTCAAGGGCGATGAAGATCTCCCCTTAGAGGGGGAATAGGGTCCGCGAGAAGCTGCTCTTCCTCGTGTGGAAATCTTGGAATCAGAAGCAGCTTTGCCCCTAGTCGTGACACCAGGGGCAGCAGTAGTAGACATCAAACGTCTCTTAACCGGGGGCTTTGGTGCCGACGGGAGAGGCACCATCGCCGAGGAAGAGAGACTGGGCTCAGAGATCTCAAATTGAGTGTGGGTAAGACCGCACTCATTTTGAGAGAGAGAGGGAAAAGAAGAAGAGGGAGGAGGCTGAGGCTCGAAAACCACCATGGCCAAGGACTCGGGATGAACGACGATCTGGTCGTCGACGCGGCCGTTACCGTCATGGCGGGGGGAGGTAGACTCAAAGAGTCTAGAAGAGTGAGGGACGGTAGAGGACTCTGTGTCATCCTCTAAAACTGTAACACCCCCAATCCACTCAGGGATATTACACGCCGTAGACCCTCTCCTCGAGGATCTACCAGGCTGATAACTAATATCAAACATCTAAACATCGCCTTTAAGGCTAAAATGACTCAGTAGACCGACTTGGTCTTTCAATAATAACATACAACTCATTCCCAAACACATACCCACGCAGGGGTCAAAATAAAATAAACTCCCGTACAACGGGGAAAAGATACCGCGTGAAAAGAAAATACAATCGGACCAATACGACATCAACGGAACCTCGTGTGATTAGCATCGTTCATCTTTCATCATCCTTCGTGCCGACTCGTGCTATGCTCCAAAACACGAATGCAAAATAGACATCCACCCCCGAATACTGGGGTTAGCAAAACTCCACCGCTTTTGCTAGTGCAAGTACAAGTGCAAAAATACGAGCCATACAATACAAGTTCCAAGAACAATAATAATCGGGAATCCTCAAGGATCCAAACGTAAAGAAAAGTACTTCCCGAGGCAAGAGTTTGGGTAAACATTTCCAAAACCGAAAGATCGCAAATAAGGGAAACAGCTTTACAAAACAGCTTTAAAATGCCAACGAGAGTTTTAATAGAAAACAATTTAGGATTATAAAATCCTTCTCTTTCCAAAAGATCAATAGGTCACAATTTCAAATGTTTTGTTTTCGCAAATAGGAAATCACCAACAATTTACTGGTCGAGCCCAACATCACGTGTCCTCAACGGGGTAAAATCAACGAAACATAATCATGCACGCGCATCGCCTAGACCGGACGATACCACCGACGTCCCACTCGAGGCCTCGAAGGACCCTCCCGAGTGGCTAGCGAAACAAATCACACACATCTCACGGTTGGATCAATCGCTTGTTGCATCCTGGCCACATGATCACATGCCATGTGCCACCGTAGATTATCTCGTGCTCTCACGGTTGGATCAATCACTTGTTGCATCCTCGCCACATGATCACATGCCATGTGCCACCGTAGACCTTCAACCATATCCACACATTCACACAAATAACATATCATATCAAGGATATTCAAACAATTCGCCCAGAGGCATCAAACACTTAGCAAAACACCACGTCAATCCATAACGCACCGAAATGAAATAATATACGTCCAGACACAATACCAAGTGCAACATGAACACCAAGCATATACATAGAATTCACATAGTTATCCACGAACCACACCAATCACAAAACACACACGGTTTTGAAAGAGGGCCTTTAACGAGGCTAACCAAATATTTTGAAAACTCATTTCAAACAAACAAACAAATCAAGACGATCACCAATCATCATATCCACGAAACAAGAAAAGTATGGACAAGGTACTTGCCTCGAATAAGAGCAATGCGGAGAATCGACCAAAGTAGGTTGACACGAACCGATTACGAACTCGCGGACTCCACCGAACGACAATCCACAACAAGGAACTATGAACGAAAACAATAACAACGAAAATGAATTCCAAAGTACGACCCAAGCCGCTAAATTCAAAGAACAAATGACGAAGGTTCAAGGTTTTCCCCCAAAATGGCCAAGAACACGAATTGACCCGACAAAAATATGAAAACGGAATTTCAATCCGTGGGATATGATCAAAGTGAATAGATAACGACAATAGAACTAACAATCTCGGATTGAAATCACGAAATCGAAACAAACCCGAAAATATCTCAACTAGGGTTCTAACCTTACCTTGATTCGAAGAAGAATGAAGGCTAGATGTTGATGAACACGAAGAAGACCCACCTGAGTGATTACTCACAAAGATCGACGAAGGCTCGTCCAAAATCTACCCCAAATCGCCCAAGACGCGGCAGGAGGAGGAGAGGAAGAAATGACATGAAATCGGTCAACCCTCGGATATATAAACTGCGGGTTAACGTGACGTAAGCCACAGGCTTTAATGTACGCTAGTGATGTTACGTACGTAATGGACAAGTTATTACGCACGTAAGAGTTAATCCAAACTCAACCGTCCAAGACACGAACAACGTACGTAACAAGTGCTGTGTTACGTACGTAAGGAAGGCACGGATAGCGTACGCTACAGATGAGGAATAGCGTGCGCTAACGGGGTACTCCAGTACCTACTGGACTGAATCATGAACTAAGTAACGTACGTAACCATTGTTGTGTTACGACGTAAGGCGGGCATCGATAGCGACGCTATCTATGAAGAATAGCGTGCGCTAATCATCCGGCAAAGATGCAATGTACCGCCAGAGATCGAATCCAAGAAGGATCGCGGAACGCGACGAACACGAATCACTACCGTCGAACAAGACAAGTAGTAAAATAATAAAAACACGAGCTCAAGTTTAAAACAAGTACATGATCTTGACACTCCTGAGTAGGGTAAAGCGAATACGAACACAAGTACCCAAATCTTTGGGAAATTACAAAACGGCCCAAACGCCCGGAAATCACGATACGTGATCGAATACACAAACCGACGTTCACAACACGTCTAACAAAGTTAAACGGACTTACGGGAAACTCAAATGTTAGCCGAACGAGATTCGCAAGAATTGAACTCAAGTGCGGAAAAGTCGCTAAAAGCACGGAACTCAACAAAACGACACCGAAACGAACTCGGATGTCAAAAGTGTAGAATTAATCATTCTCAGAATGACGAAACGGTCACGAGCGAGTCGTCAAAACGGACTTCGGCCGAAAAAAGAAATTTACCGAAAATCGAAAATTGCGGATATTACATTCTACCCTCCTTAAAAGAAGTTTCGTCCCGAAACTTAAAACAAGTAGGGGAAGAAATATTCCGCCAGGAAAACTCAACGAGATACGCAAGAAACGCGTAACTAACGCCCAACGGCGAAATGTTAAAATCAACTCAACGGAATATACGGTGTGAAAACACGCTCCACGACGACCAACACTACGTCATTGGTAGAGACATAATAAAACCAACAAATGACAAGCGTCATCAAATGGATAATACAATCAAGTCAATTATCCAAACAATCACAAAACACAAAGTACTTGTTACAAGAAAACACGCCTGATCGAGAAACAGAGAATAAACACAAAACGATCCACAAGGGTAATTATAAATAATTCGGACTACGCGAAATCCTCAAAACCACCCTAGGCATCTCCGTGTCCTTTCGGAGCAGAGACGCAACCTCGATCCCCAAATCTCTCGCCTACCGTCTCGCAATGCACGGATTGGTGACCCACCCGGCCACACTCAAACAAATTGCCTAACGGTGAACGCAGCTTCTTCGCAGTATGGCCCGCTCGACTACGCTTATAACATATCTTGAAGTGCTCACATTACTCACCGCAGGGTACTACTCCTCCGATCACGCGATCTAGGAACCATTTTGGGATGACGAGACGAAGTCCCAACCTCAAGGGCCCACTCCGATTTCTGAAAAGTTCCCAACGGTTTCTGCTTTCTTCGAGTCGACATACTCTCGGCCGATAACTGGATAGCTCATAGGCTAACGCCCTATTCGATAATCTCTCAAGGAAGTACAAGCGAGACCTGCCATGTATCGGCGAATCTCCGGCTTCATCCGCCTACTAAAATGACAAATCTTGTCCTCCTCTGTCCTTACTTGATTACGCACATAGCCGAGCCGTTTTGCTAAAATCAATAATAGCTTGAGACACGGTACATCCTGCGGTTTCGCGAAAAGAATTCATTAATCCTCTCGATTTCTGATCGGTTCGGACAAAACTCATCTCTCATGAATTTCGAACTCGCCCACGTGACAACGCGATCTCGAGGCTTAATAGCCTCCCACCGCCTACCAAAGATCTTTGTCGAAAAGATACCGAGCTACCGGGACCTTACATTCTTCCTCGACAATCAACTATCTCGAAAATCTTTTCCAACCGGAAAAGCCAACCATCCTGACTTAAAGCATCTGCAGCACTACTAAACGAGGGGGATTCATACGAACCACTTCTCGAAGCCACCGATTTGCACCCAGTGTCTGGGTCACATCTCGTAACACGCCGAATCGCCCGAGTCAATCGAGTCATCCGAGTGGCTACCGCTGCAAAATAGTAGCAACACCAATACCAATACCATCACCGCGGCATGCTCTCGACCACGCGTCCGATCGCCACGACCACGACCTCGGCCCCTCGGCATACTAAATAAGTAACCACTCAAAGACAACAAGGAATCATAATACATATCATATACAACAATTTCCATCGTAAAGCAACATGCATACTAAAATCATAGCAACGACGGTATCGTTCAGCAATCTCAACGGCCCGAACGATAACCAGCACATAATCACAAAACATCATGGAATAATCACACATATACACGAACATACCAACCCAAGCTTCAACAGCTCACACTCGCGTGTCAATACGCAAATCACCACGAGGCGATAAACAGTAAACACCAGTTCACACCTCTCACAGAGGGCTAACAACACATATGCGTGGCGAACGACTCAACGTTCACACCACCAATTCAATCACACCAAGGGTTAACACCGTAACGAAAGTTCGAATACCATACACGCATTTCCGGTCCGCAAACAGGAATGATAGGTTTTAAAAATGAAAACCACCTTTTGAAAACAGTTTGGAAACAACAGTTGATCTTGAGTATCATTTTACAAAAAGTAGTACAAACACCATTATCGAGACTTTGAAGATCATCTTGCGTTTGAACAAAAATGAGGACACCTTTCTTTTAGTGAAAAACTTTCAAAAATATTCGACCCTTGGGTCTAAGCAACTGCATTTGAAAATATCTCAAAATATTTTTGGTCCTCAACCGGAAAATTTTTGAAATGTATTGCGGCATTAGAAAACACCTTGAAAACACCGCAAGAAAATAATTCGTTTTAAAAGTACGTCTCGAATTTTAATTTTCTAAGATACTCAAGGTTTTCAAAAATAATTCAATGGGCTAGAATGCCCAAAAATTTCAGGTAATTACACGGAACAATATGACGCCGTGTGTCCCGCGCCGGAACCCACCAGGCTAAAAACCATTTACAAAAACGCCAAAAAGGCCGATGACGGTAGTATTTTCCAAAACTCACAAAATCATTTGAAAACACCCAACTACCGTCAAGATGATCAAGGCCAAAAACTCGGTTAAGGGAATTGATTTTCGAAATAAAACTCAGTCGGTAAAATACCGAAAGCCATTACAGAAGAACTCACGCAGCGGATAAAAGAAATAAAGTCAAACATGCACAAGACAGCAACACTACTCCTCATATGAACGAAAAATGGGAGTCAAAGAATCACATATCACGAAATCAAAATCCATAAGAGGATTCCGTCAATTAACTCATAATAAAAAAAATAGCTCGTGTCACACGGGGCACAACACAAAGAAGGGAGACTTACATCCACAGGTCGCACGAAGATGATGATCGCCCCACGATACTAATCACAACAAACCAACTCGACGACGCTGTCGCGACACGACTCGGTCGATAAAATCCGACGAGACAAAAACTCAATAGACACCATCGACCCAACAAAGATAGGTTTCACAACCTAAGCTCCGATACCATTTATGTAACACCCCAATCCACTCGGGGATATTACACGCCGTAGACCCTCTCCTCGAGGATCTACCAGCCGATAACTAATATCAAACATCTAAACATCGCCTTTAAGGCTAAAATGACTCAGAGACCGACTTGGTCTTTCAATAATAACATACAACTCATTCCCAAACACATACCCACGCAGGGGTCAAAATAAAATAAACTCCCGCATAACGGGGAAAAGATACCGCATGGGAAAAGAAAATACAATCGACCAATACGACATCAACGGAACCTCGTGTGATTAGCATCGTTCATCTTTCATCATCCTTCGTGGCCGACTCCCGTGCTATGCTCCAAAACCCGAATGCAAAAATAGACATCCACCCCCGAATACTCTGGGTTAGCAAACTCCACCGCTTTTGCTAGTGCAAGTACAAGTGCAAAAATATGAGCCATACAATACAAGTTCCAAGAACAATAATAATCGTGAATCCTCAAGGATCCAAACGTAAAGAAAAGTACTTCCCGAGGCAAGAGTTTGGGTAAACATTTCCAAAACCGAAAGATCGCAAATAAGGGAAACAGCTTACAAAACAGCTTTAAAATGCCAACGAGAGTTTTAATAGAAAACAATTTAGGATTATAAAATCCTTCTCTTTCCAAAAGATCAATAGGTCACACCCAAATGTTTTGTTTTCGCAAATAGGAAATCACCAACAATTTACAGGTCGAGCCCAACATCACGTGTCCTCAACGGGGTAAAATCAACGAAACATAATCATGCACGCGCATCGCCTAGACCGGGACGATACCACCGACGCCCCACTCGAGGCCTCGAAGGACCCTCCCGAGCCGGGCTAGCGAAACAAATCACACACATCTCACGGTTGGATCAATCGCTTGTTGCATCTCGGCCACATGATCACATGCCATGTGCCACCGTAGATTATCTCGAGCTCTCACGGTTGGATCAATCACTTGTTGCATCCTGGCCACATGATCACATGCCATGTGCCACCGTAGACCTTCAACCATATCCACACATTCACACAAATAACATATCATATCAAGGATATTCAAACAATTCGCCCAGAGGCATCAAACACTTAGCAAAACACCACGTCAATCCATAACGCACCGAAATGAAATAATATACTTCCATACACAATACCAAGTGCAACATGAACACCAAGCATATACATAGAATTCACATAGTTATCCACGAACCACACCAATCACAAAACACACACGGTTTTGAAAGAGGGCCTTTAACGAGGCTAACCAAATATTTTGAAAACTCATTTCAAACAAACAAACAAATCAAGACGATCACCAATCATCATATCCACGAAACAAGAAAAGTATGGACAAGGTACTTGCCTCGAATAAGAGCAATGCGGAGAATCGACCAAAGTAGGTTGACACGAACCGATTACGAACTCGCGGACTCCACCGAACGACAATCCACAACAAGGAACTATGAACGAAAACAATAACAATGAAAATGAATTCCAAAGTACGACCCAAGCCGCTAAATTCAAAGAACAAATGACGAAGGTTCAAGGTTTTCCCCCAAAATGGCCAAGAACACGAATTGACCCGACAAAAATATGAAAACGGAATTTCAACTGCGGATATGATCAAAGCGAATAGATAACGACAATAGAACTAACAATCTCGGATTGAAATCACGAAATCGAAACAAACCCGAAAATATCTCAACTAGGGTTCTAACCTTACCTTGATTCAAGAAGAATGAAGGCTAGATGTTGATGAACACGAAGAAGACCCACCGGAGTGATTACTTCACAAAGATCGACGAAGGCTCGTCCAAAATCTACCCCAAATCGCCCAAGACGCAGCAGGAGGAGGAGAGGAAGAAATGACATGAAATCGGTCAACCCTCGATATATAAACTGCTGGTTAACGTACGTAAGCTACAGGCTTTAACGTACGCTAGTGATGTTACGTACGTAATGGACAAGTTATTACGCACGTAAGAGTTAATCCAAACTCAACCGTCCGAAGACTGAACAACGTAACGCACGTAACAAGTGCCGTGTTACGACGTAAGGAAGGCACGGATAGCGACGCCATCGATGAGGAATAGCGTGGCGCTAACGGTACTCCGGTACCTACCGGATGAATCTGAACTAAGTAACGACGTAACCATTGTTGTGTTACGACGTAAGGCGTGCATCGATAGCGACGCTATCTATGAAGAATAGCGTGCGCTAATCATCCGGCAAGAGCAATGTACCGCAGAGATCGAATCGAAGAAGGATCGCGAACGCGATTTAACACGAATCACTACCGTCGAACAAGACAAGTAGTAAAATAATAAAAACACGAGCTCAAGTTTAAAACAAGTACATGATCCTGACACTCCTGAGTAGGGTAAAGCGAATACGAACACAAGTACCCAAATCTTTGGGAAATTACAAAACGGCCCAAACGCCCGGAAATCACGATACGTGATCGAATACACAAACCGACGTTCACAACACGTCTAACAAAGTTAAACGGACTTACGGGAAACTCGAAACAGCAGTTTCGAACGAGATTCGCAAGAATCGAACTCAAGTGCGGAAAAGTCGCTAAAAAGCACGGAACTCAACAAAACGACACCGAAACGAACTCGGATGTCAAAAAGTGTAGAATTAATCATTCTCAGAATGACGAAACGGTCACGAGCGAGTCGTCAAAACGGACTTCGGCCGAAAAAAATAAATTTAACGAAAATCGAAAATTGCGGATATTACAAAAACGAGATCGTCATAAATCTCGTGACCACTGCAATCGTTACCCGACACACTATTTCTATCACCCATACTAATGATATCGTCAGTGCCAACTAAATCCTCCTCCTCTCTAGCAGAGGAGTCTAAAGATGCAAAGTAAGAGTGCTGGCCAGTAGCAGCTGTGCCCTTGGGAATTAATCCCGTCTCCTTGGGCCCTTTTTTTACAACTACTTCCCATGCGGCAGGCTTCTTGCCCTTAGGGGCTGCCTGGGAAGTACTAGCCTTAGTGGCTTTAGGAGGGGCTAGCTGCGTCTTCTGCTGATGAGAAGGGGCAGGCTGGGGTTTCTTACGCTGGGGCGGTGGAGGTCGTTCTTTGTTGCCAACTATGTAGCAACTGGACGGCTCGTGCCCCACGTGAGAACAGAGAGAGCAATAAAGTGGCACTCTCTCGTAAATAATGCACTGTGTAATAACCTGATCGCCAAACTCAACCTCGATCTCAGGTACTCTGGGTGCAAGAAGGTCAATCTCGATGCACACACGGGCGACTGATAGTCGTGAGTGTGTGGCCGTCGGGGCATCAACTAATATGGGATTGCCAACAGCCTTGGTAATCGTGTATAATGTACGTGGGTGAAATAAATGAAGAGGTAGGCCTGGAAGTCTAATCCAGACCGGACAAACAGACGTCTCTGTCCTAATCGAGAAACTAGGTGACCACTTAAATACTCGTGCAGGACATCCAGAAAAATTCTAGGTGCAACCTAACCAAATACGTCTAAAATCCTCATCATCATTAAATCTAATCGCGACATGACAATAATTCATCCAACTCCAACTAAATTTACCCCTCAATTTGATATCAGTCAAACCCGCAGACACATCTCGAGGGGTGGGAATAGCATGCGAAAATTTAAGAATTAAAGTGCGTTCCCAGGAAGCGGCAAGAGTAATCATATCAGACGAAGAAAAGATTACACGCGTTTTCTCATTTACGGAGGAGAGAGTACCAAAAGGACTAACCTTAGCTCCATCGAAATTAAATGATTTTATCGTTGAACCGGGGTGATGGGTGAAACCGGGCTGTGTCGAGCCCTTTTGGTTGTTGACCATTTGAGCGTAGGATGGCTTCGGCCTCGGCTGCTCGGTTGCCCCTGGGTTGGCATGGTGGGTCGGTTGAGATGAGCTCTCGAATGCAAGGGTGTTGGCTCCGGATCGACGGAGTTGACGAACAGGTTGTATAGGGGGCGCCGGTGGGGTGGGATTGTAGACTGGGGTCAGTGGATTGGGGTTATGGGGATTGGGCTGGTTTGGGTGGCAATTACTGGGTCGGAGGGATCGGGCGGGAGGTTATCTGGGCCGGTGGTGTTTGTGGGCTGGGGGGAGAAGGGTTGAGGAGGTCGCTGGGCCGCAGCTTGGGCAGCGGTCATGGGCTCTATTAAAGAGGTTGGGCCGGCCTGAATTTTAGTTTTAGGCCTGAAATAATTTAAAAGGGTATTGGGTTTAGGAATTGAAGGTTTGGGCTGCAGGGGTTTGGAATTATTAGATTGGGCTAATAAAGTGTCAGGCTGTTTGGGATTAAGTGAGATGGGCTCAGAGGATTTAGTTTTTAGGTTGAGTGGGCTAGAAGTAGTATTGTCTGGGCTTAAAGAGGATAGGACAATTGGGCCAGATTGCATATAAGAACTGGGCCAAAGTAGAGCGGGCCCATGGTGATTAGGTAAAAGTGCAGTTGGGCTAACCTCTATTTTCGTGGGCTGGGCTTCATTAATTAATTGGTGGGCCGTCGAATTCTGACCGTCTGATGGAAAAGGCCCTAAAATGGACGGCTCTCCTCCGTCCATCGTCTTGCTTGAAGCATGAGCTTCATCTGCCGCTAGGGTTGTGAGCGCCGGCGCAAACGGCAGCAGCTATGAACACGGGGCGGCGATGCCGGAGTTTTGCAGAGGCGAAGAAATAAATCCTGTGCTATTCGGATTCTTTGCGGTTGATGCAGGCGACGGCACCATCAGCGGCGGATCCGATGGCGACATTGGTGAGGAAGATGGAGCCGGCGATGAAACGAGCTTACTACAGAAGACATCTATTGAAGCAGGAGAGATGACATTAGATTTATTGGGCGATCGCGACTTTCTTTTTTTCTTCGGCATGATGACAAAGCTTTAGTCGTTGTGAGCTACTACGACAACATGATACGAAAAAATACGACGATGACAGTTCTGGTTTCGGTAGGAGGATGTGGAACCGGATCAGGCTAAAAGTTGCAGACGAAGGATCGGGTATAATAATAGTTGGCATGCGTCGATTAAGATGGCACCATATGAGGCACTTTATGGCTGACGATGTCGATCACCGATATGTTGGAAAGAGCTGTCTGATTTAGTTGGCACTGAGCCGGATCTTGTGTTGGAGACTAGGAGGAAATTCGAGTTGATTCGAGATAGAATGTTGGCGGCTCAGAGTCGACAAAAGTCTTATGCGAATGTTAGGCGTTGACCCTTGGAGTTTGAGGTAGGCGATCTTGCCTTTCTGAGAGTGTCTCCATCGAAGGGAGTTTTCCATTTTGGGAGAAGGGGGAAGCTTAGTCTAAGGTATATTGGACCTTTCGAGATATTAGAGAGAGTTGGCGAGTTAGCATACCATTTGGCATTACCCCCGTCTTTGAGCCATGTGCATAGTGTTTTTCACGTTTCTCAATTGAGGAAGTATGTTCCAGACCAGACTCACATTATCGACTTCAGGGATGTGGAGATTGAGAAGGAGGTCATGTTTGAGGAGAAGCCAGTGAGAATATTGGAACGTCGTGATAAACAGTTAAGGCACAAAACCATCCCCTTGGTTAAGGTGCAATGGTCGAGGAATGGAGTGGAGGAAGCGACGTGGGACATGGAGGAGGATATGCGTGCGATATACCCCGAGCTTTTTGATCCTTAAGTTTTGGGACATAACTTCTTTTTAGAGGGGGAGAATGTAATATCCGTACTTTCTGTTTTTAGCAGTTTCTGTTTTTGGTGCACGTCTATTTTTATCGAATAGCTTGTAACCATTTCGATGTTTTGAATCTATTTTGTTCTTGGTGTTTTTCCATTTGGACAAGTTTCGGAGGTGTTTTTACGTAATTTCGCTTTATGTTATGTTTTGTCGCATGTATGTTCGATTCTCGTAAAACTCGTTCGATTTTGTTATTTCTTTGTTTCCATGAGTCTGTATGGTTGAGTTATTCATGTTGTGAGTTTTGGTTTGATAATCCGACGTCGCACCGTGATTTTCGGACGTTTGAGCCATTTTGTAATTTCCTAAGAGTTTGAGGTAATTTACTTCCATCGTCGAATTCCGAATCTTTGGCTAGTCGGAATGGTTTTTTCTTTTAGCACTTAGCTTCATTGCCGTGAATACTTCGTAAATATGTCCTCGAATCTCACCTTTTGTTGCGTTTCAGGTTCGTGCCTTTTCGAGCAGCAAACTGCACTCAGCAGCACTGGACTGCTGCACAAATAGCATACGCTACTGATGACGGCTTACGTACACTATCGGTGTACAGTTAACGTATGTTAATTCTTAGTCCTAGCATGCGTTAACGTCTTCAGCGTTTTGGATAGTAGGTTCTGAACTCAGAATCCTGGGTTCTGACTAACAGGTAGCGCGCGCTAAGCTTTCGTAGCGCACGCTAACGACTAGCAGGTAGCACGCGCTAAGCTATTATAGTGCACGCTAGAGACACCGGGCAGAAGCTACTGGACTACTAGCAACCCTGTTAGCACGCGCTATCTTCAAGGATTAGTGCACGCTAATTATACTTAATATAAATAGGACCAGCAATACCCTTTTCCGTCATTTTACTCCTCATCTCATCCATTAGGCGGTTTCCGGCGATTTTGGGGCGAATTGTGGAGAGTAATACACGGAGTTCCATGATAGACCGATTATTATGCTCCAAACAAAGTTTATCATCATCTTAATCATCTTTTACCATCCGAATCCAAGGTATTTTGGTTTAGAACCCTAACTTTGGTCATTTTGGGGGGTTTTCGGGTTTTGTCTTCCTAAACTTGGATTGTTCGTTTATGTCGTGATACTTCTTATCGATTATTGTTATTGGGTGGTTCCCAATCCAATTCTGTCATTTTTAATCCGTGGATTGTTTATTCGGGGAGGTTTTGTGAAAACCCTCGCCCGTATTTATCATACGTGTTAGGTTATGGTTGTTATCGGGGTTGTGGACGTATTCCGTTCGATTATAGATGTCGTTTAGGACTGATTCATATTAACCTTTCGCCTAGGAACAGACATTGTCACTTCAGGCCATTCCTAATCATTTTTTAATTTCCGTCTCATCGAAGCTGTCTCAAAGGCAAGTACTTTACCTTTGTTTGCATATTCTAGTATTTGAATTATAGGTTCCCATGTATGTTGTGGATTTAAATGCGTATGTTCACCCAGGGATGGTCCGACGGGGCCTCTGGGGATACATAGTGCCGTGTGTATGCGTATCATGAACTGGAGTTAATCACCCAGGGATGGTCCGACGGGGTCTCTGCGGGGTACGGTGGCCGTGAGTCTCGTACCAATAATTAACCTTTGAAATATTTTGTCGTAGAACTATGTTTTGTGCGCTTGCACCACAATATTTCAGAATATAAATGTTTTCTAAAATGATTTGTGGCACATATTTCATCTGATTAGAATGGTAGTTCAAATGGACTGTACTTGCACTAGTTGTTGTCGATAACCCCTTAAATGGGGGAAATACTTTTGTATTTCAGGTACAGATCATGGAGGCGAATGAGCATGTGGACAGTACGAGGATGATGGGCAAGGGTGATTCTGTTCAATGGTCGTTTCCTTGGTGTCTTTTCTTGTAGTCTTATTAAGTATGTCGGTTATTTCAGTACTCGAGTACTTTCTTCTTTTAAACTTGTATTTGTTGTGGTCCCGATTTGCGAAATGTTTTTATTTGTTACTGTCGGGTTCGGTCTATTGTTTCGAATGTCATAAGATTGTGGAATCGTTTGTATGTTGGTGATGTTTGTCATAAGTTTTTAGGTCGAGTTTGTGAGTTAGCCTGGTGGATTCCAAAGGTTGGGTCCACGGCGCCGTAATATGCCCTGAACGTCTTAGGAGTGTTACAGGAGGATACCGGGAAGAGGACCAAGTGGGACAACGATAACTACATTTGCAGAGGTCAGATATTGAACCATATTTCTGATTCTTTATTCAATATCCATGGTGATGCTAAAAGTGCGAAGGATTTGTGAGACACCCTTGAATCAAAATACATCGCTGAGGATGCTTCGAGTAAGAAGTTTTTGGTTAGCGATATTAATTCTTGTAAGATGGTTGATTCAAGGTCTGTCATAGAACAATACAAAAAACTCCTTCGCATTTTGGGTTAATTCAAACTGCACAACATGAACATGGACGAATCCATTATTGTGTCAAGTGTGATTGACAAACTTCCACCATCCTGGAAAGATTTCAAACAGAACCTAAAACATCAAAAATTGGAACTGTCATTGGTTCAACTTGCTAGTCATCTTCGCATTGAAGAATCTCTTCGTGCAAAGGATAATGACAAATCTGATAAAACCAAAGGAAAAGTTGAACGTGGACAGCCCTCTGTTCATATGGTTGAAAGCAAACCAAGGAACCCGATTAACAAAGGACATGGCAAACGTAAGCTAGAATATGTCCCAAATAACTCCAACAAAAAGAAAAATGAACTGGCTTGTTGGAGGTGCAACAAGGTGGGACATTGCAAGCGTGATTGTCGTGTGAATCTAGGCAACAATGGTACTGGAAACAGTGGAGCCAATGGAAGTGGAAATGGGTCTAAGGACCAAGTTAAAGAAGGTTAGTATTTGACCAACCTTGATAATTCTAAACAGAATTATGTTTATTATGTTTCACTTTTTCCAGAATCATTCTATGTCTAGGATGATGATGTTGCTTGGTGGATCGACTTCGGGGCAATGAACCATATATGCAAGGATAAACAGTGGTTTGAAAGATTAACACCCCTTGAAGATGGATCGGTGCTGAAAATGGGAGACGATTCTTTTATACCTTTTTGTGGTGTCGGTGTCGTTTGTCTTGAATTTACTTCTAGAAAGACTATTAAACTTTTTGATGTTTTATTTGTTCCTAAGATTCGAAAGAATCTAGTTAGTGGTAGTAGTTTGAATTCTGATGGTTTTAGACACATTTGTGAATCGGATAGGTTCATCCTATCTCGAGGTGGACTGTTTATTGGTTTTGGATATTTGAATAATAAAATGTTCTGTTTGAATGTTATTATTAGTCTATACCTGTTCAAAATTCTGCATTTATGTCTTCTAAGATTGATGACTCTATGTTTTCGCATGCTAAATTGGGTCATATCAATTTTAGAAGGATGCATGAGATGTCAAAAGATGGATTGATTCCAGCCTTTGACATGAATCCAGGAAAATGTAAAACATGCATGCTTACAAAAGTGACAAAACAATCTTTTCCCAGTGTCACTAGAAATTCGGCTATTTTGGAACTTGTACACAGTCACCGTTGTAATTTTTACTCTACTCCTTCCTTGGATAATAAAAAGTATGTTTTCACATTTATTGATGACTGTATTCGGTTTTGCTATGTGTACTTGTTGCATTCTAAGGATGGAGCCTTAGATAAATTCAAAATATACAAAACCGAGGTGGAATTGCAATTAGACAATCGAGTTAAATGTCTTAGAAATGATCGGGGATGTGAATATTCCAATTAGTGGGTATCATTCATGAAACCATAGCACCTTACTCGCCCCAATAAAATAGAATCACCGAACGCAAAAATCGAGTCTTAAAAGAAATTATAAACTCGATGCTTTCTTACTTTTTATTGAGTGAGGGATTATGGGGAGAGGCCATGTTAACGGCCTGCTATTTGTTGAATAGGGTTCCAAATAGAAAGAACAAAACAGTCCCATATTAACTTTGGTTCAATAAAAAGCCGAATTTAAGTTACTTTTGGGTTTGGGGATGTCGGGCAGTTGTAAAACTTACCGAACCCAAATGGAAAACTTTGGGTGAACGAGGAAAAGATTGTATATTTATTTGATATACTGAACATTCCAAGGCATATATGTTCTATGTAATAGAACCTAATGATTCGGTATCGATTAACACCGTTATCGAGTCACGGGATGCGTTTTTGGATGAGATGCGTTTTACATCGATTTAAAGGCCAAAGGATCTGACTTTTGGCACTAATGTAGTGCAAAATCCAGAAAATTCAGATGGTATTGATGTACCAGAAACACAAGAGATTCGGAAAAGCAAAAGAGGCCGAATTGCGAAAAATTTCGGTTCCGACTTCCATTTATTTTTGGTAGAAGGAACAAGGGATGAAATTTGTTTTCAGTAATGTCACTACTACAAAAACAGCATTTAACTGCGGCATTTTAACAGCGGTTCTAAAAAAACCGCTGTTAAAATGAAAATCTGTACATTTAACAGCGGTTTTCCGCGGAACCGCTGTTAAATCTGCACATTTAACAGCGGTTCCAGAAGAACCGCTATTAAATTGCACATTTAACAGCGGTTATAGGAAAACCGCTGTTAAATCTGTACATTTAACAGCGGTTCTAGTAGAACCGCTATTAAATTTGTATTTGTATTTTAACGGCGGTTCTTTCTAGAACCGCTGTTAAATGTGCAATATATTGAATATTAAGATATTTTGTTATATATTATTAAAAATTATATTACATTATATATTAAAAATTATAATACATACATATTATTTTATGAATTATATTATATCAAATGTGGAATATATTGAATATTAATATATTTTGTTATATATTAATATTAAAAATTATATTACTATATATTAAAAATTATAATATATACATATTATTTTATGAATTATATTATATCAAATGTGGAATATATTGAATATTAATATATTTTGTTATATATTAATATTAAAAATTATATTACATTATATATTAAAAATTACAATATATACATATTATTTTATGAATTATATTATATTAAATGTGGAATATATTGAATATTAATATATCTTGTTATATATTAATATTAAAAATTATATTGCATTATATATTAAAAATTATAATACATACATATTATTTTATGAATTATATTATATCAAATGTGGAATATATTGAATATTATTATATTTTGTTATATATTAATATTAAAAATTATATTACATTATATATTAAAAATTATAATATATACATATTATTTTATGAATTATATTATATCAAATGTGGAATATATTTAATATTAATATATTTTGTTATATATAATATTAAAAATTATATTACATTATATATTAAAAATTATAATATATACATATTATTTTATGAAATTATATCAAATGTGGAATATATTGAATATTAATATATTTTGTTATACATTAATATTAAAAATTATATTACATTATATATTAAAAATTATAATATATACATATTATTTTATGAATTATATTATATTAAATGTGGAATATATTGAATATTAATATATTTTGTTATATGTTAATATTAAAAATTATATTACATTATATATTAAAAATTATAATACATACATATTATTTTATGAATTATATTATATAAAATGTGGAATATATTGAATATTATTATATTTTGTTATATATTAATATTAAAAATTATATTACATTATATATTAAAAATTATAATATATACATATTATTTTATGAATTATATTATATCAAATGTGGAATATATTGAATATTAATATATTTTGTTATATGTTAATATTAAAAATTATATTACATTATATATTAAAAATTATAATATATACATATTATTTTATGAATTATATTATATCAAATGTGGAATATATTGACTATTAATATATTTTTTTATATATTAATATTAAAAATTATATTACATTATATATTAAAAATTATAATATATACATATTATTTTATGAATTATATTATATCAAATGTGGAATATATTGAATATTAATAAATTTTGTTATATATTAATATTAAAAATTATATTACATTATATATTAAAAATTATAATATATACATATTATTTTATGAATTATATTATATCAAATGTGGATTATATTGAATATTAATATATTTTGTTATATATTAATATTAAAAATTATATTACATTATATATTAAAAATTATAATATATACATATATATATATATATATATATGGTTTATTGTATACTTATATTGATCATTAGTTATTAAATGTGCAATATAATAAATATTAATATATTTTGACAATAATTCTGAAAATATTAAAAAACATATACATATAATATATATATATATATTTTATATATATATTTATATACATATATCTATGGTTTATTGTATACTTATATAATAGAAATCAATATTAGAACAACAAATGACTTTGGCTCACTAGTTTGATACCCACCTCCATCTCATTGAGGTCACAGGTTCAAATCCCGTGAGTAGTGGAAATGCACATTTATATATATTATGTGCGGGTCGCTGGTGGGCGGGCGGGCGGGGCGGGTGCGGCCTGGGCGGGAATATATATATTTTTTTAAAAAATAATATATTAAAAAAATAATTTCAATTTATTAAAAAAAATTATTTAAAAAAATAAATAAATTTAACAGCGGTTGTTAACAACCGCTGTTAAATGGAATTTAACAGCGGTTCTTAGACAACCGCTGTTAAATTTAACAATGACATTTAACGGTTCCCGAACCTGTTAAAAGGGCTCGAACATTTGTAAATGCCGTTTTGTAGTAGTGTGTTATTGTCACAGCATTGATGATGATCCTAAGACTTTTCAAGAGGCCATGGAGTCTCGAGATGTTATCTTTTGAAAGGAAGCTATTGATGACGAAATATCATCAATTCTTGAAAGTAACACTTTGGTGTTGTGTGATTTGCCTCCGGGTTCTAAACCACTTGGTTGCAAATGGATTTTCAAAAAGAAAATGAATGTTAGTGATACTATTGACAAGTTCAAAACCCGATTGGTCATTCATGTTTTTAGACAAAAACCCGATGTTGACTATTTTAATTAGTGAAAATTCCGAATTTTAGAGGGAGACTATGGTAAAATTGACTAATTTCGTCAATTTTGGAAACCATCACTCATGCCTCTAATTTCAGATCACTAATTAATCCTAATGACGGCCCCGCCTAATGTAACCCTAATCTCGCCCTAATGTAACCTTAATTCAACATGTATAAATAAGGCTCTTCTCTTTGAGTCTGGGAGAACCTTTTCCGAGCTCTCTTTTTCTGACGCATTCAGAATCTCTCTAGCAATTTGTCTTACATTTCTATGCCAATATTCGTAAGTGTCCCTTTGGATTATCCTAGACTGGATGTCTTGTAACCCTGGCATAGGGTAGAAATACTAGTTTGGAAAGTGATTACACGATCCATTAGGAATGTGGATCTCCATCATAAACCCTAAATACCCCAACAATTGAACTGATATTTCTATTCTGGAGATTGCTGAAACAATCCGCGAGATGACTACGAAGTTCTGCAAACTGGACAAGTTCAAAGACAATGATTTCAGGCACTGGCAGAAGAAGATGCACTTCATGCTGACTACTCTGAAGGCGGCGTATGTGCTGAGTACTCCCAGACCAGAGGTGGTTGAGAACGAGACATTGGAAGATACCAGGAAGAGGAGAAAGTGGGACAACGATGAATACATCTTCAGAGGTCACATATTGAACGGTATGTCTGATTCTTTATTCGATATCCATTGTGGTGCTAAAAGTGCGAAGGAATTGTGGGACACCCTTGAATCAAAATACATCATTGAGGATGCTTCGAGTAAGAAGTTTCTGGTTAGGGTTTTCAATTCTTATAAGATGGTCGATTCAAGGTCTGTCATAGAACAATACAATGAACTCCTTCGCATTTTGGGTCAATTCAAACTGCACAACATAAACATGGACGAATCCATTGCTGTGTCAAGTGTGATTGACAAACTTCCACCATCCTGGAATGATTTCAAACATAACCTAAAACATCAAAAGGAGGAACTGTCATTGATTCAACTTGCTAGTCATCTTCGCATTGAAGCATCTCTTCGTACAAAGGATAATGACAAATCTGATAAAACCAAAGGAAAAGTTGAACCTGGAAAGCCCTCTGTTCATATGGTTGAAAGAAAACCAAGGAACCCGAATAACAAAAAATATGGCAAACGTAAGCTAGAATATGTCCCAAATAACTCCAACAAAAAGAAAAAGGATTTGGCTTGTTGGAGGTGCAACAAGGTGGGACTTTTCAAGCGTGATTGTCGTGTGAATCTAGGCAACAATGGTACTAGAAATAGTGGAGCCAATGGAAGTGGAAATGGGTCTAAGGACCAAGTTAAAGGAGGTCAGTATTTAACCAACCTTGATAATTCTAAACAGAATTATGTTTATTATGTTTCACTTATTCCAAAATCATTCTATGTCCAGGATGATGATGTTGCTTGGTGGATCGACTCCGGGGCAATGAACCATGTATGCAAGGATAAACAGTGGTTTGAAACATTAACACCACTTGAAGATGGATCGGTGCTGAAAATGGGATATGATTCTTTTATACCTATTTGTGGTGTCGGTGTTTTTTGTCTTGAATTTACTTCTGGATAGACTATTAGATTTTTTGATGTTTTATTTGTTCCTAAGATTCGAAAGAATCTAGTTAGTGGTAGTAGTTTGAATTTTGATGGTTTTAGACAGGCTCATTCTATCTCGAGGTGGACTGTTTATTGGTTTTAGATATTTGAATAATAGAATGTTTCGTTTAAATGTTATTGATAAGTCTATACCTATTCAAAATTCTGCATTTATGTCTTCTAAGATTGATGACTCTATGCTTTGGCATGCTAGATTGGATCATGTCAGTTTCAGAAGGATGCATGAGATGTCAAAAGATGGATTGCTTCCAGCCTTTGACATGAATCCAGGAAAATGTAAATCATGCATGCTTACAAAAGTGACAAAATAGCCTTTTCCCAGTGTCACTAGAAATTTGGCTATTTTTGAACTTGTACACAGTGACCCGTATGATTTTTACTGTACTCTTTCATTGGGTAATAAAAATTATGTTGTCACGTTTATTGATGATTGTACTCAGTTTTGCTATGTGTATTTGTTGTATTCTAAGGATGAAGCCTTAGATAAATTCAAAATATACAAAATGAGGTGGAATTGCAATTAGGCAATCCAGTTAAATGTCTTAGAAATGACCGGGGAGGTGAATATAATGAAACAACCAGAATGTTTCGTTATGCCCGGTAAAGAGCATATGATATGTAAACTTGTGAAATCTTTGTATGGGCTGAAACAAGCACCCAAACAATGGCATCAAAAGTTTGATGAGGTTATTTTGTCCTATGGTTTTAAGTTAAACCAATGTGACATATGTGTTTATGTTGGGATTCGGTGCCTAAAACGAAGGCCCAGTGAAAGCGCTAAAACGAAAATTAATTAGATCTGAATCCCTACGAGGATTGATCGAGCTACGTATATACTAATATATAAAGAAAAACACAAGAGATGTAAGAAACTCACCCTTGTAGTCCGTTTATTTTGAGCTATTCCCCAAGCTTTAGTTGTATATCCCTACGATCCAATGTGCTCCAAGCCCTTGGATGATCCAACGTCGAAAATACAACGCCTCTACTTGCCACGCGGTGGAGAAACGAACGGGATGACGATCACCTTGCTATCCTCTGAGGATACGGCTATAGCTAGAATGATGAAGCTTTCTATTGTGATTATAGCACTCTAAGTGTTTAACTTACTTTCTCTCTTTTATTTCTCAATTTTCCTCCAAGAAAAATCAAGAACTTTTGAAGAAAAATGGAATAAGACTTGGAGAAGATGATGAAGACTTTTAGAAAAGTTTTCTCTCTCTCTCTCTCTCTCTCTCTCTCTCTCTCTCTCTCTCTCTCTCTCTCTCTCTCTCTCTCTCTCTCTCTCTCTCTCTCTCTCGCATTCACGTATGAAACCACCAAGGATCAAAAGGTGAGTTGTAATGAGAAGTCTTCCATCCTTTATTCAATTCCCACCTACATGATACAAATCATGCCACATGATGTCTAACCCCACAAAGTCATGTTCTTTCATATAAAATGAAAACAACAAGACAAGAGGAAGGTGGGGGGAACTAAGGGGGGCGGCCACCATGCAAAAACGGACGAGTTCGGTTCGTTTCGGACTCCCGAGAGTCCAAATAGATAAACTTCAGTTCCGTTCAGATGTATTTATATCAATTAATTAATCCAATTAATTAAACATATCAAATATAAAATAATATAATTAATTTATCCAAGAAATAATTATATTCATGAATTAAATTAATCACCAGTAATTTATTTAATTCATTAGGCCGAAAATTAATTTATCCAATAAATCAATTTAGACATGCAATGTCCCAATAAATTAGATATCCAATATCTAATATTCATAATGAGAGAATAAGCTCGATTCATTCTGTCGTCAATCCTATTGCGCGACTCGGTAGGTCCGTCTCAGTCAGCAATGGGAGGAACGAAAGAGTAGTAGCACCACCTAGCCAGCCTGGCGGCCTACACTGTACCCCAACTGAGAATGAATGATTGGGATCATTCAAGAACCATTCTGTCGTGAATACCAGTATACGTATAAACCCTTCTTTCAAATGTCCCGATTAAGTTATAGGGTCTCAGTTAGTCAAACCCTATCTGTACTTGGCGCTATGCATGCGTTAATGCAAATCGAGATCATCGAGCTCTCCTGTATCTAATACAACTAGCTCCAATGCTATGGCCAAAGACTTATGATATCATCTACCAATAACCGCATAGGACATATAACACGCTCACTAACGGGAGAAAGAATTCTATCTTGGTATTCAGTAGGACCTGATACTTACCCGTCAAGATGCACATCGAGGTTGACCCCTGCCTCCCATTTTATAGGGTTGAACTACTCTAATGAAAATCTTGACGTCGCAAGCACATCCCTACTAAATTCTTAAGTCGAAGGTTCACGAATACCTATCACAACCTTTCGATTCCGTCATTGACTGTCCCAGAGTGAAATCCGTGAGACGAATCGAGGGTGAGTCGGTTCGAGTATACTAATCCAATTAGCATACCTATAACGTGTGCTCCTACTAACCATTAGCGTTCGACAAGCAATCCCATGTCAAAGAACACGTCACACAAGTCTTCATATAAACTTAACGCCCAGTCAAGTTTCATCGACTTGCGAACGATTAAGTATTTGAGCTATAACCTTTCCATTGCCGATCCCCTTATCCAATAAGGAGTGGAATGTTTTGCTCTCAAATACACGGACTAGTTTCTATATGTATATTTACGAGTTAGGAATACCAGTAACTACCAGTAAATAAAGAAACATTCATTTGCCTTATGATAATGATTTACATAATTACAAGTACATTGCCCTCACTCAACAACCTCTGAGTGGCAAGCGAGGGCATACTCCTAACAATCTCCCACTTGCACTCAATGCCACACACTATAGTATCTAATACCAATGTTCTCCAGATGACGCTCTAAGCTAATTTGAGAAAGTGGCTAGGTCAGTGGATAAGCGACGTAATCAGATGACTCTACTCTATGCAGCACAATGTATCTCTTTGCGAACAAATTCACTTACGAGATGATACTCTCTCTCAATATATTTTGTATTATTATGAAACCTCGCCTCCCATGCCTGTGCTACCGCTCTATTGTTATCGTATAAAACCGAAAACAGGCGGCGTATCATATGGTGTCACGTGAAGTTTACCCAGTAACCTCTAAATCCAAAAACCCTTCCTTAGAAGCCTCTGAGGCTGCTTGATACTCAGCCTGACTGGTGGAATCAGCAATCGCGCTATATTTGGCACTATGCCAAGTTACTGCTCCTCCATTAAGAGTAAAGTTTAGCCAAAAATAGACATTGAGTCGTCTTTATGTCCTTGGAAGTCTAAATCAGTGAATCCCATCACATTCAGTTCTCCATCTCCATATTAAAGAACTAGATCTCTAGTCTTTCCAGAGTACTTGAGAACATTCTTTACTGTGGTCCAATGTTCCCCACCTAGGTTTGCCTGAAACCTACTTACCACGCTTCTAGCATGCGTAATGTCAGGTCTTGTACACAACAAAGCATACATAAGGCTACCCACGGCCGAAGCACATGGTATATTACTCATTTCCTTTCGTTGTTCCTCACCCAGAGGACACATCATCAAGGAGATTTTTATTCTATGTCGCATCGGTAGGAACCCTCTTTTAGAGTAATCCATCTTAAATCGCTTTAAGATTTTATCTATGTAGAGGGCTTGGGAAAAACTTATCATTCTCTTCGATCTATCCCAGTAGAGTCTAATCACAAGAATATAGGTTTCTTCTCCCAAGTCTTTCATGGAGAAATTACTCGAAAACCAAGCTTTCATAGAACTGAGCATTCCCACATCATTTCCTATCAGTAGAATGTCATCTACATATAGTACTAAGAATGTGATCTTGCTCCCACTAACCTACTTGTATACACAAGGTTCCTCTTCAATTTGCACGAAGTCAAACTCTTTGATTATCTCGTCAAAACGAAGGTTCCAACTACATGAAGACTGCCATAGTCTATTTCATGGAGTCTACGTCCACCATTGCTAGGTCATTGGTCGCGGGTCGGTCTCTTGTTTATCACCTGGAACCTCGTGGAAAACCAGTTCCTCCAAGTGCATTAAACTATACCTCTAAGGTAAATGAGACACCCTACTAGACCTACGAGGTGGTTGTACTTGTGTTTCAGAAGGCCTGGTTCCATTTTTTTACACAGGTGTCTCCTGAGGAGTTTTATTGTATTCTTCTAAAGAAATATTTCTACGTGCTCCGCCTTCCTGAATGAACTCTTCTTCCAGGAAGTGTGCATGCAAAGCAATAACGATCTTTCGATCTTTGGGCATGTAGAATAGATAACCCATTTGTCCATCTAAGTCTTCTTGACATAGGCATGACATCCCCAAATCCTAATGTGATTAAGACTTGGTTTCCTGCCCTCCCACATCTAATGTGGAGTTTTAGGAACGGATTTGGAAAGACATCTGTTCAAGATGTAAGCGGCAGTCAGGAGTGCATACCCCCACAGGTAAATCGGTAAGTTAGTATAGCCCAGCATAGAACGGACCATTTTCAACAAGGTCCGGTTCCTTCTTTCTAACACACCATTTAACTGAGGAGTATGTAACAGCCCGAAAACGGTGGCTATTACAGTGCCGTGGACCCCTACCGGGACGCACCAGGCGATATCACAATATACACTTACAACCTGACAACGTGGCACCGTACCACAATATTTATCAAAACCCCGATGTGGAGTATAAGTTATACATGTCTTTAATACGAGCAAACGTACACAGGATCCAAATTCGGTACAGACCATATGACGATGGGCAATACCTAACATATTATAGTACATTCATCCGACACAAAGTAAAATGAAAATCACAATAAAACATAACCGAACATCAAAAGACTCGGGCCCCCCGAAATAGCATCCTTCAAAACCCTCCGTCGCCATTATGCTCCTCCTGTGCCTTGCCCTTTCCTCTCCCTGAAATACAAGTATTCGCCCCAAACCACAGGGTCAGCTATACATGATAATAATTCTCATCACATTATACAATTCATATATATACGGATCTCAAAGAAAATAATCGATTACTGAATATACCCCACAGGCGTATAAACAGTCAGTCCCAACTGTCGAACATAACCAAATATACGAACGACCATATCATATGGCTCAAGACGGACATCACAATACGCCCAATCCGGAAATGTGTCCTTGCACATGTCCACCCCATATACGGAATCCAAAATATACGTGGGACGATGTACCTAGTTAGCCTCACGAACTACGTCTCGTGTGCATGATCTAAATGCGGAAAACATCCATGCATGATCATCAAGTGCCCGGCTAAAAATCCTACACATAACCAATCGGCACGCAGATATGACTCCAGAGATGTCACGATACAACATGACAACGAAACTCAATGAATTACACCTTTATCAAGGAATCAAACGACTCACCAAAGTGTCAACAAATCTCCAAAAGGAACAACGGTATCAAGGATGGTAAATTCGGGTATATCATCCCAACACGTTGATAATAACCATATCACGAATCATAGATTCTCAAAACATTTCATATGCACGAAACGCATAATAATCACAAGAATTCAATCATCATTATAACCAAGCAAGATAACTTGCCTCAATTCCGTAGATGAATAATCCTTCTTTGAATGGTTAAACGAACGGTATCCCCGTCTAACAATACTCACGTGAACAAGCAACCTTGAATGAAATGTAATTCATTCAACAACACATTCGTACGATAACGGTAACATTACATAAACAATATTCGTAAATTTACTTATAAATCAATTATCCTATTAATCACTTTAATGTTCCAATTACAAATCATCATATGTTTATCATTTTCATTCACATATTCTAACATTAATGTCAAATACTTGAAGTCCAGATTATTACCAATGTAAAATTTTGAAAACATCTTTCAAATCATCGGCACTTCTGATTACGATATAAGTTTGTGTTTAATTACGTTCTTCATTATTTTACCAACGATTACATTAAAACTGATTCCTATATGAAAGCATAAGTTCAAGTTTTTAGTGAACTAAGAACATCATCTTAATTTACGTCTCCTAACACACACAGATTAATGAAAGGGAATTCGGCTACTCATCTACCGTATTTGTATCACCATATTCACTACAATCCTCTTAAGAACATTATCAACATATTAATGTAGTGACTAAAACCCTTTTAAGTTATCAACGTAATCGATTAACTTGAACATATGAAGATTACAACTTCCTTCTATCAAAATCCATTGTTTTACTTTTGAAGAATTTATTAAAAACCTAGTTATATCATTGGATACTTGGAATTCTAAATGTAACTTCATCCCATCTTGTGAAAATTATCTTCAAAGGGTTAACATAATTCTTCCAACAATTTATTACGAAGGTATTGGTTTTAGAGGCCAAAATTATAGTTCCATATTACCTTTCAAGAATCAATTGGATGTTCAAGACAAGATTAGTATCTCTCACCTCTAATCATTAAGGATTTCATCCCTAACATGATCCTAGTGTTGAGACTATAATCAACTTCCGATTATCATGTTATAAATCAGGTTTTATCTATCATTATCAACACAACCATATTATGAAGTTATTATACATCAAGGAGTAATAATAATACCCCTAATGTTGATCTTCACTTAATTTGAGCATGATTCAATTAATTTATCATGTTTACACTAGCTTAACTAACATTATGTGAAGTGTTTATATGCTAACATCATCATAAGTATAGATTTAATATGAGTTAAAGAAAGACCAACCTCAAAATGAAGAACAACACCAACACTTCAAAGGACACACTTCAATCTCCTAATCTCCAAGTCACAAACCAAGTGTTGAAGCACCAACACAAGTTAGAAGGGCTAGAAATGGAGATGGGAGGGAAGGGAATCGTTTTCTCAGTGGGGAGGTTGAATGGGTCGAGCAGGAAATGAAAGGCAAGTCATATTTTTATAACCTGAACTCAGCATTACGTACGTTAAAGAGAGGGGGTTAACGTACGTTAAAGTCCTTACGTACGTAATCTCATGAACATTACGTACATAATCAATTTTATCAGATCTTACTGACTTAAAACATGCAAATCGTTACGTACGTAAATATATAACTATTACGTACGTAATAGCCGTTGACTTGGCTGTCGCGATCGACTCCCGACCACCTAACCCCGTTCGGTCCCACCTGCCGAAAGGCGGGCTGTTGATGGATCTCTCGCATTACGTACGTTAACATATGAATGTTACGTACGTAAGGCTACGTACATAGCGTACGTAAAGAAGATAGGTTAACGTACGTTAAGTTCCATAACAAGCACAAATGGAATTCTCCCAATATCACCCATCAATTAATATAGTATGAAAGACCATGATTCCAACTTAACAGAATTCGTCAATTTATTTGGTACAACAATACAGATATGGTGAGAAAGTACTTGGTTTAAATCAGAAAATACAATAGTAAAGGCGAGGGTATTACATACTTCCCCCCCTTAAAAGGAGTTTCGTCCCCGAAACTAAGGGGTAAACATCTCAGGGTATTTCTCTCGCATGCTATCTTCAGTCTCCCATGTAGTTTCCTCGACTCCATGTCTCGACCACTGAATTTTTAATAAGGGAATCGCCTTGTTCCTCAGCTGTTTGATTCTTCTCTCAAGTATCTGCACAGGGCGTTCTTCATAGGAATGGTCATCGGCTATTTTGACCTCGTCGAATTGAATAATGTGGCTTGGGTCAGCAACATACTTCCTCAACTGAGATACATGGAATACGTTGTGAATCCGGCTCAAAGCTGGTGGTAATGCTAAACGATAGGCTAGGTCGCCTACTCATTCCAGGATCTCAAACGGACCAATATACCTTGGGCTCAACTTGCCTCTCTTCCCGAATCGGAAAACACCTCTAGTAGGAGATACTTTGACTAGTACATGGTCACCAACCTCAAACTCGAGTGGTCGTCGACGATTATCTGCATATGATTTTTGGCGGCTTTGGTCCATTAATAGACGACTCTTGATCAGGGAAATCTTCTCGCGGGCTGCCAATAACATATCAGGTTCCGTACCAATAGGTTCAGACAAATCGTCCCAACACAAAGGGGACCTACAACGACGACCATACAATGCCTCATAAGGTGCCATCTTGATCGAGGCGTGCCAGCTGTTATTATATATGAATTCTACCAACGGTAGTTGGGCTTCCCAGTCGGGCTTCCAATCGAGAGCACATGCCCTCAACATATCCTCTAGAGTTTGAATAGTCCTCTCAGACTGACCATCGGTCTGAGGATGAAAAGTCGTACTGAAGTTCAACTGTGTACCCATCGCACGATGAACCGCCTTCTAGAAGTGCGACACGAATCGTCCGTCACGATCTGATATAATACTCTTAGGGGTACCATGCAGTCTCACAATCTCTTTGATGAATAACTGGGCCAATCTCTCTGGGCCCCACGTATCCTTGATCTCCAAGAAGTGGGCCGATTTAGTCAGTCGATCCATAATCACCCAAATCGTATTCATGCCTCGACGGCTCGTCGGCAAGCTAGAATTAAAATCCATCGATATGTCTTCCCACTTCCACTCGGGAATCGGAAGCGGTTTCATCATGCCAGCTGGTCGTTGATGCTCAATCTTGACCTGCTGACAGGTCAAACATTTCAAAACGAATTCGGCAACCTCCCGTTTCATGTTACCCCACCAATAATACGTCTTCAAATCCTTATACATTTTGTTCGATGCCGGGTGTATGGAATACGGGGTAGCATGAGCCTCCTTCAGAATAGTATTCCTCAACTCTTCGTCTGCTGGTACACATACTTGGTTTTTAAAGCGTATCAGTCCATCCTCGTGAACCACAAATCCAGGGGCCTTCCCCTGATCGATTTCTCCTCGAATTCTGGATAAGAATGGGTCCGTCATCTGTTTCGTCCTAACCATCTCATCCACGGATGATGAAATCTCAAGCGTGCAAAGTTGTCCCTGAATGCGCTGTAACCAGATCTCAATCTCTGGTCTCATGAACTCTAATTGCAACTCCCTCTGGGCGGTCAAACGAGCCAGTAGCTGCTCCTGCACTGTCTTATGGCTCAAGGCATCGGCAACCACATTTGCCTTGCCTGGATGATAAAGGATCTCGATATCATAGTCTTTGATTAGTTCTAACCACCTCCTTTGTCTCATATTCAACTCCTTCTGAGTAAAAATATACTTCAGGCTCTTGTGATCCGTAAAAATCTGGCAGGTAACTCCATACAGATAGTGGCGCCAGATTTTTAAAGCAAATACTACAGCTGCTAACTCCAAATCATGGGTCGTATAGTTGACCTCATAAGGACGCAACTGTCTGGATGCATAGGCGATCACTTTCCCGTCCTACATTAATACGCAGCCAAGGCCCTGCCTCGATGCATCGCTATATACCACGAATCCTTCCGTTCCTTTAGGTAGAACCAAAACAAGTGCTGAAATTAATCGACTTTTGAGTTCATCAAAACTTTGCTGACATGCTTCCGACCACAAGTACTTCTTATCTTTCCTCAACAGATTAGTCATCGGTTGAGCAATTTTGGAAAATCCTTCCACGAATCGTCTGTAATAGCCTGCTAGACCCAGAAAACTACGAACTTCCTTCACGTTCTTCGGAGGTAGCCAGTCTCGGATAGCTTGTCTTACGTGGGTCTACTCTCACTCCATCTGCTGATATTACATGTCCCAGAAAAATAACTTCAGACATCCAGAATTCACACTTAGAAAATTTTCCATAGAGTTGTTCTCGCCTTAATGCATCGAGAACCTGGCGGAGGTGACACTCATGCTCCTCATGATCACGAGAGTAGATCAGGATGTCATCAATAAAAACGACTACAAAATGATCCAGATAATTAATAAAAACCCGATTCATCAATTCCATGAATACTGCAGGGGCATTAGTCAGTCCGAATGGCATGACAACGAACTCATAATGCCCATAGCGAGTGCGAAAAGCTTTCTTCGGGACGTCAGATTCTCGAATCCGCAATTGGTGGTACCCGGATCTCAAGTCGATCTTGGAAAATACAGCGGCTCTCTGGAGCTGATCCAATAGATCATCGATGCGAGGTAAAGGATATTTGTTCTTAATTGTTACTTTGTTCAGCTCACGGTAATCAATACACAAACGCAGCGATCCGTCCTTCTTCCGTACGAATAACACCAGTGCTCCCCAAGGGGATGCACTGGGTCGAACATATCCTTTCTCAGTTAACTCCTCAAGTTGTCTTTTCAACTCCTGCATCTCAGTCAGGGCCATACGATATGGTGCTTTCGAAAGCGGGGACGTCCCTGGCTCCAACTCAATGGTGAATTCTACCTCTCGCTGTGGAGGTAGTCCTGGAAGCTCTTCTGGAAATACATCTGGATAGTCTCGAACTACCGGAATATCAACCAATTCGACTAGTCGGTCAGTTGTCTTGGTCATGTAACACCAATAACCAATGCATCCCTGGTTCAGTAATCTCACAGCCTTCATAGCGCTGATGACTCTCCCAGAATGATTGGGATTATCACCCCGAAAAATACACTCGACGCCATCATCAGATGTGACGGTCACCATTCGCTTACGGACGTTAAGCACGGCATCATGACGATCCATCCAGTCGATACCCAAGATTACATCATCTTTAGGTAAATCAACCACAATCAAGTCGGATAACTACTCACGGTTGTTCATGCGAATCGGACAGTTCTGTACTTCACGACTCCCAATAATTCTTCTACCATCGGGTAGACCAATTACAAAAGGTTCACAATTGGTAACATGATTCAATTGCAAACGACTCAAACAAGAAGTAGACAAAAAGGAGTGTGAAGCACCAGTATCAAAAAGAACACAAACGGGCTGAGAGTGGATCTCGAGAGTACCTGCAATCATGCTGGCTTCGGGATCATCGGCTTTCTTCATCTCGTAGACTCTGGGTTTTGCAACCCCGGAAGCAGGTGTACCAGCTTGATTTCCACGGCCCATCCCTTTGTTTGCCCCGGTAGTCTGGTAAGATGCGGACGGAGGAGCACGTTCCTGAACAGAAGACTGTACTGGAGCAAGAGATGCTACTGGAGCACGCTCGGGTCCACCCCTGCAATAGCGAGCACGATGTCCGTTCTTCCCACAAGTGTGACAGGCAACGGCCGGCTTCGGACACTTGGAGCTGATATGTCCATGGTCCCCACAGTTATAACACACGACAGGTGAGCTGATTGCCCGAGAGTGTGTTCCTGTCGGTTTCGGTGCCATAGGTGGCCGTTCAGAAGGATTTGGTACAGGTTGGGGCTTCTTGAACATCCCCCGGTTACTGTCTCCCTGGGTCTGGTTCCTGGATCTCTTGTTGGAAAACTGAGGCTGCTTCTTGGAAATCTCCTTCGCAGAAAGTTCATACTCCAAAGCCTTCTCAATAAACTCTGGTAGGGTCGTACAGTGGTGATTGAGTAATTGCATCCTCATTCGGGGTTTAAGCCTCTTGAGGAAATATTTGATCTTATCAGCTTCCGAACGGACAACTGACGTAGCAAAAGGGAGAAGTGCTTGGAACTTTTCAGCAATCGCTAACACATCCTCGTCTTCCGATGGATCGGGGTTTAGTAATTCGGACAGTTTGGCTTCACGGAGGGGTGCAGGATAGTAACGATCTAGCATAAGATTATTGAATTCCTCCCAAGTACTCACGCCATCGGCAGGCCTCACAGAAAGCCACCAAGTATGGGCACTCTTACTAAGGTAGTAGGCTGCCACAGCAACTCGATTTTCCTCTGGGCACTCCACCATCTCGAACAGTTTCTCGAAATGCTCTATCCAGTGTACAATGTCAGCAGGCTCAGATGAGCCTTCAAAAGTCGGAGGTCGCTGTCGTGATATGTCGCCCGGCTCACGATCCCTCCATGCACCAGAGGCGGAGGTTGTTGCCCCTGCTGTTGACCAGTAGTATTCCTCTGCATAGCTTCCATCAGCTGACCCATTTGGGTCATCTGGGCCATCATGCCCTGCATCACAGTGTAAGGATCGACACGTGAATTTTCTCCAGTGTGGTGTGATTGGTCCCTAGAAGGCGAATCATTGCCTGCAGAACTCTGTTCCACATTCGCGCCTCTTTTGGCTCGTGGTATCGGGATTCGGCCTCTTCCGCGGCCTCGTCCCCCTCTGCCACGGCCTCTCAGATTCCTTTCCATACTGAAAGAATCAAGTCACAAGTACAGTTCAAGTTATCAATCATAATTCTTGCTAAGTTAATGGCAACAGGGAATTTCATATCCAACAAAGCAGTTCGTAAAGAATCACTGGCACCGCAGGTGCTACACACTCAATATCATATCAACATCAAGTCGAAACAATTCCAATCACATAATTAATTTAGGTCTTCCTCAAACAGATGAATTTTACTACATGTTAGCAAGATGCCAAGATAAGTAAAGAGACCAATACATCATCAATATCATGCCAGTAATCAGATTATGGCTCATGAGAACATATCGTATTCGACGGGTCAGGCGCTTGCACAGGTTACACGTGGCACGAAGGTTTCTTGATGCTATTTTGATTCTACAATGACTCAAAAGAAAAACACACTCTCCGATACCATCATCTGTAACAGCCCGAAAACGGTGGCTATTACAGTGCCGTGGACCCCTACCGGGACCCACCAGGCGATATCACAATATACACTTACAACCTGACAACGTGGCACCGTACCACAATATTTATCAAAACCCCGATGTGGAGTATAAGTTATACATGTCTTTAATACGAGCAAACGTACACAGGATCCAAATTCGGTACAGACCATATGACGATGGGCAATACCTAACAGATTATAGTACATTCATCCGACACAAAGTAAAATTAAAATCACAATAAAACATAACCGAACATCAAAAGACTCGGGGGCCCCGAAATAACATCCTTCAAAACCCTCCGTCGCCATTGTGCTCCTCCTGTGCCTTGCCCTTTCCTCGCCCTGAAATACAAGTATTTCGCCCCAAACCACAGGGTCAGCTATACATGATAATAATTCTCATGACATTATACAATTCATATATATACGGATCTCAAAGAAAACAATCTATTACTTAATATACCCCGCAGGCGTATAAACAGTCAGTCCCAACTGTCGAACATAACCAAATATACGAACGACCATATCATATTGCTCAAGACGGACATCACAGTACGCCCGATCCGGAAATGTGTCCGTGCACATGTCCACTCTGTATACGGAATCCAGAATATACGTGGGACGATGTACCTAGTTAGCCTCACGAACTACGTCTCGTATGCACGATCTAAATGCGGAAAACATCCACGCATGATCATCAAGTGCCCGGCTAAAAATCCTACACATAACCAATCGGCACGCAGATATAACTCCAGAGATGTCACGATACAACGTGACAACGAAACTCAATGAATTACACCTTTATCAAGGAATCGAACGACTCACCAAAGTGTCAACAAAGCTCTAAAAGGAACAACGGTAGCAAGAATGGTAAATTCGGGTATATCGTCCCAACACGGTGATAATAACCTTATCACGAATCATAGATTCTCAAAACATTTCATATGCACGAAACGCATAATAATCACAAGAATTCAACCATCATTATAACCAAGCAAGATAACTTGCCTCAATTCCGTAGATGAATAATCCTTCTTTGAATGGTCAAACGAACGGTATCCCCGTCTAAAAATACTCACGTGAACAAGCAACCTTGAATGAAATGTAATTCATTCAACAACACATTCGTACGATAACTGTAACATTACATAAACAATATTCGTAAATTTACTTCAATAAATCAATTATCCTATTAATCACTTTAATGTTCCAATTACAAATCATCATATGTTTATCATGTTCATTCACATATTCTAACATTAATGTCAAATACTTGAAGTCCAGATTATTACCAATGTAACATTGTGAAAATATCTTTTCAAATCATCGGCACTTCCGATTACGATATAAGTTTGTGTTTAATTACGTTCTTCATTATTTTACCAACGATTACATTAAAACTGATTCCTATATGAAAGCATAAGTTCAAGTTTTTAGTGAACTAAGAACATCATCTAATTTACGTCTCCTAACACACACGGATTAATGAAATGGAATTCGGCTACTCATCCACCGTATTTGTATCACCATATTCACTACAATACTCTTAAGAACATTATCAACATATTAATGTAGTGATTAACACCCTTTTAAGTTATCAACGAAATCGATTAACTTGAACATATGAAGATTACAACTTCCTTCTATCAAAATCCATTGTTTTACTTTTGAAGAATTTATTAAAAACCTAGTTATATCATTGGATACTTGGAATTCTAAATGTAACTTCATCCCATCTTGTGAAAATTATCTTCAAAGGGTTAACATAATTCTTCCAACAATTTATTACGAAGGTATTGGTTTTAGAGGCCAAAATTATAGTTCCATATTACCTTTCAATAATCAGTTGGATGTTCAAGACAAGATTAGTATCTCTCACCTCTAATCATTAAGGATTTCATCCCTAACATGATCCTAGTGTTGAGACTATAATCAACTTCCGATTATCATGTTATAAATCAGGTTTTATCTATCATTATCAACACAACCATATTATGAAGTTATTATACATCAAGAAGTAATACTAATACCCCTAATGTTGATCTTCACTTAGTTTGAGCATGATTCAATTAATTTATCATGTTTACACTAGCTTAACTAACATTATGTGAAGTGTTTATATGCTAACATCATCATAAGCATAGATTTAATATGAGTTAAAGAAAGACCAAACTCAAAATGAAGAACAACACCAACACTTCAAAGGACACACTTCAATTTCCTAATCTCCAAGTCACATACCAAGTGTTGAAGCTCCAACACAAATTAGAAGGGCTAGAAATGGAGTTGGCAGGGAAGGGAATCGTTTTCTCAGTGGGGAGGTTGAATGGGTCGAGCAGGAAATGAAAGGTAAGTAATATTTTTATAACCTGAACTCAGCATTACGTACGTTAAAGAGAGGGGGTTAACATACGTTAAAGCCCTTACGTACGTAATCTCATGAACATTACGTACGTAATCAATTTTATCAGATCTTACTGACTTAAAACACGCAAATCGTTACGTACGTAAATATATAACTATTACGTACGTAATAGCCGTTGACTTGGCTGTCGCGATCAACTCCCGAGCACCTACCCCCATTCGGTCCCACCCGCCGAAAGGCGGGCTGTTGATGGATCTCTCGCATTACGTACGTTAACATATGAATGTTACGTACGTAAGGCTACGTACATAGCGTACGTAAAGAAGATAGGTTAACGTACGTTAAGTTCCATAACAAGCAGAAATGGAATTCTCCTAATATCACCCATCAATTAATATAGTATGAAAGGCCATGATTCCAACTAAACAGAATTCGTCGATTTATTTGGTACAACAATATAGATATGGTGAGAAAGTACTTGGTTTAAATCAGAAAATACAACAGTAAAGGCGAGGGTATTACAGAGTACCTGGAGGCGTTAGTTGTGAAACTATTCCATGTTCCTTAAGGAACTCGTCAAACTCCATACTCATATACTCGACACCTCGGTCCGACCGAAGTGCTTTGATATGATTACCAGTTTGTTTCTTGACTAGGGCCTTGAATTCCTGGAATTTCTCAAAGTCCTCGGATTTATGTTTCATTCAGTATACATAACCATACCTAGTATGATCGTCTGTAAACGTAATGAAATATTGATATATGTCACGTGCTGCTTCCAAAGCAACACATACTTCGGTATGGATTAATCCCAGTTTATCAGCGGCTCTTTCAAAAGTCCCTATGAAGGGGGACTTAGTCATTTTGCCTTTAAGGCAAGATTCACAAGTAGGAAAGGACCCGATCCCTATAGACCCATAAGTCTATCCTTTTCCATTTTGTAAACCTTGGTCTGACCAACATGACCAACTCTAATATGCCATTTCAAAACTTGATTGGTTTCATCCCTACCACACTTCCTAGTCATAGTATTTACAACGACTTTATTACTGAGGTTTAGATGATACAATCCATTTAACAATGTAGCAGTGCCCACTAGTTTATTTCTGAAATAAATTTCGCAGGAACCATCACCAATGAAAAATGAAAAGCCTTTATGATCCATGACTGGAATGGATACAATGTTTTTATGCCCCTTGGGCAAAACAAGTACATCTTCAAAAAAAATAAATCCGGATCCTATGTCGGTTGCCTCGACGCTATGCCTGCTTCCGACAGTGACCATCACTTCCCGATATCCAAGCTTCCTACTTTGTTCAAGATCCTAATTCACAGTACAAATATGAGAACTATCACCAGAATACAGTATCCAAGAAGTAGAAAATATAGTAGAAGAACAATTTGTTTCCAAAACTAAAAGTTCTGTACCTGAAGCGCCATGAGGAATCGGACAGTCTCTTGCCCAGTGGCCCAGATCACCACACTTGAGAAATACGTCCTTTTTCTTCTTATTCTTCGGAACCATCGGGGCCTTGCCCTTACCCTTAAGGTCCTCGACTTGTGGTCTCGTCCGCTTCTTAGTATTTTTCTTCTTGTTTTTAGACCTCCAAGGTCCAGAAGATATCACAAGAGCAGACTCCTTCATCCGCGGAGTCTTCATCTGATACTGAGCGGTTACTAGTTTGTTCATTAGCCTATCTAAGTTACATGCAATCTCATTGAACTTGAAGTTCATAACAAAGTGTGAGAAGGAATCAGGGAGAGACTGTAGGATGAGGTCGGTTTGAAGAGAAGTATCCATCTTAAAATCAAGAGCCTCCAATCTCTCGATCATGGATATCATTTTGAGGATGTTGTCCCCAACCTTCTCTCCTTCCTTCATCCTAGCACCAAACAATTTCTTGGATATCTCATATATAGCCATTCGACTATGCTCACCATAAAGCTCGGTTAAGTGAGATAGAATCTGCCTAGCAGAAGTCATTTTCTCATGAGCTCTCTGAAGCTCATTAGACATGGAAGCCATCATATATGCATGAAATTTCACGTAATCCTTAACCCACTTTTCGTGGTTTTCAATCTCTTCCTAATTGGCTCTTGTCCGCACCAGAGCCGCCGGAATGTCCGTCTCCAAGACGTATCCCAGTGCCTCTATACTAAGCACTATCATCAGATTGCGGCTCCAATCCACAAAGTTAGGTCTGATTAAGGTGTTCTTTTATAGTAGAATTGCGAGTGGGTTCATTGTCATATTGAGAGTTATGTCTGCATTTAAGTATGACAGATTAATTAGTGACTTGTTTAATTATCTTCTGAGTATATAATTAAGGTCTTTTCTATTCTTGTTATCCAGCTCACACTATTTTTATCGGAATAACACACTCTCATGTGAAATCTGGAAGTATCGTCTCTCTACTTCATAGTGGTGATCGAGTTCTTTATAAATCTTAATAGAGGGCAACCGAACAGGTTTCTAGTCTATTAATTTTCATAAAGTGGTGTCCAACACCGACCCATCTAATGGATGATTCGATCTTCTTTTTCCCCTTGTTCACTCCCTTCAACCTATACGGTTTCTATAGTTCGTGAACAAGTTAAGTTTACACCATCGACGCAAATTAGTTTCACAATTGAATCTTATCTGGTAAACTATCAGGTTTCTAGAGATAAAATTTGCTCCAACCGAAGGCATCCAATGCACACCCGATAATTTATCCATCCTCCCCGAACGACTACCTTGATAACTCGGAAGCATAGCACATCCGATTTGGATTTCAATTTCCTGGAAGCTCGATGGAGGGAAGGAAAACCTTGAAACCTTATAAACTTAATAATTTGTCGTGGGAGAATTTTCGCGATTAATGTTACACTTTGCACATTAATCCACTTAAGCACATTTGTGCATTCATACAACATGAACAACCATTCACAACCTAGTTGCTACCAACATGTGGTTCATGGACCGTTCCTAGAAAACAAAAACTCCGTAATCTAATTACAAGTCTTCGTCTCGAATCTTTGTCTTCTCGAAATGGATCTTCCTCCGGTCTCCATCATCACATATAAATTTTACATTGAAAATTGCATCCTAGATACAAATATTTCTACTAAAATAAATAGGTTCAAAACGGCTTTTACAACCCAATCGAATAAAATGAACGATTCAAAAACTAAGTCCACGAACCACATTCATCTAATAAACACTATGTAAATGGAAAGCGTAGAGATATATTGATCCAATAAACAATACAAACCGATCCAGTCGATTCATTCAAAACGAATTAATCTAATTAATTCAAACAACCATCAATTTTAACTTGTTCCGAACGATAAAATATTTCATTAAATTAATTCTCCTAAGATTAAAATTACCATAATTAAATCTTAGTCAAATTAAATCCAATTTAATTTGTGGGAAATTAATTATCGAACGAAATATAAAAAACGGAGTCGAAAAACACGGCCGGAGCACTGCCCAACAGGCTGCCGAGCAGGGCCGACAGTGACCGTCAGGGACCGAGACCATTGCCAGGCAGCGGACGGCATAGACTACTGAGCCTAGCCGATCACGGGTCCAGATCGCGATCTGCTACCTCGGACCGCGAGGCAGCGCCCGGCCAGCCCCAGGCTGCCGGGTCCTATTACGTTTTCGGCTCGTTTTTCGTCCCGTTTCCAGAAATAACATTTTTCTAATCTTTATATTACATTTTAAATCAGTTTTTCAAAAGAAAAATAGATTGACATTGTAACATAAAATCATGAAAAAATAATTTTTGGATGAACAATAGAAAATCAACGATTAATACGATTATGATTCCAAATCATATACCATCTAATCATGCATTCCAAATGCCAATATCGTATATACGATCGAAAGACCTACGCTCCGATACCACTGTTGGGATTCGGTGCCTAAAACGAAGGCCCATCGGAAGAAGTAAAACGAAAATTAATTTGATCTGAATCCCTACGAGGATCGATCAAGCTACATATATACGAATATATAAACAATAACACAAGAGATGTAAGAAACTCACCCTTGTAGTCTGTTGATTAAATGGATTCCTTCTCTTGGATGATCGAACGTCGAAAATACAACGTCTCTACTTGCCACGCGCCGGAGAAACGAACGGGATGACGATCACCTTTCTATCCTCCGAGGATACGGCTAGAGCTAGGATGATGAAGCTTTCTATTGTGATTATAGCACTCTAAGTGTTTAACTTACTTTCTCTCTTTTATTTCTCAATTTTCCTCCAAAAAAATCAAGAACTTTTGAAGAAAAATGGAATAAGACTTGGAGAAGATGATGAAGACTTTTAGAAAAGTTCTCTCTCTCTCTCTCTCTCTCTCTCTCTCTCTCTCTCTCTCTCTCTCTCTCTCTCTCTCTCTCTCTCTCTCTCTCTCATTCACGTATGAAACCACCAAGGATCAAAAGGTGAGTTGTAATGAGAAGTCTTCCATCCTTTATTCAATTCCCACCCACATGATACAAATCATGCCACATGATGTCTAACCCCACAAAGTCATGTTCTTTCATATAAAATAAAAACAACATGACAAGAGGAAGGGTACAAATAGATAAACTTCAATTCCGTTCAGATGTATTTATATCAATTAATAAATCTAATTAATTAAACATATCAAATACAAAATAATATAATTAATTTATCCAAGAAATAATTATATTCATGAATTAAATTAATCATCCAGTAATTTATTTAATTCATTAGGCCAAAAATTAATTTATCCAATAAATTAATTTAGACATCCAATGTCCCAATAAATTAGATATCCAATATCTAATATTCATAATGAGAGAATAAGCTCGATTCATTCCGTCGTCAATCCTATTGCGCGACTCGGTAGGTCCGTCTCAGTCAGCAATGGGAGGAACCAAAGAGTGGTAGCACCACCTAGCCAGCCTGGCGGTTTACACTGTACCCCAACTGAGAATGAATGATTGGTATCATTCTAGAACCATTCTGTCGTGAATACCAGTATACGTATAAATCCTTCTTTCAAATGTCCCGATTAAGTTATAGGGTCACGGTTAGTCAAACCCTATCTGTACTTGGCGCTATGCATGCGTTAATGCAAATCGAGATCATCGATCTCTCGTGTATCTAATACAACTAGCTCCAATGCTTTGGCCAAAGACTTATGATCTCATCTGCCAATAACCGCACAGGACATATAACCCGCTCACTAACGGGAGGAAGAATTCTATCTTTGTATTCAGTAGGACCTGCTACTTGCCTATCAAGATGCACGTCGAGGTTGACCCCTGCCTCCTAGTTTATAGGGTCGAACTACTCTAATGAAAATATTGACGTCACAAGCACATACTTACTAAATCTTCAAGTCGAAGGTTCACGAATACCTATCACAACCTTTCGATTCCGTCATTGACTGTCTCGGAGTGAAATCCGTGCGACGAATCGAGGGTGAGTCGGTTCGAGTATAATAATCAAATTAGCATACCTATAACGTGTGCTCCCACTAACCATTATCATTCGACAAGCAATCCCATGTCAAAGAACACGTCATATAAGTCTTCACATAAACTTAACGCCCAGTCAAGTTTCATCGACTTGCGAACGATTAAGTATTTGAGCTATAACCTTTCCATTGCCGACCCCCTTATCCAATAAGGAGTGGAATGTTTTGCTCTCAAATACATGGACTAGTTTCTTTATGTATATTTACGAGTTAGGAATGTCAGTAATTACCAGTAAATAAAGAAACATTCATTTGGCTTATGATAATGATTTACATAATTACAAGTACAATGCCCTCACTCAACAACCTCTGATTGGCAAGCGAGGGCATACTCCTAACAATATCCCACTAGCACTCAATGCCACACACTATGGTATCTAATACCCATGTTCTCCAGATGACGCTCTAAGCTAATCTGAGAAAGTGGCTAGGTCAGTGGATCAGCGACGTAATCGGCTGACTCTACTCTATGCAGCACAATGTATCTCTTTGCGAACAAATTCTGTTACGAGATGATACTCTCTCTAAATACGTTTTGTATTATTATGAAACCTCGCTTCCCAGGTGTAACACCCCCAAGTTATTCAGGGAATATTACAGCGCCGTAAGCCCCGCCGTGGGACCTACAAGGCTAAGCATATGCGGAACTATAAATTTTGACCGAGAAGGTCTACATACAATGGAATGAAGAACAATACAAAAGGTACTCAAAACATATCTAATGTATCCAAAGACATCATAACACAAATCGATACCTCGGCAAACACAGGCCGGAACATCAAGGAAAATGGAAAACAATACTCGAGTATTCAATAACCATTCCAGTATAACAATACTGAATGGGGAAACTCCAAAACATAACCGGAGGAAAGACACAGTATCACACTTGCCCACCATCTTCATGCCGACCCGATACCTGCCTGTCCGCTCTCCTGGAACCTAAAATACATAAAAAGTATTTCCCCCATAAAGGGGTTAGCCGTCGAATAGCTAGTGCAAGTATATCAAGTATGAAATACAATACTCCTCGACAATAAAGTAAATGTAACCGTCAATTCATGAATTCAAGACTAGTATTCCAGAATAACTAAATCTCATAGCATCACATCAATACATATATGAATACCGTGGAACCGCACCAGAGGCTACGGAACCCTCAGAGGACTCGTCGGTCCATCCCAGAGTGGTTCGTTCATATCATCCGTGGAATCGCACCAAGAGGATACGAAACCCTCAGGGAACCCGTCGGCCCGCCCCAGAGTGGATATAAATAATCATGCCATTAATATATCTTACTTTCAAAGTCGAGAATGTACAATCATAAATATATACTTGCCTTTGAGACATCGAGAAATTGAACGAAAAAAGGGTATGAGTTCGGTAGGTCCAAGAACGCACTTCTGGCACCTAAACGATTCACAAGGAATATGATAATCAATTATCCATACTCAAATTACACAAAGAAACTCCCAAAACCCATCTACGATTCATGAAAATACACGGATAAACAACTAGAGGTTGGAAAATCGTCCAAACCCTCACAAGTCCGAAAACGGCACAATCCAATCCGTAAAATCGTAGGAAAAGAATGCATACGGGATAGATACATCATAATCTCAAGGTTCTCAAGCTTCAAAATGAATAAATCGGAGGAATCTAGGAAAACTCCCAAAATTCCCAAAAAATAGGGTTCTAAGAATTTTTACCTTGATTTGGACGTTAGGATGGATTAGATGTTGTATAATCCTTGTTCTCCAACCAAAGATGTTGATGTTAGAAGAAAAATCGCTTCCAATCGCCCAAAATTGTCTCTACAGAGCTGCTCCCGTCGGAAATGAGTGAAGAGGATGAAAAATGACGAATGGAAGTCAACTGTCCAATATATATCCACCCAGTCTAGCGCACGCTACGCCTCCTTCATTAGCGTGCGCTAGCGAGGTCACTGGGTAGACCAGTGGCTTCTGCTGGCCCGTTAGCATGCGCTAATCGCCTTTCTCTAGCGTGTGCTAGCCAAAAAGTGGTGTCTAGTAACTGGAGTCCAGAACCTACTGTCCTCTGCCCTGCTCAAGCCTTAGCGTGCGCTACCACTATGGCTTAGCGTGCATTATGCGACAGCTTTAGCGTGCGCTAGCCGAAGCCTAGCGTACGTTACCTGATAGTCCAGAAAACCTGACAACCTCATCGCCTCGCGACCAAAATTGTTAGCGTGCGCTACGGACGGATGTTAGCGTACGCTACTAACCACGAATAGCGTGCGCTTACGAACTCCTAGCGCACGTTAACCGCCAGTCCAGAGGGCAGTCCTAGTTACTGGTTCTGACCTGACTGGTCCCTTAGCGTGCGCTACGGCAAAAAGTTAGCGTGCGCTACTCAGACAGAATTAGCGTGCGTTAGCCCAGGCCTAGCGTACGCTATATCTCTGGCCCAGAACACTTCCGCAAGGTCTAAACGACACGATCATGACCCAAACAAGATACGAAACTCAGTAACAATATCAACAACATCACCAAGAGTTTACAAAGCGACAAAATAAGAATAACGGCAAGGTCAAACAGTCAATAAAAAGTAGGGGTATTACATTCTCTCCCTCTAAAAAGAAGTTTCGTCCCGAAACTTAAGAAATAAAAAGTTCGGGGTACTCCGACCATATCTTCTCTTCTGTTTCCCAAGTCGCCTCCTCGACTCCATGTCTCGACCATTGCACTTTAACAAGTGGAATGGTCTTATGCTGAAGTTGTTTCTCGCGACGCTCAAGGATCTTCACGGGTCTCTCAGGAAAGGTAATATCCTCGGCTACGTCAATCTCACTGTAGTCGATAACGTGGCTCGGATCCGGCACGTATTTTCTCAACTGAGACACATGAAAAACACTATGGACGTGACTCAAAGCTGGAGGCAACGCCAAGCGATAAGCTAAATATCCAACTCTGTCCAAAATCTCGAAAGGTCTGATATACCTCGGACTAAGTTTCCCCTTTTTCCCAAAGCGGAAAACTCCTCTGGTCGGCGACACCTTGAGTAAGACATGATCCCCCACTTCAAACTCCAAGGGTCGACGATGAGTTTCAGCATAAGATTTCTGAAGACTCTGGGCAGTCAGCAATCGGTCCCGGATAATAGAAATCTTTTCCTTAGTCTCCATCAACATATCCGGTTCCGTCCCAATTAGCTCAGAAGCCTCGTCCCAACATAATGGCGACCTACATCGCCTACCATAAAGTGCCTCGAATGGTGCCATTTTGATCGACGTATGCCAACTATTATTGTAAGAAAACTCGATCAACGGTAAGTGAAGCTCCCAATCATTACTCCAGTCTAAGGCACAAGCCCGCAACATATCTTCCAATGTCTGAATCGTCCTCTCTGTCTGACCGTCCGACTGAGGGTGAAAGGAAGTGCTCAATCTCAACTCAGTACCCAAAGCCTGATGAACGGCCTGCCAAAACTGCGATACGAAACGGCCGTCTCGATCAGAAACAATGGTCTTGGGGGCACCGTGCAACCTTACGATCTCAGCTATAAAAGTTCGAGCCAATATATCCGGTCCTCAAGTATCCTTAATACCCAAGAAGTGTACAGACTTGGTCAAATGATCGACAATTACCCAAATCATATTCATTCCAGTCCGGGTTCTCGGCATGCCAGTGATGAAATCCATAGAGATGTCTTCTCACTTCCACTCGGGAACGGGAAGCGGTTTCAACAACCCCGCTGGTCGTTGATGTTCGATCTTGACTTGTTGACATGTCAAGCACCGTAGTACAAACTCCGTGACATCCTTCTTCATGTTATTCCACCAAAAATTGCGCTTCAAATCTTTGTACATCTTACTCGTCCCACGATGGATTGAGTAAGGCGTAGCATGAGCTTCTCGGAGAATTCTCTGCCTCAACTCTAAATCGTTCGGAACACAAAGCCTGCCCTGAAATCTCAGAATACTATCCTCGCGAACCATAAAGCCAGGAGATTTTCCTTTAATTACATATTCCTTCAGTTGAGAAATCATCGGGTCACTCCACCGCTTCCCTTTGATGTCATCAACCAAGGACGAAGTAATTTCGAGAGTACAGAACTGTCCCTGTACTCGTTGAAGCCAAACTTCTATCCCTTGCTCAATTAAAGCCTGACGAATTTTTGTCTGAGATGTAAGAACCTCGAGCATTTGAAGTGATGCCGATTTGCGGCTCAAAGCATCCGCGACGACATTGGCTTTTCCGGGGTGGTAAAGAATTTCCAAATCGTATTTCTTTATCAACTCTAACTAACGTCTCTGTCTCATATTCAGCTCCTCCTGACTGAAAATATACTTCAGGCTCTTGTGATTGGTATAAATCCAACACGGAGAACCATACAAATAATACCGCCAAATCTTGAGTGCGAAGACAATTGCGGCCAATTCCAAATCGTGAGTAGGATAATTCATCTCATACGGATTTAGTTGACGTGACGCAAAAGCTATCGTCTTATCATGTTGCCTAAGTACAGAGCCAAGACCTTGACCCGAAGCGTCACTATAAACTGCAAAGCCCTCACTACCATGTGGTAAAGTTAAAATTGGCGCTGAAGTCAAACGTCTCTTTAGTTCATCGAAGCTCTGTTGTCTCTCAATTGTCCAAACAAACTTTTCGGTCTTCTGGAGTAATTTCGTAAGCGGCCGAGCGAGTTCGAGAACCCCTCGACATACCAACGGTAATACCCAGCAAGGCTCAAAAAGCTACGGACTTCCTTAACATTTTTCGGCGGTACCCAATGTAGCACTGCCTCAATCTTATGCGGGTCTACACGAACCTTTTCGGCCGAAATCACATGGCCGAGAAATATAATTTCTTCTAACCAGAATTCACATTTCGAGAATTTTGCATAGAGGTGCTCGGTTCTCAAAATATCTAGTACCAAACGCAAGTGTCGGGCATGTTCCTCTTTATCTCGAGAATAGATCAAAATGTCGTCAATAAAGACGACTATACACTTATCGAGATACTCGATGAAAATTTTATTCATTAACTGCATGAATACTGTCGGCGCATTAGTCAACCCAAAAGGCATAACTACAAATTCATAATGTCCATATCTCGTCCGAAATGCTGTCTTTGGAACGTCAGACTCTCTCACCCTGAGTTGATAATACCCTGATCTCAAATCAATTTTTGAGAAAACTGCAGCCCCTTGCAATTGATCAAATAAATCGTCTATACGAGGCAAAGGATACTTGTTCTTGATGGTCACTTTGTTTAGCTCACGGTAGTCGATGCACAAACATAGTGAACCATCTTTCTTTCTCACAAAAAGGACAGGTGCGCCCCATGGCGAAGCGCTCAGTCTGATGTACCCTTTCTCTAGGAGTTCTCCCAATTGATTCTTCAATTCTTGCATCTCGGAAGGTGCCATCCGATAAGGCGCTTTAGAAATCGGAGCCGTATCTGGCTCTAAGTCCACAGAAAATTCTATCTCCCGATCTGGCGGTAATCCCGGGAGATCGTCCGGAAAAACATCGGAATACTCATTAACAACCCGAATCGAAGAGAAATCGACTTTGTCCCCTTCTGTTTTCAAGGCATAACACCAATAGCCCGTACAACCTTTATTCAAAAGTTTTACGGCCTTCATGTCACTGATAAGTAACTTAGATTAGCCCGACTTACATCCCAAAAATGAGTACTCAGATTCGTCTTTAGTCATCATGGTGATAACCTTAGTACGGTAATTCATAATCGCTTGATGACTATCAAGCCAATCCTCGCCGAGGATCATGTCATCCCCTACCATATCAACTATAATCAGATTCGATAACCATTCCATACCGGATATAATCACCGGAAAACCTCTAATCTCTCGGTTCCCCACGATTCTATCCCCGCTAGGTAGTTTCACAATGAAGGGATCACAAGCAGTCATACAAGTTATATTCAAACGGTGTACATACTCCAAGGAAATAAAAGAATGTGTAGCACCCGTATCAAAAAACATACGGACTGGATGAGATAAAATGTGAATGGTACCTGAAGCCACCGCCGCGTCGGGTTCGTCTGTTCGACTCATCTCATAAACCCGTGGTTGTACCGAACTGACGCTAGAGTTTCCCCCTCCAGTACTCTGACCCCATCCCCGGCCCCTACCGAAATTCTGCTGAGGTTGACCAAAAGATTGCCACTGATTTATGCCTTGGTCAAGTGGTGCTGGGGTAGAAGCCCGAGTGTCCAAAGTCTGGTTCTGCGGAAAATTGCATTCCAAATTAACGTGGCCTGGACGACCACAATTATAGCAAGTCACCGTGTGATTTGAGGTACCCGGAGTAGAATGTTAACCCCTCTTTCCCTTAGTAGAATGTGACGACTGTCCGGCATAATGGTTAGTCGTTTGTGACCTCTGAAAGTTGCCACTCTTAGAGCCAGAAAAATTTCTCGCGACCTTCTGCTTCTTTGATTCTTCAATGGTATCGTTGTCGGGGCTTAACATATCATGGGCTAAAGCTTTGTCCTGATATTCCTTCAGTGTGGTACAAGAAAATCCATCCATGTACCGCCGTAAGTCCATATTCATCCGCATATCAAAGTAACGGATCTTATCACGCTCGTTATGCACTTGATCCTTCACGTGGATCAATTGCTGGTTGTATTCCACGATCGCCTGCAAAACGGGAATATCCTGTGGTTTAGCCTCGAAAAAGGCTCGGATACGGCCTTCTCGAACCGGCCAAGGACAAAACTCGGCCTCCGAAAGCTCTTTAAATTCATCCCACATGGCAACACGATCCTATGGCTTGATGACCTTCCACCACGTAGCGGCCTCCTTGGTAAGGAAATACTGAGCAATCGGTACTTTCCTCACTTCGGGGCAATCAACCGCTTCGAAAATCTTTTCCAATTCTGCTAGCCAATCTTCCCATCCTAACGGGTCTGTGGCACCGCCAAACTGTGGAGGGTGCATACGGATTACATTCTGAAGAAATGCATCCGTGTTCGGGTTCGGATTATTCAGCTGAACAGTTTGGGCTAAAATGGTCATCTGGGTAGCCAATTGTTGTAGTACATTCGCAACTCCAACGTCCGCGCTGTTCCCTTGGCCATTCGACTGGTCGTGCTAACTTTCGGGGTCAGGATGCATCGAGTTCGACAAACTGGGGTTGGTTGACCCCGCAACAGAACTGAGGGAAACGGCCGCGCCTCGTCCTTGTCCACGTCCACGGCCACGACCACGGCCTCGTCCCCTACCAGCTGACATACTGAAGAACATACAAGGCACGTAAGTACAATTCAATATCACGTCATCAAAGTGACCAATTCTCAAGAATACCAAAAATAGAAGCAAAATGAATAAGGAAACACCAGAAGAGTAAAAGGTCTGACAAGTACCGGTCGCACTGTGATGATGGCAAAGTAGTGATACTGTGGACAAATGATGACTCAATCGACCCAAAAGACCGACAGCCTAGGTATCCATAGACCTAAGCTCTGATACCATATTCTGTAACACCCCCAAGTTATTCAGGGAATATTACAGCACTGTAAGCCCCACCGTGGGACCCACAAGGCTAAACATACGCGGAACTATAAATTTTGACCGAGAAGGTCTACATACAATGAAATGAAGAACAATACAAAAGGTACTCAAAATATATCCAATATATCCAAAGACATGACAACACAAATCGATACCTCGGCAAACACAGGCCGGAACATCAAGGAAAATGGAAAACAATACTCGAGTATTCAATAACCATTCTAGTACAACAACACTGAATGGGGAAACTCCAAAACATAACCGGAGGAAAGACACAGTATCACACTTGCCCACCATCTTCATGCCGACCCGATACCTGCATGTCCGCTCTCCTGGAACCTGAAATACATAAAAAGTATTTCCCCCATAAAGGGGTTAGCCGTCAAATAGCTAGTGCAAGTATATCAAGTATGAAATATAATACTCCTTGACAATAAAGTAAATGTAACCGTCAATTCATCAATTCAAGACTAGTATTCCGGAATAACTAAATCTCATAGCATCACATCAATACATATATGAATACCGTGGAACCGCACCAGAGGCTACGGAACCCTCAGAGGACTCGTCAGTCCATACCAGAGTGGTTCGTTCATATCATCCGTGGAATCGCACCAAGAGGCTACGAAACCCTCAGGGGACCCGTCGGCCTGCCCCAGAGTGGATATAAATAATCATGCCATTAATATATCTTACTTTCAAAGTCGAAAACGTACAATCATAAATATATACTTGCCTTTGAGACATCGAGAAATTTAACGGAAAAAGGGTATGAGTTTGGTAGGTCCAAGAACGCGCTTCTGGCACCTAAACGATTCGCAAGGAATATGATAATCAATTATGCATACTCAAATTACATGAAGAAACTCCCGAAACCCGTCTACGATTCATGAAAATACACGGATAAACAACTAGAGGTTGGAAAATCATCCAAACCCTCATAAGTCCGAAAACAGCACAATCCAATCCGTAAAATCGTAGGCAAAGCATGCATACGGGATAGATATATCATAATCTCAAGTTTCTCAAGCTTCAAAACAAATAAATCGGACGAATCTAGGAAAAACCCCAAAATCCCTAAAAAATAGAGTTCTAAGGATTTTTACCTTGATTTAGACGTTAGAATGGATTAGATGTTGTATAATCCTTGTTCTCCAACCAAAGATGTTGATGTTAGAAGAAAAATCGCTTCCAATAGCCTAAAATCGTCTCTCCAGAGCTGCTCCCATCGGAAATGAGTGAAGAGGATGAAAAATGACGAAATGGAAGTCAATTGTCCAATATATATCCGCCCAGTCTAGCGCACGCTACGCCTCCTTCATTAGTGTGCGCTAGCGAGGTCACCGAGTAGTCCAGTGGCTTCTGCTGGCCCCGTTAGCGTGCGCTAATCGCCTTTCTCTAGCGTGTGCTAGCCAAAAAGTGGTGTCCAGTAACTGGAGTCCAGAACCTAATGTCCTCTGCCCTGCTCAAGCCTTAGCGTGCGCTACCTCTATGGCTTAGCGTGCGTTATGCGACAGCTTTAGCGTGCACTAGCCGAAGACTAGCGTACGTTACCTCATAGTCCAGAAAATCTGACAACCTCACTGCCTCTGCCGACCAGACCGTTAGCGTGCGCTACGGATGGATGTTAGCGTACGCTACTAACCACGAATAGCGTGCGCTAAAGAACTCCTAAAGCGCGTTAACCGCCAATCCACAGGGCAGTCCGAGTTACTGGTTCTGAACTGACTGGTCCCTTAGCGCGCTAGGGCACAAAGTTAGCGTGCGCTACTCAGACAGAATTAGCGTGCGTTAGCCCAGGCCTAGCGTACGCTATTTCTCTGGCCCAGAACACTTCCGCAAGGTCTAAACGACACGATCATGACCCAAACAAGATACGAAACTCAGTAACAATATCAACAACATCACCAAGAGTTTACAGAGCGACAAAATAAGAATAACGGCAAGGTCAAACAGTCAATAAAAAGTTCGGGTATTACATTCTCTCCCTCTAAAAAGAAGGTTCGTCCCGAAACTTAAGAAATAAAAAGTTCGGGGTACTGCGACCGTATCTTCTCTTCCGTTTCCCAAGTCGCCTCCTCGACTCCATGTCTTGACCATTGCACTTTAACCAGTGGAATGGTCTTATAAAAAGTACGGGTATTACACCAGGCATGTGCTACCGTTCTATTGTTATCGTATAAAACCGAAAATAGGTGGCGTATCATATGCTGTCACGTGAAGTTTACCCAGTAACCTCTAAATCCAAGAACCCTTCCTTAGAAGCCTCTGAGCCTACTTGATACTCAGCCTGACTGGTGGAATCAGCAGTCGCGCTATATTTTGCACTATGCCAAGTTACTACTCATCCATTAAGAGTAAAGTTTAGCCAGAAATAGACATTGAGTAATCTTTCTTTCCTTGAAAGTCTAAATCAGTGAATCCCATCACATTCAGTTCTCCATATCCATATTAAAGAACCAAATCTCTAGTCCTTCCAAAGTACTTGAGAACGTTCTTTACTGCGGTCCAATGTTCCCCACCTGGGTTTGCCTGAAACCTACTTACCATGCTTCCAGCATGCGTAATGTTAGGTCTTGTACAGAACAAAGCATACATAAGGCTACACACGGCCGAAGCATATGGTATATTACTCATTTCCTTTCGTTGTTCCTCACCCAGAGGACACATCATCGAGGAGAGTTTTATTCCATGTCGCATTGGTAGGAACCCTCTTTTAGAGTAATCCATCTTAAATCGCTTTAAGATTTTATCTATGTAGAGGGCTTGGAAAAAACTTATCATTCTCTTCGATCTATCCCAGTATAGTCGAATCACAAGAATATAGGTTTCTTCTCCCAAGTCTTTCATGGAGAAATTACTCGAAAACCAAGCTTTCATAGAACTGAGCATTCCCACATCATTTCCTATCAGTAGAAGATCATCTACATATAGTACTAAGAATGTGATCTTGCTCCCACTAACCCACTTGTATACACAAGGTTGCTCTTCAATTTTAACGAAGTCAAACTCTTTGATTGTCTCGTCAAAATGAAGGTTCCAACTACATGAAGACTGCCACAGTCTATTTCATGGAGTCTACATCCACCATTGCTAGGTCATTGGTCGCGGGTCGGTCTCTTGTTTATCACCTGGAACCTCGTGGAAATCCAGTTCCTCCATGTGCATAAAACTATACCTCTAAGGTAAATGAGACACCCTACTAGACCTACGAGGTGGTTGTACTTATGTTTCAGAAGGCCCGGTTCCATTTTCTTGCACAAGTGTCTTTTGAGGAGTTTTATTGTATTCTTCTAAAGAAATATTTCTACCTGCTCCGCCTTCCTGAATGAACTCTTCTTCCAAGAAGTGTGCATGCAAAGCAATAACGATCTTTCGATCTTTGGGCATGTAGAATAGATAACCCATTTGTCCATCTAAGTCTTCTTGACATAGGCGGGACATCCCCAAATCCTAATGTGATTAAGACTTTGTTTCCTGCCCTCCCACATCTCATGTGGAGTTTTAGGAACGAATTTGGAAGGACATCTGTTCAAGATATAAGCGGCAGTCAGGAGTGCATACCCACACAGGTAAATCGGTAAGTCAGTATATCTCATCATGTAATGGACCATGTTCAACAAGGTCCGATTCCTTCTTTCTGACACACCATTTAACTGAGGAGTACCTGGAGGTGTTAGTTGTGAAACTATTCCATGTTCCTTAAGGAACTCGTCAAACTCCATACTCATATACTCGCCACCTTGGTCCCACCGAAGTGCTTTGATATGATTACCAGTTTGTTTCTTGACTAGGGCCTTGAATTCCTGGAATTTCTCAAAGGCCTCGAATTTATGTTTCATTTAGTATACATAACCATACCTAGTATGATCGTCTATAAACATAATGAAATATTGATATAAGTCACGTGCTGTTTCTAAAGTACCACATACTTGGGTATGGATTAATCCCAGTTCAACGACTCTTTCAAAAGTCCCTGTGAAGGGGGACTTAGTCATTTTACCTTTAAGGCAAGATTCACAAGTAGGAAAGGGTCTCGATCCCTATGGACCCATAAGTCTATCCTTTTCTATTTTGTAAACCTTGGTTTGACCAACATGACCAACTCTAAGATGCCATTTCAAAACTTGATTGGTTTCATCCCTACCACGCTTCCTAGTCATAGTATTCACAATGACTTTGTTACTGAGGTTTAGATGATACAATCCATTTAACAATGTAGCAGTGCCCACTACTTTATTTCTGAAATAAATTTTGCAGGAACCATCACCAATGAAAAATGAAAAGCCTTTCTGATCCATGACTGGAATGGATACAATGTTTTTATGCCCCTTGGGCAAAACAAGTACATCTTCAAAAAAACAAATCCGGATTCTAAATCCAAAAGAAGTGATCCTATGTCGGTTGCCTCGATGCTATGCCTGCTTCCAACAGTGACCATCACTTCCCCATCTCTAAGCTTCCTACTTTGTTCAAGATCCTAATTCACGGTGCAAATATGAGAACTAGTACCAGAATTCAGTATCCATGAGGTAGAAAATACAGTAGCAGAACAATTTGTTTCCAAAACTAAAAGTTCTGTACCTGAAGCGCCATGAAGAATCGGACAGTCTCTTGCCCAGTAGCCCAGATCACCGCACTTTAGACATGCGTCCTTTTTCTTCTTGTTCTTCGGAACCATCGGGGCATTGCCCTTACCCTTAAGGTCCTCGACTTGTGGTCCCGTTCGCTTCTTGGTCTATTTCTTCTTGTTTTTAGACCTCCAAGGTCCAGAAGAAATTTCAAGAGCAGACTCCTTCATCCGCAGAGTCTTCATCTGAGACTGAGCGGTTACTAGTTTGTTCATTAGCCCATCTAAGTTACATGCAATCTCATTGCACTTGAAGTTCATAACAAAGTGTGAGAAGGAATCAGGGAGAGACTGTAGGATAAGGTCGGTTTGAAGAGAAGTATCCATCTTAAAATCAAGAGCCTCCAATCTCTCGATCATGGATATCATTTTGAGGACGTGGTCCCCAACCTTCTCTCCTTCCTTCATCCTAGCACCAAACAATTTCTTGGATATCTCATATATAGCCGTTCGACTATGCTCACCATAAAGCTCGGTTAAGTGAGATAGAATTCTCCTCGCAGAAGTCATTTTCTCATGAGCTATATGAAGCTCATTAGACATGGAAGCCATCATATATGCACGGACTTTCACGTCATCCTTAACCCACTTTTCGTGGTTTTCAATCTCTTCCTGATTGGCTCTTGGCCGCACCGGAGGCGCTGGAATGTCCGTCTCCAAGACGTATCCCAGTGCCTCTATACTAAGGACTATCATCAGATTGTGGAGCCAATCCACAAAGTTAGGTCCGATTAAGGTGTTCTTTTCGAGTGGAATTGCGAGTGGGTTCATTGTCATATTGAGAGTTATGTCTGCATTTAAGTATGACAGATTAATTAGTGACTCATTTAATTATGTTCTGAGTATATAATTAAGGTCTTTTCTATTCTTGTTACCCATCTCCCACTATTTTTATCGGAATAACACACTCCCATGTGAAATCCTGAAGTATCGTCGCTCTACTTCATAGTGGTGATCGAGTTCTTTATAAATCTTAATAGAGGGCAACCGAACAGGTTTCTAGTCTATTAATTTTCATAAAGTGGTGTCCAACACCAACCCATCTAATGGATGATTCGATCTTCTTTTTCCCCTTGTTCACTCCCCTCAACCTATACGGTTTCTATAGTTCGTGAACAAGTTAAGTTTACACCATCGACGCAAGTCAGTTTCACAATTGTATCTTATCTGGTAACCGATTAGGTTTATAGGGATAAAATTTGCTCCAACCGAAGGCATCCAATGTGCACCCAATAATTTATCTATCCTCCCCGAACGACTACCCCGATAACTCGGAAGCGTAGCACATCCGGTTTGGATTTCAATTTCCTGGAAGCTCGATGGAGGGAAGGAAAACCTTGAAACCTTATAAACTTAATAATTTATCGTGGGAGAATTTTCGCGATTAATGTTACACTTTGCACATTAATCCACTTAAGCGCGTTTGTGCATTCATACAATATGAACAACCATTCACAACCTAGTTGCTACTAACATGTGGTTCATGGACCGTTCCTAGAAAACAAAAACTCCGTAATCTAATTACAAGTCTTCGTCTCGAATCTTCGTCTTCTCGAAATGGATCTTCCTCCGGTCTCCATCATCACATATAAATTTTACATTGAAAATTGCATCCTAGATATAAATATTTCTAGTAAAATAAATAAGCTCAAAACGGCCTTTACAACCCAATCGAATAAAACGAACGATTCAAAAACTAAGTCCACGAACCACATTCTCATTCAAAAACATTCATCCAATAAATACTATATAAATGGAAAGCGTAGAGATATATTGATCCAATCAACAATACGAACCGATCCAATCGATTCATTCAAAACGAATTAATCTAATTAATTCAAACAACTATCAATTTTAACTTGTTCCGGAAGATAAAATATTTCATTAAAGTAATTCCCCTAAGATTAAAATTACCATAATTAAATCTTAGTCAAATTAAATCCAATTTAATTTGTGGAAAATTAATTATCGAACGAAATATAAAAAATGGAGTCGAAAACAACGGCCGAAGCACTGCCCAACAGGCTGCCGAGCAGGGCCGACAGTGACCATCAGGGACCGAGACCATTGCCAGGCAGTGGCCGGCACAGAGTGCCGAGCCTGGCCGATCACGGGTCCAGATCGCGATTCGCCGCCTCGCATCATGAGGCGGCGCTGCCACCCTCTGTGCTACTGTGTCCTATTACGCTGCCTGCTTGCCCGTTTCCAAAAATAACATTTTTCTAATCTTTATATTACATTTTAAATCAGTTTTTCAAAAGAAAAAAAGATTTACATTGTAACATAAAATCATGAAAAAATAATTTTTGGATGTACAATAGAAAATCAACAATTAATAAGATTATAATGCAAATCATATACCATCTAATCAAGCATTACAAATGCCAATATGGTATATACGATCGAAAGACCTACGCTCCGATACCACTGTTGGGATTCGGTGCCTAAAACGAAGGCCCAGCGGAAGAGGTAAAACGAAAATTAATTTGATCCGAATCCCTACGAGGATCGATCGAGCTGCGTATATACGAATAAATAAACGAAAACACAAGACTTAAATGGATTCCTTCTCTTGAGCTATTCCCCGAGCTTTAGTTGTATATCCCTACGATCCAATGTGGTCCAAGTCCTTGGATGATCCAACGTCGAAAATACAACGCCTCTACTTGCCATGCGCCGGAGAAACGAACGGGATGACGATCACCTTGCTATCCTCCGAGGATACGGATAGAGATAGGATGATGAAGCTTTCTATTGTGATTATATCACTCTAAGTTATAACTCACTTTCTCTCTTTTATTTCTCAATTTTCGTCCAAGAAAAATCAAGAACTTTTGAAGAAAAATGGAATAAGACTTGGAGAAGATGATGAAGACTTTTAGAAAAGTTCTCTCTCTCTCTCTCTCTCTCTCTCTCTCTCTCATTCACGTATGAAACCACCAAGGTGAGTTGTAATGAGAAGTCTTTCATCCTTTATTCAATTCCCACCCACATGATACAAATCATGCCACAAGATGTCTAACCCCACAAAGTCATGTTCTTTCATATAAAATGAAAACAACAAGACAAGTGGAAGGTGGGTGGAACTAAGGGGGGCTGCCACCATGCAAAAACGGACGAGTTCGGTTCGTTTCGGACTCCCGAGAGTCCAAACAGATAAACTCCAATTCCGTTCCAATGTATTTATATCAATTAATTAATCTAATTAATTAAACATATCAAATACAAAATAATATAATTAATTTCTCCAAGAAATAGTTATATTCATGAATTAAATTAATCACCCAGTAATTTATTTAATTCATTAGGCCGAAAATCAATTTATCCAATAAATCAATTTAGACATCCAATGTCCCAATAAATTATATATCCAATATCTAATATTCATAATGAGAGAATAAGCTCAATTCATTCCGTCGTCAATCTAATTGCGCGACTCGGTAGGTTCGTCTTAGTCAGCAATGGGAGGAACCAAAGAGTAGTAGTAGCACCTAGCCAGCCTGGCGGCCTATACTGTGCACCAACTGAGAACGAATGATTGGGATCATTCAAGAACCATTCTGTCGTGAATACCAGTATACGTATAAATCCTTCTTTCAAATGTCCCGATTAAGTTATAGGGTCACGGTCAGTCAAACCCTATCTGTACTTGACGCTATGCATGCATTAATGCAAATCGAGATCATCAATCTCTCGTGTATCTAATACAACTAGCTCCAATGCTTTGGACAAAGACTTATGATCTCATCTGCCAATAACCGCATAGGACATATAACCCGCTCACTAACGGGAGAAAGAATTCTATCTTCGTATTCAGTAGGACCTGCTACTTGCCCGTCAAGATACACGTCGAGGTTGACCCCCGCCTCTCGGTTTATAGGGTCGAACTACTCTAATGAAAATATTGACGTTATAAGCACATCCCTACTAAATCCTTAATTCCAAGGTTCACGAATACCTATCACAACCTTTCGATTCCGTCATTGACTGTCCCGGAGTGAAATCCGTGCGATGAATCGAGGGTGAGTCATTTCGAGTATACTAATCCAATTAGCATATCTATAACGTGTGCTCCCACTAACCATTAGCGTTCGACAAGCAATCCCATGTCAAATAACACGTCATACAAGTCTTCACATAAACTTAACGGGCAATCAAGTTTCATCGACTTGAGAACGATTAAGTATTTGAGCTATAACCTTTCCAGTGCCGACCCCCTTATCCAATAAAGAGTGGAAAGTTTTGCTCTCAAATACACGGACTAGTTTCTATATGTATATTTACGAGTTAGGAATGCCAGTAGCGACCAGTAAATAAAGAAACATTCATTTGCCTTATGATAATGATTTACATAATTACAAGTACAATGCCCTAACTCAACAACCTCTGAGTGGCATTCGAGGGCATAATCCTAACAGTTTATAGTAGATTTGATGAAGATACTAGTGCTGGAGTGATCATTTGCTTATATGTAGATGACATGCTGATTTTCGGTACTAACCAAAATCAAGTAGATGAAACTAAGAAATTATTGTAGTCTAATTTTTCCATGAAAGACTTGGGAGAGGCTGATGTAATTCTTGGAATAAAAGTTAAGTGGGTGACCCAAGGCTTAGTAATGACTCAAAGTCATTATATTGAGAAAATTCTCAAACGGTTTAATTTTAGTGATTGTCCTCCCGTCATCACTCTTATGGACTCTAGTGTAGTTAATGGCAAACACTGGCATTCCCGTATCACAATTAGAGTACTCTAAGGCCATTGGTAGCTTGATGTATTCCATGACAAGTATCAGGCCTCATATTGTAATATCCATATTTTTTCTTTCCCTTGTATTTTCGTTTTTGGTGTATTTCTCGATCGTAGTGACCCTCGTGTACTTTTCAGCGTGTCCTTCCTGTCAAACTGTTGAACTGTATTCTCGTTATTGTTGTGCGGAACCGCCATTTCGGGGTTGCCGTGGATCCATTTCGTGTTGTTGGTTCCCAAATATTGATTCCTATCGTTTTATTCTCTTTCCGGATCATTTTTATCATTTTGGAACCCAATAGGGGGTGTGGGCCGCGGCACAAGATGTGCGTGCCGCGGCACACAAATTCCTTCAGTTGTTGGTCGAACAAATCAGACTGTGTGCCGCGGCACACCCATCCGTGCCGCGGCACGGTGCCAAGCAGTGCCGCGGCACACTCGTGTGTCTTCGCGACCAAAACCCAATCAGACGGGTGCCGCGGCACACGCAGCCGTGCCGCGGCACACCGCCGAAACACGGGAGTAAATTTTTGCCCGTGCCGCGGCACACTTCGTGTGCCGCGGCACACAAAGCGGTCAATCGTGCAATCTCGCCCTTATTAGACGAGATCGGCCGCCTTCTCGCTCATTTCACTGCGCGAGAGAGAGAGAGACCTAGGAGGAGAACTTCTCAAGCATTCTTCATTCGGGGTCGATTTTCATCATTTCCCTTCGGTTTGTGAGGCTCGGATAATCAATCTAACGCGTGTTCTAGATCTTAGTACTTGAATCTTCAAAGGTAATATTTCTAGAACCCTATTTTCGATTAATTTGGGGTTTTGGGTTTTACTTCCGATTCGTTCCGCTTTTGTTGATGGATTCATGATGAATACGATTAATATTGTTAGTATCTTTAGTTTTCCTACGGATTCATGGATATTTTGCGGTTTTTACGGAATCGAGAGGGTTTGGTTGTGGTCCGCCCTCGTTGTTATTTTTGGTACGAATATACATGAATCGTAAGCGGGTTTCCGGGTGTATTCCATTTCCGTAATCGTCTAGAGTTGGTTGTGATTGTGTTATTCGAATCGTTAGGTTCATTTCCTCCGGTTCCTTGCGGTCGTGTTCAACTCTTCCGTTCCGTTCGTGTCATCGTCTATTTAATCGAGGCAAGTATCCCTATGAACTTACAATCTTGACATAGTAGTATTGTATGAGAAATGGTGTGTGTGTGTATGCTCACTACGGGTTAGATCCGACGGGGTCTCGGTAGGGGTCCACAAGAGACGTGGATCGACGAGCTTGCTTTTAACCACTACGGGTTAGATCCGACGGGGTCTCGGTAGGGGTCCACAGAGACGTGGATCGACGGTTAATTGTGGTGAAATTTTACAAATGTGATTTGATATTGGCATTTCCGGAAATGAGTGCTTTCGAACGGTTTTCTTTATTGCATGCATTTACTATATTTGTAAGATGAAAGTTGATCATCTGGTTACTTGTACTAGCGTAATTGCTAACCCCTTTGGGGACCCGTTTTGGGGAAATTCGTTTTATGAATTTCAGTCGTTCATCGGACGAGCGGCTGAACAAGATACGGATGATGGCCATGCGTGATGATTGTGCATAAGTGACGTCTTAATGTCTTTTTGTCTTTTCATCTTTTGTGACTTTTGAACTAATAGTTGTACTCGAGTACTTAAGAGTTCTTGTTCGTCCGGATTGTATTGTTGCCGATATGTTTGTGTTGATTGATGATGTTATGTTTGACCGGTTGAACCGGGTGGATTATTCTGTTTTGCGTCTTCATGACATGGTGTTGTTTTGTCGTTTATGTGAGTCGATGAGTATGATGCTGTTCAGCCTGGTGGGTCCCATATAGGGAATCACGGCGCTGTAATATACCTCGAATATCTTGAGGGTGTTACAGAAGATGGTATCAGAGCTCTAGGTTTATGGATACCTAGGCTTGTCGGTTTATTGGGTCTTGTGGTGTTTTGTTTTGCACATCATCGTCACGCTGCCATGATGCCGGTACTACCAGTGTCCGTAAGTTTTCCTTCCTCTGTTCATTATTTCCTTGTATCGTACCTTGATTCTCGACTTGTGATTGTTCTTTTCTCGTACTTACCCTCGTATGGCTTTTGCTACTTATTTAACTCCAGTATGGATGCTGGAAGAGGTCGTGGTCGCGGTCGTGGTCGTGGACGCGGCCGGGGACGTGGGGCAGCCGGTGGGGCGGCCACGTCGCAGATCTTCGAGCCGGCAAGATCGGGCGACCGCCACGGCATGCTTCTTCTCAGAGCGCGCTGACCTTGGTATTGCGGCCGTTATGCAACAAATGGTGAACCAAATGGAGGCAATAGCTCAGCGGTTCAACCCGGATCGTGCCCACGCTAATCGGGCGGAGCGGATCGATGGCTCCAAGATGTTATCAAGATGCATCCTCCTCGGTTCGGGAGCTTGCACCCGATTGGCCGGGAAGGGTGGATCAAGGAGATATCTAAGGTCTTCGTTGCCACTAATCGTCCCGAGGACCGTAAAGTCCCTATTGCTCAATATTTTCTCACCGGGGACGCTTCTGATCGGTGGGAGGCCGTTGGGCCCAAAGACCATGCCGCTCGTGGGCCGAGTTTCAAGAGTTGATGGAGATCGAATATTGCCTGTGGCGACCAAACAGCTCGGGTACATGCTTTTATGATGCTCAACCGCGGATATCCCCGTATCTCAAGCTATTGCTGATTTTAACAAGGAGTTGGGTTATGTGAAGACCCAAGTTGTCGAGGAGAGTGACAAGATTTTCCATTTCTCAGACGGATGAAGTTGCCGATTCGGGACTATATGTCGGGGCTCGTATGCACTACCTTGAAAGATTACCAGAAAGGGGCCCTTGCTTATGATATGTCCGTGACGGCGAGTGAGGCGGCCCGCGAGAGTAAGAAGCGTAAGTCCGCCGGAACTTTTCGGGCCACAAGAGTGGGGTCGCAGAGATCCCAATCTGCTAACTTCCCCGGGCGGTGGTCCAGCCTGCCTACCGGGGTCCTCATGGAACTACCAAAGGCTCCTTTCCGCGATGTGAAGTGTTTCAATTGTGGTTGTACAGCCACGCTACCGTACTTGTTTGAGCCCTTTGTCGACGTAATCGCAGTGGCCACCGGCCACAAGGCAGCTTTCTGTGCTGAGAGGGAGAGAATTCTTGGTGCCCGGGCTTCCATTCCAGCGCCTAGGGAACCAAGTGTGAATCAGGGATCGTTTGCTCCTCAATCTCCGCCGAGTGCTAGTCGGGGAAGAGGTCGGGGTCAGCCCTCTAAGGGGGGAGCTTCCAGTGTCGGTTCAGCCGACCCGCGTGTCTATGAGATGCGGAAAGCCGATGACCCAGCGGCTACCGTGGCGACAGGTACCGTTTATATTCTTTCTCATCCTGTCAGTGTGCTTTCGATTCCGGTGCTACGCATTCGTTCATATCTTTGGATTGTGTGCGCTGTCTGAGTCTCGACTGTTTGACGCCATGTGAACCCTTCATCGTTAAGCTTCCTAGCGGCGATAAGATCGTTGGTGATCAGGAGGTTCGAGACTGTTCTGTACTTATTTGTGAGAGGACTTGGCCCTCTAATCTTATTGTTGTGAGTATCGAGGGTGAGGATTTGATTCTTGGTGATGATTGGCTCGAGCGGCATGGTGCGATCATGAACTACCACACGAGAATCATCACTATGTTAGCCGAGGACGGCACCGAGCACTCTTTCGCGGGGCGAAAGAGGGGAAACCAGAAATTCGTCATGAATGCCTTGAAGGCGATGAGTCTCCTGCGAAAGGGGTGTACTGGTTATTGGTGCTATGCCTTGAAGGCGGAGGATGGTGGAGTCGAGCTTTCGTCGATTCCAGTCGTTAATGAGTTTCCGGATGTATTTCCTGACGAGTTACCGGGATTGCCACCGGATCGTGAGGTTGAGTTTGCTATAGAGTTAGAGCCAGGCGCGGCTCCGATTTCGAAGGCGCCGTATTGCATGGCACCTTCAGAGATGGCAGAGTTGAAGAAGCAGTTGAGTGAGCTTCTTGAGTCGGGGTATGTTCGACCGAGTGCCTCGCCTTGGGGCGCACCGGTCCTGTTTGTGCGGAAGAAGGATGGCTCACTACGTTTGTGTATCGACTATCGCGAACTAAACAAGGTGACCATCAAGAACAAGTATCCTTTGCCGAGAATTGACGACTTATTCGACCAGTTGCAGGGAGCTGCGGTATTCTCGAAAATTGATTTGAAATCAGGGTACTATCAGCTCCGGGTGAGAGAGTCCGATGTGCCGAAAACAGCTTTTCGGACGAGGTACGGACATTATGAGTTCGTAGTCATGCCTTTCGGGTTAACTAATGCGCCGGCGGTGTTCATGCAGTTGATGAACAAAGTTTTTATCGAGTATCTGGATAAGTGTGTCGTCGTCTTCATAGACGATATTCTTATTTACTCAAGGAATGAGGAAGAGCATGCCCATCATTTGCGGATAGTGTTAGACATTTTTAGGGCCGAGCAACTCTATGCGAAGTTCTCGAAATGTGAGTTCTGGCTGAAGGAAGTGATGTTTTTGGGTCACGTGATTTCAGCCGAAGGGGTTCGTGTAGATCCGCAGAAGATCGAGGCGGTATTGGATTGGGCACCGCCCGAAAACGTGAGAGAGCTCTGAAGTTTCTTGGGTTTGGCTGGCTACTACCGTAGGTTCGTCGAGGGTTTCTCGAAACTGGCTCGACCACTTACACAGTTGCTCCAGAAATCCGAGAAGTTCGTCTGGAATGACGAGAGGCAGTTGAGTTTTGAGGAACTGAAGAAGCGTTTGACTTCAGCCCCGGTTTTGGCGTTGCCATGTGGCAACGAGGGTTTTGCCATTTATAGCGATGCTTCGGTTCAGGGTCTTGGGTGCGTATTAATGCAGCACGGCAAGACCATTGCCTTTGCGTCGAGACAGTTGAGGCCATATGAGCTGAACTACCCTACTCATGATTTGGAGTTAGCGGCAGTCGTTTTTGCGCTCAAGATTTGGCGTCACTATCTTTTCGGCTCTGCATGTCAGATTTTTACCGATCATAAAAGTCTGAAATACATATTTACCCAGCGAGAGTTGAATATGAGGCAGAGGAGGTGGTTAGAGTTGATTAAGGATTATGACCTCGAAATCCTTTATCATCCGGGCAAGGCGAACGTCGTGGCTGACGCCTTGAGTCGGAAACCGGTGGCGTTGTGAATGCTTGAGATCCTTACGTCTCAGTCTGAGCTTTGAAGGGCTTTGATCGAGTCAGATGTTGAAGTCTTATTTCCTGGAGCCGTCGGGCAACTATGTGCTTTAGAGATTTCGTCATCTTTGATCGATGAAATTAAGCTGAAGCAGTCAGAGGATCCGATGATTACTCAAATCCGAGAGAACGTTCTTAAGGGAAAGTCTCCTGGGTTTGTGATTCACGAGGATGGTATTTTGAGATTCAGATCGGCTTTGTGTGCCGAACGACTCGAGAGATGAGACAACAGTATTTTGCGAGGCCCATGCTACACCTTACTCCGTTCATCTGGTTCGAGTAAGATGTACAAGGACTTGAGAAGGAACTTGGTGGAATGACATGAAGGAGGAGGTCGCGCAGTTTGTAGCAAGGTGTTTGACTTGCCAGCAAGTCAAAATCGAGCATCGACCGGGCTTTTTTCGATCACTTCGCTCGGAATGGAAATGGGAAGATATATCGATGGATTTCATTACGAGTTTGCCGAGATCGAGATCGGGCATGAATATGGTTTGGGTGATTGTTGATCGTCTGACCAAGTCGGCACATTTTCTGGGCATCAAGGACACTTGGGGCCCGGATAAGTTGGCTCGTGTGTTTATCGCGCAGATTGTGAGACTTCACGGTACTCCGAAGTCTATTGTTTCGGATCATGATGGCCGTTTCGTATCGCACTTCTGGCAGGCGGTGCATAAGGCGTTGGGTACCCGGCTGCATTTGAGTACCTCTTTTCATCCCGATCGATGGGATACTTAACGCACTATCCAGACGTTCGAGGACTTGTTGCGTGCCTGTGCTCTCGATTGGAGTAGTGACTGGGAGGAACATTTGCCGTTGATCGAATTCACGTACAACAACAGTTGGCACGCGTCGATTCGGATGGCACCGTATGAGGCACTTTATGGGCGGCGATGTCGATCACCGATTTGTTGGAATGAGGCGTCTGATTTGGTCGGGACCGAGCCGGATGTCGTTTTAGAGACGAGGCGGAAGATAGAAGTAATTCGAGAACGGATGTTGACTGCCCAGACTCGACAGAAGTTGTATGCCGACGTCCGCCGCCGACCTTTGGAATTCGAGGTGGGAGACCACGTTTTACTAAAGGTGTCGCCGACGAAGGGAGTTTTTCGTTTCGGGAGGAAAGGGAAGTTGAGTCCGAGATTTATCGGCCCCTTTGAGATCCTCGAGCGAGTCGGTGGGTTGGCATACCGTTTGGCGTTACCTCCGGCCTTGAGTCATGTTCATAGCGTTTTTCATGTTTCCCAGCTGAGGAAATATGTCCCGGATCCTAGTCACGTCATCGATTATGGTGAGATTGATGTCGCCGAGGATGTTACTTTTGAAGAGCGTCCTTTGAAGATTTTGGAGCATCGTGAGAAACGATTGAGGCATAAGACCATACCTTTGGTCAAGGTGCAGTGGTCGAGACACGGTGTCGAGGAGGCAACTTGGGAAACCGAGGATAGCATGATTGCTAGGTACCCGGAGTTGTTTGTTTCTTAAGTTTCGGGACGAAACTTATTTTTAGAGGGGTAGAATGTAATATCCGTATTTTTTCTTTCCCTTGTATTTTCGTTTTTGGTGTATTTCTCGATCGTAGTGACCCTCGTGTACTTTTCAGTGTCCTTCTGTCAAACCGTTGAACCGTATTCTCGTTATTATTGTGCGGAACCGCCGTTTGGGTTGCCGTGGATCCATTTCGTGTTGTTGGTTCCCAAATATTGATTCCTATCGCTTTTATTCTCTTCCGGATCATTTTTATCATTTTGGAACCCAATAGGGGTGTGGGCCGCGCACAAGATGTGCGTGCCGCGGCACACAAATTCCTTTAGTTGTTGGTCGAACAAATCAGATTGTGTGCCGCGGCACACCGATTGGTGCCGCGCAGGCTGTGCCAAGGCCGCGGCACACTCGTGTGTCTTCTGCGACCAAAACCCAATCAGGTGCCGCGGCACACGCAGCCGTGCCGCGCACACCGCCGAAACACAGGGAGTAAATTTTGGCACGTGCCGCAAAGACACTTCGGGCCGTGCCGCACACAAAGCGGTCAATCAGTGCAATCTCGTCCTTATTAGACGAGATCGGCCGTCTTCTCCTTCATTTCACTGCGCGAGAGAGAGAGAGACCTAGGAGGGGAGAACTTCTCAAGCATTCTTCATCCGGGTCGATTTTCATCATTTCCTTCATTGTGAGGCTCGGATAATCAATCTAACGCGTGTTCTACGGATCTTAGTACTTGAATCTTCAAAGGTAATATTTCTAGAACCCTATTTTCGATTAATTTGGGGTTTTGGGTTTTACTTCCGATTCGCTCCGCTTTGTTGATGGATTCATGATGAATACGATTAATATTGTTAGTATCTTTAGTTTTCCTACGGATTCATGGATATTTTGCGGTTTTTACGGAATCGAGAGGGTTTGGTTGTGGTCCGCCCTCGTTGTTATTTTTGGTACGAATATACATGAATCGTAAGCGGGTTTCCGGGTGTATTCCATTTCCGTAATCGTCTAGAGTTGGTTGTGATTGTGTTATTCGAATCGTTAGGTTCATTTCCGCGGTTCCTTGCGGTCGTGTTCAACTCTTCCGTTCCGTTCGTGTCATCGTCTATTTAATCGAGGCAAGTATCCCTATGAACTTACAATCTTGACATAGTAGTATTGTATGAGAAATGGTGTGTGTGTGTGTATGCTCACTACGGGTTAGATCCGACGGGGTCTCGGTAGGGGTCCACAAGAGACGTGGATCGACGAGCTTGCTTTTAACCACTACGGGTTAGATCCGACGGGGTCTCGGTAGGGGTCCACAGAGACGTGGATCGACGGTTAATTGTGGTGAAATTTTACAAATGTGATTTGATATTGGCATTTCCGGAAATGAGTGCTTTCGAACGGTTTTCTTTATTGCATGCATTTACTATATTTGTAAGATGAAAGTTGATCATCTGGTTACTTGTACTAGCGTAATTGCTAACCCCTTTGGGGACCCGTTTTGGGGAAATTCGTTTTATGAATTTCAGGTCAGGTTCATCGGGACGAGCGGGCGCTGGAACAGTACACGGATGATGGCCATGCGTGATGATTGTGCATAAGTGACGTCTTAATGTCTTTTTGTCTTTTCATCTTTTGTGACTTTTGAACTAATAGTTGTACTCGAGTACTTAAGAGTTCTTGTTCGTCCGGATTGTATTGTTGCCGATATGTTTGTGTTGATTGATGATGTTATGTTTGACCGGTTGAACCGGGTGGATTATTCTGTTTTGCGTCTTTATGACATGGTGTTGTTTTGTCGTTTATGTGAGTCGATGAGTATGATGCTGTTCAGCCTGGTGGGTCCCATATAGGGATTCACGGCGCTGTAATATACCTCGAATATCTTGAGGGTGTTACACATATTGCTTTTGCTGTGGGAAATTTGAGCAGATACACTAGTAATCCTAGTGCTCAACATTGGCAAACATTGAACAGAACTTGGATACTGCCTCTGCCAGACTCAAACCATTATCGTGCGCTACTGGCGAAGCTAGACCGTGCTACTCAAAATGAATAGCGTGCGTTAGCTCACACCTAGCGTGCGCTAACTGCGACCATTAACGTGTGCTACTGGCGAAGCTAGCGTGCACTACTCAACACGAATAGCGTAGCATACGCTATCCGCCAATCAATAACACTGTTGTCAAGTTCGATCAATACGAATGTGTTCTGAAGGATACAAAGCTCTAGAATCAACGACATCTCAATAGGCGCTTACAAGAGCGACAAAAGCGAAAGAACGCCAAAGTCAAAATTCATGAAAAATACAGGTATTACATTCTCCCCCTCTAAAAAGAAGTTTCGCCCCGAAACTTAAGAAATAAAAAGTTCGGGGTATTCCGATCGCATCTTCTCTTCCGTCTCCCAATTCGCCTCCTCGACTCCATGTCTCGACCATTGCACTTTAACCAATGGAATGGTTTTGTGCCAAAGCTGCTTCTCTCGAAATTCGAGGATATTCGTCGGTCTCTCTAGAAAGCTAACATCCTCAGCTACATCGATCTCTCTATAATCGATAATATGGCTTGGATCCGGCACGTACTTTCTCAGCTGAGAGACATAAAAAATGCTATGGACATGACTCAAAGCTGGAGGCAACTCCAAGCAATAAGCTAAATCTCCAACCCTGTCCAAAATTTCAAACGGTCCGATATACCTCAGACTAAGTTTCCCTTTTTTCCCGAAATGGAAAACTCCTTTGGTCGGAGACACCCTGAGTAGAACATGGTATCCCACTTCAAATTTCAAAGGTCAACGACGAGTATCAGCATAAGAGTTCTGACGGCTCTGGGTAGTCAACAGCCGGTCTCGGATAATAGAAATCTTTTTCTTAGTCTCCATCAACATATCTGGTTCCATTCCGACTAGCTCTGAAGCCTAATCCCAACATAATGGCAATCTACACCGCCTACCAAAAAGTGCCTTAAATGGTGCCATTTTGATCGACGCATGCCAACTACTATTGTAGGCAAACTCAATCAATGTCAAATGAAGTTCCCAATCATTTCTCCAGTCTAGGGCACAAGCCCACAACATATCTTCTAATGACTGGATCGTCTGCTCAGTCTGACCGTCTGATTGAGGATGAAAAGACGTACTCAAACTCAACTCGGTACCTAATGCCTTATGGATTGCTTGCCAAAAATGCGACACGGAACGACCATCTCGATAAAAAATAATAGTTTTAGGGCACCACGCAATCTCACAATCTCATCTATAAAGGTTCGGGTCAGTCTCTCCGATCCCCAAGTATCCTTAATACCAAGAAAGTGTGCAGACTTGGTTAATCGATCAACGATTACCCAAATCATATTCATTCCTGCTCTAGACCTCGGCATCCCCGTGATAAAATCCATGGAGATATCTGCCCACTTCCACTTGGGAATGGGAAGCGGATTCAGCAACCCCGCCGATCGTTGATGATCGATCTTGACTTGTTGACACGTCAAACATCACAATACGAACTCGTTGACGTCCTTCTTCATATTATTCCACCAAAAATTGTGCTTCAAGTATTTGTACATCTTACTCTTTCCTGTATGGATTGAGCAAGGCGTAGCATGGGCTTCTTGAAGAATTCTATGCCTCAACTCCAGATTATTCGGGACACACAGCCTATTCTGAAATCTCAAAATGCCGTCCTCATGGACCATAAAACCAGGGGCTTTTCTCTTAATTACATCTTCCTTCAGTTGGGAAATCATTGGGTCACTCCACTGTTTCCCTTTGATATCGTCAACCAAAGACGAAGTAATTTCGAGGGTACACAACTGTCCCTGCACTCTTTGAAGCCAAACTTCTATACCTTGCTCGATCAAATCCTGAGGAATCATCGTCTGTGGTGTAAGAACCTTGAGCAATTGAAGTGATGCTGATTTACGTCTCAAAGCGTCCGCGATGATATTGGCCTTCCCCAGATGGTAAAGAATTTCCAAATCATAATCTTTAATCAATTCCAACCAACGTCGCCGCCTCATATTCAACTCTTTCTGACTGAAAATGTACTTCAAACTCTTGTAATCGGTATAGATCCGACACGAAGAGCCATACAAATAATGCCGTCAAACCTTAAGTGTGAAAACAATTACGGCCAATTCCAAATCATGAGTAGGATAGTTCATCTCATACGGCTTCAACTGCCGCGATGCAAAGGCTATCATTTTATCGTGCTGCATAAGCACACATCCAAGCCCTTGTCCTGAAGCGTCACTATAAACTGCAAATCCTTCACTACCCTATTGTAAAACTAAAATCGGTGCTGAGGTAAAACGTCTCTTCATCTCATCGAAGCTCTGCTGTCTCTCAGTAGCCCCAACAAACTTTTCTGTCTTCTAAGGTAATTGCGTAAGCGGACGAGCGAGTTTCGAGAACCCCTCGGCAAACCGACGGTAATACCCAGCAGGACCCCAAAAGCTACGAACTTCCTTAACATTATTAGATGGTGCCCAATTTAGCACTGCCTCAATCTTCTGCGGGTCTACACGAACCCCTTTGGCCGAAACCACATGGCCGAGAAACATAACTTCCTTCATCCAGAACAAACATTTTGAGAATTTTGCATAAAGGTGCTCGGCTCTCAAAATATCTAGTATCAAACGCAAGTGTTGGGCATGCTCCTCATCGTCTCGAGAATAGATCAAGATATCATTGATAAAGACGACCACTCATTTGTCAAGGTACTCAATGAATATCTTGTTCATCAGTTGCATGAATACTGCCGGTGCATTAGTCAGTCCAAAAGGCATGACTACAAATTCATTGTGTCTGTATCTCGCCCTAAAAGCAGTCTTCGGGACATCAGACTCTTTCACTCGGAGCTGGTAGTACCCCGATCTCAAGTGAATTTTTGAGGATACTGCGGCTCCCTGCAGCTGATCAAATAAAACATCTATACGAGGTAGTAGATACTTGTTGTAATCGATACATAAATGTAGTGAACCATCCTTATTTCTCACAAATATAACAGGTGCGCCCCAAGGCGAAGCGCTCGGTCTAATGTACCCTATCTCCAACAGTTCTCCCAACTGATTCTTTAATTCTTGCATTTATGAAGGTGCCATATGATAAGGTGCCTTAGAAATCGGAGCCGCATCGGGCTCTAAATCAACGGAAAATTCTATCTCTCGATTGGCGGTAAAGCCGGAAGGTCATTTGGAAAAACGTCTAGATACTCATTCACAACTGGAATCAAAGAGAAATCGACCCCATTCACTTCCGACTTCAAAGCATTACACCAATAGGCCGTGCAATAGTTATTCAAGACTTTCACAGTCTTCATGGCGCTGATAAGCTACTTGGGTTGACCAGATTTACATCCCATGAACGGGTACTCAGAACCATCTTTAGTCATCATAGTGATAACCTTAGTGTGTTAATTCATAATCGCTTGGTGACTTTTAAGCCAGTCCTCACCGAGGATCAAATCCTCGCCCTCGTTATCAACCACAACTAAATTCGATAACCAATCAATACCTGCTATGCTCACCGGATAATCTCTAATCTCCCGATTCCCCCACGATTATATCCCTCCTCAGTAGTTTCACAATGAAATGATCGCAAGAAGTCATACAATTTATATTCAAATGGCATACACAATACAAGGAGATGAAAGAATGTGTAGCACCAGAATAAAAAAGTACTCGAATTGGATGAGATAGGATATGAATGGTACCTGAGTCCACCACCGCATCAGATTCATCTGCTCGACGCATATCATAAACTCGTGGGTGTGCCAAACCAACGGTAGAATCTCCCTCTCTAGCGGTCTGACCGCGTCCCCGGCCTCTACCGTAACCCTGCTGTGACTAGCTAACGGATGGTCACTAATTCATACTCTAATCTCTATGTGCTGGGGTAAAAGGCCGAGTATCCAATTTCTGATCCTGTTCAGGGCAATATACTACCCTGTGTCCCATCTGACCACAAGTGTGACACTTCAGAGGTGGGAAGTTGCACTCCAGGTTGATGTGGCCTGGATGACCACAAATAAAACAGGTCACCGGGGGAGTTGAGGTGCCCGGAGCTGAACAAAAACTCTTCTTCCCTTTAAAAGAAGGCGACGACTGCCCGACAGAATGGTTAGCCATCTGAGGTCTCTACAAGTTGCCAACTTTAGAGCCAGAAAAATTACCAGTGGTCTTTTGCTTCTTCGGCTCTTCTATGGTATTATTGTTGGAACTTAACCTGTCTTGGTATTCCTTTAGAGTAGTGCAAGTAAACCCGGACATATAACGTCGTAATTCCATATTCATTCGCATGTCGAAGTGGCAGATCTTGTCACGCTCATCACGCACCCGATTCTTCACATGAATCAGTTGTTGGTCGTATTCCACTATCGCCTGTGAGATTGGAATGTTCTGCGGCTTCGCTTCGAAAAAGGTTCGGATCCTGCTGTCTTGCACTGGCCAAGGACAAAACTCAGCCTCTAGCAGATCCTTAAATTCGTCCCATATAGCAGCATGATCTTGTGGCTTAATAGCTTTCCACCAAGTCGCGGCTTCCTTAGTAAAGGAAGTACTGAGCAATCGGTACCTTCCTCATTTCCGGACAGTCAACCGCTTCAAACACTTTCTCCAATTCAAATAGCCAACTTTCTCAACCTACTGGGTCGATAGCACGCCTGAACTGCGGAGGATGCATACGGACCACATTCTAGAGCAAAACGTCCGCTGTCGTATTAGGATTATTCAGCTGAACAGCTTGAGCCAGGATAGTCATATGATTTGCGAATTGTTGAAGAACATTCGTAGTCCCAACATCTGCATTATTCCCTTGAGCGGTCGACTGGTCATGTTGACTTTCGGTATTAGGATGCACCGAGTTAGATAAACTAGGGGTAGCCGATCCCGCAATAGAACTAGGGGAAGCGGCCGTGCCACGTCCTCATCCGTGTCCACGACCACGGCCTCGTCCTTGACCCCTATCACCAGGGGTAACTGAAAGTTCATGTGACCGTATTAACCGAAAACATACAACCCATGATCGATATAAACATGGCCGTAATAAATTACATATAATTGTAGCTAACTATTGATAACATCTTCTTTAAAAACTCTATGAGGTATTCATTTAAATAATAATATTTTATGATCCTCGAGTTTGTATAAGTTTCTGAAATAAGATTTGAAAATAATTTTGATACCTCGGACTGTTATACCCAGATTAGAACCACAATTCATAACCGTTTGTTTTGAAAATATTTGCAAAACCATAACACGGAACAACAAGTTTCCTTCGAGGGTCGATGCTAAGAGGGCATATCCACGCGATACCTTATGTGTTGTTATTTGAGATGATGATAAGTGATTGTATGGTCATCTTGATAATGTCGAACTCAATGGGAATATTGGTATCAGTTGACCACACTGAAGGACAGATTGCCAACAAAGAGAGTTTTCAAGCCAGTTGACTAATGTAAATGGAAGTGATTAGTGCTAATATAAATGGTTTGTTCAACTAGAAATGATTCGGTGAAACCTTCGAGGGTCGATGCTAAGAGGGCATATCCACGCGATACCTTGTGTGTTGTTATTTGAGATGATGATAAGTGATTGTATGGTCATCTTGATAATGTCGAACTCGAGGAAACTTGTTGTTTCGTGTTATGGTTTTGCAAAGATTTTCAAAACAAACGGTTATGAATTGTGGTTCTAGTCTGCAAAGATCACATCAGTGCTGTGCTTCTGAAAGGCAAGAAATAATGAAGACAGAATCAGTTAATTACAAGCTTTTGTGATCCTAAAACTTTAATATCTCTTTGTAGCAAAGCATAGCAGAATGAAACAGCATTAGTGTTTGAGAAGTTTCCTCGTGAAGAACAGTTTATTAGATGTTCCACATCTGTGTGCATCTGCAAGTCGGTATTTGTGTGTGCATATATAATAGAACAATGCATTAAATAGTGGACCATTTAATCGGCCTTGCGTTAGACATGGACAAAATACCTTATCTGCTGCCTCTGCAGTAGCAAACTCAATATGGCCAAAACCCCTGAATGATTCATCTAAGCCAAAGGCAAAGCGAACATCAACAACTTCTCCAGCGGGTTTGAAGAATTTTTCACTGAAACAATACAAAGAAGCTGAATAAAGGGTGGGGAAAGGTAAGAAATGAAACAAACCACTGAATTAGGTTACACTAAACTCACACGTCTGCTTGCTGGACACTGAAGGACAGATTGCCAACAAAGAGAATTTTCGAGCCAGTTGACTAACGTAAATGGAAGTGATTAGTGCTAATATAAATGGTTTGTTCAACTGGAAATGATTCGGTGAAACCTTCGAGGGTCGATGCTAAGAGGGCATATCCACGCGATACCTTGTGTGTTGTTATTTGAGATGATGATAAGTGATTGTATGGTCATCTTGATAATGTCGAACTCGAGGAAACTTGTTGTTTCGTGTTGTGGTTTTGCAAAGATTTTCAAAACAAACGGTTATGAATTGTGGTTCTAGTCTGGGTATAACAGTCTGAGGTATCAAAAATATTTTCAAATCTTATTTCAAAAACTTATACGAACTCAAGGATCTTAAAATATTATTATTTAAATGAATACCTCGTAGAGTTTTTAAAGAAGATGTTATCAATAGTTGGCTACAATTATATGTAATTTATTACGGCCATGTTTATATCGGTATGGGTTGTATGTTTTCGGTTAATATGGTCACATGATCTTTCAGTTACGATCATGAGTTCCATTTATTGCAGTAGTAATCTTTGTATTCACCTAATTATGTAGAGTAGATAATTGTATCGTGTTGCTATTTGTTGCCTTATGTGGTTACGTTGTGCTGGTTTGGCATTTTGGTATATTGTTTTGCGATGTTTTGTTTCGTTATGCCTTATGTTTTGTAGGATGTTCTCCGGCCTTGGAGTCAAATCATAATGTATATGATTTACATTCATTATTGGTATACTTGGGAATTGAGTATGCAAGGACAAGAATACAAGTTATCTATGGTGTTCAGTACCATTGGGTCATTTGGGAATATGAGATATGAAATACGATAAGAATGTCTTGATGTGGATGACCACAAGTGGATAAGGATACAACAGTGAGATTTTTTCTAAAAGTGATGTTGGAGTTTTAAATATTTGGTAAACCTACGATTTGACATCGTATGGACAATTAGGCACATGCTTCGGTGATAAATAAACTTTGAATCAAACATTTTGACAGAAGAAGAAAGCCTTCAGTTTGTATATTTGGATCCCAAGTAAAATTTTCGGTTAGAGATGACGTCTTCGAAAGTTTTACATTTTCAAATATGATTTTCAAAGTCGAGATGCAAATATAAAATTCCCTCTTCTAGAGAAAGAACAGTGTTGATAAGTTTTAGGCGAAATATGATTCGCCTCCTTTTTCAAAAGTTTTATTTACATGCAGTGCACCAATGTTAATATTATTATTTATGGCGATAATGCCCGAGATCATAATTCGTGTGATGGTGCGAATGCCCAGTCATATTGTTTATGTGCATAATATTCTCGTCCTTGTTAGAAGATAAGAATGTGGTTATTGAGTTTAACGCTCTTTGAGTCTTAATTGTTTCATGATCCATATAGTGTTGTTTCCGTGTAAAGCGAGCGCGCACAGACTTATCTATGGTGTGCATGCTCTATAAATTTTTATCTTGGGGTTGCCAACACTATTTTGGATCATTCAGAACGATAGCTAATTTTTGTAACTGAACAGCATCCTACGATCGTAAGTTATTGATTGCTACGGTCGTAATTTTCCTAAGGTTGGGAGTTTAGAGTTTTATTATGTGCCTTGTGATCGTCATGATTTTTATGACATGTTCTATTTCTCATACTTTATGAAACGAACGAGTTTCGTGATTATTTGGAATTATTCCATGATTTTACTATCTTGGTCATTCTCGGTGTAATTATCCTTGGGCCCATTTTCTTGTATCCCGAATGGATGTTCATCGGAGTTGCACAGCATAACCTATATTTCTTTCTACCCTCCTATTTTTGGATAAACTTGGAAGTCGTCCCAAAGTAATCTGGAAATGCTACAATCTTGTTGCGTGAATACCGAACTCTATTGATCTAGTCTGAAATGGTCGGTTGTTTCCACAAGTTCATTTTGACATGTTCAATCGTGCTATGGACTTGCACGTAAATGCTTGGTCTCAAAACATGTTTTTTTTTTCTTTTTTCAAGACGCTTGGGCCATTTTGTGATTTTCCTAAATTTTGGGGCAATTACTTTCGAACTCATATGCCCCCTATTTGACTCATCGCGTTCGCATGCATGTGTATCGCGTCAACTCGTGTACCATGTACTTACTCAGTCAATTCATCATATTTCGAGGAATTTCGTGTTTACAAATTCTTCGTGGTTTTCGTAGCTGAGCAGAGTGTTTGCTTCATTTTGTTTGGTTACCGCTCTTCATTTTAAGTTTCGGGGCGAAACTTCTTTTTAGTGGGGTAGAATGTAATACCCGTATTTTTTCAATTCTGTAATTTTTGATTCTAGCCACTCGCTTGTGTTCATTGGCACGTTTTGGACGTGTCTTGTTCTGCACATTTTGTTATTCGAGCAAGTTTTGATATTGCTTCGGATTAATCGGTATATTATTGCGACCTTTTCCGCATTTGGTTTCGATTACTGTAATCTTACCCGAAACTGTTGTTTTGTTGTTCCTACAAGTTCATTTAACAATTGTGGTTGTGTTGTGAACTTCAAAATTTTTATTCGATCTCGTATCGTGATTTTTCAAACACTTGGGGCCGTTTTGAAATTTCCCAAAGTTTTGGGTTCTCACTTACATGCTCATTTTTACCTACCTTTAGATTGTCGTAATCACATGTTTGTTTAATGCTTTTGATTGTTGTTGAGAATTCTTTGTAAGCGTTACGTTACATTTTACGAGTCGTCGCATTTTGAGGTCGTTTGGGACTGATCGGGCAGCAAAATGGAATCTATTGCCAGAATGCAGGTTACGGCCGTAACCTGCAGTATGTTACGGTTGTAATGGGCAGTGTGTTACAACCGTAATGGCCATGATGTTACGGCTGTAACAAGAGGGTGTATTTTAGGCAGCGGGCATTCCTGTTTTGAGACGGAATTTGTCATTGCCACTCTCACGCGACAGGTAGAGTTCTTGCGGCGATTGCGGGGCGATTCTTCATGAAAATTTCCCAATCTTAAATCCTACAACATATTCATCAAGGTTTTGGTGTGGATTAACAGCATCTAATCCTTGTTCTTCGTCGAATCAAGGTATTTTTCTTGATTCCCTAGAGTTGACCTTTTTTGGGAGATTTGCTCTTGTTTCGTATTCAGTCTAATTTTGATGGATTGATTGTTGTTAAATGATGTTGTTGAACATATCCTATGGATTGTATATCCATATTTCGGTTTCGAATATTCCGAATCGTGATTGTTGTGTTCTAGAGTATTTGATGTTCGATTAAATGTCTCAATCAATTTCCTTTAGTGGCTGGGGGCGATTTCCATTGCTATTGGTCCTACTCCTCGTTCTGATCATATTTTCGTTGTTCTTGCAGAAGTTTTAGGTTCTGAGGCACTTCGACCGAGCCGTGTTCGTCGGAGTATTTGCGTGCCAATTTCGAGACAAGTATCTTGCCCACACATTTCTTGTTTCGTAGATAAAATAATAGGTAATCGACTATGTGTGCTATTGGTATAATCTCGTTAACGGCTTTCTTTCAAAATGCTTGAGTACTTTGTGAATAGATAAACTTTATGAATACATGGTATTGTGGTTGCAAATCCAGGTATATCTTCTTCTGTTATGTGGCCATTAAAGCTCTCTATCCTCGTTAAGGGTGGTATGTTGGAATGCGTATTTATTAGATTGGTAAGTATTGTATTGCTTGTTGACTCCCTTGTCAGAAGGTGGTACTATTCGGTGTTGTTTGGGAATTATATTTCCTCGTGGTTATGATCATATCCATATATTCACTCTGGGATGGACTGACGAGTCCTCAGAGAGTTCCGTTGCCTTTAGTGCAGTTCTACGAATATTTTTGGGTTAACCACTCTGGAAGGGTCTGACGGGGAGGGTTCCATTGTGTTCCATGGTTAATCACGTATGTATTGAAATGAAATGCTATGAAATTTAGTTATTCCGGAATACCGATCTTGAATTGTACAATTACATTTATTCACCATCGATTACATGTGAACCTAAGATATTTACCATCGTTTGGTTCAGATTATTATATTCTTGGAATATGATTGTGTATGGCTCGTATTTGCAATTTATACTTGCACTAGTAAAATAGTGGAATTTTTCTAACCCCTGAGTAATCGATGGGTGAATGTTTGTATTGCATTCAAGTACGTGCAGGTTCTTGAGGAGCAGAACACGGGATTGGTACGAAGGATGATGGAAGACAAATGATACTAATCACATGAGGGCCAGTATTCAGATTTGTTGGTCAAATTGTATTATCCTTTCGCTGTAATGTTCTCCGGTCTTATGGAAATGTTGTTGTATTTTTGACCCCTGTGCGGATATGAGTTTTGTAATAGAGATGTATATGAAGCTTAAGTTGTATGTTATCGATGAAAGACCAAATCGGTCTACGGATTTGTTATTCAGCCATGTCGGCATTAATGCGATGTCCTTTTTGTAGGAGTGTTTGTAGGATACCCTAAGGGAACGAAGAGTGGCTTGTTCTATAGTCCCCAGAATCAGAAGGTCATTATTAGCACCAATGCCCGATTCCTGGAAAAGGATTATATGATTAGTCACAAGCCCATGAACGAAATAATTCCGGAAGAGTTGAAAGGTGAGACTCCTTCTATACCAATCTTACAAGCGCCAACTAACACTGCACCACGTACCGATTTTGATACTTTTACACCAACTCAAGATTTGCCTCGTCGTAGCGGTATGGTTGTTCATAAATCAGAATCATTCATAGGCATAGGACAGTCTTCGGACTCAATCCCAAGAGAAGATGAATCAGATCCGTGGACTTACAAGGAGGCAATCCAAGATAAAGATGCTGGTTCCTGGCAAGTAGCAATGAAATCAGAAATGGGATCTATGGATTCCAATCAAGTGTGGGAGCTAGTATAAATGCCTGATGGAGTACAAGCCATTAAAAGTAAGTGGGTCTACAAGAAAAATAAATGAGGTGATGGTAAGGTTGACACCTTCAAGGCGAGGCTTATGGTGAAAGGTTGCACTCAGAAAGAGGGTACCAATTATGATAAAACCTTTTCGCCGGTAGCCGTGTTTAAGTCAATCCGGATTCTTTTAGCAATAACTGCGCATTTGGATCTGGAGATTTGTCAAATAGATGTCAAGAATGCATTCTTAAATGGAAGTCTGGACAAGGATATCTACATGCACCAACCAGAAGGATTCATTGCTGAAGGAGAAGAGCATTTAGTGTGCAAGCTTAAGAGATCCATTTACGGACTTGAGCAAGCATCTAGATCTTGGAACACTTGATTTGATGAGGTAGTCCAGTCATATGGATTCATCCAATGTCCGAGTGAGAGTTGTGTGTATAAGAAATGCGATGGAAATGTGTTGGTGTTTGTTGTATTGTAGTAGATGGTATCCTTCTGACTAAACACAATGTGAAGGAGTTGTCGAACATACGAGTATAGCTATCTGAGCAGTTCGATATGAAGGATTTAGGAGAAGTAGGACACATCCTTGGAATCAAGATCTTTCGTGATAGGAAGAAAATGATGTTGTGCTTATCTGAGGCATCCTATATCGCTATAGTTCTAAAGCGGTTTAGCATGGAGAATTACAAGAAAAGTTTTCTATCCTACAGACATGGAATTCAATTATCTAAGGATATATGTCCTAAGACACAAAGGAGATAGATTGCATGAAGCTGATTCATTATGCGTCAGCTGTTGGAAGCCTCATGTATGTTATGCTTTACACTAGACCAGATATCTGTCATGTCGTAGGCATGACTGCTAGATATCAGTCGAACCCAGGACCAGGACACTGGATTGCTGTCAAGCACATACTCAAGTACCTCATAAGGACTAGGGAGTATATGTGTAACACCCCGAGATATTCAAGGTATATTACAGTGTTGTGGACCCCTACAAGGGACCCACCAAGCTAGACACGAATTATCACAGTAAAATCACACATCATCCAGATGAAAATTAAATACCACACTCGGTACAACCGGCGGAATAATCAACATCCACAACCATCAATATATTCCACGAATATAAATCACAATCCAAAAGGAAAAACCTAAGTACTCGCGAGTACAATCTATAAGTTTATAAAACAGAAAACAACCATATCGAAAAGAACATAAATAAAAAGACTCGAGTGCACATGTCAACGACCTTGGCCAGCATCCTCGTACTGTCCCAATGCCTGCCCCAAAGGGGTTAGCAATTACGATAGTACAAGTAATCAAGGCAAACCATTCGCTTACATATTTCATAGTACAATGCACCAAATTCATTTCAAAACCAAAACTAGACATGTCTTTTCCGGAAACAAATAGTCAGTCAATTTGCCGTGGGAACAGGGCTATACCATTGATCCCGCTCTGTGGCCTATAAGGACCCTCCCGAGGTGGCTATATTATAAAACAAATCACGCACGCGCATCGCCTTGGGAACAGGGCTATACCATTGATCCCGCTCCGTGGCCTCTAAGGACCCTCCCGAGCTGGCTAGCGAAACAAACTCATGAATCCAGGGCTATACCATTGGATTCCCTCCATGGTCCCGTCGGACCCTCCTGAGGTGCGCAAAGCACACACAATATACATCACCATTTCATGTTAAGCATAAATGTTTCCAAAAATACTTGCCTCGAATAATTGACGACGCAACGAACGGAAAGGAAAATCACCAACGAACGCTAGGAACCAATAGAACCGAACTTAATGATTCGAAGAATACAATCACAACCATTTCTAAATGAATACGGAAGAGGAATACACCCAAAAACCCGCCTACGATTCATGTATATTCGTACGAGAACATCGAGGGCGGACTACAACCAAACCCTCTCGATTACGAAAATACCACGAAATATACCATGAATCTATAGGAAAACCAAGAACACTAACAAGATTAATCATATTCATCATGAGATAATCAACGACACGGGACGAATCGAACAATAAAATTGAAAACCCCAAATTCGGACGATTTACCTTGATTCGGACGGAGGAAGATGATTATGATGATGATAAACTACACTAGGAACACAATACTTGTTTCCTCAAGGATTTCCACGGGCAAAACTTGAAGAATCGCTCAAATCCCTCTAAGAACACTCGCTGCGGACGGAAGGAAGAAAATGAAGAATGTGCCGAAGTGAAGGTTAACTCCCCATTTATAAAACCTGGGCTGCCATGACGTACGTTACATAAGGTGGTTAACGTACGTAATGCTCATTACGTACGTTAACACTCAAGCATTAGAGTACGTAATGGCTGGGCAGAACAGTCTGCCCCAAAACGCTGAGGTCGCTAGCGTACGCTACATCCGATGGTTTAGCGTACGCTACAAGAGGCTTACGTACGTAACATCAACGCCTTTAAGTATGTAAGAGTCTGGGCAAAACTGGGCAGACTCACTATCCAACAACACAGGGCTCGATAGCGTACGCTACGCCGGATATTTTAGCGTACGCTACCAGGACTTTACGTACGTAACATAAAGAGTTAACGTACGTAATGGTTCGGACAGAACAATATATCTAGTCTGTTGAAGGCCATAACGTACGTTAGCTATGAGCCATAACGTATGTTATGAAGGTGCTGATAGCGCACGCAAGAAAGCATGCATAAAGCACGTTATGCATGCAGCAGTTCAACACTGCTGAACGAAGTTAGCTGCATCGGCGGTCCGAAAACGAGACGTAACACAAGGATAGATTCCAGAAGTGTAAACATGAAATAATCACGACAACGAAGCTAAGCGCTGGAGGAAAATACGATTCCAACTACCGGGGAATCCGAGAAACGACAAGGAAAGTAAAATTCCTTAAACTTATAGGAAATTACAAAATGGCCCAAACGTCTGAAAATCACGATACGACATCGGATCAATAAACCGAAACTCACAATACGAACAACTCAACCATACAAACTCATGCAACCAAAAAAATAACATAACCGAATGGGTTCCATGAGAATCGAACGTCCATGCGACAATACATGACGTAAGACGTAATAATATCAAAACATCTCTGAAACTCGTCCAAATAGAGAAACTCCAAGAATAAAATAGATTCAAAATGTCGAAACGGTTACAAGAGAATCACTAAAGATGAAAAATACACCAAAAATGAAAATACCGGAAAAAGGAGAAATGCGGATATTACATTCTACCCCTCTAAAAATAAGTTTGGTTCCGAAACTTAAGAAACAAACAACTCGGGGTACCTAGCACGCTTGCTATCTTCGGTTTCCAAAGTTGCCTCCTCGACACCATGCCTCGAACACTGCACTTTGACCAATGGAATGGTCTTATGCCTCAGTCGCTTCACACGGTGCTCCAAAATCTTTAGGGGACGCTCCTCGAAGGTAATATCCTCGGCGACGTCAATCTCACCATAGTCGATGACATGACTAGGATCCAGAACATATTTCTTCAGATGGGAAACATGGAAAACGCTATGAACGTGACTCAAGGGTGGAGGTAGTGCCAAACGGTATGCTAACTCGGCGACTCGCTCGAGAATCTCAAAGGGCCCAATAAATCTTGGACTCAACTTTCCCTTCTTCCCGAAGCAGAAAACTCCCCTCGTCGGCGACACCTTTAGCAAAACATGGTCTCTCACCTCGAACTCCAAAGGTCGACGACGGACGTCAGCATACGACTTATGTCGACTCTGAGTAGTCAGCATCCGTTCTCGAATCAATTCCACCTTCCGCCTCATCTCTAAAGCGATATCCGGTTCGGTCCCGACCAAATCGGATGCCTCATTCCAACAAATCGGCGATCGACAATGCCGCCCATAAAGCGCCTCATACGGTGCCATCCGAATCGACGCGTGCCAACTATTGTTGTACATGAATTCGATCAATGGCAAATGCTCCTCCCAGTCACTGCTCTAGTCGAGAGCACAAGTATGAAACATGTCCTCGAACGTCTAGATAGTGCACTCCGACTGTCCATCCGATTGAGGATGAAAAGAGGTACTCAAATGCAAATGAGTACCCAACGCCTTATGCACCGCCTGCCAAAAGTGCGGTACAAAACGGCCATCCCGTTCCAAAATAATAGACTTCGGAGTACCATGAAGCCTCACAATCTGCGCAATAAACACACGAGCCAACTTCTCCGGGCCCCCAGTATCCTTGATGCCCATAAAATGTGCCGACTTGGTCAGACATTCAACAATCACCAAAAACATATTCATGCCCGACCTAGATCTTGGTAAACTCGTGATGAAGTCCATCGATATATCTTCCCATTTACATTTCGGGATGGGAAGTGCCTGCAATAACCCCGCTGGTCGCTGATGCTCGATTTTGTCCTGCTGACAAGTCAAATATCTTGCTACAAACTGTGCGACCTCCTCCTTCATATCATTCCACCAGAAATTTGTCCTCAGGTCCTTGTATATCTTACTCGATCCAGGATGAACGGAGTAAGGCGTAGCATAGGCCTCACGCAAAACACCCTGCCTCAATTCCGAGTTGTTCGGCACACACAGACGACTCTGGAATCTCAATACCTCATCTTCATGAATCACAAATCTATGATAATTTCCCTTAAGAACATTCTCTAGGATGAATAATCATCGGATCCTTCAGCTGCTTCAGTTTAATTTCATCGATCATAGACGACCAAATCTCTAAAGAACAAAGTTGCCCTACAGCTCCAGGCAACGAAATCTCAACACTCAACTCAATCAAATTCCGTTGAAGCTCAGATCGATACGTAAGGATCTCAAGCGTCTGCAACACAACCAATTTCCGAATCAAGGCGTCAGCCACAACGTTCGCCTTGCCTGGATGATAAAGGATTTCGAGATCATAATCCTTAATCAATTCCAACCACCTCATCTGCCTCATATTCAACTCCCGCTAAGTAAATATGTACTTCAGACTTTTATGATCGGTAAAAATCTGACATGTAGAGCCAAAAAGATAGTGATGCCAAATCTTGAGCGCAAAAACAACTGCCGCTAAGTCCAAATCATGAGTAGGGTAGTTAAGCTCATACGGCCTCAACTATCTCGACGCAAACGCGATAGTCTTGCCGTGCTGCATCAACACGCACCCAAGACCCTGACCCGAAGCATCGCTATAAACGGCGAAACCCTCGTTGCCACATGGCAACGCCAAAATTGGGGCTGAAGTCAAACGCCTCTTCAGCTCCTCAAAACTCGACTACCTCTCGTCATTCCAGACGAACTTCTCTGACTTCTGGAGCAATTGTGTAAGTGGCCGAGCTAGTTTCGAGAAACCCTCGATGAACCTACGGTAGTAGCCAACTAAACCCAAGAAAATATGGACTTCCTTCACGTTCTGAGGCGGCGCCCAGTCCAATACTGCCTCAACCTTCTGCGGATCCACACGGACCCCCTCGGCTGAAATCACGTGACCTACAAATATCACTTCCTTCAGCCAGAACTCACACTTCGAGAACTTTGCATAGAGTTGCTCGGTCCTCAAAATGTCTAACACTACTCGCAAATGATATGCGTGTTCCTCCTCGTTCCTCGAATAAATAAGGATATCGTCAAGGAATACGACGACACATTTATCCAAATACTCAATAAAGACCTTGTTCATCAACTGTATGAACACTGCCGGAGCATTAGTTAACCCGAAAGGCATAACTACAAACTCATACTGTCCGTATCTCGTCCGAAAAGCTGTTCTCGGCACGTCGGACTCCTTCACCCGAAGCTGATAGTACCCCGATCTCAAGTCAATCTACTAGAATACCGCAGCTCCCTGCAACTGATCGAACAAGTCATCAATCCTAGGCAGAGGATACTTGTTCTTGATGGTCACCTTGTTTAGCTAGCGATAGTCGATGCACAAACGCAGTGAACCATCCTTCTTCCGAACAAATAGAACCGGTGCGCCCCAAGGCGAAGCACTCAGTCGAATATACCCAGACTCAAGAAGCTCACTCAACTGCTTCTTTAACTCGGCCATCTCTGAAGGTGCCATACGATACGACGCCTTCGAAATCGGAGCCGCGACCGACTCTATCTCGATAGCAAACTCTACCTCACGGTCCGGTGGCAACCCCGGTAACTCATCAGGAAAAACATCCACAATTCAAGAAATGGAAATACGTTTCGAGAAAGCAAATAATCGAGTAAGGAAAACTTACGAGCACTGGAAGTACCGAGATGCTGGCAGCGGTGTGACAATGTGCAAAACAAATCACAACTAGACCCAAAATAACCGACAAGCCTAGGTATCCATAGACCTAGTGCTCTGATACCATTTTCTGTAACACCCCAAGATATTCAAGGTATATTATAGTGTCGTGGACCCCTACAAGGGACCCACCAGGCTAGACACGAATTATCACAGTAAAATCACACAACATCCATATGAAATCAAATAATACGCCCGGTACGACCAGCGGAATAATCAACATCCACAACCATCAATAACTTCCACGAATACAAATCACAATCCGAAAGGAAAAACCTAAGTACTCGCGAGTACAATCTATTTATAAAAAATTAAACAACCATATCGAAAAGAACAACGTAAATAAAAAGACTCAAGTGCACATGTCAACGACCTTGTCCAGCATCCTCGTACTGTCCCAATGCCCGCTCATCCGGCTGAACATGACCTGAAATCCATAACAAGAATTTCCCCAAAACGGGTCCCCAAAGGGGTTAGCAATTATGCTAGTACAAGTATTTAAGGCAAACCATTCGCTTACACATTTCATAGTACAATGCACCAAATTTATTTCAAAACCAAAACCAGACATGTCTTTTCCGGAAACAAACAGTCAATCGATTTGCCATGGGAACAGGGCTATACCATTGATCCCACTATGTGGCATTTAAGGACCCTCCCGAGCTAGCTATATTATAAAACAAATCACGCATGCGCATCGCCTTGGGAACAGGGCTATACCATTGATCCCGCTCCGTGGCCTCTAAGGACCCTCCCGAGCTGGCTAGCGAAACAAACTCGTGAATCCAGGGCTATACCATTGGATTCCCTCTATGGTCCCGTCGGACCCTCCCGAGGTGAGAAAATCACACGCAATATACATCACCATTTCATGTTAAGCATAAAGGTTTCCAAAAATACTTGCCTTGAATAATTGACGATGCGATGAACAGGAAGAAAAATCACCGACGAATGCTAGGAACCAACGGAACCGAACCTAACGATTAAAAGAATACAATCACAACCATTTCCAAACAAATACGGAAAACGAATACACCCGAAAACCTACCTACGATTCATGTATATTCGTACGAGAACATGAACGAGGGCGGACTAAAACCAAACCCTCTCGATTACGAAAATACCACGAAATATACCATGAATCCATAGGAAAACCAAGAACACAAACAAGATTAATCATATTCCTCATGAGTTAATCAACTACACAGGACGAATCGAACAATAAAATCCAAAACCCCCAATTTACCCAAAAGTAGGATTCTATGAAGATTTACCTTGATTCGGACGGAGGAAGACGATTATGATGATGATAAACTACACTAGGAACACAATATTTGATTCCTCTAGGATTTCTATGGGCAAAACTTGAAGAATTGCTCAAATACCTCTAAGAACACTCGCTGCAGATGGAAGGAAGAAAATGAAGAATGTGCCGAAGTGAAGGTCAACTCCCGATTTATAAAACCTGGGCTGCCATTACGTACGTTACATAAGGTGGTTAATGTACGTAATGCTCATTACGTACGTTAACACTCAAGCATTAGCATTGTTGGGAGTATGCCCTCGAATGCCACTCAGAGGATGTTGAGTGAGGGCATTGTACTTGTTATTATGTAAATCACTAATATAAGACAATGGATGTTTCTTTATTTACTGGTAGTTACTGGCATTACTAACTCATAAATATATGTATAGAAACTAGTCCATTTATTTGAGAGCAAAAGCATTCCACTCCTTATTGGATAAGGGGGTCGGCACTGGAAAGGTTTATAGCTCAAATACTTAATCGTTCGCAAGTCGATGAAACTTGACTGGGCGTTAAGTTTATGTGAAGACTTGTATGACATGTTCTTTGACATGGAGAGTGCTTGTCGAACACTAATGGTTAGTGGGAGCACATGTTACAGGTATGCTAATTGGATTAGTATACTCGAACCGACTCACCCTCGATTCACCACACAGATTTCACTCTGGGACAGTCAATGACGGAATCGAAAGGTTGTGATAGGTATTCGTGAACCTTCGACTTGAGGATTTAGTAGGGATGTGCTTGTGACATCAATATTTTCATTAGAGTAGTTTTACCCTGTAAACCGGGAGGCGGGGATCAACCTAGACATGCATCTTGACGGGAAAGTAGCAGGTCCTACTGAATACCAAGCTAGAATTCTTTCTCCCGCTAGTGAGCGGGTAAAATGTCCTATGCGGTTATTGGCAGATGAGATCATAAGTCTTTGGTCAAAGCATTAGAGCTAGTTGTATTGGATACACGAGAGCTCGATGATCTCGATTTGCATTAACGCATGCATAGCGTCAAGTAACAGATAGGGTTTGACTGACCGTGACCCTATAACTTGATCGGGACATTTGAAAGAAGGGTTTATACGTATACTGGCATTCACAACAGAATGGTTCTTGAATGATCTCCATCATTCGTTCTCAGTTGGAGTACAGTGTAGGCCGCCAGGCTGGCTAGGTGGTGATACTACTCTTTGGTTCCTCCCATTGCTGACTGAGATGGGCCTACCGAGTCGCGCAATAGGATTGACGACGGAATGAATCAAGCTAATTCTCTCATAATGAATATTAGGATATTGGATATCTAATTTGGGACATTGGATGTCTAAATTAATTTATTGGATAAATTAATTTACGGCCTAATGAATTAAATAAATTACCGGGTGATTAATTTAATTTATGAATATAATTATTTCATGGAGAAATTAATTATGTCATTATGTATTTGATATGATTAATTAATTGGATTAATTAATCGATATAAATACATCGGAACGGAATCAGATTTTATCTGTTTGGACTCACGGGAGTACGAAATGGACCGAACTCGCCCGGCTCCTTCTAGATGCCCCCCCCCCCTCACCAACTCCCTCTTGGTCTTTGGTCATCATTTTAATAATGTATATCAAGATATGATGGGACAAGATATCAAAGGGATATCTTATCATGGTGGTTGGTGTTGAATAAAAGGTGAAGACTTTCTCTTTTTTACTACACTTGATTCCATACGTGAATTGGGCTAAGCAGTGAGGAAAGAAAAGAGCGAGAGAATATTATTCTTCTCAAGTCTTTATCATCTTCTTCATTTTATTCTTGAATTCTCTTGGAGAAAATTCAAGATACATTGAGAGATATAAATTAAAACACTTAGAGTGTTATAATCAAAGCTTCATCACTTGATTCTAGCTGTAACCTTAGAGGTTAATCGAGTGTTGTCATTCCGTTGGATTAGTATACTCGAACCGACTCACCGTAGATTCGTCACATGGATTTCACTCCGGGACAGTCAATGACGGAATCGAAAGGTTGTGATAGGTATTCGTGAAGCTTCGACTTGAGGATTTAGTAGGGATGTGCTTGTGACCTCAAGATTTTCATTAGAGTAGTTCGACCCTGTAAACCGGGAGGCGGGGGTCAACCTCGACATGCATATTGACGGGCAAGTAGCAGGTCCTACTGAATACCAAGATAGAATTCTTTCTCCCGTTAGTGAGTGGGTAAAATGTCATATGCGGTTATTGGCAGATGAGATCATAAGTCTTTGACCAAAGCATTAGAGCTAGTTGTATTGGATACACGAGAGCTCGATGATCTCGATTTGCATTAACGCATGCATAGCGTCAAGTAACAGATAGGGTTTTACTGATCGTGACCCTATAACTTGATCGGGACATTTGAAAGAAGGGTTTATACGTATACTGGCATTCACGACATAATGGTTCTTGAATGATCCCCATCATTCGTTCTCAGTTGGGGTACAGTGTAGGCGGCCAGGCTGGCTAGGTGGTGCTACTACTCTTTGGTTCCTCCCATTGCTGACTGAGACGGACCTACCGTGTCGCGCAATAGGATTGACGACGGAATAAATCAAGCTAATTCTCTCATAATGAATATTAAAATATTGGATATCTAATTTGGGACATTGGATGCCTAAATTAATTTATTGGATAAATTAATTTACGGCCTAATAAATTAAATAAATTACCGGGTGATTAATTTAATTCATGAATATAATTATTTCTTGGAGAAATTAATTATATCATTATGTATTTGATATGATTAATTAATAAGATTAATTAATTGATATAAATACATCTGAACGGAATCGAATTTTATCTGTTTGGACTCACGGGAGTCCGAAACGGACCGAACTCGCCCGGCTCCTTCCGGATGCCCCCCCCCCCCCCCCCCCCCACCAACTCTCTCTTGGTCTTTGGTCATCATTTTAATAATGTATATCAAGATATGATGGGACAAGATATCAAAGGGATATCTTATCATGGTGGTTGGTGTTGAATAAAAGGTGAAGACTTTCTCTTTTTTACTACACTTGATTCCATACGTGAATTGGGCTAAGCAGGAAAGAAAAGAGCGAGAGAATATTATTCTTCTCAAGTCTTTATCATCTTCTTCATTTTATTCTTGAATTCTCTTGGAGAAAATTCAAGATACATTGAGAGATATAAATTAAAACACTTAGAGTGTTATAATCAAAGCTTCATCACTTGATTCTAGCTGTAACCTTAGAGGTTAATCGAGTGTTGTCATTCCGTTCGTTTCTCCGGCGCGTGACAAGTAGAGACGCGGTTTTTCGGCGTTGAATCATCCAAGGGCTTGGAGCATTTTGGATCGTTTGGGGAATAGCTCAAGAGAAGGAACTCCATATAATCAACGGACGACAAGGGTATGATTTCGAATCTTCCTTTGTTTATTTTATATTCGTATATGCGTAGCTCGATCGATCCTCCTATGGATTCGGATCGAATTAATTTTCATTTTACCGCTTCTGCTGGGCCTTCGTTTTAGGCACCGAATCCCAATAGTGGTATCGGACCGAGGTCTTGCGATCGTATATACGATATTTAGCATTTGGAATGCTTACTTTGTGATTTAGAATCATTTTGATAATCGTAGATATTTTATTGTTCGCCGTAGTGTCGTTTTTCCGTGATTTTATGTTATGGTATAAATCAAGTTTTTCTTGGAAATATGATTTATATTAATAATATTCAGATCAGGAATAACATGATTTTATAAATCTGCCCGAAAACGAGCTGCATCGAATCGTTGGATGTTTTTCCATACAGCTGTCGAGTGTGGCCGAGCACGTCCGGACCGTGGCCGGACGCTTGCTGTATTCTGCCGAGTCAGTGCCGGACACTTTCTTTATCGAGTCGAGAGCTCGCTGGATCCGGCCGAGCGCTTGTTGTATCCTGCCGAGCGCGTTGCTGTATCCAGACGAGTGCTCGCTGGATCCGGCCGAGCGCTTGCTGTATCCTGCTGAGCACTTGCTGTATCCATTCGGTACATGCTGTATCCATCCGGTACGTGCTGTATCCTGTCGGGCGTGTCCGGGCATGGTCGGGATCCCTTTCCTGTCTGGAGCCGGCGCGTCAGTAGCCGGGTGTGGCTCAGACGCCGGCGTGGCTTCGTAGCCGCCGGCGTGGTGCCCGTCTTCGCCGGGCGCTTTCTGTGCTATCGGGCACTGGGTCTCGTTTTTCAGTATATTTTTTATTATTGAATTTTCCTGTATTAAAATCATTAATTTGGATTTTTTGATGAGGGAAAATTTAAAGAAAATATTTTAAGGGTACAGTACGGACGAAAATTAAATTGTCGATTATTGTTGAATTGATTGGATCAATTCTATTTATTGTTGATTAATGATTGGATCATATGTAATCTTCTCGCGATCCATTTATTGAGTATTTATTGGATGAATACTTTTGAATGGGGATGTGGTTCATGGACTTAGTTTGAATCGTTCGTTTTATTCGATTGGGTTGTAAAGGCCGTTTTGAGCCTATTTATTTTACTAGAAATATTTGTATCTAGGATGCAATTTTTCAATGTAAAATTTATATGTAATGACGAAGACCGGAGGAAGATCCGTTTCGAGAAGACGAAGATTCAAGACGAAGACTTGTAATTAGATTATGGAGTTTTTTGTTTTCTAGGAACGGTCCATGAAACACATGTTGGTAGCAACTAGGTTGTGAATGGTTGTTTCATATTGTATGAATGCAACAAACGCGCTAAAATGAGTAATTTGCAAAGTGTAACGTTAATCGCGAAAATTCTCCCACAACAAATTATTAAGTTTATAAGGTTTCAAGGTTTTCCTTCCCTCCATCGAGCTTTCGGGAAATTGAAATCCAAACCGGATGTTCTATGCTTCCGAGTTATCGGGGTAGTCGTTCGGGGAAGACGGATAAATTACCGGGAGCGCATTGGATGCCTTCTGTTGGAGCAAATTTTATCCCTCGAAAACTGATAGGTTGCCGGATAAGATTCAATTGTGAAACTGATTTGCGTCGATGGTATAAACTTAACTTGTTCACGAACCATAGAAATCGTATAGGTCGAGGGGAGTGAACAAGGTGAAAAAGAAGATTGAATCATCCATTAGATGGGTTGGTGCTGGACACCACTTTATGAAAATTAATAGACTAGAAACCTATTCGGTTGCCCTCTATTAAGATTTATAAAGAACTCGATCACCACTATGAAGTAGAGCGACGATACTTCCGGATTTCACATGGGAGTGTGTTGTTCCGATAAAAATAGTGGGAGCTGGGTAACAAGAATAGAAAAGACCTTAGTTCTATACTCAGATCATAATATAACAAGTTACTAATTAATCTGTTATACTTAATGCAAACATAACTCTCAATATGACAATGAATCTGCTCGTATTTCTACTCGAGAAGAACACCCTGATTGGACCTAACTTTGTGGACTGGCTCCGCAATCTGATGATTGTCCTCAGTATAGAGGCAATGGGATACGTCTTGGAGACGGACATTCCGGCGCCTCCTGTGCGGACCAGATCCAATCAGGAAGAGATCGAAAATCACGAAAAGTGGGTTAAGGATGACGTAAAAGTCCGTGCATACATGATGGCTTGTATGTCTAATGAGCTTCAGAGAGCTCATGAGAAAATGTCTTCTACTAGGCAGATTCTATCTCACTTAACCGAGTTTTATGGTGAGCACAACAGAACTGCTAGATATGAGATATCCAAGCAACTGTTCGGTGCAAGGATGAAGGAAGGTGAGAAGGTTGGGGAACACGTCCTCAAAATGATATCCATGATCGAGAGATTGGAGGCTCTTGATTTTAAAATGGATACTTCTCTCTAAACCGACCTTATCCTACAGTCTCTTCCTAATTCCTTCTCACAGTTTGTTATAAACTTTAACTGCAATGAGATTGCATGTAATTTAGCTGGGCTAATGAACAAACTTGTGACCGCTCAGTTTCAGATAAAGACTCCGCAGATGATGGAGTTTGCTCTTATGATTTCTTCTAGACCTCGGAGGTCTAAGAATAAGAAGAAAAAGACCAAGAAGCAAACTGGACCACAAGTTAAGAACCTTAAGGGAAAGGGCAAGGCCCCGATGGTTCCGAAGAACAAGAAGAAGAAGGATGCTTGTCTTAAGTGCGGTGAGCTGGGCCACTGGGCTAGAGACTGTCCGATTCTTCATGGCGCTCGTGCAGTAACTTTTAGTTTTGGAAACAAATTGTTCTGCTACTGTATTTTCTACTTCCTGGATACTGGATTCTGGTGCTAGTTCTCGTATTTGTACCATGAATCAGGATCTGGAACAAAGTAGGAAGCTTGGAGCTGGAGAAGTTATGATCACAGTCGGAAGCGGGCATAGTGTCGAGGCGACTGACATAGGATCACTTCTTTTGGGTTTAGAATCCGGCTTTGTTTTGACTTTGGAAGATGTAGTTGTTTTGCCCAAGGGGAACAAAAACATTGTATCCATTCCGGTCATGGACTGAAAAGGCTTTTCATTTTTCATTGGTGATGGTTCCTGCAAAATTTATTTCAGAAATAAACTAGTGGGTACTGCTACATTGTTAAATGGATTGTATCATCTAAATCTCACCAACAAATTAGTTGTGAATACTATGACTAGAAAACGTGGTAGGAATGAAACCAATCAAGTTTTGAAATGGCATCTTAGACTTGGTCATGTTGGTCAGACCAAGGTTTACAAAATGGAAAAGGATGGACTTATGGGTCCATTGGGATCGGATCCCTTTCCTACTTGTGAATCTTGCCTTAAAGGCAAAATGACTAAGTCCCCCTTCACAGGGACTTTTGAAAGAGCCGCTGATAAACTGGGATTAATCCATACCGACGTTTGTGGTGCTTTGGAAGTAGCACGTGATGGATATCAATATTTCATTACGTTTACAGATGATCATACTAGGTATGGTTATGTATAGTTAATGAAACATAAATTCGAGGCCTTTGAGAAATTCCAGGAATTCAAGGCCCTAGTCGAGAAACAAACTGGTAATCATATCAAAGCACTTCGATCGGACTGATGTGGCGAGTATATGAGTACGGAGTTTGACGAGTTCCTTAAGGAACATGGAATAGTTTCACAACTAACACTTCCAGGTACTCCTCAGTTAAATGGTGTGTCAGAAAGAAGGAACCGAACCTTGTTGAACATGGTTCGTTCCATGCTGGGCTATACTGACTTACCGATTTACTTGTGGGGGTATGCACTCCTGACTGCCACTTACATCTTGAATAGATGTCCTTCCAAATCCGTTCCTAAAACTCCACATGAGATGTGGGAGGGCAGGAAACTAAGTCTTAATCATATTAGGATTTGGGAATGTCCCGCCTATGTCAAGAAGACTAAGGTGGAGAAGTTGGAAGCTAGGTCCGCGAAGGAACGCTTCATTGGATTCCCGTCTGGGACGATAGGATATCTATTCTAGATGCCTGAAGATCGAAAGATCGTTGTTGATTTACAAGCACACTTCCTGGAAGATGAGTTCATTCAGGAAGGCAGAGCAGGTAGAAGTATTTCTTTAGAAGAATATAATGAAACTCCTCAGGAGACACCTGTGCAAGAAACTGGAACCGAACCTTCTGAAACACAAGTACAACCACCTCATAGGTCTAGTAAGGTGTCTCATTTACCTGAGAGGTATGGGCTTGTGCATTTGGAGGAACTAGGTCTCCATGAGGTTCCAAGTGATAGCCAAGAGACTGACCCAACGACCTATGACCAAGCGATGGTGGGTGTAGACTCCGCGAATTGGCGTGAAGCTATGGAAGCTGAGATAGACTCGATGCATGTCAATCAGGTCTAGACTCTAGTAGACCGCCCCAAGATCTACAAGGTTGACGCCTATAAGGCCAGGCTTGTGGCAAAGGGTTATACCCAGAAAGAAGGGATCGATTACCACGATACCTTCTCGCCCGTAGCCATGATCAAGTCTATTCGCATGATGCTTGCTATAGCTGCCTACCACGATTATGAGATATGGCAAATGGACGTAAAGATGGCTTTCCTTAATGGATTCCTCGAGAAGGAAATCTATATGGAGCAGCCTAAAGGTTTTGTGTCCGAAGTCGATATTCAAAAAGTGTGCAAGCTTCAGCGTTCCATTTATGGACTGAAGCAAGCGTCGCGTAGTTGGAACCTTCGTTTTGACGAGGCGGTCAAAGAGTTTGACTTCGTGCAAAATAAAGAGGAATCTTGTGTATACAAGAGGGTTAGTAGGAGTAAGATCGCATTCTTAGTACTATATGTAGATGACATTCTACTAATAGGAAATGATGTGGGAATGCTCAGTTCTGTGAAAGCTTGGCTTTCGAGTAATTTCTCCATGAAAGACTTGGGAGAAGATACCTATATTCTTGGTATTCGACTCTACCGGGATAGAGCAAAGAGAACAATAGGTCTTTTCCAAGCCCTCTATATAGATAAAATCTTAAAGCGATTTAAGATGGATGATTCTAAAAGAGGGTTCCTACCGATGCGACATGGAATAAAACTCTCCTTGAAGATGTGTCCTCAAAGTGAGTAACAACGGAAGGAAATGAGTAATATACCATATGCTTCGGCCGTGGGTAGGCTTATGTATGCTATGTTGTGTACGAGACCTGACATTGCGCATGATGTAAGCGTGGTGAGTAGGTTTCAGGCAAACCCAGGTAGGGAACATTGGACTACCGTAAAGAACATTCTCAAGTACTTGAGAAGGACTAGAGATATGGTTCTGATGTATGGCGGTAGAGAATTGGATGTGGTGGGATTCACTGTATTGGACTTCCAAGGACAGAAAGGCGATTCTATGTCTACTTTTGGTTACATTTACTCTTAATGGAGGAGAAGTATCTTGGCATAGTGCCAAGTATAGCGTGACTGCTGATTCCACCAGTTAGGCTGAGTATAAAGCGGTCTCGGAGGCCTCCAAAGGAAGGGTTAAGAAGTTACTAGGTAAACTTCTCGTGACACCTTGTGTTGTGCTGCCAGAGCGGTAGCACAGGCCTAGGAGCCGAGGTTGCACAAAAGTACCAAACATATTGAGAGAGTATCATCTCGTAAGAGAATTTGTTCGCAAAGAGATACATTGTGTTGCGTAGAGTAGAGTCAGCCGACTACGTCGCTGATCCACTAACCAAGCCATTTTCTCAGATTAGCTTAGAGCGTCATCTAGAGAACATGGGTATTAGATACCGTAGTGTGTGGCATTGAGTACAAGTGGGAGATTGTTGGGAGTATGCCCTCGAATGCCACTCAGAGGATGTTGAGTGAGGGCATTGTACTTGTTATTATATAAATCACTAATATAAGGCAATGGATGTTTCTTCATTTACTGGTACTTACTGTCATTCCTAACTCGTAAATATACGTATAGAGACTAGTCCATGTATTTGAGAGCAAAAGCATTCCACTCCTTATTGGATATGGGGGTCGGCACTCGAAAGGTTTATAGCTCAAATACTTAATCGTTCGCAAGTCGATGAAACTTGACTGGACATTAAGTTTATGTGAAGACTTGTATGACGTGCTCTTTGACACGGAGAGTGCATGTCGAACACTAATGGTTAGTGGGAGCACATGTTATAGGTATGCTAATTGGATTAGTATACTCGAACCGACTCACCCTCGATTCACCACACAGATTTCACTCTGGGACAGTCAATGACGGAATCGAAAGGTTGTGATAGGTATTCGTGAACCTTCGACTTGAGGATTTAGTAGGGATGTGCTTGTGACATCAATATTTTCATTAGAGTAGTTTTACCCTGTAAACCGGGAGGCGGGGGTCAACCTCGACATGCATCTTGAAGGGAAAGTAGCAGGTCCTACTGAATACCAAGCTAGAATTCTTTCTCCCGCTAGTGAGCGGGTAAAATGTCCTATGCGGTTATTGGCAGATGAGATCATAAGTCTTTGGTCAAAGCATTAGATCTAGTTGTATTGGATACACGAGAGCTCGATGATCTCGATTTGCATTAACGCATGCATAGCGTCAAGTAACAGATAGGGTTTGACTGACCGTGACCCTATAACTTGATCGGGACATTTGAAAGAAGGGTTTATACGTATACTGGCATTCACAACAGAATGGTTCTTGAATGATCCCCATCATTCGTTCTCAGTTGGAGTACAGTGTAGGCCGCCAGGCTGGCTAGGTGGTGATACTACTCTTTGGTTCCTCCCATTGCTGACTGAGACGGGCCTACCGAGTTGCGCAATAGGATTGACGACGGAATGAATCAAGCTAATTCTCTCATAATGAATATTAAGATATTGGATATCTAATTTGGGACATTGGATGTCTAAATTAATTTATTGGATAAATTAATTTACGGCCTAATGAATTAAATAAATTACCGGGTGATTAATTTAATTCTTGAATATAATTATTTCATGGAGAAATTAATTATGTCATTATGTATTTGATATGATTAATTAATTGGATTAATTAATCGATATAAATACATCGGAACGGAATCAGATTTTATTTGTTTGGACTCACGGGAGTACGAAATGGACCGAACTCGCCCGGCTCCTTCTAGATGCCCCCCCCCCCTCACCAACTCCCTCTTGGTCTTTGGTCATCATTTTAATAATGTATATCAAGATATGATGGGACAAGATATCAAAGGGATATCTTATCATGGTGGTTGGTGTTGAATAAAAGGTGAAGACTTTCTCTTTTTTACTACACTTGATTCCATACATGAATTGGGCTAAGCCGTGAGGAAAGAAAAGAGAGAGAGAATATTATTCTTCTCAAGTCTTTATCATCTTCTTCATTTTATTCTTGAGTCCTCTTGGAGAAAATTCAAGATACATTGAGAGATATAAATTAAAACACTTAGAGTGTTATAATCAAAGCTTCATCACTTGATTCTAGCCGTAACCTTAGAGGTTAATCGAGTGTTGTCATTCCGTTCGTTTCTCCGGCGCGTGACAAGTAGAGACGTGATTTTTCGGCGTTGGATCATCCAAGGGCCTGGAGCATTTTGGATCGTTTGGGGAATAGCTCAAGAGAAGGAACTCCATATAATCAACGGACGACAAGGGTATGATTTCGAATCTTCCTTTGTTTATTTTATATTCGTATATGCGTAGATCGATCGATCCTCATAGGGATTCGGATCGAATTAATTTTCATTTTACCGCTTCCGCTGGGCCTTCGTTTTAGGCACCGAATCCCAACAAGCGTACATAATGGCTGGGCAGAACAGTCTGCCCTAAAACGCTGAGGTCGCTAGCGTACGCTACATCTGATGGTTTAGCGTACGCTACAAGAGGCTTACATACGTAACATCAACGCCTTTACGTACGTAAGAGTCTGGGCAAAACTGGGCAGACTCACTGTCCAACAACTCAGGGCTCGATAGCGTACGCTACGACGGATAGTTTAGCGTACGCTACCAGGACTTTATGTACGTAACATAAAGAGTTAACGTACATAATGGTTCGGACAGAAAAATCTGTCCAGTCTGTTGAAGGTCATAACGTACGTTAGCTATGAGCCATAACGTACATTGTGAAGATGCCGATAGCGCACGCAAGAAAGCATGCACAACGCACGTTATGCATGCAGCCGTTCAACACTACTGAACGAAGTTAGCTGCATCGGCGGTCCGAAACGAGACGTAACACAAGGACAGATTCCAGAAGTGTAAACATGAAATAATCACGACAACGAAGCTAAGCGCTGAAGGAAAATACGATTCTAACTAACGGGGAATCCGAGGAACGACAAGGAAAGTAAAATTCCCTAAACTTATAGGAAATTACACGACGGCCCAAATGTCTGAAAATCACGATACGACGTCGGATCAATAAACCGAAACTCACAACACGAACAACTCAACCATACGAACTCGTGCAACCAAAGAAATCACATAACCGAATGGGTTCCACGATAATCGAACATCCATGCAACAATACAGGTCGTAAGACGGAATAATATTAAAGCATCTCCGAAACTCGTCCAAATAGAGATACTCCAAGAATAAAATAGATTCAAAATGTCGAAACGGTTACAAGCGAATCGCTAAAGATGAAAAATACACCAAAAATGAAAATACCGGAAAAAGGAGAAATGCGGATTTCACAATATGCTACTATATCAATCAGGCGATCTATGTCCAGTGGGTTATACTGACTCAGATTTTTCATCGGACAAAGAAAAGTCCAAGTCTACTTCAGGTTATTGTTCGCTCAAAATGTACTTGTAAATAAAATACCGACTCGCAGGTATACGAAGCGTTTGTAGTGTTGATGAGTTTATCGGATTTGTTTGTTAAAATTACAATAATTATGAATTCGCAGAAAATAATAATTCCTAAGCATTCTAAATAATTTGGGTTTTTGATTTTAGATGGTTTGTAGAAATACAAATACAGGAAATAAATTTTTAAATAAGAACTTTAATTATAATGATTTAAATCAGAAAAAGCAGTAAGAATAAAACTATCTTAATATAGAATTATGCTATTTTTGATAATAAAGATTCTAGGGATTTGGATTATTAAATACTATATCAATTTATTAATTGTGAGATTTAATAATTAGATAAATATTATATCTTTAGGAACAATGATTTGATAACTTTTGTATTCACAAATCATTTTAACAGAAGTTTATATTTAAATAACCTAATTATTTCATCCAACTAAATAATACCTTTCGGATTCATATTTAGTTCCTTGGGCTAAATAGTACCTTTCGGATTAATAATTAGCCCTTTTAATTAAATTTAGATTTGCAAAAATATTTCCTTTCGGTCTCTATTTTGCATTTGTGAATTATATCAATTTAAATTAAAGAATGCATATTAATAAGTTTAATATAAGTTCGAGTATTTAATTTAAGTCATCCTAACCCTAGAATATTAAATTTAGCTCAAATTCATATTGACAGGTAAATTTAAGAGACAAATAAATATTGACATATTCAGAATAAATGCAGCAGAAATTAAAAGAACTTACTTGATGTAGATAAATTAAATTGAAAGGAAAATGCTGAAATTGATAGAGAGAGAATTATCCTAATACACCAATTGATCCAAGCAGCTTGAATGTAACGTACGAACTTAAATTGTAAAATTATAATAATAAATAAAAACATAAAGGTCCTTACACATGTGCACTGACATGGAGCTCGGTTGGCATGTGATGTGGCGTCATGCTGACGTAATCTGGTTCCGCCACTTGTCCCCATATTAGTGGTCCGCGACATTTTAAATTTCCTCCAAAACTTGCAACGGCCATAACTTCTTCATATGAAATGATCGTCTCGACGAGACGAATAGAATGAGACCACTCATGAATATATTCAGAAACTGTAAAAATATCGCCCCTAAAATGACAGATATGTCTTCAACCGGTGTGCTAATCTTCAGATAAAATGTAATTCCCATTAATATAACAAAAATTACACACAATCACTAAAGAATATACTTGAAGTAAAATAATACAAACACACGAAAAGTATTATAAATTATCACACAAAATACAGAAATATATATATATATATAATTCTAATAAAAATACTAACAAAAGTATACCAAACAATTCCCCCACACTTATCATTTGCACGTCCTCGGGCAAATATATAGTACGCATAACAAAAAAATCAATTTATTCAACATTATTAATTCAATTAAAAGTCCGAAGTAATCTCGTTCTAATAAGAAATGAATTAAACCAAATTCTTAAATCTTCAAGTTATTCAGAATCATGATCAATACTTTAAATTCACAAAACTCACCGAAAAAGTGTATATATCTCTCTCAGGTGTATAGGAGATGTATTTGCACTTAGATCCATTCAATGAAGTAAAAACTTCCATAGGCTTTCAAATGATCTACTATCTCTACCACTCGGCCGGTGTGTTGCATTTTTGTGAATCAAAAAGTTCTTTTCTTTTGGTTGCAATATGGGATCTTTGGTTGGGGTAGGAAAATATGGATAAAGTGACTTGAAACTGAACAATTAGAAATTAAAATATTATGATTCGGTGTTTATCAACACGTAAGCACTTAGAAGCTAATTAATGAAGCTTCTATCGATCCCCTTGGTTATGTTTCGAATCATCCGAGCTCTTTTTATTACTTTTCAACCAACCAATTTTTTTTAGTCGTATTTGAGTTGTTATTATCTTTTTTACGCGAATGTAAATGATGGGTCATATGAATACACCCGGTTACTAAGATAAAAACATACTCAAGCTGCTTCTATGCATACTCATGTCTAAGGTAACTGTTTTACGCGAATGTAAACATGGGGCTTTGTTCTTACCTAAGGTCTGAGTCGAACGACGATCGTCACACAGAGCTTCAAGAGAAATCGGCTATGTCTTCTCCTCAGGCAGAAACGCATAAGGTTTTTAACCTTGTAACCCCAGTCCTTTTTATAAGCAGGATCGGGGGCTTCTGAGCAATAAGCGGAGTCCCGAGGATCGAAGTGCAACCGTTAGATAGGCAGCGCTTAATCCTGTCCTCGAATCCCGCATTCGCATCATTTCGAGGGCATGCCAAAGGACAGCCCAACAAAACTGTCGGACTCCCCCAACAGGAGCCTGACACGTGCCCCGGTGATGTTTCCACAACCGCTCTCATTTCCCGCTCATTTCAGCAATCGACCAGGTCGTCCAAATTAAAAACCAGTCCGTTCAAATTGTCTGTTCCGTAAAATGCTGAGTCGTTCGTCTAAGTTAAGCGATCGCCAGTGGAACCACCTCACTCCATGTCTCTAACATCGGAGCGAGCTGGGGGGCAATTGTTGTGCGGCGATTTATACGCCTCGACGGCGATCGGCGTAAGGGCCAAACGACCAAAGACAGCATTAAATAATCCAAGGCAGACTTGCCAATCGAAGGTAACGGTCGATCTTCGAGTATCTAGCGATCGACCTCCCGGAGCGATTGTCTTTTGGTACCTAGTGACCAACTCTGGTGCCCGACCAAGGACAACCGTCCTATGCCACGTATAAGGCCATCATCCGTCATATCTGCGAGGACTAGATCTTGGAGCGAAGACCCATGTGCAAGATCCACGAATGGTGCCACAGAATAAGGATCGTTGACTTCAGCCCATTGGCAGCTGTCAGTGATAAGGGCGGCCTCACCTACCGACGGACCCGCCGAAAGGTCCTAGGTAGGGCCTCCCAAGACAGCGACTCCGGACGCGTGTGGTCATCTCATTAGTTCGTGCATCCAGCTGCCAGCAACTGCTGCGGACTCTAAGGAGGCTAACCCATGTGCTAAAGACGATCGCCCGCTTATTATAATACAACAGAGGCGATCGCCCAGCGACTCCCAGTCCTATAAATAGAGAGCCTCCAGCAACTGGAAAAAAGGGTTAAGGAGTTCAGACTTTAAGAGGTTCACAATTACAGAAATTATTTCATACGAGAGTTCATCTAATTCACACAGTGAGAAACCGTCGATTTCTCACAGTCAACATAGCACTCCATCGTTGTTACAAGAACTCACAGAACATCAACTCTGGTTCTTCCGGCAATCTTCAGCACTCAAGAGGTAAGATAACTAGGATCTTTACACTCATTGTAATTGTACTCTAACATTAATATTTGTACTCTCAAGTATTCATATTAATAATATCTCGCGAGAGCATTCAAGCCCGGGACTAACAACCCCGGCAAATCTTGTGTTATTTACTTCCCCACGGATGTCCTCTCGCATTTTGTTTGTTACTCGTCCATTCCAGCATATCATCTCCGAATAGTATTTTAGGTAACAACACAATATGATCGATTTTATAATTAAATCATGTAGCAACAGAAATACATGCACTACAAAAAATTTATAATAATCAAAACATGTCGATGCAATTGAGCAATTCACAATTTCTACACAAGTAACAAAGTACTTCCATTTTATTATCATGATTTGCAGTTTATGAAATATATATTATTAACATTAGTTTTCACATCCATTGAAATTTTCTTTTCTAGAATAATGACACAACATACTTCAATAGTAGAATCATAAGAAAACGAATCAATTGAAAACATCATAATTTAAACCATTCAGAGATAATTCTTCAAGCACTTAACCAAAATATTCATATCATATTTTAAATTGTACAGTATGTCTAATACACAATTATTCAATCAAAATATCATCAAAAGTTATTTTTCAAAAATTCTTCCAATTTTCATAACTTTCGATTGGTAATAATGTTAATACAATATCAAATTTAAATCTATAGCTTCGTACCTTTAGGAAGTCGATCCCCCAAAAGAATCAAGAAGGTAGAACCATAGATCACTAAGCAGAGATCCACAACAAGCTGGACGAGAAGGAGCTCGGTGATGATGTTGGTCGGGATCGGAGATCGGGTGACTTGAGTAGAAACAGAAGCCCACGGAAGGCTATTTATTTCAAAAGATATAAGTATATATATACATACAAGCATGAGTCGGCTATAGGGTAAGGGAATATACAAGATATCCAAATAAAGATAAGAAAATCAGGAGACATCTGCAGGCCAAAATATGAGATGTCGAATATTCATAATCTAATATACTTACTCCCTTTAACGTTTTAGCCCCTTTTAAAGCTTTACATATAATATATATATATATATATTATGCTTCTAATTTGTAATGTGGTTTCGTTATGAAACTTCAAGTTTCAATAATATAATATTCGATACTTCTCAACTTTAAGTTCAAGAATTTTGATATGAAACTTCTGGTTTCAAATCATTATTAAGAATAATGTTGTGTCCTTCAATTAAACTATGTGAAACTGCAAGTTCATATTTAAATGGTGAATATTATGTAGAACTTCAGGTTCTTATCATGTGAAAGCGAAACTACAAGTTTCTGTATAAAGATCTTTAAATTTTTGACATGTCGCATGGTCTTACTAATATTGAAACTTCAGGTTTCAGAATTTATTCGCGAGATACTTGTAGGACAGCGGAAACATCGGGATTCAAATTTATTCACGTAATGTGGTAAAGCATATGAAACTTTGGGTGTCATATTTACTTATCTAGACATGTATATATAACTTAATGTGCTTTACTAATGAAACTGCAAGTGTCAATATAGTTAATAGAAATATCATCGGCTACTTGAGGAACAGATAACATGTTATTTGTACCACTTCGGGAGTACAAATTTCGTAAGAATATTATTTGATTAATTCAGAATCTGAAAAAAGTCAAAACATGAAAGTCTTAGATCTATCTTTCAGCTTTCTGAATCATCTAAAAACGTTTAAATCAGACTTCAGATGACTGAGATACGCTCAATTTAGTGGACAACAGTTGATCACAAACTTCAATTCGGAGCAGCCACTTGATTCTCGATTTAAGCATCCCTTTATCCGAATCAGAGAAAACTCAAAACATGAAAGCTGTAGAACCTTTTGTTTGATTTCGAAATCATCCAAGAAAACCTTATTCGGAGTTCGGATGAGAGCTCTACACTCGATTTACTGAACTACAGCAAATCTATCAAAAAACGCCAAAATAACTCGATTAATATCGATTCTTCAATTTTACTACACGATGATTGCTCGCCTTGATCATTTTTGAGCGTTAATAATGCATATAAAGCGTTCGAAACTGCAGGTTACCATTGATCTTTAAATCTTCAGGACCCAAATACTAAATATTTTGATATTCAAGATCAAGAAATAATATTAGATCTATAGGATTTAATACTCAATCTTCAGGATATTATTTGATCTTCAGAATCAAGAAATCGTGAAGAAACAAAATCATTCGTGAAATTGCCTACCAAAGTGGTTAGAGCATCGTGCTGATAACGTGTTATAAACTTGAGAGAAAAAGAGAGAAATTGGAAGAGAAGAAGAATAATGTGTATATTCTTATGAGGGCCAAAGGCCTTTATTTATACGTACACATCTAGGATTTCCAGGGTATAAAGGTCATTCATTAATAAATACATTAATTACAACACACACACACACACACACACACACACACACACACATATATATATATATATATATATATATACACACACACAAATATATTATTAGTAAAAGAAAATTTTAATTAGAAGTATTTAATCAGTTAGTAGTACATTATACTACCTCCGTTCTTTTATAGCTGCAACATCTGGACTTTTACGCTTGCCAATGCACAACTTTGATTATTAATATCTTCAATTCTTTATTTTTAAAAATTAGAAGACGTTGATATTTTGAAAGTATATTTCGAGATGAATCTAACAAGATCTCACATGACTATATTTTTTCATATGTATAAATCACAAAAGATGGTCAAAAGAAAGTATGTGAATAGTATTATAGTCAACATGTTGCAATAATAAAGTAACGGAGGAAGCAGCATTTAGCATGTATTATCTTATCACGCCATAAACATATTATGGCTTCCTAAAATAAGTACCTATCTAACTAGTTGTGTGATATTTTGTGTGCAAATAATAAGTACCTGCATCCTCTCCTTCATCACCACAATGACCACGTCATCCATCATCATTTCTCAAAGCACTAATCTCTTTCACAAGTTATCGTTTACGGTATTGACTGTTTTAAGATTTTCCATGCTATAGCTGAAAATACAAATGTGTGTATTTATTCTAAATTGTTTTAAATGCTCTTGCATCTTCTTCCTCTGAGTTCGTTGTCCATGAACGCTTCATTTCGTGCTGAGTATGCACACTCTACCATAAATGCACCTTTTGCCATGAACCTCCATCTCCATTAATCTTCTACATCCACCTGCACATTTTGAGATTTTAAGATATATAATAATTGTATGTGTTGATAGCCCATCCACCTTGGCATCCACGTAAGCACTTCAGGCAGCTGGACCGGCCGATCACACTACCAAAAATCACACTTTAGCTGACGACTTAAATTGGTCGGCTAAACCCCAAAGTCATCGGCTAATCACGCCAGTCGTCGGCTAAAAAACTGTCGGACGATATTCGTCGGTCAAGGTTTAGCCGACGACTTTTTTGGTAGTCGTCGGCTAAAGTTCAAAGTTTAGCCGACCACTACAGCAAGGTCGTCGGCTAAAACCTGTTGAAAAAAAAAAATTTAGCCGACGACCTTATCGAGTCGATCGGCTAAAACCTGATTATTAAAAAGTAAAAAAAAACTTTAGCCGACGATCTTATCAAGTCGGTCGGCTAAAACCTGATTATTAAAAAAATAAAAAAAAACTTTAGCCGACGACCTTTACATATGTCGTCGGCTAAAACCTGTTTTTAAAAAAAATACACTTTAGCCGACGACCGTCTTATATGTCGTCGGTTAAAACCCTTTTTTTAAAAAAAAATAAATTACTTTAGCCGACGACCTTTGGAAAGTCATCGGCTCAAACCTAATATAAAAAAAATTAATTCAGATTTTGGGATTCCAAAACCTGTATTTTTTGCACCTGCAATTTTTATACACCAACTCTCATTATCAACAACAATCAACGCGCAACACATTCAACTAATATCATCAATAATATGCCCAACATTATATGCAACACAACGCACAACACATTCAAGAACATTAATTTCATCAACATACTAGTAGCGTCAACAAAATCACTTACACAATTGTAACACAAATATAAATATACAAGAGTAATACAACAACACAACTACAATCCACTACCAAAATCATCTAAATGTCGAAATGTAGTAGTAGAAGGATTACCACCATCCCATAGATCCTCGTCACGAGGCTATGAAGATGGGGTCTGTCCGGAGAGAGAAGGCGGTGGAGCAGGTGCCTGCAGTCCAGCCTGAGTAATGGTCTGAGTCAGCGTCATCATATAGTCCATCATGGCCTGCTGCTGTATCTGGAAACTCTCTAACCGCGACTCAGTCCTCTGCTCGCTCTCATGTAACCGCGTCTGAGTCCTCCTTTCATTCTCAGCTCGGAGCTCCCTCTCCGCCCTCAACTGCTCCTCGAGATAGGCATTCCGTGCATTCCGTCTGCAAGGGCGCTGGAAGCCGGGGGTATCTTTCAATAGATGGTGACCCTCGGCTCCCATCTGTCACGACCCGATATGTCGTGTCTGTGTTGACCGTCCAAATGAGGTGTGCCTTCTGGTTAGCTTGCCACAAGTGGGGTAAAGGGGGCGACATTAGCGTTAAGGCGTTGTTTGCCCGGATGCATCGGTCTGGCCGAGTCAGGCATGCCGACCCGGTTTAGTCCGGAGAGCTTGTCGCTAGTCGAGGACTTGACTATGAAGGGGATCGTTCTTTGGTAGGGCACTGGCCTGGGGACTAATGCCGTCTCCCTGATGAGCCCATGGCAGGGCGAAACCAGTTGGCATGCTATGTGGGATAGGCTGGTCCTGGGGTGTGAGGGCCCCTGGGACGCCGCACGGGCTTCGGAACTCCCGTCCCGTGACAAATGGTATCGGAGCCGAAACCTCTCTCAGTACGGTATGGTTCGGGTGTGGTCAAGTTCTGTCGAAACCGATGAGGGCGGGGAGTGAACGCCGGTGCAAAGAGGGCATGGACAAAGTGCGGCTCCTGACAAGGCTTCTAGGCGGAGAACATGAACCGATTATATGCCGGAATGAGAGGTGGTCCTAGGCTTGTGAGATCAGACGGTCCGGAATGTGGACACACTTGTATTGCGCACTTTGGTAGCTCCACCTTTCGGTGACTGGGGTGTAAGAGCGTGGATCATCGTGGGCCACTGTGGGAACCTCGACATGCGGGAAAAATGCAGCGGCGAGGGAATGCCGTTCAACCGAGGTACTAACGCCAGGAAGCGCGTAGGGTGAAGGTTGATGTTGATTGGTGATGCGGTATGTGCGTGGCGCACTGCGGGCTAGCGCGAGGCGCGCGAGTGAAGAGCCTGTCCATCAAGGGTATGGTGCCGTATGTGAATGGCCACGATCGTTTTGTGTGCGTGGGACAATACAGTGTGCGGAAAGAAACATTCTTCCCCAGCACGAGGACGTGCTGCGATTTGAGTGGGGGAGGATGTCACGACCCGATATGTCGTGTCTGTGTTGACCGTCCAAATGAGGCGTGCCTTCTGGTTAGCTTGCCACAAGTGGGGTAAATGGGGCGACATTAGCGTTAAGGCGTTGTTTGCCCGGATGCATCGGTCTGGCCGAGTCAGGCATGCCGACCCGGTTTAGTCCGGAGAGCTTGTCGCTAGTCGAGGACTTGACTATGAAGGGGATCGTTGCTGGTAGGGCACAACTGGTCGGGGACTAATGCCGTCTCCCTGATGAGCCCATGGCAGGGCGAAACCAGTTGGCATGCTATGTGGGATAGGCTGGTCCCGGGGTGTGAGGGCCCCTGGGACGCCGCACGGGCTTTTAGAAATATTTTTATTTAGACCCGAGGGTCGAATATTCTGAAAGTTTTCACTAGGAGAAAGTGTCCTCATTTTTATCAAATGCGAAATGGTTCTCCAATGTCTCGATAACGATGTTTCACGTTTATACTTTTTGAAAGGTGATACTCAAGATCAACCAGTATTCTTCAAATTATTTTCAAAATGAGGCTTTCATTTTTTTTTAAAACCTATCCATTCCCGTTTGAGGGCTGGGTATGTACGTGTGATATTCGCATTGTCATTTTGATACTTTCTCCCGAGTATGATCGAATTGGCGGTGTGAGCGTTGAGTCGCTTTCCACACATTGGTTGTTCTAGCCCCCTGTGAGAGGCGGGATGTTGGTGTTGAATGTTGTCGCCTCGTGGTGATTTCTGCGTTGTCGCGTATGTGCGAGCTGTTAGAGCTTGGTTTGGTATGACCGTGCGCATCAGCGATCGTTCCGTTATGTGTCGATTGTTTAATGTCTTGTTACCTTGCTCCCGTTTTTGTGAATCTCGTGGACGAGGTCGGAGGTAATGCCCGTACTATTTTGACTTCTGTATTTTCTCTTTCTCCAGTCTATCGATTCGCTCATGTTCGTTGATACTTTACGAACTTGTTCTGTATTTCGGTTTCATCGTCCGAACGAGCTACGACCTTGTTGTGGATCGATCTGGTTATCGCTGTGACTTTTTCGGGTTCAGTTCGATTCTTTTGAACCTTATTCGGGAGTGACATCATCTGGTTCTATTAGTTCTTTTATTCGAAGTGGATCGGATTTGGAACTCTTGTGTTTTCGACTCTGTCGACTCATTTATGTTCGTTGACATTTCTGAGCTTGTCCTGCCCCTTGTTTTTGTTTATCGAACGAGTGTGGTATCGTTTCGGAATAACTCGTTTGTCGTTGTGACTTTTCAATCGCTATTCCCTTTCTTGTGAATCTTATGGGAATGCATGTCTTGTAGTTCTCACCAGATCATCCTGGGAGTTGTTGTTTGAACTTTATTGTTCTTCGTGATTCGAACATGATTCTTCGATTTTTGTTGTCTCGATCGTTGTGGTTCAATCGTTTGATTTTTCGGTTTTTATTGATCTCGTTCCGTGATTGGTGAACATTCAGGCTCCTTCGTAATTCCCTTCAGTTCGGGAAATTAGTTTCGTTTTCGATCTTCCAGCCCTTAGGCGGTGGAATTCCGTATTTGTTAATCGTTTGGCTCGCGTTTTGATCAATGTACCGTTAGGTTGGTCAATCGTATTGATTTTCGTTCGTTGTGTTTTGCGATTGTTCGGATAATTGACTTGATTGTATTATCCATTTGATGACGCTTGTCACTTGTTGGTTTTATTATATCCCTAACGGCGACGTTGTGTTGGTCGCCGTGGAGCGTGTTTACACGCCGTATATTCCTTTGCGTTGTTTGTAACATTTCGCCGTTGGGCGTTAGTTACGCATTCTTGTGTGTCTCGTTGAGTTTTCTGGCGGAATATTTTTTTCTCCTACTTGTTTTAAGTTTCGGACGAAACTTCTTTTAAGGAGGGTAGAATGTAATATCCGCAATTTCGATTTTCGGTAAATTTCTTTTTTGACGGAGTCCGTTTGTGACTCGCTCATGATCGTTTCGTCATTCCGAGAATGATTAATTCTACACTTTTTGACATCCGAGTTCGTTTGGTGTCGTTTTGTTGAGTTCCGTGCTTTTAGCGACTTTTCGCGCTTGAGTTCGATTCTTGCGAATCTCGTCAAAGCTATTGTTTGAGTTTCCCGCAAGTCCGTTTAACTTTGTTAGACGTGTTGTGAACTTCGGTTTTGTTATTCGATCACGTATCGTGATTTCCGGGCGTTTTGGGCCATTTTGTAATTTCTTGAAAGTTACGGGTATCCGTATCTGTAATTGTTGCCTCGACCCGTTTCTTGGTCGCGTATGACTAATTATGGTATTATGTTTTCATTTCGGGCCGTTGATGTTGTCCGCAAACTTTTCGTCGTGTTCGTTCTGTGCGTTTTCGGAAATCGGGTCGTCGAGCCCTGGCGGTTGCGGGACTGGCCGGACGGTTGCGGGACTGGCCGGACGATTGCGGGCACCGGCCGGACAGATGTGGCAGGAACCGGCGTAGCGCACGCTACTGCCGGAAGGCTGCGCGTGCTAACCGGCAGGTGTAGCGCACGCTAGCCTGGTCGACCAACGCACGCTATCGGGCGACGATGGGGTTTCGAGGTTACGGACTCGGTCGAGATCGGCAGTAGCGCACGCCGCTGTCGGTCGTAAGCGCACGCTAACCGGCGAGGGTAGCGCACGGCCGACTAGCGACGTTACACAGGTAAGTTTGTTAGTCCGGTGGCTCTTTGGAGTCGGCTAGCGCGCGCAGGCTTCCGGCAGTAGCGCACGCTAGCGGGAGTCGGGTGGACGAGTCATGGTCGGCAGTCTTGGTCGGTGGTGCCGGGTCATGCGGGCCAGGGCCGAGAGTGCTCGGCCGATACTGTCCGATAGCGCACGCTAGGCCGGGAAGGCTAGCGCACGCTAGTTCCGGCCCAGTATATATATGACGGACCAGTGACTTTCTCCGACATTTTTCATTTCATTTCTCTTCGGTCCGCGGCTGGGGTTTCGGAGGAGACGAAGCCATGTTGTTTAACAACAAATCCATGAAGTTCTTGAGTTCATAACATCAATCAATCGTCCGTTATCATCCTTTGATCCAGCGAATCAAGGTAATCTTCCTTAGAACCCTAATTCCGTGAATTTGGGGGGTTTTGCATTTTTGTCCGATTCGTTCCGCGTTGTTGATTAATTCATGATGGGTATGATTAATCTTGGTAGTATTCTCGTGTTTAACATCATTTAATCCATTGTTCTTCGTCGAATCGAAGTATATTTCTTGATTTCCTTCGAATTGACTTTTCGGGGGATTTGTCCCGATCTCGCTTTTTCATCCGTTTTGATGGATCGATTATGGATAAATGATGTTGTTAAACATATTCTATGGATTGTATATCCATATTTCAACTTGGAATTCCATTTTCGGGTTTTTGACGGACGAATCGTGTTCTTGGCCGTTTTGGGAAATCCATGAACCTTCGTCATTTGTTCTTTGAATTCAACGGCTTTGAGTCGTGTTATGAAATTCATTTCATTGTTGTTATTGTCCTTCGTAGTTTATGACGCGAGTTGGCGATCGGTGGAGTCGGCGGGTTCGTAGTTGGTTCGTGTCAACCTACTTCGGTCGGTTCTTCGCGTTGTTCTTATTCGAGGCAAGTACCTTGTCCATACATTTCTTGTTTTGTGGATATGATGATTGGTGATCGTCTTGGTATGTGTGTGTGTTTGTTTGAAACGGGTTTTTCAAAAGATTCGACTAGCCTCGTTAAAGGCTCACTTTCAAAATGCGTGTGTTTTGTAAATTGTGTGGGTTGTAAGTGACTATGTGAATCCTATGGATATGTTTGGTGTTGATGTTGCGCTTGATAACGCGTGTGTGCATATATTATCTCATTTTTGGTGCATTGTGATTTGACGATTATGTCGTGCTTTGTGTTTGTTGCCTTTGGTGGATTGTATGAATATCCTTGTTGTGACATGTTAATTGTGTGAATGTATTTCGCTCACCTCGGGAGGGTTCGACGGGGCCACGGAGGGAATTCCAATGGTATAGCCCTGGATTCACGAGTAAAACTTCACGAGTGCGTGTGTATATTTGGTGAATGTATTTGCTCACCTCGGGAGGGTTCGACGGGGCCACGGAGGGAATTCCAATGGTATAGCCCTGGATTCACGAGTAAAACTTCACGAATTGGTATATATGATTTCGAAAACGCATTCTACTCACCTTGGGAGGGCCCGACGGGGCCACGAAGGGAATCCAATGGTATAGCCCTGGATTCACGAGTTGATGTTTTATTTTTGGTGACCAAGGTTTACGTATCTTGGGCGATCATATTGTATTGATGTTATGTCCGCCGAAGACACGTGACATGGGTTTTAACCTTGTGTATTGCTGTTGGTTTTCTAATTGCGAAAACAAAACCTTTAATTTTGTGACCTGTTGATTTTGGAAAGATTAGGATTTGATAATCCTAAATTGTTTTCTATTAAAACTCTCGATGGCATTTTAAACTGTTTTACAAATTGTTCCCCTTAATTGTGGTCTTTCGGTTTCGGAATGTTTTACCCAAACTCTTGCCTCGGGAAGTACTTTCCATTACGTTTGGATCTTTGATGATTCCTGGTTATTGTTATTCGTGAAATGTGAATTGTATGGCTCGTATTTTTGCACTTTGTATTTGCACTAGCAAAACAGTGGAGTTTTGCTAACCCCCGAGTATTCGGGGGGTGGATGTCTATTTTTGCATTCAGGTTTTGGAGCATGGCATAGGGTCGGCACGAAGGATGATGAAAGATGAACGATACTAATCACACGAGGATCCGTTGATGTCTTATTGGTCTAGTTGTATTTTCTTTTCCGCTGCAGTATCTTTTCCCCGTTGTACGGGAGTTTATTATATTTTGACCCCTGCGTGGGTAAGTGTTTGTAATAGAGTTGTATGTTATTGTTGAAAGACCAAATCGGTCTACTGAGCCATTTTAGCCTTAAAGGCGATGTTTAGATGTTTGATTTTAGTTATCAGCCTGGTAGATTCTCGAGGAGAGGGTCTACGGCGTGTAATATCCCTGAGTGGATTGGGGGTGTTACACCATCATCTTAGTGCGGTACCGACTACCTCTAGGAGGGTAGACGGTACCCCACACCCTAGCGTGAACATAAGGATCGGCCTGATCGATCTGTCCAATGGCAGAATCGAGGTCGGTCTCCGCTAAGTCCAGATACTGCTCCCGAGCAATCTCAGCAAGCATCCTCTGAGACTCCTCCCGCACACGCTCCTAAGTTAATATGAAAATAAATATTTCAATATCAATAAAAGTATGATACAAAGGCATTTATTTTATTACCAAAATAAAATATAAAAAGACTTACATGCTCTTCGGGACGGTTCGGATATGCTTTCTGAGTCACGTAGGCAAATGCGTCCAACGAATCAGAAGAAATGGCCTCGTACGCAACTCTGGCTAACGACCGGGAATCCAGACTGTGATGGTCAGTTAGACCAGCACGATTGGTCGTGTTGGTCAAGCTAGTCGCCTTCAAAAAAATATTATTTAGAATCGAATTTATATTTAGAATTCAAAAAAAATAAAAACTGAAATATTATTTTTTTATTAAATACTAGCAGTCTTTTAATAAATAAAATACAATATTTTTTAATATTAATAATATTCCAGAATTTAAAAAAATACCTGAAGTTCCGATTTTTTCTAATTTAAAAAATTCAAAACTTCAAGTATTTTTTAAATTCTGAAACATTAATTTAAAAAAATCGAGTTTATATTTAGAATTCAAAAAAATAAAAACTGAAAGAGAAAGAATGAAATGAGGGTATTTTAGTCATACCATGAACTTCGGGTCGCGAAAATGGGCACGTATCCACTTCCACTCGTACTCTCGAAACTTGAATTCTTCCGGGGTAGCCTCTCGGGTATCACCCCAGGCTGTCCAGAACATGTGCATCTCATTTTTCCAAGATTTGTACCTACAACACACGTTGCACAACATATATTATTCGTAAGAAAAAAAATTACGCAAACAATGTAGATACAAAATAAATTAAAATGACTTACTTGGTAGACTGTACCTCGTCACACCAAGTACGTAGTAGAGAGTCGGGAATGACAAACCACACCTATGAACAGCATAAATACGCAATAATTTAAAAACATCACATATTGCATTTTGAAGAACTACGTGTTGATTGAAAAACACTTACTAAATATTTATTAACTTACTGACATAGCATTGTTCAAAGCATCCTTCACGTACTGCGGCACGTACCCCCAATCGGGCCACAAAACGGGGACTCTATCCCGAATGACAAAGCCAACATTACGGCTATATGACGCCACATCGTCAGAGGACATCACCGGCCGGCCGTGTCTGTCTAGAGGAATCTCATAACGGCCATGCTTACTTACGTACGAGTCGAGCGCCAGGCCCTTTGCTGGGCCACGAGTCTTATTCTTTTTCTTCTCCTCCTCGACTACATTTTTCCCCTTCTCCTTCTCCCTCTCTATCTCCTCGTACAGTTTCGTCTTCGAAACCCGACAACTCCGCCAACACATGTTGTCTGGACAAGACTCGTAGACGTACGCCTCATCAGGGCTAATCAATCGAACGGGAACTCGGACTCCCGTCTCATCGACCTCTGGAATAGTCGGAACCATCAGAGGCATGAATAGAGTCGGCAGCGGACCATGGGGCACCGCGGACGAGGAACTCCGTACATCTCCTGATGTGTGAGGGCTAGACGTAGGTCAGTGGATGGGAGGCATACGAGTCTCCGGCTGCGAGGGGGTCGGCCGTGGTGTCTGAAAGGATAAACGTCGCGCTAGTGCAGTGGGCTCATCTGTCGCCCTAAAAAAATCGTCAGCATTCATGTCGGTAGCTTCTAGTATCTGGCCGGCACGAATGCTGCTCTGAGATATGTATAGTATACCGGGATCCGCCTTACTAGAGGCTGCCGAACTCCCCCCCGAATTGGGAGTGGTCGACTTTGTCGACTTCTTCCCCAACGCTTTCTTTATTCTATCCATAATCTAAACAAATAAATCAAATTCACAACTCAACACAACAGTAATTATCAATGCCATACCACGTTAATCTTTCGATTAACACCGGCTATAAAATTCATTCCTCCTCAAACAAATTCATCAAATATTTCATCAAAACTCATTACACAATTTACCTAATTCATCAAATAATCTAAACAAATTCATCAAATTCACAACTCAACACAACAGTAATTATCAATGCCATACCACGTTAATCTTTCGATTAACGTCGGCTATACAATCCCTTTCTCCTAAAACAAATTCATCAAATTTACAACTCATTAAACACAAAATATTGAAAATACTAAATTCATTAAATATTGCATCACAACTCATTAAACAATTTATCTAATTCATCACATAATCTAAACAAATTCATCAAACAAATACAATAAATTCAACAAACAAAATAAAAAAAATAAGGAAAAGGGTTACCTGTCGGGAGGCGGTCGGACGGCAGGCATAAGGCGTCGGGCGGGCGGGCGGGCGACGGGACCGCGGCCGGGAAGGCGGCGGGACTGGGGCTCGTACAGGCAGTGGGACGGCAGCCGGGCGGGCGACGGTTGGGTGATGGGGGTTGGGGGCTGGGTGACGATCGGCAGGACGGGAGCTAGGTGACGAGCGGTTGGGGGCTGGGTGACGATCGACGGGCGACGGCTAGGTGACGGGCGATCGGGGTGGGTGAGGGAAGGAGAAAATAATTCAAGTTGGGAAGAAGAAAACGTATAAAATGTAGGGGGTTTAGCCGACGACAAGATCTACGTCGTCGGCTAAAGTTTTTTTTAAAAAAAAAATATTTTACTTTAGCCGACGACAGTCCAATAGTCGTCGGCTAAAGTCCAAGTATGACCCGACCGTATAGTCTAACACGGTCGGGTCAGGCATACAGCGTGTTTTCACTTTCTGGGCAGATGCGACACCGGCCGTGTCATTTGACACGGTCGGAAGTTTAGCCGACGACATAGATAGAGTCGTCGGCTAAAGTATAACCTTTTTTTTTAAAAACTTTAGTCGACCGTGTCAGGAGACACGGGCCGTGTCGCACCTGCCCAGAAAATAAAAACACACTGTATGCTTGACCCGACCGTGTTAGACTACACGGCCGGGTCATTGTTGGGGTTTAGCCGACGACTATCTGAATGTCGTCGGCTAAAGTATAATATTTTTTTAAAAAAAAAACTTTAGCCGACGACGTAGATCTTTTCGTCGGCTAAACCCCCCAATTTTTTTTAATAATATTATTAATATTATATTAATGTTATGATTTTTAACATATGAAAATATACATCTACTAAATTTATGGCTCATAGTTTGAGTCATCACTACAGTCTGTCTCATTATCTGAGTTGATATCAGGCAACATATGCCTCAAGTCGTCCACATTATCGTCATCAGAATTTTCAATTAATTCGTTTGTATCAACGTCAACGTACCCGCGAGCATCACCACGGAGTCGGACGACTCGTCCTTCAGGAACATTATTCATTGTAATTGTCGTTGATGGTGGAATATTTGCTGTATTTGGCTCTTGATAAGCATCATCGTCATCAGTACCTGTTGTTTCTCCCAGTGTAGCAGCACTATAAATATTCCTCGTTGTTACAACATTCACTATCTTCCATGTGCCTTTCTTCACCAAGTCATCCAAATAATACACCGACTTTGCTGATGTAGCAAATATAAAAGGATCACTTTCATACCATGAAGTGGAAGTCTCAACAGATAACAACCCGTAGTCGTCTTGCATATCGGTTCCAAGACTTGTGTCGTACCATCGATACTTAAACAAGTAAATTGTCATGCCTTCCCCGTAAATTAGTTCTACCACTTCCAAAAGAACACCGTAATATCCACTATCTATCATAACCCCAGAATTTTGACATCTCCTTTTTTGGTCTCTCTCAAGGCATACGAATGTGACACCGTTGACTTTGGCCATCGAATAAATTCTTGACATAACCGGCTTCATAGAAAGAAGCATAAGTTCACGCGACCAGTTAGTGTGTCTGTCATCTTGTATGTGTGTCATCTGTCGTAAATAAACTTTTTATGTAAAAAAAAATATCTTAAGTCCAAAATCAATAGCAACTGAATGTATACGTACCCATTCTCTAAAATAGTCGGCAAAAGTGTCATTGTGGAATCTAGTGTCAACTCGCACCATATCGCATGACAAGTGGATGTCTTTCCTGTACTGAACTTCTAGACAATTAAGCAATATCCACCAATGTGCAATTCGTGACTCGTACGGGTCTAGTTGTCTTCCTGGCAACCTCCCATAGACGTCAACCTCAGTGGATATGATAGAAAGATTGAATTGTATTTTATCTGCTGGAATAGAGCGGGAAGGGGGTTCGAAGGTGCCCAAATACAACTTGATATGCGTAATACACTCCGACGCAAGGTAAGATTCTGCAATGCATCCTTCCGGTGCAGACTTATTGGCCACGGAGTCTTTGTAATCACCGAGTTGCCTGTAATATTGTCATTGTGTTAGAAATCATACTTAATTTGACAATATATATATATATCATACAAAATTATTTTACCTTTCAACCGGGTACATCCACGTGTAGTGCACTGGACCAGTGACCAATAACTGCCGGGGAAGGTGGATCATGAGGTGAGGTATGAGGTCAAAAAAGTTTGGAGGAAATATTCGCTCAAACTTGCACAAGATATAGATGATCTCATCTTGCATTTTATGCAAATCAGATCTCTTCACTTCTCTCGTACATAATTTCTAGAAAAATCTTGACAATGCAACACACGGCTCGACCACCTGTTTTGGTAAGTACGGTTGAATAAATACCGGAAATAGGTGTTGGAGTAGGATATGACAATCATGACTCTTCAAACCAGTTAACTTGTTCTCAACTCCCTCAAATTAACACATCTTCCTATATTTCCAGCATACCCGGTAGGATACCTAGCAGTCTTTATCCAGCAAAATATCTCAGTTCTCTGCTCTGGAGTGATGGTGTAAGCTGCCTTAGGCATTTTTTGTTTTCCCTTGACAATTTTCAACCACAGATGTTTTCTTATGCTCATTTCTTCCAAACCTTTGCGTGCTTTTAGCCCGTCTTTGGTCTTTCCATCCCAACCTAAGGTTGTCCCAACCACACTTTAGCAAACATTCTTTTCAATGTGCATGACATCCAAGAAGTTCCTTATCAGTAACTTGGACCAGTAAGGTAATTCCCAGAATATACTTTTGTGCGACCAATACTTATACCTGTCAGGCCTTTCAGGGGTTGCTGCAATCACATCAGGATGGTTGCTAAGATGACCAAAATCGTACTCACTAAGAATCGATAGTATTTCATCACCTGTCCACTATCGTGGTGGCTCGCCCATTTCTATAGTGCCATCAAATGCTGCAGCATCCATACGCCACTTATGTTCCCTCTAGAGCCATATCCGATGACACGTTTGGATAACTTTCTTACAGTGGTACCTAGCACAATCTGCATTCAAACACACTGGACAACCTCTATATCCGCTAATAACAGATCCAGACAGCATTCCATATGCAGGAAAATCACTAATAGTGTCGATACACATGGCGTGCAAGTAGAATGTCTCGGACGAATAACTGTCGTACGTGGGATGACCTTGCTCCCACAACAATTTCAGCTCCTCTATCAAAGGTCTCATATACACATCGATACACTTTTCCGGATATCACGGCCCCGGGACTAACAAGGTCAACATATTATACTCCTTACGCATACACATCCACGAAGGAAGATTGTAAGGAATCACTACAACAGGCCATATGGTATATGAAAGACTCATGTTACCAAAAGGGTTGAAACCATCAGATGTAATCCCGAGCCTCACATTTCAGATATCTCTAGAAAAATTTGGATACTCCCTATCTATATGCTTCCACGCCTCTCCATCCGAAGGGTGTATCATAGTATCCCTGTCATTAGTGCGCGGCTCGGCATGCCATCTCATTGCTTTTGCCGTGTGAGAAGACATAAAAAGCCGTTCCAACCTGTCCTTCAGTGGAAAATACCAAAGTACCTTCACCGGTTTCTCTTTTCCAGAAGGAGTAATCCTATATCTCTCTGTATCACATACAGGACATCTCGTGAGGTCTTCATTAGGATGCCCCCATAATAGAACACAATCATACATGCAGACGTGGATCTTAATGTAGGAAAGACCAAGATCTTTCAAAATTCGTCTCATTTTTGTATATGTATTAGGAAGATGATGACGTTGTGGAAGCATATTACTCGTAAGCTAAGTAATCATCTATAGACTTGATGGATGATCTGTTTTCCACCTTTAATCTCATCGTTTTCATGACACAATCAAGAACAATCATCTTACACCCTGGGTATAGAGGGGTCTGTTGGAGTTGAATTAGCTTGTTGTACCTGTCAAGCCCAGCAGTATTGTAAGGCAACGGTCTACGGGGTCGTGGGATTGGCTCAGTTGGTACAAATGTCTCGAAAAAACCAAACACATCATCAATCAACCTCCTCTTCGGATCGGTGAACCCGTCATTACCACTAAATTGTCCGTGATCATACAGAATAACAGAATTCTGTGCTTCACCGTGGTATATCCAATATGTATATTTGCTCCAAAAACCATTCTTCTTTAGGTGTTCCCAGACCTCATCAAATGGAAAACGAAACATATCACTGTGACATCTACATTTATTACACGGACAGTAGTGCAACGTATTACCACTGTCGTGCTCTTTTACAAATCTCATAAACTGCTTCATCCCATCCATTACACTTGGATCCCATTTTCGTAACCCAATCCAACTCTTGTCAATCCTGAAAATGTATAAATTTTCCAATATTAATCCAACTAACTAATATTATTCAAATTATAAATGAAATCACAACAAACAATTAATCATAATGATTATCATCATAAAACTTAATCGTTATAGATAAAAGCTTTCGAATGTACAACATGAATAATACAAAGTTTCGAAATCACAATAAAAAATACAATAAAATACGTACCTTAATCGAAATGGTGATTATAACAACCGGTAGAAACCTTCGTCACTCCAGCTAGCACAACTCAAAGTAGCAACTCACAAGCTTTTTTCGGGCATAACTGACAGGATCGAGAATAGAAATGTGCTCTTTAGCGGGGAGAGGGGCAAGATTGGGTTGGTGTTCCTTGAACTATATATAATTTTCACTTGGAGGTTTAGCCGACGAATTGATCTAGGTTGTCGGCTAAACCCCATTTTTTTTCGAAAGGCTTTAGCCGACGGCCTAGATCTTTCCGTTGGCTAAAATGTGATTTTTTTTTTGGGAAAGGGTTTTAGCCGACGACTTGATCTGGGTCGTCGACTAAAACCTTTTTTTTTTTGGAAAAGGTTTATCCGACGACCGAGATCAAGTCATCGGCTAAAACATTTTTTTTCATCGGCTAAACATTATCTAGGTCGTCGGCTAAACCTCTTTACTATAGCCGACGACTATTTTGTACTTTAGACGACGACCTAGATCAAGTCGTCGGCTAAAATCCTTTATCCGACGGCAACCCGAGTCGTCGGCTAAGGTGCACAGTTTAGCCGACGACACGTTAAAGTCGTCGGCAGTTTTTTTCGGGTCGTCGGCTAAAGTATTTTTTTTGGTAGTTTCAGAGCAACAAGCCGGACCGAGTATGAACCCAATTTTTTCCCGGACTCATTAGAGACCGGACCGATCAGAGACTCCAAGACCTAGTCGATACCCAGACCGTGAGGGCCGAGAGATCGAGGATAAAAAACGCTCCGCCTCAAGATTATGACTAGGCCGACCCCAGCGGATAAGCGTCTCCAGAAGCATGCGGGACAGGCACACATTCCAATTAAGGCATGCTGTCGTGTCCCTTCCCGCAGCAATCCTTAGAGGCCGCCACGTGTCTAAGGTGTATTTACAGTCTGACAAGTGTTTTGGGCATATTCCCCAACATTCTCCAGCTGTCATCTCCTGACTGGCCGAGATTATCTATATATAGGAGGAATATACAGTGAAAAAGGACTTTTGGCATTTATGAGAAAAGAGAAGAGAGAGAAAAAAGAGAAAATTTGTAATAAGTAAGAAAAACAGATAGACCAGCACAAAATATTCAGCTCGGCTCTATTTCATATTAAGGTCATTAATAAAATTTAGTGATCCAATCCTTTTCATCTTGTTTATTATTTTCTACGTGGCTTCTATCCATTCGTCCAGATCAGCACACGTGACGTTGACCAAATCAGACGTCAACAGATTGGCCCTAGAAGGAGGGGTCGATAAAAAAAATACTACTCACCGGAGATGTCTCACGAAAGTTCAAAAAACCCTCAGCCCGCGACGGAGGAAGAAAACCTCCGCAAGGTGGTGGAGTGCTTTAAACATCCTGCCTTCATCCAGGGCATGACGGCCCTTATGGCACGGGTTACTGGGGGAGGAACCCTTCAAAATTCCGAAGACCATGTGGAGGCGGAATCTTAGACGACCCGCCCAGCTGCCTCGGGACGAGACAAAAAGAGGGCTGCCTCTGGGGTCGCCGGGGAAAGGGCAGAAAGCCATGGAGAAATCTCACATCCCTCTCGAAAAAGTAGGCTTTCGCGCCCCATATCCATTTTTGATCGGCTCGGGGCAGGGAAGAAAGTCGAAAAAGCGGCGCCGTCTCCCACTATCCAGAGCCAGAGCCGTAAATAAGAAAAAGCTCCCCACTAGTCCCTAAATCCGACACAAGTATTGCCTCAAACTCCAGGCGATAACTCGAGTGAGATCGAGTTTCTTAAAAAACGCCTTACGAAGCTCGAAAACAAGCAACTCCAGCCATCCCAAAGTTCGGAATGGCTCAACAGCCAGGAGAGCCCCCTGGCCCCCAGTGTTCTGGCGGAACCCCTCCCATAGAAGTTTAAGATTCCTCAGATCCCGCCATATAACGGGGAGACAAACCCCAATGCCCATCTCGGACATTACAATTCATGGATGGACCTGCACGGGTCTCAGGATGCATTTCGGTGCCGAATGTTCTCTCTGACTCTGGGGGAGAGGGCCCAGAGATGGTATCGGATGCTGCCCCACCATTCTATTCAAACATGGGCCTAGCTCTCAGCGACGTTCCGATCCCATTTCATGGGGTCCCTAGTGCGAGTCGCCCCGCGCTCATCCATCGCTTCCGTCGTTCAGGGGCCGAACGAGTCCCTTAAAGATTACATATCTCGCTTCAATAAACAAATATTGGAGATGGAGCCCATGTCGGACGACGCGCTGGCCATTATTGCTCAGGCCGGCCTCCTTAAAAATTCTTTTTTCCGCTGGACGGTGTGCCAGAATGTCCCCCACACCTATCAAGAATTCTTGGAGCGCGCCAGCTCCTATATTGCTGCCGAGGAAGCTATGCCGGCACCAGTTTTAGTCATGCCCTCCGACCAGAAAGGGTCCTACAAAAAGAAAGAAGATAGGCATGACTACAGAGAGGCCCGTCAAGAATCCCACCGGGAAAATAAGGCTCCCGCCTCTTCCTCGACAGCCCCAACAACCCAGAGCTATCGGGAGCGTAGGCCCGAGCTCATGGCTAATTTCGCTGAAATATATTCCATCGGGGCCGCGGCCATATTTGATCAAATAAAGGACAAGAATTTGCTCCCGGTTCCTTAGCCGATCTATAAAGATTATAAGGATATGGACCAGACCCGCTTCTGTAAATACCATGAATCGGCGGGCCATAACACCGAACAGTGCCGGGACCTCGTCGCCGCCCTGATTGCGGTATGCGACCATACCGGCTTAAGGCGATTTACCCGGAACCCACCCCGGGATCGCCAGGATCGGTCCGACCCGACAAGATCCAAGAACGATCGAGTGCCTCCAGCCCCCAAGTCCCCCCGGGAAATTCTCACCATCATGGAAACAGCCGAGGTTGATGATCATCGGTCAAAGCAGCAGAAAAAGGCATCCATTCGAGAGGCCACCACCTCCTATCAAAGGACAGAACGCCGACCCGAGGGGTTTCTATCAATGGCCGAAGAATCCCCCAAAAACCCCCAGCTGGCAGTTACTTTCGAAGAGTCAGATGCAGATGGCTTAGACCATCCCCATTCCGACGCCCTTGTCGTCACTCTGCCCATAATGGGGATCCTGGTACACAGAGTGTAGGTAGACTCTGGGGCCTACGCCAGCATCATCTACCTTCATACCCTCCGCAGGATGAAGATAGATCAATCCTATGTCCGACCCTGCAATGAGGTGTTAGGAATACTTGTTAGATTTTGATGATGTCATCAGTATAAATTCAAATATCTATTACTTGGCAAAAATGTAAGGAAGAAACAAATGAGTATCTTCCATAGGCCAAATAATGTTAAGTATAAAACTTGGCAAAATGTAAAGAAGAACCAAATGAGTATCTTCTATAGGCTAAAAATAAGTTAGGCTGAAAATCGGCTAAGTACTAAATATCAGCTAAGTACATCAGAGAGGTACAACCGAGTCAAGTCAGAGTAGTTGTGGTCAACAAAAATCATCAGGGATGTTTGAACATACTGCAGTCAAGATACCTCAGACAAGTCATCTTATCAGGCGAGTTCCAAACAGTAAACATCAGAGAGGTCCAGACTGCAGAGAAGTTAACTTCTCATCAGCTTAGTCGAGATCAGCCAAGTACTCCAAGTCCACGTCAGCATGCGTTGAAAAGTCAAGTATTATGGAAAGTCACATGCAACGTGAAGAGACAAATTGGAGAGATTCCCGCAAGAGATATGATTTAAATAAATCATCCAGACCCACCTTGAAGACTTTAATCGTTTTATATTCAAAAGATTCGGTGCATCACATGCAGAAGTCTTCACAACGGTCTGAAGATAGATTAAAATATGGGAATCCAGCCTTGCAACATTCAGAAAGAAAACAATGAAGTCTACCTCTCCAACGGACGGATTTGTTGAAAAGATTTGCAACGGCTATAAGGAAAATCTCAGAGATCGTGACCTATATATATCCGAAGATTTGAAGTTTAGCAATTACCGGTGCTAACATACTTTCAAGCGAACAAAGCATTCAAGCTATCTAAAAGTGAAATACAGCATCGTGAAAAGAGCGGTTCTAAAAAGTTCATACTTGAAGAAGCTCTTAGTTGGAGAAGACAAAAACTCTTGTCTATAATCCTGAGTTCGGGGTACTTCACTGGTTGAAGTTAGAGACTGTAAAGGCATCCAAGGATCGAGGATCAAGAGGTGCAAGGCAGTCAAGTGTGTTACAACGGCACGGAATTCCACTGGTTGGAAGCTGTTGTAGTTTGGTTGAATCACTGTAATGTTTATCACTGGTTGAAAATTATAGTGAATTCATCTCCAACTGGTTTGGAGAAAAGTGGATTAGTAGAGGATTACCCCACCTCTGAGACCACTATAATTGCCTGCGTACTTTACTGTTTTATAGCATCATACTCTAAACTGCTGCATTCATTGTTAAGTGTTTCATTAGTTATTTTATATTCGTCATCAGCTGACTTCCGCATGTATTAAAGAACAAATGACTCCAAGTCATTTGTTTATCCATCAGCTGAAGAAACTTACTCTTTGAGAAAAAGAGTTTAAGAGTTTCAATAAGTCTATTCACCCCCCTCTAGACTTATTCCTGGACGACTTGTGACCTACAAGTGGTATCAGAGAGGTTGGTTCATTTATTTCACGAACCAGATCTATATCAGAGATATATCTTTACTCTCATTTTATAATGGAACACATGCATTCTAGACTCCCTGTGTTTTCAGTTGACGAGTATGATCTTTGGAAGATAAGGATGCAGGCACACTTATCTTCAATCCATGATGACATGTGGTGAATCATCGAGGACGGTCCATTCATATTCGAGAAGGACAACACTGCAGATGAGATCGCAGCAGGGAAGCCAGAGAAGATCCCAAAGAAGAGGACAGAGCTGACCCCTGAAGAAAGAACGCTGGCCAATCTTGATAACCGGGCTAGAGATGTGCTATGTCAAACTCTTGACAAATCCACCATGGTCAAGATCAAGAACTGCAAGAATGCCAAAGAAATCTGGGACACATTATCCCTAATGTGTGAAGGAACGGAGCTGATCAAGGAAAATAAGTTGTCAATTGCTATTCAAAAATTTGACAACTTCAAAATGAAGAATGGCGAATCCATAGACCAAGTGGACACAAGGTTCACTGAGATTATCAATGAGATCAACTCCATCGGCAAAACTTATGGGAACAGGGAAATGGCACTGAAGGTTCTCAGATCTCTCAATCCAGAATGGAGTATGAAAGCAGTGGCCATGAGAGAGTCCAAGGATCTCAATAAGATAAAGATCCAAGAGTTGTTCTCTGATCTGAAGGCTTATGAGTTCGAGCTTCCAAGTTCATCCTCAACTGATCCTGCAGAGAAGGGAATAGCCTTTGCAGCCGAGTCCCCCGCCAAGAGCTTATCTGATGTAAAGCTTCCAAATCCATTAGATTTTGAGGAAGAAATGGCGTTTATAATGCAAAGGTTCAGTAATTTTCGGAAAAACTACTCCAAATATAAGAAAAATTATAAGGAGAATCCCAGAAGGAACCAGAAAGCTGGAAGTTGGAAGTTGGAGTGCTACAATTGTCACAAGACAGGACACATCCAAATCGACTGTCCTGATCTCAAGAAGGACGAGAGCAAGAAGGAGGTGGGTAGAAAAGAAGATAGAAGAAAGGCCCTCATCGGAGAAGACCAGGAGCATGTAGAGTCAAGCAGTGGATTCTTTTCTGATGATGATGAAGAGTATGACTGCCTGATGGCCAACTTAGCTGACGAAGAGGTAACATCAAAACCCTTTGGTTCAAATAACAGTTCAGCCATGTCACAAGATATGGATCTGCATGAATCTGTAAACCAGCTATTTAAAGATTTTGAGACACTTAAAACTACACACCTAGCTGTATCAACCGAGAAGACTCAGCTGCAAGATGAGAATAGGCAGCTGAAAAATGATTTTGAAAAACTCAGCCTAGAACTGAATAAGGTTGAGATAACTGCAGCTGACTTTAAAAACCAGGCTGATGTTAATACAGCTGAGATAAATCGACTAACTATTTTACTTAAAGAAAAATCAGCTGCACTTGCTCATGCCAAAGCCGAGTTTACTAAGCTGACTCAGGTAAATAAGACTCAGGCGCAGGAAATAACCTCCCTGAAGGCGTCTTCAACTCTGGAAGAATTGTGTACTAATAAAAGGTCATTATATTCCAAATCAGGCTGTGGATATGATCCTCACACTCCCTCTAGTTCTAACAGAAAGTTTATCAAAGGAGAAACAATTGTCTCGACTTCTGAGCCTACATATAAACCGATATTTAAAAACAGGCAACAGACAAGTCACATGTCTAGGCTGCAGCCAGGGTACATAAGGCAGCCACCTAGACAAGCGACTAGGCAATGGCCCAGGCAAAAGCAGCAGCCCAGACAACATGCCCACTATTATCAACAACTCCCTAAAAACAGATTTCAAAATAGGAGGGGCAGATAGAAACCTCAAGGTTATCCTAATTTCCAAAATGAACAAGTGTGGAGACCCCAAGGATTTAATAAATGGTCTCAGCCAAGATTTAGAAATGGCCCACACTATCAAAATTTTGAGGAATATCCGGTATACAATCCCAACAGGAGATTCAGACCTCGACCTTACACACCTTATGAGTGTTATAATAATAACAACTTCCACAATCCAAGGAGAAATCAATTCTCCAGGAAACCAGCTAACCCCAAAGGACCCACACAGATTTGGGTACCTAAATCTCTGCTTGTCTGATTGCAGAAAAGGTGGAAGGACTACAACCACATCTCCACAAATTCAAACTTTAGAGGTGAATAATGGTTTGTAGATTCTGGATGCTCGAGACACATGACCGGGAACAAGAAGATGTTGTCCAAATACACCAAAGAAAGAGGTCCCGATGTAACTTTTGGAGATAGCTCTAGAGGACAAACAAAGGGCTTTGGGGAGCTGCACCGAGGAAATATTGTAATATCCAAAGTTCATTATGTCAAAGGGCTCAAGTACAATCTCCTGAGCATAAGTCAGTTTTGCGACGAGAAGAATCTAGTAGTCTTCACCATTTGGAAATGTATGGTGATAGATATCCTATCTGGAGAGGTGAAGCTACAAGGATTTAGAAGGAGAGATGTCTACATGATAGATTGGAATACAGGAACACCTAACTCCTGTTTTCTATCCAAGACAGTAGCTGACAACGGATGGCTGTGGCACAAAAGATTATGTCACCTGAACTTCAAAGCCATCAACAAGATCAGTTCTCAGAAGCTGGTCAGAGGACTTCCAGATGAAGCATCAAGAAGGAAGCGCTTTGTGATGCCTGTCAGAAAGGAAAGCAGACTAGAGCATCATTCAAGCCAGTCCAGCCTACAACTCTCACAACAAGGATCTTAGATCTACTCATCATGGATCTATTTGGTCCTATCAAGCCAAGGACTCTAAGCGGCCGAAAGCATGCACTTGTAGTAGATGATTATTCAAGGTACACTTGGATTATCTTTCTATATAAGAAAAGTGAAACCTTGACCAAGCTACCTGAGCTGCTGAGAAGGATCCAGAATGAGAACTCCCTATCTATCATCAAGATCAGATCAGATAGAGGAGGAGAGTTTCTCAACAAGGAGAATGGTATCTAGCATGAGCTCTCTGCAACCAGGACTCCCAAGCAGAATGGCGTTGCGGAAAGAAGAAACAGAACCCTGAAGGAAGCAGCAAGGTCCATGATTGCAGAAGCGGACCTGCCCAAGAGTTTCTGGGCTGAAGCTGTCAACACAGCTTGCCATACCCAGAATAAGAGTATGATAGTAGGGAGATATGGCAAAACTCCCTATGAGGTTTGGAATAATAGAACTCCTACTATTGCTTACTTTCATGTTTTTGGTTGTAAGTGTTTCATCCACAATAACGGTAAACACAACTAAATGCCTTTGATGCTAAAACCGATGATGGTCTCTTCATGGGATACTCACAAAGAAGCAAGGCAGATAGAGTATTTAACAAAAGAACCTTAGTTGTGGAGGAAACACCTCATGTTGTTTTTGATGAATCTACTGTTGAGTACAGGAAGAAAGTTGAGTTAATTGAGAACAAGCTCAAATCAGCGACCCTTGAAGAAGTCATTGTACATGACACTGGAATGGTGGACTCACCTGCATACCAGCCTGAAGATCCAACTGCAACTGCTGAAGACCCAACTGCAGATCAGACAGGATCACCAAACCTATCTGATCCAGTTGCCGCTGATGAAGACCCAGCCGTAGCTGATAAAGACTCATCTGCAGATCAGATCCAACCTGCAGATGACAAGACGGTAGCCGATCCAGCTGCAGACCAAGGAGACCAGAACCCAGCTGATGCAGAAATCCACCCGAGCAATTCAACAGGGGGAACAAACCCATAAGAAGACGATAGCCCCAAGTGGCTCAAAGATCATCCAATCCAGCAAATCATAGGAAAGCTGACTGATGGAGTTAAGACAAGACAGTCAACCCTACCAGCAGGAATGGCTATGTTCTCATGCTTTATGTCACAGATAGAACCTAAAACAACAGAACAAGCCCTGGAAGATTATTCATGGATCAATGCCATGCAAGAAGAACTGGAGCAGATGGAAAGAAACAAAGTTTGGGTACTAACAGACAGACCTGATCACAAGAAGGTTATTGGCACCAAATGGGTGTACAAAAACAAGAGTGATGAAGACGGAGCTGTTGTTAGGAATAAGGCCAGACTTGTAGCAAAAGGGTATGCACAGTGTGAAGGAATAGATTTTGATGAAACCTATGCACCAGTAGCAATATTAGAAGACATCAGACTATTCCTCGCATATGCTGCATTCAAAGATTTTGAGGTCTATCAGATGGATGTAAAGAGTGCTTTTCTAAATGGAATCCTAGAAGAAGAAGTCTATGTAGAGCAACCCCCAGGTTTTGTCAAAGGAGACAAAGTCTATAAGCTGTTGAAGGCTCTCTATGGACTTAAGCAAGCACCTAGAGCGTGGTATGAAACATTGTCTGTATTTCTTGAGAAGAATGGTTTTTGTAAAGGAAAGGTAGACAAGACCCTATTCAGAGTGGAGCACGAAGGCCACATATTAATAGTCCAGATATATGTGGAGGACATCATATTCGGCTCAACCAATCCAGATCTATGTGAGAAATTCTCCAACCTCATGCAAGGAGAATTTGAGATGAGTATGATGGGAAAGCTTAACTTCTTTCTCGGACTACAAGTCAAGCAGATGGAAAAAGGAATTTTCATCAACCAAGCTAAGTATACCAAAGACCTAATCAAGAGATTTGGAATGGAATCAGCCAAGGCAGCAAGAATTCCTATGAGCACAAGTACTCACCTAGATGCAGACGAGGCAGGCATATCAGTGGACTCAACCCACTACAGAGGATTCATTGGATCATTGCTTTACCTCACTGCAAGCAGGCCAGACATATCCTATGCCGTAGGAGTTTGTGCGCGATTCCAGTCCAAGCCGAAGCAGTCACATCTAGATGCAGCCGAGAGGATAATAAAGTACCTTAAGTCTACAGTCAATGTTGGACTATGGTACCCCAAGGATGATAATTTCGAGCTGTCAGGATATTCAGATGCAGATTTCGCAGGTTGCAAAATCAATAGGAAAAGCACTAGTGGAACGTGCCAATTCCTAGGAACCAGACTGATATCCTGGTTTAGCAAGAAGCAGGTTTCTAACTCTATCTCCACCACAGAGTCAGAATACCTAGCTGCAGGTAGCTGTTGTGCACAGATCTTATGGATCAGACAGCAGCTAAGGGATTATAATATCATTGCCCATGAAGTTCCTATCTGGTGTGATAACAATAGTGCTATTGCAATAACCAACAATCCGGTTTTGCATTCGAGGACGAAACACATTGATGTTAAGCACCACTTCATCAGAGACCATGTGCTTAACAAAAGATTTAGAGTTGAAAGAGTCAGCACAGACTACCAAATAGCTGACATCTTTACCAAACCTTTGCCAGAGGAAAGGTTCTTGGAGCTGAGCAGAGATCTTGGATTACTAGATTGGGAATCTAGCACAGAAACAAGCTGAAGCACGGACCCAGCTGATTAAAGAAATCAGAACCTAGCTGATGCAGACAAGAGGACGAAGGACGGACAAAGGAACCTAGCTGATCAGAATCTCAGGCGAGAAGTCCATGGAGTCAACTCACCTGATGCAGAGCGGTCAACAGTCAACAGTCAAACCAGCTAAGTTTTCTAAACTCAATCAACCTCTGAATATTTAATTATTATCTGCCCTATACATAATGATATTATATTAATTTTGGTTCACAAGTGGCAATTTAAAAACACGTGGCGATCACTTAATAAATCGACCTCCACGGTGGCCAATCAAAACCAACCGTCAAAATTCAAAATTAAAACCTGGACCATCGATTCAAATTTGAAATTTAAATAGAATCTCAAAAGGCGTACCACTGTTTCAAAAGAAATAATAAATTAATCCATATGTCTTTTCATCTTCTTTATAAGGAAAGAAAATCCTCACTTTACCTTTTACGCTTACCAGAAACCCTAGATTTACAGAGAAAAATTCTTGAACTCCTAATACACTAAAAATCCTTTGTTTGCAGAAATGGAATCCTATTTCGAAGGCGTTAACATGAAATCAGTCAAGGACCAGATTATCTTCTCTCTGGTTGTCGATTTCGAAGGTTTATTGAAAGCAAATCTAGAGGATTACGACGTGCTTGATCTAATTCGCACGATGAAGCTAAATGGGATCTACCCATTCCTGGACATCAGCCCTCAACATTTGTACAAGGAAGATGTTATCGCGTTCTATCGCGAAGCCTATTTGATTCAAGATGGAATTCAGAGCACTGTTGGTGGAAGACAAGTCGACATTTCGCGAGATTCGATTCGTACAGTTTTCAGTATGAAGCACCGTGGCATAGCTGTCGAGGCACTCAAGCAATCAGCAGCCGAAACCTGGAAGAAGATCAAGACAGAGATTCAGCTGGAAAAACTGAAACTCACTGCTAAAAAGAGTGAGATTAAGAAGGTCTATCGTTTTGCGTTGGATATAGCCAACAAGATCATTATGGGAATGGCCGGCAGTTACGATCAACTATCGTCGGCGAAGTTCTGTAACACCCCCAAAACCGTATGGGAATATTACACGCCGTAAACCCTTTCCGCAAGGATCTACCAGGCTAAATGTCCATAAACAACCAAACGCTTGCCCGTCCAGGGTCAAACAATATAATAATACAGACCGTCAAGGTCACTTACACATAAACACACAGACCGATGAGGTCACACAACTCTATCAACAGGACTGACTAACAAACATTACCCACACAGGGGTCGAAATACAATACAACGGAAGACTGAATCAACTCTAATAATACAACTAAACTCTACCAACTCTCAACTCTTGATTAGTATCGCAGCTCGTCATCCCCTTGTGCCAATCCTGTGACTGCTCCCCTGAACCTGCATGTACCTGGACGCAGAACAGACATCCACCCCCCGAATACTCGGGGGTTAGTAAAACTCCACTGTTTTACTAGTGCAAGTATCAAACCATACGAAATGTAACAAGCAAATAGCAACTACGAATTTAATACGGAAATCCATTATCAAAATGTTCCCGAGAAGTTTTAGAATTTCGAACTCAAGTAAGAGATATTTGAAAAGGAACACATCATCTCGGGGATTTTTAAAGCAGAAAATCTTTTGGACCTCGAGTCCCAATTTACAAAACCTTTCGAAAATCTTAGGGTCTTAACCCAAATCTCAAAATTGTATTTCAACAATTTACAGTACGAAAACATTTCCATAAATCTCATGGGGCTCGGCCCATGATTCTTTTCTTAAAACTTTCTTACAAAAAGTTTGATTTACAAAACATAGTTCGTGACACCGTGATCCCCTGTCACGTGTCTCCGTAGGTTCAACAACCCGCACGGACTTAACCAATCACAACAATCACAACAATCAATCATGCTCATGACTCCGTGATCGCTTGCCACGAGTCTCCGTAGGTTCAACAACCCACACGGATTGAGCAAACACAACAATCACAACAAACAGTCCCGACCCCGTGAACTCGTGTCACTTGTGACCGTAGGTTCCGTCGATACCGCACGTTGGGCGATCGTGTCCTGATTCAATGGACCTGTGCCATGAATCATCGTAGGCCTCGTCAGACCCGCACGATTGGACCTCAGCACCACACACTAAGTTCCGATCCCATGGACCTGTGCCATGAATCCTCGTAGGCCCCGTCGAACCCGCACGAGTGAACCTAGCGTTCCAGCACATCACATTCACATTACATACAACAATGAGCACAATTAATCAATCACCTTGACCACCACAAAATCATACATTGCACGCACATAACACAACCTCAACACTCGCAACAACTATCATCAATCAACGACATTTAACCAACATAACACACATTCGGTACACAATACATTGTACAACCATGTATACAACCATCTCATATGTACATCGCAATCCTGCACAAATGGCACAACGCCTAACACATATACCAATATAACACTATTATCACAAAGCCTTCAAATTTCGGAAAACACAACCAACTCAAACGGAACATATTTACGAAGGCACGCAAAATCATCATAAATCTCATACGTGATTACTAGTCGCAAGATACAAGTCGTATAATAAGATACTTGCCTTAATAACCGCTACCAAACGCTCCGAAGAACACGGTTCGATCGGGAAGCTCGAACCCCAAAGAAGGCAACGAACGGAAGGGTTCCGACTCGAGTTCTTCACAAGAATTCGTTCCTAAGTCACAACGATATCAATTCAATCACAATTCTACGAAAACGTATGGAACTTCCCAATTTCTACCCATTGAAGCATTTTATCGGACACTTTAAAGGCGTAATCCAATTCAATCGATTATTCAAAGAAATACTCAAATCCGTTCCACAAAACTTCAAGGGTATTGAATGATTACGAGTTTACAATCAAGTTCTAACAATAATATGAATCAAAACGAAGCAAATCGGCCAAAACACCAAGAAACCTCAAGAACATCCAAAAACCAAAAGTTTAGGTGTTCTTACCTTCGATCCAGGTGGAAGATGATGTTAATCCATGATTCCAACTTCCAAAACATGTTTATATAAGTTGATTCTACTCAAAACCATCGATCTATGGTGAAAAATTGCGGAAGGAACGAAGAAAAGTGGAAAATGCCGGATATGACTCGGTCCAGGCCTTAAATAGCCGACTGGCGGCAGGGACTCGACCGTGTCTGCTAGACACGGTCGCGCCTTCCGATAGTGACCCGTCTCGCGGCGCTCGGCAATGACTCGGCCGTGTCACGGAACACGGTCGGGCCTCTGGGCGACAGTTCGGATTATCCGGAAGAGTTCGGCTCGGCCGTGCTGAGCGACACGGTCGGGTCTGGCGAGACTTCGGCTTATCGGACGAAATGCGGCACGGGCCGTGTCGGACGACACGGCCGAGTTCGGTCGGCAGTGATCAGCCAATAACGAGCGGGTGAGCTAGAACGACCATAACTCTCTCGTCCGGACTCCGATTGACTCACCGTTCGAACCATTGGAAAGCTAACTCGATGCTCTATAATATTGTTAAGATTTAGAATTTTTGGAGTTACCAAAAATTAATGGTGATCTAACAAAGTCGAACTCATACTTAGAAAAGTCGTTTAGTAATCCTGAATTCAACAAAACGACACCGAAACCCGAACCTGAATATGAACCGAAGATACGGTTACGACATACTCACAAAGACGAATCTAAGAGCTAGTAGAACACACGATTCCGACCACCCGAAGGCTCGAAATTCGACAACGGAAGGTAATTACCCCAAACTTTGGGAAATTACGAAAATGGCCCAAATGTCCGAAAATCACCATACGACAACGAATAATCAAACCGAAGCTCACAACACGTATAACAACGTTAAATGAACTTACGAAAAACCCCAAACGACAGTTTCGAACGAGATTCGTAAGAACCGAACTCAAGCGCGGAAAAGTCGCTAAAAAGTACGGAACTCAACAAAGCAGCACCGAAACGAACTCGGATGACAAAAAGTGCAGAATTAAATATTCTCTGAATGACGAAACGGTCAAAAGCGAGTCGTCAAAACGGACTTTGGTCGAAAAAAGAAATTTACCGAAAATCGAAAATTTGCAGATATTACATTCTACCCTCCTTAAAAGAAGTTTCGTCCCGAAACTTAAAACAAGTAGGGGAAGAAATATTCCCCCAGGAAAAACTTAACAAGATACACAAGAATGCGTAACTAACGCCCAACGGCGAAATGTTACAAACAACGCAAAGGAATATACGGCGTGAAAACACGCTCCACGGCGACCAACACAACGTCGCCGTTAGGGATATAATAAAACCAACAAATGACAAGCATCATCAAATGGATAATATAACCAAGTCAATTATCCGACAATCACAAAACACAATGAACGAAAATCAATATGATTGACCAACCCAACGGTACATCAATCAAAACGCGAGCCAACCGCTGAACAAATACGGAATCCCACCGTCCAAGGGTTGGAAGATCGAAAACGAGACTAATTTCCCGAACTTAAGGGAATTAGGGAGGAGCCTGAATGCTCAACAATCACGAAACGAGAACAAAACCGAACAAACAAACGATCGAACCACAACAAGATCACAGTTCGTTCGAACGATGAAACCGAAATACAGAACAAGTTCATAAAGTATCAACGAACACGACGAGTCAATAGACCTGAGAAAGAGGAAATACAGAAGTCAAAACGATACAGGCATTACATTCGACCTCTTATAAAATAAATGTCGTTCCCGCAACTCACAACAACTGGAGTAAGGTGACAACACAAAAAACAAACGACAGAAATATCTCCCATGGGCCTCTCAGATCCGATCTTCATATCTATACTGAAGTTCGCGCCCCGAAAGACTCGGAATCCAACTCGCAAAACTGGATCCTGTGTCTCTCGGGTCCACACTTGAAAAGCGTTACTGACGAGAAGGACAATTGGCACGTACATGCCCCCGGCACACTACGTTCGAAATGCCTCGGCTCGGCATATCAAAAATACAGATGCTAGATACAATGGAACATAACACCGCAAAACAACATACCGGAGATGCCAACTCAGCATAATAAAGAATCATAACACATATCATATACAACGATTACCATCGTAAAGTAATACACACACAAACACTACAACAACGACAGTATCGTTCGGCGACATCAACGGCCCGAACGATAATCAGCACATAATTACAAACATTATGAAACAATCACACATGTACACAAACGTACAAACCCAAGTTTCAACATCTCACACTCGTGCGACAACACGCAAATCGCCACGAGGCGATAAACAGTAAACACCGGTTCACACCTCTCACAGAGGGCTAGTACAGCAAATGCGTGGCAACGCCTCGACGTTCATGGCACCAATTCGATCATACTCGGAAGCAAACATCATAACGACAACGTGAACATCATACATACATACCCAGCCCTCAAACGGGAATGGATAGTTTTTTAAAAAAACGAAAACCTCCTTTTGAAAATATTTTTGGATACACGTATTGATATTGAGTATCACCCTTCAAAAAAGTACAATCGTGAAACATCGTTATCGAGACTTTGGAAAACTATTTTGCATTCGATAAAAATGAGGACACTTTCTTTTCGTGAAAAACTTTCGGAAATATTCGACCCTCGGGTCTAAGTAAAAGTGTTTATAAAACATTGAAAAATATCTCAAAACATTTTGGTCCTCGAGGTAGAAGAATTCGGAAACATATCGTGGCACCTTGGAAGTACCATGAGAAAACAATTCATTTTAAACGTACGTCTCGAAATTTATTTCTAGGATACTCAAGATTTTCAAAGATAATTCAATGGGCTAGAATGCCCAAAAATCTCGTAATTACACGGAACATTATAGCGTTGTGGGTCCTGCGCGGAACCCACCAGGATAAAAATATTTACAAAAACGCCAAAAGGGCCGATGACGGTAATATTTCAAAAACTCACAAAAGCCATTTACAAAATACTAAATACCGTCATAAGAATTTCGCCAAAACGATCAAGGCCATAATGTCAAAACTCGGTTAAGGGAATCGATTTTCAAAATAAAACTCGATCGCCGATACCTTTTGAAATCCATCAAGGTTTACAACTTCCACACCATACCACACCACCGGTGGTTCAAAGATAAAACAATAATGTGCCCGATTCTATACACATACTATATGCCACAAGTACTAAACACAATTATATTACACAATCTTGTGTAAAGAAAATCATGCACCGCAATTAACTCACTAAGATAAAATCGAGATACACAGTACTTCGCATAAAAGAGGAGACTTACATCCACAGGTCGCACGGAGGTGACGGTCGCCCACGATACCAATCTCGTCCGACAACATAACCGACACGTTGTGACTACGCACAACTCAACTTGTCACCTGATGACTCGAACGACAAGACAACACATTACTCGACAAATCACGACTTGACTCGACCCGACAGCCTAGGTTTCCGCAACCTAAGCTCCGATACCATAAATGTAACACCCCCAAAACCGTATGGGAATATTACACGCCGTAAACCCTTTCCGCAAGGATCTACCAGGCTAAACGTCCATAAACAACCAAACGCTTGCCCGTCCAGGGTCAAACAATATAATAATACAGACCGTCAAGGTCACTTACACATAAACACACAGACCGATGAGGTCACACAACTCTATCAACAGGACTGACTAACAAACATTACCCACACAGGGGTCGAAATACAATACAACGGAAGACTGAATCAACTCTAATAATACAACTAAACTCTACCAACTCTCAACTCTTGATTAGTATCGCAGCTCGTCATCCCCTTGTGCCAATCCTGTGACTGCTCCCCGAACTCGCATGTACACGGGCCAGAGCAGGACATCCACCCCGAATACTCGGGGGTTAGTAAAACTCCACTGTTTTACTAGTGCAAGTATCAAACCATACGAAATGTAACAAGCAAATAGCAACTATGAATTTAATACGGAAATCCATTATCAAAATGTTCTAGAAGTTTTAAAATTTCGAACTCAAGTAAGAGATATTTGAAAAGGAACACATCATCTCGGGGATTTTTAAAGCAGAAAATCTTTTGGACCTCGAGTCCCAATTTACAAAACCTTTCGAAAATCTTAGGGTCTTAACCCAAATCTCAAAATTGTATTTCAACAATTTACAGTACGAAAACATTTCCATAAATCTCATGGGGCTCGGCCCATGATTCTTTTCTTAAAACTTTCTTACAAAAAGTTTGATTTACAAAACATAGCTCGTGACACCGTGATCCCCTGTCACGTGTCTCCGTAGGTTCAACAACCCGCACGGACTTAACCAATCACAACAATCACAACAATCAATCATGCTCATGACTCCGTGATCGCTTGCCACGAGTCTCCGTAGGTTCAACAACCCACACGGATTGAGCAAACACAACAATCACAACAAACAGTCCCGACCCCGTGAACCTGTGTCACGTGTCACCGTAGGTTCCGTCGAACCCGCACGGTTGGACGTCTTGTGTCCCGATTCAATGGACTGTGCCATGAATCATCGTAGGCCTCGTCTGACCCGCACGATTGGACCTCGGCACCACACACTAAGTTCCGATCCCATGGACTGTTCCATGAATACTCGTAGGCCCTGTCGAACCCGCACGAGTGAACCTAGCGTTCCAGCACATCACATTCACATTACATACAACAATGAGCACAATTAATCAATCACCTTGACCACCACAAAATCATACATTGCACGCACATAACACAACCTCAACACTCGCAACAACTATCATCAATCAACGACATTTAACCAACATAACACACATTCGGTACACAATACATTGTACAACCATGTATACAACCATCTCATATGTACATCGCAATCCTGCACAAATGGCACAACGCCTAACACATATACCAATATAACACTATTATCACAAAGCCTTCAAATTTCGGAAAACACAACCAACTCAAACGGAACATATTTACGAAGGCACGCAAAATCATCATAAATCTCATACGTGATTACTAGTCGCAAGATACAAGTCGTATAATAAGATACTTGCCTTAATAACCGCTACCAAACGCTCCGAAGAACACGGTTCGATCGGGAAGCTCGAACCCCAAAGAAGGCAACGAACGGAAGGGTTCCGACTCGAGTTCTTCACAAGAATTCGTTCCTAAGTCACAACGATATCAATTCAATCACAATTCTACGAAAACGTATGGAACTTCCCAATTTCTACCCATTGAAGCATTTTATCGGACACTTTAAAGGCGTAATCCAATTCAATCGATTATTCAAAGAAATACTCAAATCCGTTCCACAAAACTTCAAGGGTATTGAATGATTACGAGTTTACAATCAAGTTCTAACAATAATATGAATCAAAACGAAGCAAATCGGCCAAAACACCAAGAAACCTCAAGAACATCCAAAAACCAAAAGTTTAGGTGTTCTTACCTTCGATCCGGGTGGAAGATGATGTTAATCCATGATTCCAACTTCCAAAACATGTTTATATAAGTTAATTTTACTCAAAACCATCGATCTATGGTGAAAAATCGCGGAAGGAACGAAGAAAAGTGGAAAATGCTGGATATGACTCGGTCCAGGCCTTAAATAGCCGACCACGGCGGCGAGGACTCGACCGTGTCCTCGCTAGACAGTCGCGCCTTCCGATAGTGACCCGTCGCGGCGCTCGGCAATGACTCGGCCGTGTCTGGAACACGGTCGGGCCTCTGGCGAGGCAGTTCGGCTTATCCGGAAGAGTTTGGCTCGGCCGTGCCAGGCGACACGGTCGGGTCTGGCGAGACTTCGGCTTATCCGGACGAGTACGGCGGGCCGTGTCGGACGACACGGCCGAAGTTCGGCGCGTGATCGGCCAATAACGAGCGGGTGAGCTAGAACGACCATAACTCTCTCGTCCGGACTCCGATTGACTCACCGTTCGAACCATTGGAAAGCTAACTCGATGCTCTATAATATTGTAAAGATTTAGAATTTTTGGAGTTACCAAAAATTAATGGTGATCTAACAAAGTCGAACTCATACTTAGAAAAGTCGTTTAGTAATCCTGAATTCAACAAAACGACACCGAAACCCGAACCTGAATACGAACCGAAGATACGGTTACGATGTACTCACAAAGACGAATCTAAGAGCTAGTAGAACACACGATTCCGACCACCCGAAGGCTCAAAATTCGACAACGGAAGGTAATTACCCCAAACTTTGGGAAATTACGAAAATGGCCCAAATGTCCGAAAATGACCATACGACAACGAATAATCAAACCGAAGCTCACAACACGTATAACAACGTTAAATGAACTTACGAAAAACCCCAAACGACAGTTTCGAACGAGATTCGTAAGAACCGAACTCAAGCGCGGAAAAGTCGCTAAAAAGTACGGAACTCAACAGAGCAGCACCGAAACGAACTCGGATGACAAAAAGTGCAGAATTAAATATTCTCTGAATGACGAAACGGTCAAAAGCGAGTCATCAAAACGGACTTTTGTCGAAAAAAGAAATTTACTGAAAATCGAAAATTTGCAGATATTACAAGTTCATGGTGCTGGGAGCACTGATTCAAGATGAGGAAATTGATTGGGCGGATTACATTTTTAGGCAACTTGTTCGAGAAGTCAACAAAGCCGAATGGCTTTCTGATGAAAAGAGATTTCGATCCAAGCTGGCGTTCGGAACGCAGCTGAGTTGGATCCTTGAGAAGACAGGTATGGCGAAGGGAAGTACTGACCCCTTCCACCCCAACAAAAGACTTGGTCATCTGGACCAGGAGACGTTGAGAAAATTGGGAGGCACAAGGAGAGCAGCCCAGATGTTGAAGGAGCTACCTGACACAAGGACTTACCCCAGATATTATTCTTCAGGCGAGTCGGACCGACCTGCAGCCATCAACCCAACTGCAGTCGAGTCAGACTCCGAGTCAGATAACACTCCCATAGCTCTCTGATTCAAGAGAAGGGGACCAGCCCCTGGAGAACCATCCATCATGCAGTCATCTCCAGAACCCTCTCCCAAGAGGCCCAGGAGACTGCAGTTTAGTGAGGAAGAGCAGTCAGATCACTATGCTAGTCCAGCAGCCAGGTCACCTACTCACCTGGAAGACCAGCCTGCTCCAGGCAGCCTGGAGACTCAGATTGTGGTTGTACTCACTCCAGCATACATTCCTGAGGAAGAATAAGCAGGTTTAATCATCTCAATTCCTGAAGCCAATTACACATTTAACCTGCTAGAGAATAATGTTTTCAACCTGACCATTGAACAATTACAGCTTGTTAAACCACAAGCATTAAAACACTCTTTTGTCAACATTTTTGAAGAGTGGAAGTTTTTCAAAACCCTGTCATTTACTGATCTTCAAGCTTATATTGCAACTAGTGGTTGGGAATATCCCCAAGCCACAGATGAGGTACTGATTCATTTTTGTAAAGAATTAGACTTAGTTTTAATCCTCCAGGATAATTGGTTCATGACTCATTTTAAAACCAACATGGACCAATTCATCCATTCCATTATGTTTAGTATTTTTGATGGTTCCTTTGGAGAAGAGGAGGAAGAGGAAGAAGAGAGAGAAATTAGAATTGAAGAAGTAGATGGAGAAGAAAATGAAGAAGTCATTGTCATAAATGACGAAGAAAAGGAAGAGGAAGAGAGAAATGAAGAAGAAAACATTCTAGTTGAAAAACATTCTGAGGAAATTGAGAAAACAGAAGAGTTGATTGAAGAAGAAGAAGGAGAAGAAGTAGAACAGGAAGATGATGAAGGAGAGAAGGAGGATGATAAAGGTGAAAAGGATGATGAGGATGAAGGAGAAAAATATGGGAAAAAGGGTGATGATGATAGTGATGATGATGAGGATGATGATAAAGGAGGAGATCAAGGAGCTGAAAAAGAAAAAGAAAAAGAAAATATTGTAGAAGAAAAGGAGGAAGAGCAGGAGAAAGAGCAAGAGAAGGAAGGAGAAAGGGAGCCGGAGCAAGAGCCAATACAAGAGGTTGCAGATAGGACTGGGGCACCTGCCCGGTACACCAGCCTAGACGCGGAGTTAGGTGAGGACTCCAGATCAGGGACCCCAGAGAAGACCTCATCTGGAGTACCAGCTGTAGATAGGAGCCTGCAGTCCAGTGCTTCAATTGTAGAAGGCTCAGGTGAGCACTCTCCACCAGCTCAGATCTCACCTGCCGTGACTGAGCTGATCAGGCAGATAGTGAAGGACACCATTGGAGAGCTGCTGGCATCTCAGGTCACTCCTAACCTCCAAACCATCAATGAAAAGATTGACACTTTGATGCAGAGGGAAGTACCTCAGCCTCCTCCCCCTACCAACAACAGAATGCCATTTGGCATGTCTGACTGGATGAGTAGAATAGAGCAGCAATTGACTACCTTAGTTGATGCTGGCAAAAAGGGGGAAGATAGGATACAGTGGGAAGGCAGCAGCCAAGGAGAGATAAGGAAGGAGCTAAGATCAAAAAAGAGGCAAGATATTCTCTAAATTGAAGGAGGACCATCAAGTCTAAAAAGAAAGGAGATATCTGCCCCCAGCCAACCTGAAGAGCAGTTTGTGGAGAAGGAGTCTGTGGAGAAGAAGAGAAGAACAAAAGAAAACGATGAACAAAGATTCGAATGGGAAGGCAAACAATTGTGGTATGTTGAAGAATTCTTGCCAACAGAATTCATGAACAATTGGGCGAATGCCAAGAAACAATTCATAGAGCAGTTCTACCTCTGGGAGATTCTCGATGATAAAGAATGCTCGCCCCAACAATCATTCATCAACTACATGGATGCTAGATGGCCTACTCTGTGGAAGATAATGCTTAAATATGCAGCCAAATGGCAGGCTTATCCTATGATTCCTCCATTCAGAGCAGTGGAAGCGCCGACCCATTTGGATAATGAGCTTAACGAGCTAGAGCTTCAAGGAGAAATTACAAAGCTATGTGAAGAGCACAAGTTCTCTTCAAAAGAAGACCAAGACTTTGCTGCCCTAGTCATAAGGAGGAAATATGGTCTTGCACCCATCAATAGTAGACCAATCGGTGCAAAACTATTTAGACCTCCCAAGCAAACTGTTCGCAGAGGAAGGGGCAGATAGTTTTTAATGTGATTGTAATTTTTGTAATTGATTAGTTTTTCTGTATTTATTCTATTCAAGCCATGTACTTGTAATCAACAGAAATTAATTTGATAACAGTCTTTTTGAATGACAATTCCCAGTTGTCTCAAAAATTAGACTGACTTTAGTTTGTGTCTTGCACTCAAGTGCAGACTTGTTCATTTGAATATTTCCTTAAGTTTTGCCATCATCAAAATAGGGGGAATTTGTTAGGAATACTTGTTAGATTTTGATGATGTCATCAGTTTAAATTCAAATGTCTATTACTTGGCAAAAATGTAAGGAAGAACCAAATGAGTATCTTCCATAGGCCAAATAATGTTAAGTATAAAACTTGGCAAAATGTAAAGAAGAACTAAATGAGTATCTTCTATAGGCCAAAAATAAGTTAGGCTAAAAATCGGCTAAGTACTAAATATCAGCTAAGTACATCAGAGAGGTACAGCCGAGTCAAGTCAGAGTAGTCTTGTTCAACAAAAATCATCAGGGATGTTTGACCAGACTGCAGTCAAGATACCTCAGACAAGTCATCTTATCAGGCGAGTTCCAAACAGTAAACATCAGAGAGGTCCAGACTGCAGAGAAGTTAACTGCTCATCAGCTTAGTCGAGATCAGCCAAGTACTCCAAGTCCACGTCAGCATGCGTTGAAAAGTCAAGTATTACGGAAAGTCACATGCAACGTGAAGAGACAAATTGGAGAGATTCCCGCAAGAGATATGATTTAAATAAATCATCCAGACCCACCTTGAAGACTTTAATCGTTTTATATTCAAAAGATTCGGCGCATCACATGCAGAAGTCTTCACAACGGTCGGAAGATAGATTAAAATATGGGAATCCAGCCTTGCAACATTCAGAAAGAAAATAATGAAGTCTACCTCTCCAACGGACGGATTTGTTGAAAAGATTTGCAACGGCTATAAGGAAAAGCTCAGAGATCGTGACCTATATATATCCGAAGATTTGAAGTTGAGCAATTACCGGTGCTAACATACTTTCAAGCGAACAAAGCATTCAAGCTATCTAAAAGCGAAATACAGTATCGTCAAAAGAGCGGTTCTAAAAAGTTCATACTTGAAGAAGCTCTTAGTTGGAGAAGACAAAAACTCTTGTCTATAATCCTGAGTTCGGGGTACTTCACTGGTTGAAGTTAGAGACTGTAAAGGCATCTAAGGTCGAGGATCAAGAGGTGCAAGGCAGTCAAGTGTGTTAAAACGGCACGGAATTCCACTGGTTGGAAGCTGTTGTAGTTTGGTTGAATCACTGTAATATTTATCACTGGTTGAAAATTATAGTGAATTCATCTCCAACTGGTTTGGAGAAAAGTGGATTAGTAGAGGATTCCCCACCTCTGAGACCACTATAATTGCCTGCGTACTTTACTGTTTTATAGCATCATACTCTAAACTGCTGCATTCATTGATAAGTGTTTCATTTGTTATTTTATATTCGTCATCAGCTGACTTCCGCACGTATTAAAGAACAAACGACTCCAAGTCATTTGTTTATCCATCAGCTGAAGAAACTTACTCTTTGAGAAAAAGAGTTTAAGAGTTTCAATAAGTCTATTCACCCCCCCTCTAGACTTATTCCTGGACTATTTGTGACCTACATGAGGACATCAGGGGGTTCGCCAACTGCCGCACCTCACTATTGGGGGAAATCGACCTCGCCCTGGAATTTGGACAGGGGCCGATCTAGAGAACGATGATCACCACGTTTAAGATCATCGATGTGCACAGCGACTATAACGCCATCATAGGCCGACCTGTGATGTCGAGGATGAGGGCCACTCAGTCTACTTATCATCTGTGTATGAAGTTCCCCACCCCGGATGGCGTCGGGGTACACAGGGGAGATCAAAGGGCCGCCCGGGAATAGAATCTTAGTATCTGGGCTCGCGAAATTAATGCCGCAGAGGGCACCCCGGAAGACTTACCAGAAGAAATGGGGGCCACCAGCTTCGAACAGCTGGCAGAAGGCACCCTACTCGAATAGGAGACCAAAGGTCCCAGGGCCGCGGAGACCCTCGAAATGGAAACTGACCAGGATGCGGATCGAGGCCGCAGGCCAGGGAAAGAGTCGATCCTGGAAGAGGATCCTGTCGACCCGCGGTACCAAAATCCAAAAGGGAAAATTCGCCATGTTAAGCCAACAGAAGAGTTGGACCAGGTCGACATGGACCCATCTGATCCCATCTGACGGCTAAGGATCGGCCACAACCTCCAAGAGCCGATCCGCTCCGAGCTAATCTTCCACCTGAGACAGAATTTGGATGTCTTCGTGTGGACACATTCGGACATGCCAGGGATTGACCCGGAACTTGCGTGCCACCGGTTGAATATCGACCCCAGTTCAAAGCCGGTTATTCAAAAAAGGAGGAAAATGGGGCACGAGCAGCGGAAGAAATTTGGAAGAGGAAGTAGAAAAGCTGATCGACAACGGGTTCATCCGGGAAGCCAAGTACCTGACCTGGGTGGCCAACCCGGTCCTGGTAAAAAAGCCGACCGGGCTTTGGAGGCTCTGCATTGACTTTTCTAATCTGAATAAAGCCTGCCTGAAAGATAGCTACCCCCTACCCCATATCGACTACATGGTGGATGCAACGGCCGGGCATGAGCTAATGAGCTTTATGGATGCATATTACGGATACAACCAGATCCCGATGCATCCCACTGATGAAAAAAACACCTCCTTCTACTCAGCCCACAGCCTGTACTGTTACCGAATGATGCCTTTCGGGCTCAAGAATGCCGGCGCAACAGATCAACGCCTGTTAAATAAAATATTCAATAGCTTTATAGGTCATGCAATTGAGGTGTATGTAGATGATATGTTAGTAAAGTCTCTGCGCTCGTCCGATCATGTAAATGACCTCAATAAAATGTTTGCTATTTTGCGAGGGTACATGATGAAGTTAAATCCAAAAAAATGTTCATTTGGGGTAGGTTCTGGAAAATTCCTCGGCTACATGGTGAGCCAAAGAGGGATTGAAGCCAAACCCGATAAAATTAGGCAGTGACCGAACTTGTTCCACCAAATTCGGTCAAAAAGGTGCAGAGCCTAACTGGCCGACTAGCCGCGCTAAGTCGCTTTATCTCTCGCTCAACTAAAAAATGTAAACCTTTCTTTGATGCAATAAAAAAGAACCGAGATTTTCAGTGGACAGACCCTTGCCAAAGAGTCTTCGAAGCTATCAAGGAAGTCCTGGCAGAAGCCCCGATCTTGCAGCGACCGATCCAAGGAGAACTTCTCAATTTATACCTCGCGGTATCCGACTCTGCAATCAGCACCGCTCTGATCCGAACGGAGAATGCAGTTCAGCATCCGGTATATTATGTTAGTCAGGCCCTTCACGATGCCGAGCTCAGATATGCCCCAATGGAAAAGCTGGCCTATGCGCTCATAATGGCGTCCCGGAAGTTAAAACCCTACTTTCTGGAACATCAGGTAGTCGTCTTAACAAACTACCCTTTAAAGCAGGTCCTGCACCGACCTGACGCATCAGGCCAGATGATCAAATGGGCCGTCGAACTCGGACAGTTTGACATAACTTTTGAATCGCACACCACCATAAAGGGTCAAGCCCTGGCGGATTTCATTGCAGAATTCACACCAGCGATCACACAAGAGAATGACCGATCAGAAGAGTGGTCACTCTACATAGACGGATCCTCAACCGCCGACCGGTCAGGTGCGAGAATAGTCCTCGTCAGTCCAGACCAACGTTTGTTCTGCTCGGCCATTCGCTTAGGTTTTCCGGCCACCAACAATGAAGCGGAATATGAAGCTCTCTTAGCCAGTCTGGAAATGGCGACCTCCCTCGGTCTTGCTCGCCTCACTGTCTTGAGTGATTCTCAATTAGTGGTAAACCAAATCAACGGCGAATATGAGGCCAAGGAACCCAAATTGGTTAAGTACCTCAGCCTGGCGCGGGCCCGGCTACATGATTTTTAGGGAATTATACAACACATCCCCAGAACCGAGAACATCCAAGCCGACTCCTTGGCCAAACTCGCGTCCAGCTCCGGAGCCGAACATATGGACGAGGTCAGCATAGGATATCATGCATCATCAGCCCTGGAAATGGCCGAAGTTCGGGCAGCTGAACAATCAGAACCGCAAGGATGGATGCAACCTATAATCTGATATCTTCAAAGTGGCATTTTACCCGAGGACCGAGCCCAGGCGAGATCATTACGAACTCAGTCCACCCGGTTCACCATCGTGGATGGAACTTTATACAAGAGAGGATATTCGGTTCCATTGCTGAAATGTCTGTCCGAGTCGGAAGCGGAGTATGCCCTCAGAGAGTTACACGAGGGTATATGCTGTAATCATTCCGGCAGCCAGGCATTGGCCTATAAATTGATCCGACAAGGATATTACTGACCAAATCTTAAAAAAGATGCCATCGCGCTCGTACGGAAGTGCGTCCGATGCCAGATCTTCGCTTCTCAGATCCGATCCCCACCGGAAACCCTCACTTCCATATATTGCCCATGGCCATTCGCCAAGTGGGGGATCGATTTGAGCGGCCCCTTACCTAAAGGACGGGGAGGAGTGCAGTATGCCATCGTCGCAGTCGATTATTTCACAAAATGGGCAGAGGCCGAGCCTATGGCGCGGACAACCGAGCAGAAGATAGTTGATTTTATATGGAAGTCACTCATCTGCCGGTTCGGGATCCCTCAATATATTATCTCTGATAATGCAAAATAATTTGACAATAAGAAGTTTCGGGCCTTCTACGACGGACTCCAAATACGAAATAACTTTTCCACACCATACTATCCGCAATCCAACGGACAGGTCGAGGCAGTCAACAAAATCCTAAAGCAGCATCTCAAGACACGCCTCGAAGAACTCAAAGGTTCCTAGCCCGAGGAACTCCCCGGAACCTTATGGGCTTACAGAACAACACATCGGTCCGCCACCGGAGAAACACCTTTCTCCTTGGCTTTCGGCTCTGAAGCAGTCATCCCGGTCGAAATCGGAGCGCCTACCTACCGAGTAGCCCGTTTCGAAGAGGAAGATAACTTGGCCCTCCAAGTAAACTTAGACCTCCTTGTCGAAAAATGGGCCCAAGCGGAAATGCGGAACGCCGTCTATAAAAGAAGAAGCGAAAAATATTACAACTCCAAAGTCCACCATAGGAGTTTCCAGGTCGGAGACCTCGTTCTTAAACAGGTATTGGGGCCGGATCCAGGACCACTTAAACCCAAGTGGTAAGGACCATATAAGGTTAGTGAAGTCCTTCAGAACGGAGCCTACCGGCTGGAATATCTGAACGGCCAGAGATTAACATATCCGTGGAATGCTATGAATTTAAAAAGGTATTATCAATAAAATTTGGAGTTATTTCATTTTTAGTGTTGGTGCACCTCATAAGACCAGCTCATCCGGCACTATAAGACCGAGCTCGCCTCGGCACCTCATAAGACCGGCTCATCCAGCACTATAAGACCGAGCTCGCCTCGGCACCTCATAAGACCGGCTTATCCGGCACTATAAGATCGAGCTCGCCTTGACACCTGATAAGACCGGCTCATCCAGCACTATAAGACCGTGCTCGCCTCGGCACCTCATAAGACCGGCTCATCCGGCACTATAAGACCGAGCTCGCCTCGGCACCTCATAAGACCGGCTCATCCGGCACTATGAGACCGAGCTCGCTTCGGCACCTCATAAGATCGGCTCATCCGGCACTATAAGACCGAGCTCGTCCCGGCACTCTGAAAGTCCGGGCTCACCTCGGCACTATAAGACCGAGCTCGCCTCGGCACTCTGAAAGTCCGGGCTCACATCGGCACAAATGGTGAACAGGAGAGAAATGCAACGGCCAAACCAACTAGGCCCAAACATTCAAAAAAACAACAGATGCTATAAAAAAAAAATTATTCACTTGAGGCATTTTTACAAATACATATGACAAACAAAAGAAAATGAAGGAAGACTGGCACGCAGGCCGTACATAAAATAAAATGAAAATCTACTCGGCTCCACCCTCCTGGCCAGCCGCCTGGAAAGACTGGCCTTCACCTTCACCTGGGGGAGCCAACCCGGGATCTTCAACAACCTCGGCGACCTTTGGCTCATCACCCGCTGCGCAGGCATCTCTTTCCTTCCCGACGGAACGGCCCTAGGGACTGGAGAAAGAAGATATGTTAAGAAAAAAAAACTGATGAAGACATGATACTCGGATTGGTGGATCGAAGTCCGGCCGCCCAGAGATTTTCTTCAGTGGCCAGAAGGTACGACTTCCTCTGCTCCGCAGGAAGATCCAGAAGTTTCTCTACCCGCTCGTCAAAATCAGAAGATGTCTCAGGTGCCGGGATCCGTCCTGCACATGAAATAAATTATGAGCGTTAGACAAGAAAGGAACAGGAATAGAAAACACGACACTTACTCATTTTGGCAATAAAATGATATGGGACCCGAATCTCGGCATCTATAACACCAGGCTCCCACTCATCTGCCGAGCTCCTCCAAGGTCCCCCTATATAGAACCACTGCTCCTTCCAGCTGTGGATGGTCTCTGGCACATCCACCAATTCTTTATGCATGGCATGCCGGGCTGTCAGGTAAAACCAGCCAGAGCCGGATCTGCCGACCGACCTCCATAGGAAGAGACTGTTGAACTCCTCAAAGCTGGGCTCGAGCCAACCGTGCTGACAAAAGAGGACAAAAAGGCCCACCACCCGATCCCATGAATTAGGGTGGATTTGGGCCAGCGGAAGGCCCCACTGCCTCAATCAGCGGGAGAAGGCCAACGGAAGTGGGAACCTCAACCCGGACAGCAGAGAGCGGTAGTACACCGCCGTACAACCAGCAGGCGGGGTGTGGGGCCTCTCCTCGGGAGTCGGAACGAACATCCGCACCCTAGCCGGGATCTTTAACCGTAGCCGCCAAGCTACTAATTGCTCTTCCATAACGGTGCTGCGAATAGAGGCCGAGTCCCACTGCGCCTCCACGAAAGGGGACGGCCGAGGGTGAGTCCAGGCCACCACCGGCTCAACCCTTTCTTACGCCTGAGTCCCTATGACCGCCGTTAACGGCGCCGCCATCTCCACATATCCAGATCCCCGCGACCTCACCTTCTTCTTCCTCGATGCTCCAGTCGACGGGAACTCCGCCTACCGACAGATCTGCCACTCCCGTGCGGTCCGGCGACACAGTCAAAACCTCCGCCACCCTCTCATCCCTCAACTCCGACATATCAAAGGGGCAGGAAAGAAAAGCTTACCGAGAATTTCTCTCTAAGATCATAAAACAATACCGGAACTTTTTTCTCTCTTTAGTCTCTGCAACAAAACACAAAAATGGAGGAGGGAATATTACGGAAGAAGACGTCCTATATTTATAAGGGAAGAGAGGCATTAAATGCCCAGCGCGTGGGGCGACGATTCACACTGAACCGTCGCAGAAATCGAAGGCGCGTGAACGCATCGTTAAATCAGATCCGGCCACGCGTCTCCCTCATCATGACACCTAGAAACCTTGAAACTGAATCGACGCGACTCCCGAAGAGGCGTCCCTTAGAAATATCTTATCCTCCCCCAAGTTGGATCGGCCTCGATTTAAACGACTTCACCCGGCCAAAGACGGCACGGCCTGGGATCGGGCCCTTGTTGATAGCCCATCCACCTTGGCATCCATGTAAGCACTTCAGGCAGTTGGACCGGCCGATCAGAGCAACAAGCCGGACCGAGTATGAATCCGATTTTTTCCCGGACTCATTAGAGACCGGACCGGTCAGAGACTCCAAGACCGAGCCAATACCCAGACCGTGAGGGCCGAGCAGATCGAGGATAAAAAACGCTCCACCTCAAGATTACGACTAGGCCGACCTGAGCGGCGGGAGACCCGAGGACCGATCCTAGTGGATAAGCGTCGCCAGAAGCATGCGGGACAAGCACACATGCCAATTAAGGCATGTTGTCGTGTCCCTTCCCGAAGCAATCCTTAGAGGACGCCACGTGTCTAAGGTGTATTTACAGTATGACAAGTGTTTTGGGCATATTCCCCAACATTATCCAGCTGTCATCTCCTGACTGGCCGAGATTATCTATATATAGGAGGAATATACAGTGAAAAAGTACTTTTGGCATTTATGAGAAAAGAGAAGAGAGAGAAAAAAGAGAAAATTTGTAATAATTAAGAAAAACAGGTAGACCGGCACAAAATATTCAGCTTGGCTCTATTTCATATTAAGGTCATTAATAAAATTTAGTGATCCAATCCTTTTCATCTTGTTTATTATTTTCTACGTGGCTTCGATCCATTTGTCCAGATCAGCACACGTGACGTTGACCAAATCAGACGTCAATAGTATGTTCATGTTTCCTCCTCGTAGACATACAAACTCTTGAGCATTCCATCGGCCACTTCCAAGCACCTTCCTCCAAAATGCCCTTTTCACCCATATTTGCTTCTTTATTAATACTCAACCTACAAAGTTATGGAAATTTGAATTTAGACTAAATCTACCTGTACATCATGACAAAAACATATTTTATACCCATTTTCAAGTATCTTATGTCGGGTATTAGGGTTTATGATGGAGATCCGGATCCCCAAAGGATCGTGTAATCACTTTCCGAACTGATATTTCTACCATATGCCCGGGTTATAAGAAATTCAGACTAGGATAATCCAAAGGGACACTTACGAATCTAGGCACAGAAACGTAAGCCAAATTGCCAGAGAAATTCTGAGTTCGTCAGAAAAAGTGAGAGCTGATAAAGGTGTATCTAAGACTCAAAGAGAAGAGCCTTATTTATACATGTCGAATTAAGGTTGCATTAGGGCGAGATTAGGGTTACTTAAGCGGCACCGTCATCAGGACTTAATTAGTGATCCGAAATTAGGGCTTGACGGATGGTTTTCCAAAATTGACGAAATTAGTAAATTTTACCATAGTCTCCCTCTAAAATTTGGAATTTTCACTAAGTTACAATCCAAATTTCTGAAGACCGCTATATTGTATCTTGACCACCGCCAGGGGCTCTGCACCTTGGACCCCGAGACCCCGTCATCGGGGGCTCTACCCCTGGACCCCCGACATTTGGTCGTACTGGCTTATAATTCGATCTTATACATGTGTGCACTCCGCACATACCCGAACATATATTAGAATACAAATTAGAAAATCCCTTAGCTCACATATTAGTTCCAATTACAAAAAATGCCTGGTGACACTAAAATCACCAACATCTTACCTTTCCTTACCTTTCCTAAAATGCCCTCTTGGTACAGACAATAAGTCCATGAGATCCCTCCACAAACTATAATTTAACTCGGAGATTTTTCTAAGAAGATGGTAGTTTAAAATATTATTTCCCCGTCCCACTTGAAGAGACTACATTGAATATAAAAGTATTACTAATTACAAAGTACAGTACACAAAATAAGTTTTTTGTTACCATTTGTATCAATTATATCCTTACTTAATAGTTGATTGTAATTTTGGATCACACATCATCACATAAGTGAGGGAATGAGATGCAGAAAAAAGGAGAAATATAAGACTTGTCGGTTGGAAAAAAAATCACAGTTGAAGGTACCCTCTTAAAGTGGGACATAACAATTTGAGAACCGTGTTCTATAGAGTCATTTCTGCTCCACGTGAAATCTCTTCTTTCCCAAGAATTTAGTCGATTTTCATTTTCCACAAAAGTTCATCCTAATTTCTCGAAATCCAATAAAAAGCCGAATACTCTATTTTTTTAAATCTGAATTGTTATTGTTTAACAAACCCTTTTTTAACTTCTCATAATAACTTATGTTAGATTCTCATGTATTGAATACATCAAATAAGAATAAAACACAATAGAACAATTAAATAAAAAATTCAAGATGAGGATATCATGTAATATTTCCTCCTGATAACAAGGGCAGCAAAATCTTGATCTTCTTTGGATGAGAATTTATGTTCTTCACACAGGTTCCTGATCTCGTTCTGCAAGGCGAGCTCATCCAATTCATTATTTTGCAGAGTGGGAGGTTCTTCAGCTCTGAGGGAGGAACCATGGGGTAGACATTCCATGCTTTTACATGCTTTACTAAGATAGCCCAGAGCTTTGGAAATGTTGATTCCATAAAGTCGATAAAAGTCTGCTGTGGGGAGCAATTTTTCTCTTGGAGTAATTCCCAGATATAAAATTTTTCAATGAACTGCTTCTTTGCAGATCTCCACATTGGAACAGCTTCGATAGGTAGAAAGTCCTCAACGAACCAAAGCTCTTTCCCTTCCCATTCAAATGTAGGCTCTGCTCCTTGCCTGATCCTCCTCTTCTTCTATGCAGGATGATCATCAGTCTGCTCAGGGTCAGCTATTTCTTTTATCTTCTGACTTGATGTCCCAGCTTCAATTAATGGAACATCTTGCCTTTTTCTTATTTCTGAGCTCCTGAAACTGAACTTGACCTGAAACTTCACTTACTTCACCCTGCTTTCCTTCCCCCTTTTTGCCAGCATCAACCAGTATGGTCAGCTGTTGCTCTACACGGTGCATCCAGTCAGACATGCCAAGTGGCATTCTGGAATTGTTGGGAGGAGGAGGTTAAGGGGCATTCCTCTGCAGAATGGTGTCAATCTTTGCGTTGATGGACTGCAGGTTAGGTGAGATTTTCTCGATAAGCAGCTCTTCAAAGGATTCCCTGACAATTCTGCGGATCAGATCAGTCATCATGGGGGAGATTGGTGATGGCTGAGGTTAGTGCTCACCGATGCTTTCTGTGCCTACAGGTAGGTTTGCAGTCGACCTACCTGTCTGCAGACTCCTGTCTGCAGGCGGATGATCAGGTGGGGTCTGCTCTGGGGTCCCCGACCTGTCATCTTCTTCTTCAACTAGGCTGGCATCTAGGCTGGTGTAGCGGGCAGGAGCCCCAGCCTTATCTGATCTGGCTTCATCTTGGCCTTATTTTTATTCTTCAACCTCTTTTTCTTTTTCTCCTTCCTCTTCCTTTTCTTCCTCTCTATCTTCTTCATTTTTCTCTTCATCATCATTTTTCTTTTCTCTCTCATCACCCTTTTTATCATCATTATCATCATCATCATCCTTGTCAACTTCTTCTCCTTCTTCCTCATCTTCTTCTTCCAATTCTTCTGTCTTTTCGACTTCTTCTTCACTCTGTTTTTCAACTTCTTCTCCTTTTTCCTTTTCTTCTTCCTTTTCTTCAACTATGATATTTTGTTCTCTTTCTTCCTCCTGCCTCTCTTCTTCTTCTTGTTCTTCAACTCATATTTTTTCTTCTTCTTCCTCTACTACCTCTTTGATTCTAATTTCCTTTTCAACTACCTCTCCATCCTCATTGAGGGTACCATCAAAAACACTTCTCATTATAAGATGGAGGAGCTGGTCCATGTTTGTTTTAAAATTGGACATGAACCAGCCTTCGTGAAGTAGTAAAATCAGATCTGACTCATTGCAAAAATGTGTGAGCAGATCCTATGTAGCCTGGGGATAGTCCCAGCTACTCTCTTTAATGAAAGCTTGAAGTTGAGTGAATGGAACAGATTTAAGGATTTTCCATTCCTCTAAAAATTTGATAAAAGAATGTTTAAGAGCATGTTGTTTAACAAGTAAAAGTTGCTCTACAGACAGGTTGAAAGAATTATTTTCAAGCAGGTTGAAAGAATAGTTTCTTCTGGAATGTGGATGATCAAACCTGCTTCTTCTGATATGAAGTGAGGGGTTAGGACAAGAACCATCTGAGTTTCCAGGCTGGTAGGAGCAGGCTGATCCTCCATTTGATCTAGTGCAGGTGTAGACAGGTACTCTAGCTGCTCCTTCTCTACACAGTCTAGATGCCTGGGCCTCTTAGGTGATGGTTCTGATGAGGATTCGATTATTAATGGCTCTCCAAGGGCTGGTCACCTTCTCTTGAAACGGATGGAAATAGGGGTATCGCCTGAGTCTGAGTCAGACCTAGCTGCAGGTTGATCCCTGGCTGCAGCTTGATCTTCGGCTGACTCACTTGAGCTCGAAGGGTATCTGTAGGGATTTCGCTCTACAGACATTTCCCTTAGCAACTGATCTGCTTTCCCTCTCCTCCTAGCCTCCTCAGGGTCTCTTGGTCTAAGTGACCAAGCCTCTTGTTGATGTGGAAGGGATCAGGGTTTCCCTTCGCCACACCAAGCTGCTCCAACATCCAACTAAGCTGCGTTCCAAATACCAGCTTGTTTTGGAATCTTTTCTCATCGTCCAGCTACTGGACTTTGTTCACCTCACGTACTAATTGTCTGGAGAAATATTCAGGCCAATCAATCAGTTAATCTTGGATAAGGGACTCCAAGACCATGAATTTGGCTGACGACAGTTGGTCGTAACTGCTAGTCATACCCATCACTATCTTGTTGGTGATATCCAACACATAGTGATATTCCTTCTGAAGCTCACTCCTCTTCGCGGTTAGCTTCAACTTTTCCGGCTGGTCAACAGCTTTGATTTTCAGCCATGTGTCGGTTGCATTCTGTTTTAGGGTTTCAACATCCATTCCATGAGTCTTCATCCCAAAGATTTTCCCGACCGATTCTGGAGTAATATCCACTTGGACTCCACAAATTGAGCTCCTTATGCCTGATTCGAGGACTCGGGCTTCTTTGTAAAAAGCAATAACAGCCTCCTTGAAAAGATATTTGGGGCTGATATCTAAAAATGGGTAGATCCCATTTGCCTTCATCGATCTGATGAGATGTCGCATGTCGTTGTCCATGTTTGCCTCGAGTAATCCTTCGAAATCGACGACCAGGGAGAAAATAATCTGGTCCTTCACCGCCTTCAGATTAACTCTGTTGAAGTATGCTTCCATTTCTGCGCAAGAAAAATTTCTTCTGAGTGTATGAAAATTCGAAATGGGTTTTTGCTCTTTGAAAATTAGGGTTTGTAAGCGTGAAGAAGGTAAAGTGAAATGACTTTTCCGTATTTAAAAAGGAAATTGAAGCGATGTTTGGAATTTAATATTATTTTAATTTGAGTCGGTTCAAATTTTAAATTAATGGGGTCGTGTGAATGTGTAAGCGTGCTAGCTTGTCATCGTGTAATCGTGAACATGGGATTGCCACGTGTAACTAAATAATAATAAAATATTCAGTAGTCGGTCAAAATTAGAAAACTTACCCGGTTGACCGTTGACTGTTTGACTGCTCTGCATCAGGTAACTCTCCTTGTCTGCTTCAGGTAGGATCTGATGCCTGTGGTCAGCTTATTCCGTCCTTCATCTTTTCGTCTGGTCTGATCAGGTAACTTCCTTTGCTTGTCTGACCTGGTCTTCAAGTAGCTTTCTCGTCTGTACTAGATTCCCAATCTAGTAATCCAAGTTTCCTGCTCAGCTCCAAAAACCTTTCTTTTGGTAAAGGTTTGGTGAAATATCAGCAATTTGATATTCTGTGCTGACTCTTTCAACTCTGACTCTCTTATTAAGCATGTGGCCTCTTATGAAATGATGCTTAACATCAATGTGCTTCGTCCTTGAGTGCAATACCGGATTGTTGGTGATTGCAATTGCACTATTGTTGTCGCACCATATTGGAACTTCGTTAGCAATTATTTTGTAATTCCTTAGCTACTTTCTGATCCACAAGATCTGGGCACAATAGCTACCTGCAGCTAGATATTCTGACTCTGTTGTTGAGATAGAGTTAGATATCTGCTTCTTGCTAAACCAGGATATCAGTCCGGTTCCTAGGAATTGGCACGTTCCACTACTGCTTTTCATATTAATCTTACATCCTGCGAAATCTGCATCTGAATATCCTGACAGCTCAAAGTTGTCATCTTTAGGATACCATAAACCAACATTAATGGTAGACTTGAGATATTTGATGATCCTCTTAGCTGCTTCCAGGTGTGACTGCTTGGGTTTAGACTGGAATCCTGCACATACTCCTACAGCATATGAAATGTTTGGCCTGCTTGCAGTCAGATACAGAAGTGATCTAATGAGTCCTCTGTAGTGGGTTAAGTCCATTGATATGCCTTCTTCATCTACTTCTAGATGTGTGCTTGTGCTCATAGGAATTTTTGCTGATTTGGCTGATTCCATTCCAAATCTCTTGATTACATCTCTGGTGTATTTAGCCTGGTTGATGAAAATTCCATTTTCCATCTGCTTAACTTGCAGTCTTAGAAAGAAATTAAGTTTGCCCATAATACTCATCTCAAATTCTCCTTACATGAGATTTGAGAACTTCTCACATAGCTCTGGATTGGTTGAGCCAAATATGATATCATCCACATATATTTGAACTAGCAACATGTAGTCTTCATGATCCACTCTGAATAGGCTCTTATCCACCTTGCCTTTGCTGAATCCATTCTTCTCAAGAAACACATATAATGTTTCATACTATGCTTTGGTGCTTGCTTGAGTCCATATAGAGCCTTTAGAAGCTTGTAGACTGTGTCTCCTTTGACAAAACCAGGGGGTTGCTCCACATAGACTTCTTCTTCTAGATTTCCATCAAGAAAGGCACTCTTTACATCCATCTGGTAGACTATGAAATCTTTGAATGCTGCATATGCAAGGAATAGTCCGATGGCTTCTAATCTTGCAACAGGTGCATAAGTTTCATCAAAATCTATCCCTTCACATTGTTCATATCCTTTAGCAACAAGTCTGGCTTTATTCCTAACAATAGCTCCATCTTCATCGCATTTGTTCTTGTACACCCATTTGGTGCCAATAACCTATTTATGGTCTGGTCTGTCTGTTAGTTACCAAACATTGTTCCTTTCCATCTGATTAAGCTCTTTTTGCATTACATTGATCCATGAGTAGTCTTCCAGGGCTTGTTATGTTGTCTTGGGTTCTATTTGAGACATGAAGCATGAAAATATTGCCATTCCTACGGGTAGAGTTGATTGTCTGGTCTTGACTCCATCAGTTAGCTTCCCAATGATCTGTTAGATAGGATGATCTTTGAGCTACTTAGGAATGTCTTCTTCTTCAGGGTCTGTTCCCCCTGTAGATTTGCTTCGGTGGGTTTATTCTCTCTCTGCATCAGCTTGGATCTGATCTCCTTGGTCTGCAACTGGATCAGCTACCATCTTGTCATCTGCAGGTTGGGATCTGGTCTGGTCTGCAGATGGGACTTTATCAGCTACAGATTGGTCTTTATCAACAGAAACTGGATTAGGTAGGTTTTATGGTCCTGACTGATCTACAGTTGGGTCTTAATCAGCTACAGAAGGGTCTTCAGGCTGGTCTGCAGGTGAGTCCACCATTCCTGTCTCATGGACAATGACTTCTTCTAGGGTTGTAGATTTGAGCTTATTCTCTATCAGCTCCACCTTTTTCCTGTACTCAACAGTAGTTTCATCAAATACAACATGAGGTGTTTCCTCCACAACTAAGATTCTTTTATTAAACACTCTGTATGCCTTGCTTCTTTGTGAGTATCCCATAAAGAGACCATCATCAGTTTTAGCATCAAAGGCATTTAGTTGGGTTTTACCGTTATTGTGGATGAAACACTTACAACCAAAAATATGAAAATATGCAACAATTGGTGTTCTACCATTCCAAACCTCATAGGGAGTTTTGCCATGTCTCCCTACTATCATAATCCTGTTCTGAGTGTGACATGCTGCATTGATGACTTCAGCCGTAACCTCAAGGTGTCACCACGCAATCATGGACCTGGCAGCTTCTTTCAAGGTTCTGTTCCTTCTTTCAGCAACACCATTCTGCTGAGGGGTCCTAGCTGCAGAGACTTCATGCTGGATCCCATTCTGATCACTGTAATCAGTGATTGCCTTGTTGAGAAATTCTCCTCCTCTATCTGATTTGATCTTGATGATTGAGAGAGATTTATCATTCTGGATCCTCCCTAGCAGCTCAGGTAACTTGGTTAGTGTTTCACTCTTCATATAGAGAAAAACAACCCATGTGTATCTTGAGTAGTCATCTACTACTACTAGAGCGTGCTTTCCGCCACTTAAGGTCCTTGGCTTGATGGGACCAAATAGATCCATGTGAAGTAGATCTAAGATCCTTGTTGTAAGATTGGTAGGTTGAACGGGTTTTAATGATGCTCTTGTTTGCTTTCCTTTCTGACACGCATCACAGAGAGCTTCCTTCTTGAATACTTCTTCTGGAAGTCCTCTAAACAGCTTCTAAGGACTAATCTTGTTGATGGCTTTGAAATTTAGGTGACATAGTCTCTTGTGCCACAACCATCCATTCTCAGCTATTGTCTTAGATAGAAAATAGGTATTAGGAGTTCTTGTGTTCCAATCTATCATATAGACATCCCTTCTTCTGAATCCTTGTAGCTTCACTTATCCAGATAGGATATCTATCACCATGCATTTCCAAATGGTGAATACTACTAGATTCCTCTCATCACAAAACTCACTTATGCTCAAAAGATTATACTTGAGTCCTTTGACATAATGAACTTTAGATATGGTGATGCTTCCTCTGTGCAGCTCTCCAAGACCTTTTGTCTGACCTCTAGAGCTATCTCCGAAGGTTACATCTGGGCCCTTTTCTTTGGTATAATTTGTCAGCACCTTCTTGTTCCAGGTCATGTGCCTTGAGCATCCGGAATCTACAACCCATTCTTCACCTCCAATGTTTGAGTTTGTGGAGATGTGGTAGTAGTCCTTCCACCTTTTCTGCAATCAGACAAGCAGAGATTTAGGTATCCAAATCTGTGAGGGTCCTCGGGGGTTAGTTGGTTCCTGGAGAACTGATTTCTCCTGGGATTGTGAAAGTTGCTGTTATTACCCCTAAAACGTGTGTACGATCTGGGTCTATATCCTCTGTTAGGATTGTGTACCGGATATGCCTCATAAAACTGATGGTGTAGGCCATACCAAAATCTTGGTTTAGACCATTTATTAAATCTTTGAGGTCTCCATACCTGTTCGTTTTGAAAATTAGGATATCCTTGCGGTTTTCATTTTCCCCTCCCATTTTGAAATCTATTTTTGGGGAGTCTTTGATAATAATGGGCATGTTGTCTGGGCTGTTGCTTCTACCTTGGCCTTTGCCTAGTCTCATGTATAGGTGGCTGCCTTGTATAACTTGGCTGCAGCCTAGACCTGTGCCTTGGCTGTTGCCTATTTTGAAATACAGGTTTGTATATTGGCTCAGCAGACGAGACAATTGTTTCTCCCTTGATGAAAGTTGTTTCAGAACTAGAGGGAGTGTTGGGGTCATATCCAAGGCCTGATCTGGAATATAATGGCCTTTTATTTATACACAATTCGTCCAGGGTTAGAGATGCCTTTAGGGAGGTTATTTCCATTGCCTGAGTTTTACTTAGCTGAGTCAGTTTTGCAAACTCAGCTTTGACATGAGCAAGTGCAACTGATTTTTCACTATTCAAAACAGTTCATCGTTTTATCTCAACTGTGGTATTATCAGCCTGGTTTGTAGAGTTAACTGCAACCTATTTTTCAAGATCAACTTTGGTTTTATTCAGTTCTAGGCTGAGTTGTTCAGAATCATTTTTCAGCTGCCCATTCTCATCTTGCAGTTGGGTCCTCTCGGCTGATACAGTTTGGTGTGCAGTTTTTAATCTCTCAAAATCTTTGAGAAGCTGATTTACAGACTCGTGTATGTCCATGTCTTGTGACATGTCTGAGCTTTTATTATTTGAAACTGAGGGTTTAGATGTTACCTCTTAATCAGCTAGGTTGGCCATCAGACAATCATATTCTTCATCATCAGAGAAGAATCCGCTGCTTGATTCTACTTGCTCTTGGTCTTCTCCAATGAGGGCCTTCCTTCGGTCTTCTTTTCTGCTCACCTCCTTCTTGCTCTCGTCCTTCATGAGATCAGGACTGTCGATTTGGATGTGTCCTGTCCTGTGGAAATTATAATAATCCACCTTCCAGCTTCAAGCCTTTTGATTTCTCCTGGGGTTCTCCTTATAATTCTTCTTGTATTTGGAGTAGTTCTTTCTGAAGTTGCTGAACCTTTGCATTATAAATGCCATTTCTTCTTCAAATCCAAGTGTATTTGGAGGTTTGACTTCAGATAAGCTTTTGGCGGGGGACTCGGCTGCAAACACTATTCCCTTCTCTGCCAGATCGGTTGATGATGAACTTGGAAGATCGAACTCATAAGCCTTCAGGTCAGAGAACAGCTCTTGGATCTTTATTTTATTAAGATCCTTGGATTCTTTCATGGACACTGCCTTCATACCCATTCAGGATTGAGAGATCTTAAAACCTTCAGCGCCATCTCCCTGTTCCCATATGATTTTCCCAGGGAGTTAATCTCATTGATGATTTCAGTGAACCTTGTGTCCACTTGTTCTATGGATTCGCCATTCTTCATTTTGAAGTTGTCAATTTTTTGGGTGGCAATTGACAACTTGTTTTCTTTTATCAGCTCTGTTCCCTCACACATTAAGGCTAATGTGTCCCATATTTCTTTGGCGTTTTTGCAGTTCTTGATCTTGACCATAGTTGATTTGTCAAGAGTTTGGTACAGCACGTCTCTGGCCCGGTTATCAAGGTTGGCCAGCTTTCTTTCTTCAATGGTCAGCTCCGTCCTCTTCTTTGGGATCTTCTCTGGCTTCCCGGCTGCAATCTCCTCAGGAGTGTTGTCCTTCTCGAAGATGAAGGGACCGTCCTCTTTGATGCACCACATGTTGTCATGGATTGAAGATAAGTGTGCCTGCATCCTTATCTTCCAAAGATCATACTCGTCAACTGAAAAAACAGGTAATCTAGAATGCATGTGTTCCATTTCTAAAATGAGCTTAAAATATATCTTCGATATATGGATCTGGTTCTTGAAATTTTGAACCAACCTCTCTGATACCACTTATAGGTCACAAGTCGTCCAGGAATAAGTCTAGAGGGGGGTGAATAGACTTATTGAAACTCTTTTCCACAAAGGATGAGTTTCTCAGCTGATGGTACAGATGACTTAGAGTCGTCTGTAGTTAATGTAAGTACGGAAGTCAGCTGATGACGAATACAGAAATAGTCAATGGAACACTTAAGTATGAATGCAGCAGTTTAGTATGATAATGAGAGCAGTAAAACACGCAGGCAGTTATAGTGGTCTCAGAGGTGGGGTAATCCTTTACTAATCCACTTTTCTCCAAACCAGTTGGAGATGAATCCACTATAATTCTCAACCAGTGATAAATATTACAGTGATTCAACCAATTACAACACCTTCCAACCAGTGGAATTTCTTGCCGTTGCAACTCCCTTTGACTACCTTGCACCTCTTGATCTACGATCCTTGGATGCCTTTACAGTCTCTCGAACTTCAACCAGTGAAGTACCCCAAACTTAGGTTTTAAAGACACGAGTGATTGTCTTCTCCAACTAAGAGCTTCTTCAAATAAGAACTTTTGAACTCTTGCTCTTTCACGATGCTATTGTTCGCTTTGATTGCTTTGTTTGCTTTGATTGCTTGTAAGTGTTGTTCACATCGTACTGCTCAACTTCAAATCTTCATATATATATAGGTGTCGATCCTTGAGCAATTCTTCATAGCCGTTGCAAATCTGTAACAAATCCGTCTGTTGGAGAAATAGACTTCTTTGTTTTTCATTCTGAACGTTGCAAGGCTGGATTTCCATATTTTAATCCAATTCCGACCGTTGTGAAGACTTCCATGTGATGGCGCCGAATCTTTTGAATATAATAAGATTAAAGTCTCCAATGGTGGGTCTGGATGATTTATTTAAATCATTTCCTTTCCGGGAATCTCTCCAATCTGTCTCTAATCGCCCGCATGTGACTTTCCGTAAATATTGACTATTCAACGCATGCTGACGTAGACTAGAGTACTTGGATGATTACTTGACTGACCTCTCTGTGGTGAACTAGTCTGATGTGCAGTCAACCTTCTCTGATGTCGACTTCTCTGATGAAGCGACTTGTCTGTAGTCTTATGACCTGATTTGAACTTGACTGATCAGATGGTCAGACTACAGATGACTTGACTTTTCTTCTTGACTGTAGATTGGTCCAACTTCGCTGATTTAAAATGTTGACCAGAACATCTTTGATAAGGGTTTGCCTGATATAGCTCATCTGTGGTCAACCTTATCTGAACAGTTGAGTTGACCATGACTCAGTTGATAGATACTTATCTGATTTGTACTTAGCCGATTTTTAAGCCTAACTTATGTGGCTTATAGAAGATACTCATTTGGTTCTTCTTTACATTTTGCCAAGTATCTAACTTATCACATTTTGGCCTATGGAAGATACTCATTTGATTCTTCCTTACATTTTGCCAAGTACTAAACATACATTTGAATATGTAAGGATAACATCATCAAAATCTAATAAGTATTCCTAACACAAAAAACCCAATATGAGGATCTTCATGCAGTATTAATAAAGGTTCGTCGAATTACCTTAATTCGAAGAACAGACCTAGATCAGGACCAAAAGCTCATGAAAGTCACCTTTCTGTTTCGGTGATCCACACACTAATAATAGCACAAGTCAGATTATTAGATCCTAACGAATTTTGATAAACAGTACAACAGATAATTCCTTGCTATAAGAATTGTACTGTTGATCAACGATCAACTAAGGGAAGAACACGTGATGCCTGAACAGGGGCTTCTTGGAGTGAAGAAGGGGCGGCCGATTTTTACAGTTGAGGGTCGATTTTCTCTTGTTATTTTCTATGACAACTCCTTGTCATAGATCCCATTATTTATACTAAGTGAACCCTAGAGTCCAAACTCTAGTATTTACTTAGTTTCCCCTCAACTTATTAAATAATATAATATATACAATATCCCATATTATATACTACTTATTATTTAATCCTTTAATAAATATATTATCCAATATTCTATTACCATTCCAAGTTGATATAATGAAATAAATCAATATATAATATAGTATATTATATATTACTAATTATTTAGTTCCTTAATAAATATAATATCCAATATTACATCTATTAATTATTCTTGCTTGTCTTTAATTGTCGTATGTGTCACCCAAAAGGTTTATATTATGTTTGGAATTATTTAATAACTTATTAAATAACAAATTATAAGCAGTCTCTAGCAAGACATTATGACTACCCAAATAATATAAGTTTATAGTCTTATTAAACCATTTAACCTGTCAAAACCCTTTGTTGCGCGATATCATATTTGAACTAAGTCATGAAAACTGTCATAATTATTATGTTCCAATGCTTTCTCGATCTTAAGTAGACTGATTGAATCAAATCACTCTTCATTTGAGCATGGCCATGAATTTCCTTCTGGCCTACTCATCGAAGGGCCCAGCAGATATCTCTCTCCCTAAAGAGAAGCACAAATCCCCATATTGATTATTCATTGCCCTCTACATGACTCCCATTAATCCCGATCACTACCCTTTATGATCACCATGTTTCAAATGATGTTGGATTACGTCAAGGCATAGCAGTTGTCATGTTCGACTCTATGATAATCTCAGGTTCAAGGACTTATTGACATAATGTTATATTGAGATTCACTTCCGACATTTCCATACATTGATCTCAATGTGGTTCTGTCCAGTAGTGCGTTCTCTAACCAGTATCCATAAGTTTTAATCTGTACCATATGCATAACCATCCAATGATTATCAGTCAAATATATACTAGTATATTAATTACTTGAGTCTACACTGTACGCGATTGAACCAGGTACATATGAATAATCTTATTATTTGTGAATAACACTTATTTTATTATTATAATATTAAAACATGCATACATTATAATAATCAGCGATAAATATATGTTATCAAATAACTTTATTAAATGGGACAACTACAAATCTAGGCACGTCGAATGTCCTAGGGCACTATTCCCAAGAGTACGGACATGCTATATAGGGTGATGATGGCAATCATGTGTTGTTATAAGGTTAGCTGGTGATAAATTGTGTTCCAATATCTTCGGGCGAAGAAGCTGTGAAGCCGGAGACTGCCAGAAAGTTATTTGGGCTTTTGTTGAACCATATTCTTATACAATCTGACATTCAACAATCTTCTATTGCAGAAAAGATTCTTGCTAGAATGTTTCTTGGTGGGACTAAGCCCACATTATACAATAAGGCTATTCCAACTGAACACCGACCTGATCCTGACTCCATGCCGAAGTTGAGTGATCTTAGTGATGTAAGCGGTCAATATAGAAAGACCAAGGCTGAAGATGACAAGAAGAAGAAGAAGACAGTGAGGAAAACAGAACAGTTCCCTACATGAGCTCGTCATCAACTGTTGAGAAGAAGAAAAAACATAAGTCTCACATGAAGACTTCAAAGTCTGAAGATATTCCTACATCTACTCAAGTGGCTACAATATCCCTTGAGGTTCCGCCATCTGAACCCATTCCTACAGCTCCCCCAGCGACTACAGTAGTCCCTGAGGATGTATCTACAGTAGCCGTCCCGACAGAGATCAATCCTGAAGGTGTTGTAGTTATGAAAGTTATTATTGATGTTCCCACAGCAGATCCTGAGCCATCCGTGGCCATTACGGATGAGCAGGTATTTATAAAGATGGAAGGAAAGAGCGAATTGGCTACCCCTTTGGAGCCGACAACTGTCTCTCCCCACATGGCACCCACCCCTGTTGGGAGTCTCTCTCCAGACAGGGAATCCCACCCTGTTAGGAACCTCTATTTCTTTGAACTCCCAAACCTCTTGAGCATCCCAACCATGCATTAGACCAACCTAATGTAAGAGTCCCCCCCCAGACATGATCAACCGTACTCTTTTGGTAATTGAGATTGAAGCTGCCCACTGAGCACCTCAAAATCTGGAAAAGTTGTAGTGTAGCCGAGTATGATGTCTTATACAATTTGGCTGATTGAGAACAAGAAGAAAATTTTATCCTGAAGGTTAATGATGTTGGGATACTAGAGTCCTTGATCTATTTTGATGAACCTTTTTGATGGACTCATTGCCCAGTTCTTCATGGAAAGAGAGAAGGCCAGGTTGAAAGGAAATAAGCCCAACCATAATAAAGTATGGAGTTTAAGCCATCATTCTGATCCAGACTTTGACTGAGATGACGATGCCCTATATGTAGGAATCCGTATGAGCCGTGAAGAGGCTTGTGAGGTTGAGAACACCAAGATTCAGATCGCCAAAGGCCACAGACCTTCTAAATAATCTGCATACCAGTCCAAGTCCCTAATGCAGGAGAAAACTGCACAACATCAGCAGGAGGAATCAATCCTCTAGCACTCATGAAAGAAGAAGCCATTTCCCAGCAAGTGGTACCCCTTGAGCCGATGGAAGAGGCGGCCACAATCCAAAAGATGATTTAGGCCCCTGTACAACAAGTGACAGAGCATGAAATCCAACGGGGGGAATTAGTCCTCAGATAGATGAACCTGCTCAGCCGACCGATGCCCCAGAACATGTACAAGGTTATATCCCTACAGGTCCCGAATCATCAATCTGTCATGCTTTTCGTTCTGAGGGTGACACAGCAAGGCCTGTAAGTATTATGGTCATCATTCATCATGACGAATCTCCATTTGCTCCTCCCATTTCGCCAAGAAGTGAGGACCACAAAGGCCATCTGAGAGCTACGAGCAAATTATATTCATAGAGGATGCTGTTAAATCACTCTACAAAGTTGGCAAGAAACTCAACTAGATGCATGGCACCCCATAGGATGAGCTGATAGATCTTCGCCGAGCACTATAAGATGTCACGGATGTAATATCCGCGATTTTCGATTTTTGGTAAATTTCTTTTTTGGCAGGAGTCCGTTTTAACGGCCCGCTTGTGACCATTTCATCATTCTGAGAATGATTAATTCTGTACTTTTTTTACATCCGAGTTCGTTTCGGTGTCGTTTTGCTGAGTTCCGTGCTTTTTGGCGACTTCTCCGCATTTGAGTTCGATTCTTGCGAATCTCGTTCGAAACTGTTGTTTTGTGTTTTCCGTAAGTCTATTTCGCCTTGTTAGACGTGTTGTGAACTTCGGTTTGGTTATTTGATCATGTATCGTGATTTTTCGGATGTTTGGGCCATTTTGTAATTTCCCAAAGTTTTGGGTACTTGTTTTCATACTCATTTTTACCTACCTTCGATTGTCGAAATCATGTGTTTGTTTAGTGCTTAAACTCGTGTTTTGGTTGTTGTACTACTCGTCTTGTTCAACCATAGTAATTCGTGTTCATCGCGTCCCGCGACCCATTTCGAACCTAACATCTGACAGTTGTTCTGTACTGCCATATGGATAACGTGTCTTATCCATCATGGGTAGCGTACGCTAGCGATGCGTCCCTTATGTACGTAATGCATCCTTCGTTACGTACGTTAGATTGTTCAGGATTTCGGGCAGTAGAGTCTAGATGACTCTTACGTACGTAAGGGCTTGCACCTTACGTATGTTAACCATCTAACGTAAGTTAGATTTTTTCCCCCAACGTACGTAATCTCTGGAAGTCTATTTATGCTGAGGGTTGACCGGTTTCAGGTCATTTCTTCCTCTTTCTCCTTTGCTGTGTTTTTGGCGATTGGGGGCGGATTTGGACGAGCTTTCATTGGCCTTTGATGATAGTAATCATCTCGGTGGGCCTTTTTCGTGTTCATCATCATCTATTCATCCTTTTCCTCCGAATCAAGTATTTTCTAAAATCCTAGATTTGTGATATTTGGGAATTTATCTCGATGGATTCCTACCACAGGTATATTCGTTATTGAAGTTAACTTATCTACTTCTCCTGGATATTGGATACTAGATATGGATCTCACATTTGTACAAATGGGCAGGGGTTCAGATGTAGTAGAGAGCTGAAGAAAGGGGAATTGAATCGAAGAGTTGGCACTGGAGCAAGAGTTGCTACACTAGTAGTTAGAACTTATGATCTAGTTTTACCCAATAGAATTTTGTTAGGTTTAAACAATTTCTATTATGTTTATGCTATGAATAGGAATATCATTTCAGTTTCTACATTAGTTGTGAAGGCTACAGTTTTCTTATTGAGAATAAGATTATTCATATTTCCTTTGATGACTTACTTTATGGTACTTCAAAGTTTATAATCGCCTTACAATATTGATCTAGATGAATCCAATACTTTGGAAGTCTATAATATTACAACCAAGAAAACAAAGCTCAACGATTCCAATCCGACGTACCTATGGCACTCACTACACCATATATGGTCTTTGCCAACACGTGAAAAAAGTGTAAAAAATCAAAAATAATGTTGCTATAAACCCAAAATTTGTTTAAGGCTACACTTTTCCCAAATTTGGTGGTGTTAGATATACTCGCGTAGTCATAGGTGGGTAAACCAACACTTCTGTCAATATACGGCAACATTGATATATATGTTGCCTTAGCCATCTATGGCAATACTTTCTGGTCTACAGCAACACCAAAGGTAATGTTGCAATAGACCCTATTGCAACATCATTTTTTCCCACAGCAACATTGGTTAAGGCAACATCTTTTCAGCTTTATTGCAACATTTTGTTTATTAACACTTTCAAAATTTCAACATCTTTTTTTGTCATTGCAATATTTATTCATTAAACACTTTTTATATATTAGCAACACCATTTCATATTATTGCAATATTTGTTTAGTAAACATTTTTTTAGCAACACTTTTTCAATTTTCCTGCAACATATATTAGACAAACACTTTAATGTATTGGCAACATTCTGTAAGTTATCTTAATTAGTAATCATAATCCAAAGTAACATCTAAAACTTAAAAACTCTTTGGGTCAAATAAAAAATATGCCAAAAGGAACAATACAACTTTTTTACTTTACATACATACCAAAATACATACCAAAGAAAGTCATAGTTGGACATATACCAATCTGTCAAATCTACTAAGCATGTTAAAGTACCATAATGTCCTAACCGTCATCATAATTAAGTACCATCTTGCAGTTCAAAAAATTAGATAAATATTATGCACTCCACATCAAGTGGAAACATTGTCAGTTGAACCGTCGATTGATGGCTCAACACTTAGCTCATCAATATCGACCTTTAATTATGGATTCTTTTTTGCTATTTTAGTCATCATATACTTGACATTCTCTTGAACCTTTTTGTCAGCTTTTTCCTCCATCTCATGTGCAAGTTGTTCATGGATTTCTGCTGTTAAATCTGCCAATTACTGATCTGAAGAATTGGATACAGGGGTGCTGCAGATTTCCACTTTGCTTCCCTCTTCCGAGTAAGCCTCCCTACTAGATATGAGGAGTTGTGTTCATTGCCACCATGAACTAGTTTGTTAGCATCCTCAACATTTCCTCCGTCTTCCAAAATTTTCTTAATATTCGACTATAATTAGAATATGTGAAGCAAGTAAATAAAATATGCGACATGATCGAACCATTTAAATTAACAAAAAACCATTGAAGCAATACTTACAACTTTTTCTTCAACCGCTTTAGTAAGTAACTTATACTCACGATCTGCATTTCTTTTGCGCGTTTCGACATAAACATAAGCATCTGATATTGGTGCAGGGGGGTTTGGGTCCTCAGGGGCGGTCTCTCAATCACATTGCATAAATATATGTAGGATTATATATCTGTGAATTAAAAAGCGAAGATTTACATTTACGTAAAATTTGAGTAAGAGACAATACACTAATATAGGGAAAAACTACCGACAATTCCTCAATAGCCACATGATAGTTCTTAGTTCTGACAAGACCTTGAAGTGGCCCCTTTGTGTTTGCTTAATGTAGTGAAGATGAAGATGATTCTTCCTTTCATTGTATTAAGAATCTAAGATGTTGTATGTTAACTTTCAAGTTTCATTGTATTTTATCTAGAAGTGTATGTCATGCAAAAATAGATGGATTTAGATACAAATAGAAGCAAACAGTTTATTGAGAAGTGTTTTATTTTGGTTTTTAAAATGGTAAGCCGTTACAACCTTGGTTTTGAATATTTTCTTAATAACTGTGTCATTGTGTTTTGGCCTAGAAGCTTACCTTGTACTTTCTTCAAAGGATATTACTGTTATGAGGGGTTACCTTCGGTAATATTGTGGTCATCTTCATATGCACTACATTAAGAAAACACAAAGGGGCAACTTCATTTAGGGGCTTGATTTGTTTTATTCATCTAGAGTACTGTCAGGGTCAACCCTGAGTCGATGTCGGATAGTAATTCCAACAAAGAGAAATACAAAATGCAATCTAAATGTAATTTTAAAAAAAATTGCAATATAAAACTCGATACTTGTCTATTGTGACTATAAATCATTTCCATGTTCTTCGATTTTTTAGTTTGAAAGCTCAGCAACATACGATGGCAGGAATATAAGCATATTAATGAGGGAAAGCAAAAAGAATGAAATCAACTGATGATGATCAGAGGATGATTGAAAACATATATATTCACCTGGGAGTTAGATTTGAAAAATGGCTCTATCTTCCTGAATATGCGTTTTGCATGGAACCCGAATTTCCTCGTACGCAGGTGCCTCATGAGTTTTTCTAGCCATGTATAGAACGTGGTATATTTATATATTTTTGTGAAGGTTGGTGATTATATATATATATATATATATATATACACACATACATACAAACACACCCACATGCACACACACACAAACACACACACGTAAAAAATATTATGTAGGTTTAGCATAAACTGGTAACATTCAGAATAGCTTCCAAACTGGTTTTTATCTTTTAATATGGATTTCATGTTATAAGGAAGATAATAACATTCTTTCTTGTTTTACTGGTTTAAGTAACTATTGCTTTATGCTTCATAAATCCTCCTAGTAGCATGCAGCGCTTCAACATTTAAATTTGAGTTGGTAAATTTCTTAGCATAAGCAACTCAGGATACTTTTTTCTAATAAAAATCATCTTTAATGGGAGTTTATAAGTATTGAGGAATAATTTTGGATGGACAAAATCTTATATATATTCCCGCCGTCCACGAAAAATTTGCCCCAGTTGAGATGGCATGGGTTTTAAAAAAAGTTGGTATAAAGTGATTTTAATGAAAAAAAGATCCCACTTTTGAGAAGAAAACAAGAGAAAAACTTTCCTATTATAACTGGGGCAAGCTTTTGGCGGACACCCCAATAAAGAAACTGGGGCCAGTTTTTGGCGGACGGAGGGGTACTATATATAAGAAGAAAAGTATAAAATTAATTTTCAACATGGGTCAAACCAGTGTTACCTAATTCTCTACCACCCCCCTCGTCCCACGAACCGGAACGCACGTACCAGAACGCGGTGCATTCGCGTATTGGATCTCCATATCCGGCGACCCCAAAATGTAGGCTTTCTCCATATCCGGTGGACTGGACTTGGAGAAGGAAGACAACAGTGGGAGGAAAAAGAAAACGCGTCTCACTAAGGGCCCAATCTCTTTTTCTTTTTTCCCATTTTTTTAAAGTAATGCAAACAACTCAATTTCCAGAACAAATCAGTTTATTTTTGTACCTTTTTATTTAACTATTTCTATTTTTTTAACTTATTCCTTTTATATACTATGGTTTATCTTCTCATAATTTTTAATAAACGTACACTTACTGTGTATTTTTTTGTAAACGTTGGATGATATTGATATGACTACAAGGGAATATATATAATTATAACACGATATAAATTAAAATTTACAAGTGATCAAATATATATAATAAAAAATTATAAAAAATAAAAGACTAGCGTACTGTGAAGAATGAATTCGTGTACCGCATCCTAAAAAAGCTTTCCGACTAAGCCTACCCCCGACGTACCGCGTTCCGATATATGTAGCGTACCACGTCCCGGTACGTGTTCCGCGTACCGAAACGTACTGCGAACCTGGTAACATTGGGTCAAACTCACGACTATTTATCAGCTACCTGAGTTAGGAACTCGACATTTGAATCATGCTCAGAAGACACATCAAGTTTCTTGAGAGCAATCTCGCTCCCATCATTCAACTGTGCAAAGTATACTCTTCCATAGGATCCTTCACCAATTAATGCTTTTGATCCAAAAATGTCACTTCTCTCTTTCAGTTCCTCGAGTGACAGAGCAGGCACCTCAATAGGAAGTATTGTCTTCTGAACTTCTTGCTTCACTGGAGCTGCTGGTCCTTTAGAGCCTCTTTGATGTCCTGGTTATGAGCACATCAAAATAAGATCAGAAGCAGAAAATGAACAATCACATTTTGTTATAAATCTTAATGGCGCCCACGGGCGCCCACGGGACAAAGGTGATGCAGAACAGGCCATGGACTAGTTATGGGTGTTGGCAGACAGTGGATGGCCACAATATTACTGAAGGTAACCCCTCATAGCAGTAATATCCTTTGAAGAAAGTACAAGGTAAGCTGCTAGGCCAAAACACAATGACACAGTTACTAAGAAAATATTCAAAACCATGGCTATAATGGCTTACCATTTTAAAAACCCAAATAGAACACTTCTCATTAAACTGTTTGCTTCTATCTGTATCTAAATCCATCCATTTTCGCATGACAGACACTTCTAGATAAAATACAATGAAACTTGAAAGTTAACATACAACATATTAGATTCTTAATACAATGAAAGGAAGAATCATCTTCATCTGCACTACATTAAGCAAACACAAGGGGGAAACTTCAAGGTCTTTTCAGAACTACCGGCAAGTTCAAGGTCTTGTCACAACTACACTGAAAAATTACAAAAATAGATACAAAATAGCAACATGCTTACAAGAAACAATTACGAAAACAAATCCGCAATAACCACTTCCTAAATGAATACGCCCAATTCCTCAATCAGATAATTCAAGTTGAGCGAAAATAGCAAATATATAAATGAATGCTCATTCACACAATCACTTTTACATGCTTACAAGTACATTAATAAACATACTCTTTTAGTTTTTTGGCAAGAATATAAATGAACGAACTATAAGCACCACTAACACTAAATAAAAGACCTTGAGATGGAGAGACGAGAGACCTAAAAATTTGGGCAGCGCACAGCGGGTTGACAAAGACGACAACAGAGAGAACTCGGTGGTCGCGCTGTGGAGATTTGGACTTCGGACGCGGCAAGCGGAAGTCGGAACAAAATAGGCAGCGCGAGGAGATCTCGACAAGGCGACGCGATGGAGTTCGTATCGGTGAAGACAGTCCGCAGCTTCTGGTTTGGGTTTGCGACTGGTTGGGGAGGAGGGAACTGAAATCTGAAATTAGGGTCGAGTACTTGAGTTAAATTCTATTCCACCAAAAAAAACTTTTAAATTCTACTTTGTATTTTCAATAAGTGTACACTTAATAGATTTATAACCTACAAAATTATAATTATGGAAAAAAATTCAAAATATACCTACATTCCAGTATATACCGAAAAATTAATACATAACGGTATGTCAATATACCGAGATACCGGTATATACCGAAAAATTCGGTACATACCGAAGTTCGGTATGACAATGGTATACTGGCGGTATCACATATTTCATACCGTTGTCGTGCCTAAATCAAACGATACGGTATCATACCGTACCGAAAATTATGGTATACCTAAAACTCAGTATTTTTGGTATTTTTTGGCTACGATAAGTACGGTATACGGCATTTTCGGCATATTTTTCCAGCCCTGTCTACTGCAACACCCACATAAGTGTTGGCATTGAAGGTCTAGTTATATTTAAGGTAACATTATTTGATATCAAATGAAACATGAAATTACAATGTTGCCTTATATCAAATTTATTCTAAATTTAGCCATATAAGGCAACATTTGACGTGGCAACACCTGTCCCATGTGTTGGTAAAGACCATATATGGTGTAGTGACTGTCGGATCGGCCATATAAATGAGAATGCGTTTCTAAACTGCATGATGGACTTTTAGATTCCTTTGACTATGAGTAATTTGGGAGATTCAAATATTGTTTACTAGGAAAGATGGCGAAGAATTCTTTCATCGGCCATGGATAAAGGGCTAGTGATCTATTAGGCCGAGTACATACTGATGTAAGCGGACCTGTTAGCCTCATACCAGAGGCAGATATCAATACTTCATCACTTTTACCGATCATTTTATCCGGTATGGATCTGTTTGTTGGAACATTTTGTTCCATACATACTATGATAATGTTTTGATGATTTAAGTTGATACACAAAACAAAACAAAACAACGAAGAGACGAAGCAAAGCGTCAAAGGAATCGAAGTGCAAAAAGATGGAAACTGCATGCCTAACGTACGTAACTCAGATTACATAACGTACGTAAAGGATGAAGATTAACGTACGTAAAGCAAACATGTTAACGTACGTAAAGGTGTTCAAACCAGATGAACGTTGGGAGAGTCAAAGTCAAAAAAGCAGCAACAGATATATGACGTCAGTAATGACGTAAGCCTAACATATGTAATGAAGATTAGACAACGCACGTAACATAGGAGAAGGATGCTACTGGACTGAATCTGGGCGATGCTAACGTACGTAACCATTTGAGGTTAACGTACGTAAAATAGCTTATGTATGTAATATGGTGAAGATAACGTACGTAATGCAGTCTGAAGAGCTAACGGCTAGTTTGGTTGATGAAGGCTATAAATACCACATCTTTGGTATTATTCCATACAACAACTTCAAGCAAAACATTCATTGATCAGAGATTCATATACACTCTATTGTTGTTGTAATATTGAGCTTATATTGTTAGTTTGAGTGTTTATACATTCAATACATACACGAGAGGTAAAAGAAAAGCTACGATTAGATTCGGTGTTATTAGGATCAAGGATCCGGCATTAATAGAATCGCAATCGATATCTAAGTGAGGTATCTAGTACCGATAGAAAGGTAGAGCGGTTGATTCCTTGTCCGATAGAAAAGGAAAACAGTTTAACTTGGACCGATATAAAGACAAGTACGAGTGGTTTATCACGGACCAATAGAAGACGTGATTGTAACGGTTATCCCTCGACCGATAGAAGAGAGATGCAGAGGTTTTTATCTTCAACCTATAGAAAAAGATACCAAGAGAGGACGTAGGCTCATTTATAGCCGAACCTCTATAAATCCTTGTGTCGTTTAATTACCGCACTTTAATTTACGCTTCCGCAACACGGCACAAACACCGATCTTGCTCCAATAATTGGTATCGGAGCGGTACCTCCAATACACGGCTTAACATCCGAGGAGTCGATCCAAATGGCGTTTCAATTTGCTCCAGTCGAAGGCCTTGCTCTTAACCGACCACCATTTTTGTATGGCGCAAATGTCATGATATGGAAGAAAAAGATGTCAATATTCATCTGAGCGTATGACATCGAGATTTGGAAGATCATTTGTCTTGGCCCGAGATTTCTAATCAAACCTGACAGATCACTTAAGAGTTTCGAATAATATAATGACGAGGATTGGAAGAACGACCATATAAATTGTAAGGCTACTCAACGTCTATACTGTGCCTTAAATCCAGAAGAGGTCAATCATATCTCATCGTGTGAAAGTGCATAAGAAATATGGAAAATCCTTGAAATCACACACGAAGGGACAACTCAAGTCAAGGAGACGAAGATCAATATGCTTCTCCATGACTACGAGTTATTCATGATGAAGGGTGACGAGTCCACCACCAACATGCTCGACCGATTTTCGGTCATCACTAATGTAACACCCCCAATCCGCTCAGGGATATTACACGTCGTAGACCCTTTCCTCAAGGATCTACCAGGCTGGTAAACCACATCAAACATCTCAACAATGCCTTTAAGGCTAGAATGACTCAGTAGACCGATTTGGTCTTTCAATAAATACATACAACTCAATACATGCCCACGCAGGGGTCGAATACAAAATGCTCTCGTACAATTGGTAATTATACTGCAGCGGAAATAAAATATGATTGAACCAATACAATAACGTATGGGTCCTCATGTGATTAGTATCGATCATCTTCATCATCCCTCGCGCCGACCCTGTGTTTTGCTCCCAAAACCTGAATGTAAAAACAGACATCCACCCCCCGAATACTCGGGGGTTAGCAAAACTCCACTGTTTTGCTAGTGCAAGTATAAAATAGAAATATGAGCCATACAATTCACATTCCACGAATAACAATAACCATTAATCCTCAAAAAGCCAAACGTAACGAAAAGTACTTCCCGAGGCAAGAGTTTGGGAAAAACATTCCAAAACCTAAAGGTCACCAATCAGGGGAAACAATTAATAAAACAGTTTAAAATGTCATCGAGAGTTTTAATAAAAAACAATTTAGGATTACCGAATCCTTCTCTTTCCAAAATCAACAGGGGTCACAGCTCAAAGGTTTTGTTTTCATAAATGAAACCAACAACAATACACAAGGTTAAAACCCACGTCACGCGTCCTCGATGGACATAAAATACACACGCACTCGTGAAGTTTTATTCGTGAATCCAGGGCTATACCATTGGACTCCCTCCGTGGCCCCGTCGAACCCTCCCGGGGTGAGCAAACACATTCACAAAACATACACGAACATGCATCGCCTAGGACTGGGACGAAGCCACAAATCCCACCCGAGGCCTCTAAGGACCCTCCCGAGCTGGCTAGCGAAACAAACTCAAACCACCCATAAGTTATCTTGATATCGTACTCGCAAATACCGATTCTCGGAGCCCTCTCCAGACCTACCCGATTAGATAACCTTATGGTCAAATCATACACACTGGCTGTACTCGCAAGTACACGCCGCCGGAGGCCTCACAGGTCCCTACCCGGTCAAACATCAATCGAACATACCCACAAGTTATCGTGACATCGCACTCGCAAGTGACGATTCTCAGAGCCCTCTCCATACTTACCCGAATTGATAACCTTGTGGTCAAATCATCGATGCATCGAGTTCACAACAACAAGGGTTTCACATTTGCCACAATCACAAACACATCAAATCATGAGTTAATGCAACCAACACTTAGCAAAACACCACGTCAAACCATAACGCACCGAAAAGAGATAATATGTGTATATATATTATCAAAGCATAACAACAACAACAACAACAACAACAACAAGCGAATTCATAGGGTTCACTTAATCATTCACGGGGCACAATATTCACAAAACACACGTATTTTGAAAGTGAGCCCTTAACGAGGCTAAACCGAATCTTTTGAAAGTTCAAATCAAACGATCAAACAAACACATAGAGACGATCACTAATTATCATATTCACAAAACAAGAATTGTATGGACAAGGTACTTGCCTAGGAACCACGTTCGTAACAAGACGACGGATGGAATGCGGTCGAACAGCCCCGAATGCCCGAACACTATCAAGAACGCGATAGAACCAAAATTACTACGGGAAAACACCACATGAATCATCAATCACCAACGGAATTCAACATCAGAATCATCGAGCACCTATAATCCTCCGTAAGGAACAATAAAACATGATTACGACGAGAATCAAGGCCGAAAACAATGGAAATCCCAACAAACTATCAAAGGGAACTCATTTGGACATTTAATCGGACATTAAATGTTCAAGACCCTTCAAGAACAAAGAAATCACCCCTCGGGTCGAACGAACCAAAGGTATGAGTATCCAATCCGTAGAACAAGTTCAAAACAACGTTTATACAACAATTAATTGATCAAAAATGGATTGTAATCGAAATCAAAAGAAAAATCCCCAAAATCTTTAAAAATATGGGTTCAAGCCAAAATACCTTGATTCGGACGAAGAACATGGATTTGATGTTGTTAGTCCACACCAAGAACTTGAATAAGATGAATTCCCTGAGATCAACCGCCCAAAAATCGCCCACAAATCGCCCTAGATGGAAGGAGGAAGAAGAGAGGAGAAAAATGAAGTTTTCTCCTCGAAAATCTGCTGAAAAAGTGCAGAAAAAGCCCGTGTGCCGCGGCCCGGGTCGAGTGTGCCGCGGCCCGCGGTACAGCCCGCTCCAGCATCAAAAAGGCACATGGTGCAGTCTTAACGATTTCGACCATAACTCATTCATCCTGACTCCGATTGACTCACCGTTTGAACCATTGGAAATATAACTTGATGCTATATAATATTATAAAGATTCAGAATTTTTGGAGTTTCCAATAATTTACGATGATTTTACAAAGTCGAACTCATACTTGAAAAAGTCGCTTAAGAACACGGAACTCAATAAAACGACACCGAAACGAACTCGGATGACAAAAAGTGTAGAATTAATCATTCTCGGAATCACGAAACGGTCACAATAGAATCGCTAAGATGGACTTCCGCCAAAAAAAAGAAAATTACCGAAAATCGAAATTGCGGATATTACATACTACCCTCCTTAAAAGAAGTTTCGTCCCGAAACTTAAAACAAGTAGGGAGAAGCAATATCCCGCCAGGAAAACTCAACGAGATACACAAGAACCGTAAACTCGCGCCCAACGGCGAAACGTTACAAGCAACGCAGAGAAACATACGGTGTGAAACACGCTCCACAACGACCAACTCAACGCCACAAGTAGAGATATAGTAAAACCAACGAGTGACAGGCGTCAACAAACAGATAATACAATCAAGTCAATTATCCGAATAATCACAAAACGCAAAGCACTTGTTACAAGAAAACACGCACAGTCAAGAAAATAGAAAATATACACAAAACAATCCACAAGGACAATCACACAAAAAAAAATCAGACTACGCCGAAATCTTCACAGCCACACTAGGCATCTCTGTGTCCTTTCGGAGCAGAGACGCAAACTTGATCTCCAAACATCTCAGCTATCGTCTTGCAATGCATAGCTCGGTGATCCACCTGGCCACACTCGAAGCAGCTGACTAACGGTGAATGACAATTCTTCACAGTACGAGACCAGACAACAACAATCGGACAACCACGATTCAACAATAATAATCGAACAACAACTACCGAACAACAATGATCAAACAACAACGATCGGACAACAACGATCGGACACCAACGACTGAACAACAATAATCGAGCACAAACGGTCAAACAATCACTCTGAAGTTCATACTTCAACTCAAGACATTAAAAGAACTTGTAGATCTGAAAGACGTTAATTTCGGACAAGGTTCACAAGAATCGAACCGAATCGGAAAAGTTACAACGATAAAAAGATTGATCCGAAATAAGGTCACAACCCATTCGAACGATGGCAACCGAGATACCAAACAAGTTCAAAAAGTATCAACGAACATGAGCGAATCGATAGAATTGAGAAAGAGAAAATGCAGAAGTCAAAAATAATACGAGTATTACATTCGACCTCTCATAAAAGAAATATCGTCCCCGCGACTCACAACAACGGAAGCAAGGTAAAAACATAAAAAGAAACCGACATAAACATCTTTCATGGGCCTCTCAGAGCCGATCCTGATATCTCTACCGAAGCTCGTACCTCGGCAGACTTGGTAACTAATTCGCAAAATGGATTCTGTGTCCTTCGAGTCCACACTTGTAATCTGCTACTAGCGGGGAAGGACAATTTGCACGTGCATGCCCCCACCATTTGGAAATGCATGGTGATTGATATCTTATCTAGAAAAGTGAAGCTACAAGGATTCAGAAGGAGAGATGTCTACATGATAGATTGGAATACAGGCACTCTAAACATCTGTTTTCTATCTAAGACAATTGCTGAAAATGGATGGTTGTGGCACAAAATATTATGTCATCTGAACTTCAAAGCCATCAATAATATAAGCTCTCAAAATCTGGTCAGAGGACTTCCAGAAGAAGTATTCAAGAAGGAAGCTCTCTGTGATGCATGTCAGAAAGGAAAGCAGACCAGAGCATCATTCAAACCAATTCAGCCTACCAATATCACAACCAGAGTTCTGGATCTACTTCATATGTATCTCTTTGGCCTCATCAAGCCAAGGACATCGAGTGGAAGGAAGCATCCTCTAGTAGTAGTAGATAACTATTCAAGCTACACATGGATTGTTTTTCTCTACAAAAAGAGTGAAACACTAACAAAGCTGCCTGAGCTGCTAAAGAAGATCCAGAATGAGAAATCTCTCTCAATCATCAAGATCAGATCAGATAGAGGAGGAGAATTTCTCAACAAGTTAATCACTGAGTACAGTGATCAGAATGGAATCCAGCATGAAGTATCTGCATCCAGAACTTCTCTGCAAAATGGTGTTGCTGAAAGAAGAAACAGAACCTTGAAGAAAGCTGCCAGGTCCATGATTGCTGAAGCAGACCTGCCAAAGAGGTTCTGGGCTGAAGCTGTCAGCACATCATGCCACACTCAGAATAGGAGTATGATAGTAGGGAGACATGGCAAAACTCCCTATGAGGTTTGGAATGGCAGAACACCAACTGATGCATACTTTCATATATTTGGTTGTAAGTGTTTCATCCACAATAATGGTAAAACCTAACTAAATGCTTCTGATGCTAAAACTGATGATATTCTCTTAATGGGATACTCACAAATAAGCAAGGCATACAGAGTTTTTAACAAAAGAACCTTAGTTGTGGAAGAAACACCTCATGTTATGTTTGATGAGTCGACTGTTGAGTATAGGAAACAGGTGTAATCAATTAAGAAAAAGTTCAAGTCCGCCACCCTAGAAGAAGTCATCATTTGTGACACATGAATGATGGACTCACTTGCAGATCAGCCTGAAGACCCAACTGCAGATCAGAAAGGATCCCAAAACCTACCTAATCCAGATGCAGCTGATGAAGACCCATATATAGCTGATAAAGACCCATCTGCAGATCAGACAGGATCCCCACCTGCAGATGACAAGACCGTAGCTGATCCAGTTGCAAATCCAGAAGGCCAAAACCAAGCTGATGCAGAGAGAGAAGAAGTTCACCAAATCAACTCAACAGGGGGAACAGACCCTGAAGAAGATAACCCCAAATGGCTCAAAGATCACCCCATCCAACAGATCATTGGAAACATAACTGACGGAGTCAAAACCACACAGTCTACAGTACCTGCAGGAATGGCAATGTTCTCATGTTTCATGTCTCAAATGTAACCCAAGACAACAGAGCAAGCACTAGAGGACTACTCATGGATCAATGCAATGCAAGAAGAGCTGAACCAGATGGAGAGAAACAATGTCTTAGAACTAACAAACAGACCAGATCACAAGAAGGTTATAGGCACCAAGTGGGTGTACAAAAACAAGTGTGATGAAGATGGAGCTGTTGTTAGGAATAAAGCCAGATGAGTTGCTAAGGGATATGCACAATGTGAAGGAATATATTTTGATGAAACTTATACAATTTTTGCAAGATTGTAAGCCCTCGGACTATTTATTACATATGCAGCATTCAAGGATTTTGAAGTCTACCAAATGGACGTAAAAGTGCCTTTCTCGATGGAGTTCTAGAAGAAGAAGTCTATGTAGAGCAACCCCCTGGATTTGTCAAAGGAGGCAAAGTCTACAAGCTTCTAAAGGCTCTATATGGACTCAATCAAGCACCAAGAGCATGGTATGAGACACTATCTGTGTTTCTAGAGAAGAACGGATTCAGCAAAGGCAAGGTGGACAAGACCCTATTCAGAGTGGAGCATGAAGACCACATATTGCTAGTACAAATATATGTGGATGATATCATATTTGGCTCAACTAACCCGGAGCTATATGAGAAATTATCAAATCTCATGCAAGGAGAATTTGAGATGAGTATGATGGGAAAGCTTAACTTCTTTCTCGATTTGCAAGTTAAGCAGATGGAAAATGGAATTTTCATCAATCAAGCCAAATACACAAGAGACCTAATCAAGGAATGGATTTAGCCAAACCAATAAGAATACCAATGAGCACAAGCCTACACCTTAATGCAGATGAAGGAGGCATTTCAGTAGATCCAACCCACTATAGAGGACTTATTGGATCACTGCTCTACCTCACTGCAAGCAGATATGATATATCTTATGCTGTAGGAGTATGTGCAATATTTCAGTTTAAGCCGAAGCAGTCCCACCATGAAGCATCTAATAGGATCATCAGATACCTTAAGTCCAGTATCAATGTTGGCCTATGGCCAAGGACGACAATTTTGAGCTATCAGGATACTCGGATGCAGACTTTGCAGGATGTAAGATAGATAGGAAAAGCACTAGTGGAACGTGCCAATTCCTAGGAACCAGATTGATATCTTGGTTTAGCAAGAAGCAGGTATCTAACTCAATATCAACCACAGAGTTAGAATACCAAGCTGCAGGCAGCTGTTGTGCACAAATTCTCTGGATCAGACAACAGCTAAGGGAGTACAACATCACTGCAAATGAAGTCCCAATATAGTGTGATAACAACAGTGTAGTTGCAATAACCAATAACCCAGTATTGCACTCAAGGACAAAGCACATTGATGTTAAACATCATTTCATCAGAGACCATGTGCTAAATAAGAGAGTTAGAGTGGAAAGAGTCAGCATGGAGTATCAAATTGCTAACATATTCATAAAACCCCTTCCCGAAGAAAGATTTCTGGAGCTAAGCAGGGAACTTGGCTTACTAGATTGGGAATCTAGTACAGAATAAAAAGCTACATGATGCGGAGTTCAGACGAGGAAAAGCTACCTGAAGATCAGACGAGGAAAAGCTACCTGAAGACCAGACCAGACGACAAGAGACCAGGCAAGGAAGCTACCTGATACAGAAAGCTAACTGATGCAAATCAGACAAGGAAAAGTTAGCTGACCACATGCGACACAAGCTACCTGATGCAGAGCAGACAAGAAGTCAAACGGTCAACCAGCTAAGTTTCTAATTCCGAGACCGACTTTATTATTTTAAATAAATGTGGACAAAGACACGATCACATGACCTCCACAACGTCCAATCAAACTTTAACCGTCATTCCTTAAACATCAAAAATCGTACTGCCAATTAATTTTTTATTATTAAAAATTCAAAGAGTCTTTTCAACTGGCTATTTAAAGGAGGCAGAAATCATTTCACAACCTTTACCGTCTTCAAGCCTAAGAACCCTAAATTTTCCAGAAGAAGAAAAACCTTTGAATCTTCACTACACTCAGCGAAAAAAAATGCTTGCAGAAATGGAAGCTTATTTTGAAGGAGTGAACCTCAAGGTCGTGAAGGACCAGATAATTTTCAATATCATGGTCGATTTCGAGGGACTGCTGGCGACGAACCAGATTGGAGAAATGATGTATGTTATCATGATGATGAAGAAAAACGGAATCTACTGTTTTCTCAACATTTCCCCCAAGCAGATGTACAAGGAAGCTGTTATCTGTTTCTATAAGGAAACCCATGTGACGGAGCACTGCATTTCGAGCATGATTCTTGGAGAGGAAGTTAATATTACTCCTCAGACAATCGCAGAAGCATTTCAGATGGAAAACTGAGGCATCGCAGTCGAGGCCCTCAAACAAAGCTCGACTGAGACGTGGTTCGAAATTAAGTTGCCGAAAGAGTCTCCCAAGGTCAAACTGACTGCCAAAAAGAATGACCTGAAGAAAGAGTACAAGTATGTTCTTGACATCAACAACAGGATTGTCATGGGCATGGCTGGATGTTATGACCAATTATCTTCAGCCAAATATGTTGTGATGAGAGCCCTTATTTAGCCGAAGCAGATTAATTGGCCTGATTATATCTACAGGCAGTTAGTTCGGGAAGTAAATAAAGCCAGCTGGGCTGAACATGAGAAAATATTCAGACAAAAGCTGGCATACGGAACTCAGATCAGTTGGATTTTGGAGCATCTTGGAAAGGCTAAGGGAAAGGCAGACCCTTTCCACCTCAACAAGAGGCTTGGTCACCTGGACCACGAGACCCTGAAGACCATTAGAGATAATAGAGAAAGAGTTGCTCAAATAATCAAGGAGATGACCTCTGGACCATCTGAGTAAAGAGGCCCCTAAGACACCGAATCAGACAAGTCTGAGGCAACCGCAGCTAAGATCACTCCAAAGTCACCTGCAGTCGAGAAGCCCTCTGCAGATGACTCAGATGATGACAGTGTTTCTATGTCCGAGCTAATAAAGAGGAAGTCACCTGAACCAGAGGAGGTTGTCCACATCCAAACTTCACCTGAGAGGTCCCCCAAAAGACAGAGAGGTTTGGTGGACTACTCATCTGAAGAGGAAGAAGAGGTGCAGCAGATCAGATCACCTGCACCAACCGAAGATCCATCTGCCTAGAAGCAGATCATCTCCCCTGCACCTGCCCCGGCTGAAGATCAGCCCGATCAACTTGAGCAGATGACAGACAGTATCCCACTCATCACTCTTCCTAGCATTGTTACATGTTATTTTTATGCGCTTTATTGTCATTATTTTATCCTTATTTTGGTTTAATTCTGCATAAATGAGCTCCTAATGCATTATGTTTGCATCTTTTGAAGGAAATTATAGTCCTGAAGCTTGTACAAAGAAAAACAGGCGAAAAATGACATTTTTCGGTAGAGGGCCGCGTCACATGAATCTTGGCCGCGTCACAGGCACAACACTTAGTAACGCGGCACAAACTATACCGGGGGCCGCGTCACACTCACTACGGGCCATGGACCGTGCTGAATTATCGCCCAAAAACTGGGCAACAGCGTGACTAGGGCCGCGGCACACTTACTCCAGGCCGCGGCCCGCGGCGGCGGAAACCTGTTTTTACCTCGTAATTTTGGCCGTTTTGGAGGCGGACAAGACCTAATTCTCGGGACGCGATTTGGAGGCATGGGAAGGTTGTAAAAACATAGCAAGGACAGAAAATAGGGCATCGGAGGAGAACGGAAGACCTAGCGGCGGATAATAGAGCAGAGAAGGGAAACGAAGGCAAGAAGACGGAAGGGGACGAGTTCTTCAATCGTGTTTGAAATTCTTGAACATTATGTTTAATTATTGTATTTTTGTGTTGATTTCTAGCATGTCGGGCTAGACTCCTTTATTCTAGGATAGAGATGAAACCGAAATTATGACGAATTAATTCTTGATTTTACATTATTGATAGTTTCCCTTTTCTATTGAGTTTTCCCCGATTGTTCTTAATGCTTTCAATTGTGTGGCCGATGATTGAAATGTTCTAGCTGCTTACTTGAATCGGAAGAGGATAGTGAGTAGTGATAATTGGGAGAAAACCATTTTATCTTGTGAGATAGGAATATACTCATAAGAATTATGAAGCATCGATATTTTGAAGATTATAGATCTTTTTGGCTAATGTCGAATTAACTCACCTAGGAATAGAGTGAATTGTTCGTGTTAGAAAATTCTACTGACCTCGGAAGGGGCATTAGATTAAATTAGATAATCTTTGCTTTCAATTAATTAGGAAATTACATAACTTACTTAAATCAGGATTAATTTGGATTAATCGAGGTGAATTCTTGATCCTAGATTCTTCTCCTATTTGAAACTCCTTTTATCGGATTATTAATTTTCTTGTTTATTTTAGTTTGTCGCAATCTCTATTTATTAATAAATTGTTCAACCCCATGATTTTCAGTCGTTCAAATAAAATTAGAAATACCAATAAATTGGTAATTAGCACATTAGTCCTCGAGGGAACGATACTTTATTCACTACTTTATTACTTGTATACGACAATGTGCACTTGCGTTCACGGAAAAAACGTAATAAGTTTTTGGCACCGTTGTCGGGGACTGATTGTTTTTAATATCAATTTCAGTATTTCTAGGCTTAATTTGAATATTATTTTATCTTTTTTAAATTTTTGTGTGAATTTGGTTTCATTTGTTTGCCTTTCAAGAATTCGTTTAGTGCATGAGAAAATTTGGTAACGAAGGTTTATTTCCTTTGGATACCGAACTCGAACGCATTCTGCGGAAAAACAGGAAGGAAAGACGTGATTATTGATTCTAGATACAATGGAAGACAATACTGGAAATCAAGGGATTGATAACCAAATTCAACAGGTTCAACTAGCATTAGCTCTCCGTGATTATGCACTTCTGCACATCAATGCAGACTTTTTGGGGATTCGGTGCCCGTCTATTCAAGCAAATAATTTTGAAATCAAGCCAGCTATCATTCAAATGGTGCAAGCGAGCCAATTATGTGGATTGGCTAATGATGACCCTAATGCTCATATTGCGTCATTTCTCGAGATTTGTGACACATTGAAGAATAATGGTGTCACTAATGATGCCATTCGTCTGCGGCTTTTCCCATTCTCTCTAATGGACAAGGCCAAGTTCTGGTTAAATTCACTCCCGCCAGGCTCTATCACAACTTGGGCAGAGTTAGCGCAAGCTTTTCTGGCTAAGTTCTTTCCACCGGCAAAGACAGCAAGGCTGAGAAATGAGATAACTACTTTCGGACAGTATGATATGGAGTCTCTACATGAGGCATGGGAGCGATATAAAGATTTACTAAGGAGATGCCCCCATCATGGTCTACCGGATTGGCTGCAAATTCAAACATTTTATAATAGATTGAGTGCCTCTACACGCACTCTAGTGGATGCAGCACCTGGGGGTGCTTTAATGGGCAAAACTATGGTTGAAGCTTATTCCTTACTAGAAGCTATGGCTGCGAATGCTTATCAGTGGCCTTCTGAGCGTGTGAATCCGAAACGAGTAATGGAAATTTCCGACAATGATCCAATATCTATGCTATCGGCCCAAGTTCCAGCTTTAACTCAACAACTCTAAATTTTATCACACGCTCCTTCTACCGATACCACAGAAACATGTAATTGGTGCAGTGGCTCTCATCCTAGTGTTGAATGTCAAGTCGGGAATCCATTTGAGCAATTTCAGATGGAACAAGCTCAATTTGTGGGGAATGGAAATCGTCAAAATAACCCGTATTCTAACACTTACAACCAAGGGTGGCGAAATCATCCAAATCTTTCATGGAGGAACAGCGAAGCATTGAACAAACCTCCACAAGCTCAATTCATTCAACCACAACAGCAGCCCCCTCAACCACCAAAGGTCTCTTTAGAAGATGCACTTGCTCAAATGGCGGCTAACACGAGTCAATTCATGACTCGCACGGAAACTACTCTACAGAATCATTCTGCTTCTATTCGGAACTTGGAGGTTCAAATGGGACAGATTGCAAATCTATTATGATCTAGACCCCAAGGTCTCTTAGCAAGTGCTACCGAGATGAATCCCAAAGAAAATGTGCAAGCTATTGAATTACGAGGTGGAAGGGAACTACACGAGCAATCCAAGAGTAACAAAGAAAAGAGCAGCCCCGTTGAGAAAGTGAATGATGAGGAGTCCACTCAAATAGAGACCACTATGTCCTCAAAGCCCAAGTCAAAAGTAGTCTCAACTACTCATCCTACTTATGTACCACCAATTCCGTTTCCACAGCGTTTGCAAAAGCAAAAGTTAGCCAAGCAGTTTTCCAAGTTTCTTGGTGTCTTCAAGAAATTGCATATTAATATCCCATTTGCCGATGCTTTGGAACAAATATCGAGCTATATGAAATTTATGAAGGAAATTTTATCTAACAAAAGGAAGCTCGAAGAATATGAAACGGTGGCACTGACTGAAGAGTGCAGCGCTATTTTGCAGAAAAAGCTCCCACCTAAATTGAAGGATCCATGAAACTTCACTATACCGTGCACTATTGGAAACTCGTCCTTTGATAGATCTTTATGTGATCTCGGAGCCAGTATTAATCTTATGCCTCTTTCTAGTTTCAAGAAACTAGGCATAGGGAGGCCAAGCCTACTACGGTCTCTTTACAACTAGCAGATAGATCCATCAAGTATCCGAGAGGGGTATTAGAAGACGTCCTGGTCAAGGTCGATAAATTCATTTTTCCTGTTGATTTTATCGTGCTCGATATGGAAGAAGATCATGACATCCCAATTATATTGGGACGACCATTTTTAGCGACTGGCAGAACTCTCATTGATGTGGGAAAAGGGGAGTTGACCTTACGAGTTCAAGAGGAGCAGGTCACTTTTAATATATTTCAAGCTATGCAACATCCTAGTGATGTCGAAAGTTGCTTTCAAATAAATGTCATTGACTCATGTGTAAGAAGCACTTTTCGGGAGAGCTATCCATCAGATCTACTGGAGTCCGTTTTAGTCGGATCCTCTACCTAGTTGAATCCAGAGCACGTAGCTTATTTACGATACATGGATGCTTCACCACCATTTTTAACTCGTAGACCATGTGAGGAGCTTGGAAGTTCACCAACTCGAACCGTCCCATCGATTGAGAAGCCCCCGAAGGTATAACTTAAGCAGTTGCCTAATCATTTGAAGTATGCATTTTTGGGGCCAAATGATTCCCTACCTATCATTCATTCTGCCACTTTGGCGGTTGATCAAGAGGATAAGTTATTAAGAGTATTGAGGGAATACAAATATGCCTTTTGATGGTCTATTGCGGATATCAAGGGAATTAGTCCTTCCATTTGTATGCATATGATTCTGATGGAGGGGGAATACAAGCCTTCTGTGGAGCATCAACGTCGGTTAAATCCGAATATGAAAGAGGTGGTAAAAGTTGAGGTTTTAAAACTCCTCGATGCAGGTATGATCTTTCCTATTTCTGATAGTAAGTGGGTAAGTCCTGTTCAAGTTGTGTCAAAGAAAGGTGGAATAACGGTTATTCAAAATGATAATAATGAATTAATTCCCACTAGAATTGTTACAGGGTGGCGTATGTGCATAGATTATAGAAAATTAAATAAAGCCACTAGAAAAGACCATTTTTCTTTATCGTTTATTGATCAAATGTTGGATAGATTAGCCGGACACAATTTTTACTGTTTACTTGATGGTTATTATGGGTATAATCAGATTTATATAGCCCCAGAAGACCAAGAAAAGACGACGTTTACATGTCCTTACGGCAGTTTTGGTTTATGTAATGCGCCGGCCACTTTTCAAAGGTGTATGATGGCTATTTTTTCTGACATGGTAGAGCATTGTATTGAAATATTTATGGATGACTTTTCTGTTTTCGTTGATTCGTTTGATTTATGTTTGCAAAATTTACAGAAGGTCCTGAAAAGATGCGAAGAGACAAATCTGGTGTTAAATTGGGAGAAGTGCCACTTTATTGTCCAAGAAGGCATTGTGCTGGGCCATCGCATATCTGCTCATGGGATTGAAGTCGACCGTGCGAAAATTGAAACGATTGAGAAGATGCCTCCGCCTACTTCAGTAAAGGGGGTGAGGAGTTTTTTGGGACACGCCGGGTTCTACTGCCGTTTTATTAAATATTTTTTGAAGATCACAAAGCCTTTGTGTAATTTGCTCGTGAAAGATGTCCCAGTTGATTTTAATGAGTTGTGTAAAGAAAGCTTCGATCTCTTGAAGAAGGCTATAAGCACGGCTCCTGTTACAGTCGCCCCAGACTGGAGCCTGCCGTTTGAATTTATGTGCGATGCTAGCGATTTTTCCATTGGGGCAGTTTTGGGACAGCGATGGGGAAAAGTATTTCATGTCGTGTATTATGCAAGCCGAACCCTTGACGATGCCCAAAGAAATTATGCAACGATAGAGAAATAACTCTTAGCCGTGATTTTTGCTTTTGATAAATTCCGTACTTATCTGTTGGGGACAAAAGTGGTCGTGTGGACTGACCATTCGGCTATCAAGTACCTTCTAGAAAAGAAAGATTCTAAACCGAGGTTGATTAGATGGGTGCTTCTCCTGCAAGAGTTCAATTTGTAGATACGAGATAAGAAAGGAACTGAAAATGTCATTGCATATCATCTCTCACGTTTAGAACATCCCTTGGAGAAAGCAGAGAATCATTCTCCAATTGTGGAAAACTTCCCGGATGAGCAGCTCTACAAGCTAGGGTCACAACAAGCACTTTGGTACACTGATCTAGTGAACTATCTTGCAAGCAACATAATTCCTAATAACTTTTCTCGTCATCAAATGAAGAAGCTGATTTCAGACGCAAAATACTACTTATGGGACGACCCTTTTCTTTTTAGATGTCCCGACTAGCTCATTCGTAGATGTATTCTGGACGAGGAAATTCACAGTGTGTTGAGTCATTATCGTGCATCACCCTACGACGGGCATTTAAGTGGCATTCGGACAGGGGCAAAAGTCTTGCAGTCGGGTTTCTACTGGCCATCATTATTCAAGGATGCTCATTCCTTTGTGTCCACATGCGACTGGTGTCAATGGATGGGAAACATCTCCAGACGACATGAAATGCCGTTGAACACTATTCTTGAGGTTGAGTTGTTCAACGTGTGGGGCATCGACTTTATAGGCCCATTCCCCCCATCAAATAAGAACCTATATATTCTAGTAGCAGTGGATTACGTCTCGAAGTGGGTCGAAGCGGTAGCACTTCCAACTAATGGGTCTAACGTCGTGATCAAGTTCATAAAAAAATACATTTTCACATGCTTTGGGACTCCACGTGCAATTATCAGTGATGGTGGTTCACATTTTGACAACAATTTCCTAGATGTAGTCTTAAAGAAATACGGAGTCACTCATCGTGTTGCTACAGCCTACCATCCCCAAACGAGTGGTCAAGTCGAAATATCCAATCGAGAGCTCAAGTAGATCTTAGAGAAAACAGTCAACTCGTCTCGAAAAGATTGGTCCCTTAAACTCAATGATGCACTTTGGGCATACCGTACAGCGTATAAGACACCTGTTGGCATGTCACCGTATAGGTCGGTTTATGTGAAAGGTTTTCATTTGCCGGTATAGATGGAGCATCGTGCATATTGGGCGATCAAGAAACTCAACTTTGATCTTAAATTGGCCGGTGAAAAGCACTACTTGCAGTTGAATGCGTTGGAGGAGATAGGTCACGATGCCTACGAGAATGCTAAACTCAATAAGAAGCGAACCAAGGAGTGGCATGATAAGCACATTATACATCGAGGGTTCGTTCAGGGTCAAAAGGTGTTATTATTCAATACTCGCTTGCGGTTGTTTCCTGGGAAATTACGTTCGCGATGGTCAGGGCCCTTCACTGTGGTTCAAGTGTTTCCTCACAGCACAGTGGAAGTACAATGTGAGAATCGAAAATTTAAAGTCAATGGCCAGCGTTTGAAAATCTACATTGGTGATCCAATAGACGCGCAGAAGTCAACAGTCGTCCTATCCACCGTGAAGTGAATTCTAGCAGGGTCCGGCTGAAGACTATAAACTTAGCACTTCTCGAGAGGCAACCCGAGTATTAGTAATAGATTTTAGTTTTTGTTGTTTTTCTATTTTGGGAGTATTTTTCCGGCATTTTTGCTTTACTGTGCTTTTCTAACGTGTTTTATTTGATTACAGTTGAAGATCCTTCACAGGAATCACTCCGGGGCTAATTTCCAGTTAGGGCCGCGGCACGCATAGATAAAAAAACTAGGCTGAAGTTGTTGTACCGTGGGCCGCGGCACGCATAAGGTGAGCCGCGGCACACTAAGTACAGGCCGCGGCACGCATAAACTCTAATCCAAGCCCAACTTGTTGTACCACGAGCCACGGCACACACATTCTGAGCTGCGGCGCATATACTCTGAATGCCGTGGCATCCTTACTTCTAGACGCGGCACGCGGCTAGACTCCTCAAACGCAAATTCTTGTTGTACCGTGGGCCGCGGCCCCTGCTGAAAATTTTTAAACAAACACAAGGTAAAGGAAGTCATTCGGCTGAGACACATGTATCCCTCTCTAAACCCTTCTTCCGCGGCGCAGGTCACTTTCTTCAAATCAACTCTTCTTCTTATCATCATATTTGATCCAACACCAGGTAATCCATATTCTTTACGTTTATTTTCTGAAATAATTTCAAGGATCAAGAATTGGGTATTCTTTTTCGTTCTTTGAATAATTCGCTTATCTTCTGAGTTCTGTCGAGATTTTGATCGAAATGTATTAAGACTATCGATTGATGTTGATTATGTTTCGTGTATTGTCATGGATTAGTGCGAAATTATTTGTTGTTGGTGAATAAACTCACAAATAATTATTTTTCTCTTGATTTGAGTTTACGCACGCCAAGTGTTTGAAGTAATTCCCAAGTGAAACTTGTTTGAACTAAACTTCATTGATCTTATGCAACGAATATGATTATTTGAATAGTATATTCCCCTAGCCCTAACACTTATTTTTTTTTCAAATTTTCACATCATGTCTCACACTTTATAAGTTTGTGGTTGGTGTATTGTTATACCATTTCGTCATCTGATATCATGCTTTTATTTCTAGGAACTCGTAATGGCTCTAAAGAGGAAGCTAAGCTGGATACGACTCGATCATCTCCCCTGAGAGGGGAACCCTCTCAAAACCCGACAGATGGGCAATCCTAGCATCTCTCTGACCCTGAGGTTTATAAACTCTTCAATGAAAGGATTCGCCCACGGCCCATCATTCCTGAGAGGGGATTCACTCCCGCCCCTCAAGACAGCGAATTATTATCGATGATCACCGAGATGGGCTAGACCTGATTCGTCGCACAGCCCCAACCAGCCGTCATTTATATAGTGCACGAATTCTACACTCGCGCTTTGCTTCATCATGTTCGTGGAGGGCCTATGTTGTGGAGACCGGACATCCGAACAGAGGTCATTATCTGCGGTCAGACGGTTGACTTTTCTACGCCGTCGATTCGATGTTTATATGAGTTACCCGAGGTTAATAAATCGGCGTTCACGATGACGATGGGTAGCCTCACGAAGGAAGCGTTGTTAGAAGCGCTAACTCAGCCGGAGTCTGTTTGGGAGATGCGTGTTCCGGGGTCCGAAGCCTTCTTCTTTAAGAGCTCACGTCTCAATTGGCTAGGACGAGCCTGGTTATACTTCCTATGCTCGTGGGTAGACCCTACTTCACAGATCATCTCAGTCCTACTGCCTCGCGCTTGACTGCACTATGCCATCACTTTCGGTCTTAGATTCGATGTGGCCCCACATCTGGCCCGGTGCATTCTACAATGCATCAAGGGAAGTGCCAACATGGGACTAAAGCATCCCTCGCTGATCTGTGCTTTATGCCAACAGTCAGGTGTGATCTGGTCGGATGACGAGCCTACCATCGCACCCCAGGGTCCGATTGACCATCGCATAATCTCTCATTTCGAACAGTGGGGTGGCGCGCGAGCACGCCCACAAGAACGAGGTTTTATTTTGGATGAGCCATGTGAGCACTCCTCAGAGCCTGTTCTTCTTACTCATGACCCGGCGACGGATACAGAGAATCAGACTGAGTCTGCTCCAACCCCAGCGAGAGATCACACTTTATAGGCGATGTTTGATGGTCTGAGGGAGGAGATTCGAGCAGAGCGGGATAGTGTGATCGCAGCTGTGCGACATGAGATGTGCCAGCAGGTCCGCCGGGCCAATCGGCATGCTGAGAGGTGTTTAGCTGCGAGGGATGCTTACCATCAGGAGTATTTAGCAATGTGGATGGACCATATTCTCCACCCAGACGGACCATTCAGACCTCCGCCATGCCACCTACACCACCTACTTCACCTGGCGAGACGGATGCTACTGCCTGAGCTTTCTTGTATTCAGGGGAGTACTTGACCTATCTGTTTACTGCTCATTCTTATTCTTATTTGTCGTCAATTGAGGTCAATGTACTTCTCAAGTTTGGGGGGAGTTGTCTTTTAGTTTTAATTTATTTAGTTTGTCTTGCTTGTCTTCTTTGGTATTTTGGATATTGTTAACATTTCGTATGTCTTGCAGCCATTTGTAAGACTGAATATACGATACTGATTTCTATTTGAAGAACCGGATAAGTCTAGTTGAGTTCACATTATGCTATTTTATACTCGAGTACTAATTCGGTCTGGTTTTGGCGTCATTGTGGTAGCCTTGGCATTCAGGAAATGAGACATACGTGTGTGTAGTGTCCGCATTACACGAGCCACCGTCTATATGTTTGGTTGCACTATTCACTTAGCTAGTCGCCTAGTAACATTGACCTTGTAAGCATTCAACTAAGTACCTATGATTAGGCATTGGTTTGGACAGTTTTAATTCCCAAAAATATGAGCAACCTTGCATGTCTAGGATGGGGAGTCTAGTAACTGGGTGTATTCACGTAACTCGTAGTTTACATTCGCGTAAAACGACAACTTTGAATAGACATGTGGAAGAGGTAGAATAATTTTTCGGAAAAACCGCATCTCCTATGAGAGGAAGCCAAGTAACCGGATGTATTCACGTGACCCGTTGTTTACATTCGCGTAAAACAGAAACCTTGAATCGGACGTGCTAAAAAAAAAGATACTCAAGTTTTTTCTCCGCTGTAGAGGGAGACATAGTAACTAGGAGCATTCATGAGCCCCATGAATGTCTTTTATGTCAAACAGTTCCCCAATACATGAGAATGGAAATCCACCCTAGGATTCTTCCAATATAACACTCCGGGAGTCGAAACCTAGCGGTAAACTTGTTGTTCCTATAATCATAATAATTATTAAATAAGAAGGGATTGCTGTCTGGGGAATGTCATTTATGCTGCATTTCTTATGTTTATGTCACGAGGCTGTGGGACTAGGTGAGTTAGTTTGTTATAACCTCAACATTCATATTGTCGGTCGGTTCATTTCACGTTTGTTGATCTTTGAGCCTTGCCTTTTTTCATGGCTGAGATTAGCACTAAAAATGGTTACCTTGAGGAATCATTGTCCGTAATGTGACTCACTCGTACGATATTCGTATTATTCTTTGAGATTTTCAGGGTAGTATTGATTAGTTTAGTGCTATGGATTTGCACGATTGTCCACGATACTTGTAGTTTGTTTGAAACTGATTTTTGCTTGAGGACAAGCAAAGGCTTAAGTTTTGGGGTATTTGTTACATGTTATTTTTGTGCGCTTTATTGTTATTATTGTATCCTTATTTTGGTTTAATTCTGTGTAAATGAGCTCCTAATGCATGATGTTTGCATGTTTTGAAGGAAATTAGAGTCTTGAAGCTTGAACGAAGAAAAACAGGCCAAAAACGACATTTTTCGGTAGAGGGCCGCGTCACACGAAGCTGGGCCGCGTTACAGGCACAACACTTAGTAACGCGGCACAAACTGTACCGGGGCCGCGACACACTCACTATGGGTCGCGGCCCATTCTGAATTTTCGCCCAAAAACTGGGCAGCAGTGTGACTAAGGCCGCGGCACACTTACTCCAGGTCGTGGCCCGCAGCGGCGGGAAACATGTTTTTACCTCGTAATTTTGGCCGTTTTGGAGGCGTACAAGACCTAATTCTCGAGACACGATTTGGAGGCATGGGAAGGTTATAAAAACAGAGCAAGGATAGAAAAGAAGGCATCGGAGGAGAACAGAAGACCTAGCGGCAGAGAACAGAGCAGAGAAGGGAAACGAAGGCAAGAAGATGGAAGAGGGCGAGTTCTTCAATCGTGTTTGAAATTCTTGAACCTTATGTTTAATTCATGTATTTTGTGTTGATTTCTAGCATGTCGGTCTAGACTCCTTTATTCTAGGATTGAGATGAAACCAAAATTATGACGAATTAATTCTTGATTTTACATTATTGATAGTTTTCCCTTTTCTATTGAGTTTTCCGCGATTGTTCTTAATGCTTTCAATTGTGTGACCGGTGATTGAATTGTTCTAGCTGCTTAACTTGAATCGGAAGAGGATAGTGAGTAGTGATAATTGGGAGAAAACCATTTTATCTTGTGAGCTAGGAATATACTCATAAGAATTATGAAGCATCGAAATTTTGAAGATTATAGATCTTTTTGGCTAATGTCGAATTAACTCACCTAGGAATAGAGTGAATTGTTCGTGTTGGGAAATTCTACTGACCTCGGAAGGGGCATTGATTAAATTAGATAATCTTTGCTTTCAATTAATTGGGAAATTACATAACTTACTTAAATCAAGATTAATTTGGATTAATCGAGGTGAATTCTTGATCCTAGATTATTCTCGTATTTGAAACTCCTTTTATCGGATTATTGATTTTCTTATTTATTTAGTTTATCGCAATCTTTTTTTATTAATAAATTGTTCAACCCCAAATTTTTCAGTCGTTTAAATAAAATTAGAAATACTAATAAATTGGTAATTAGCACATTAGTCCTCGAGGGAACGATACTTTATTCACTACTTTATTACTTGTATACGATAGCGTAAACTTGTGTTCACGGAAAATACGTAATAAGCATCACTGAGGAAGAAGAAGCCGAGGAGACCATTCAAATTCTTGCTGCAAATTACTCATTCAATCTAAAGACCCATCACTGAGGTAAGAAAAGAAGTGTCAAAATACTCCTTCATCAATATGTACGAAGAATGGAGAGAGTTCAGGATGTGCACCTTTTCCCAACTTAAAGCACTTGTCGATAGGACCTCCTGGGAACATCCAGTAGCTGTAGAACAACTCGTTATGTTATTCTGTCATGAAACTAACATGTAGGTTCTACTTGAAAAGGATTGGTTCATGCTCCATTTCCAACAGAACATGGACCAATTCATCCTCCAAGTAATGAAGGAGGGCCTGTAGAAAAGAATGTTTGAAGAAGAGGCTGAAGGGAGGAAGGAGGATGTTGAGGCTGCTAAAGTTGAATATGTGATTGGAGAGGCAGAAGACGAAGCTGCAGTTGAAAAGGAAGGAGCTGGAATTGTTGAAAAAGAAGAGGTTGAAAAAGAAAAAGAGGAAGAAGCAGAAGGAGATGAAAAAGAAGAAGAAAATGAAAAAGAAAATGAAGAAAAAGAAGAAGAAGAAGAAGAAGAAGAAGAAGATGATGATGAAAAAGGAGGAGAGGAGAAAGGAGATGAGAAGAGAGATGATGGAGCTGATGGTGCACCTGATCAGGCATCTAGCTCACATTAGCCTGAAGAGGACAAATCAGGCACACCTCACAAAACCCCATCTGATCAAAAGGTAGCTTATCGAAGCCTACCTTCAGAAAAATCCACAGCAAGAAGGTTAGATGGCCAGGAGGACTCAGGTGAGAATGCCCCTCAGATGGCACCTGCAATTCCTATCTCACCTGAGCTGACCGAGCTGATCATATGGATTGTCGAGGAGACAGTTGCCAAGTCATTAGCAATTGAGGTGAAGCCCGATCTCCAGTCCCTCAACATGACGATGGACGCTCTGCTCAACAAGAAGGACCCTTCTCCAACACCAACGAATTCCAGAATGCCTTTTGGCATGTCTGACTTTATGAACAGGGTGGAGGAGCAACTAGCAGCGATTGTTGATGCTAGCAAAAAGGGGGAAGATAAAGGAAAGAAGAGGGGGAAGATAGAGAAGTCAGGGAAGATTGGGGAAAAGGCAAAGGCAAGAGAAGAGAAGTTATTCCAGAACAAACCCTACCTCTCATCCAAGTTGGAACTTCTCACCTGAAGCGAAAGGAGATGGCTGCACCATCTGAAGTTCAATCTGCAGCCAATAAGAGAAGGACCAGGTAGGAACCTGAGCAAAGATTTCAATGGGAGGGAAAAGAGCTATGGTACGTTGAGGAATTTCTACCTGCAGAAGCAGGACCTATGTGGGGAGGAGCAAAGAAGCAGTTCATTAAAAAATACTATCTCTGGGAGTTTCTCCAGGATAAAGATTGCTCCCCACAGCAGTCGTTCATAAATTTTATGTCCTCAACCTTGCCAAAACTCTGGGCTGTTATGAAGAAATATGCCAAAAAGTTCAATGCCTATCCTATAATCCCCAGCTTCAGTTCTGAAGAAGCTCCTACTTTGATAAATAATGATCTGGATGAGTTGGCTCTTGAAGAGGAGATCAAGAAGATGTGTGAAGAGAATAATTTCTCATCCCCCGAAGAACAAGAGTTTGCATCTTTGATTATCAAGAGAAAATATGGGCCACCCCCAGTTTCCAAGAGGCCAATTGGTGCAAATCCTCTAAGGTCTATCCCTCCATCCAAGCTAAAGGTTTCAAGAGGAAGAGGAAGAGGGAGATAAACTTAGCTTGTAATTTTTATTTTACTTGTAATTTTTGCAACACTTGTAATTTACTTGTATTTTATTTCATTCAAAGACTGTACTGTAATGTAATATCAATAAAATTTTATAACAGTCATTTGAATGACAACCACTAGTTGTCTCAAAAGAGGACTGAGTTTGATTTGTGTCATGCACTTTATTTGTGCAGACTTGTTTACATTTGAATGTTTAGTTTTGTCATCATCAAAATATGGGGAATTTGTTAGGAATACCTATTAGATTTTGATGATGTCATCCCTGTATTGATTTATTATACAAATGTATGTTTAAAGTACTTGGCAAAATGTAAAGAAGAACCAAATGAGTGTATTCTATAGGCCTTATTAGGTTAGGCTAAGTATTGATGACTAAGTATAGAACTGTGTGTATCAGAGCAGTTTATCTCAGAGAACTCCTTATCAGAGAACTTCAGAGAAACTTCAGATCAGAGCAGAGAACCTTATCACAAAGAGGTTCAAGCCAGGGAAGTTCAAAACAGAGAACCTAGGAGAAGTTTCTCTCAGAGAAGTTTATCTCATAGAAGTTCAAGTCAGAGCAGAGGACTTTATATCAAAGAAGTCCAAGGCAGAGAACCTCAGCCAGAGAACTCAGAGAAGTCCAAGTCAGAGAACTTCAGAGAACTTTACATCAGAGAACTTTTCATTAGATAAGGTTGACTGCACTTCAGGCAGCTTTGACCAAGATATATAAGACAAGTTCTCAGCCAAGATACTCAGTCCACGTCAGCAAGCGTTGAAAAGTCAACAATCAAGGAAAGTCACATTCGGACGTAGGAGATAAACTGGAAAGATTCTTGGAAAGCAAGGAATTAAAATATTCATCAGGATCCGCGTCCTGAAGACTTTATGATTATTCTAATCAAGAATAACGGTGCTAAACAAAGAAAGTCTTTCAATGGTCGGAATTGAAAAGGAATCAAAGCCTTGCAACAGATTGATAAGATAAACAAAAAAGTCCACTCTCCAACGGACGGATTTGTTACAGTAGTGCAACGGCTATGAAGGAAGCTCAAGGATCGTGCTATAAGTATCTGAAGATATGAATTGAGCTAAACACGTATATGGTGCGAACAAAACTTTCAAGCGATCAAAGCATTCAAGCAATCAAAATCATTCTATAGCATCGTGAAAGAGCAAGCTTAAGAGATCATATCCAAATAAGCTCTTTGTTGGAGAAGACAACACTCTTGTCTAAAACTTGAGTACGGGGTTGCTTTCTTGAACGAGGTTCTTGAAAGTAAATAGACTTTAAACGCATCCATGGGTTCTTGATTAGAAGTTGATAGACAACTCGAGCATTGTTGAGGCATCCAAGGGTTTTAAATCAAGAGGTGCTAGGCAGTCAAGGGAGTTGCAATGGCCACGGGTTTCCACTGGTTGGAAGCTGTTGTAACTAGGCAAAATTCATTGTAATCTCTATCACTGGTTGACAATTATAGTGAATTTATCTCCAACTGATTTGGAGAGAAGTGGATTAGTAGAGGATTACCCCACCTCTGAAACCACTATAAGTGCCTGCGTGTTTTACTGCATTAAACATCATACTTACCTGCTGCATACATATGTATTGTTCCATTAGTTAGTTATCTGCAGAGAACATTAAATTACCCGCTATCGCCATCAGCTGTGTCTTCCGCATATCTTGTCTGCATACGACTTTAAGTCATCTATACTTATCACAGCTGAGAAACTCACCTGACTTTCAGTAAAAGAGTTTCAATAAGTCTATTCACCCCCCTAGACTTATTCCTGATGACTTGTGACCTACAGTACTACACGTGTATTGAGCTAAAGGAATTGATGGTTTGTACACCGAGTGGTTCAGTATAACGTGAAAGACTTGAACTTTGATGTGTTCCTGATAGTGTAGTGATAGTAGAGTTGCTGAGGAACTCATATAGATAGTTTTGACATGTGTTTGAATTATGCATTCACGAGTTGTGTTTGTTGAGTTGGTGATTTTCTATGCCGAGTGGGCATCCGTGTTAAGATTGATTCATTTTAGATAGTTGTTGTGATTATATCCGCTACGTATATGTTTGAAAATATTTTTCTTTTAATAGGTCCCAAGACTTGAGTACGTTAGTGGGAAAATTTTTTTGAAATGGTATTGACATTACAGTCAAACAATGGTTTGATGGTGATTCTGAAAACTGTTGAATTTCGGTGAACCAACCGCGTAATTTAAATGGAACTTTATGACAGAATTTTCAGACGATGTGTTTTGAAGTATTTTGGACAATTATAAAATGTTACCGTTGATGGCCCTTTGTCGTGTTTGAAAGGGTTCTGAGAAAATGATTTTTGCGTATCTGTGCTATTTTCAAATGAATTAAGGAAGTGATTTTAAAACCTTCATGCCATAAAAATTTTGTATTTTTAAATCAAAAGTGATTTTTAATTTCGAAAAGGGTGAAGGATGAATTTTTTTTATGAATTGTGTCAGTTAGCGCATGTTAATGTGATGTTTTTAACGCACGCTAATTGTAGGCTTAGCGCGCGTTAAGATGCAATGTGTTGTATGGTTTGGATGCGATTGTTGATATAATAGGTTGTCACCCGGGGATGGTTCGGTGAAACCTCTGGGGGTCGATGCCAAGAGAGCATGACTACGTAATACCTTATGTATTGTCGATTTTGATGGGTGACATGTGATTACTATATGTGCTGTTGGTTGTGATGATGTTGAGTAGTAACAGGTGATTACCAGTTGTGGTGACATTTGTGATGATGTTGTTTTCAAAGCATGTGATGTACTCCGAATGATGTTCTAGAGTATTATTTTGTAAATGATTTCAAAATGAGACTGTTGCGAACTATGGGTTATGGTTTTGGTAAACAGCCCGAGGTATTAAAAGTATTTCCAAATTTTATTTTCAAAAATATACAAATTGAAAGATTTTCAAATGGTATTATTTAAATGAATACCTCATGGAGTTTTAAAAGAGAACGTGGTCAGTGATTGGTTACAATGATGTAGAGTTTTTGTTGTGATTGATATTTGTTGCTTTATGTTGATATGTTATGCTGAGTTGGCATCTTGGTACGTTGCTCTGTGATGTTACGTTTCGTTGTACTTAGTGATTATATGTTCGGTATGCCGAGGAGACAAGGTCGAGGTTGTGGTCGTGGTTGTAACCATGAGTAAGGTGAATGGTGTGAAGACGTGTTTTGAACTACAGTCATGTGGGCCATGTACGGCAGAATTATCGTTCGCCTCAAGTGAATTGTTCATGTGTGGCCAGATAGGGCATCAAGCGGTACATTGTGATACCGTTGCTAAAATGTTCGGGAAGCAGAATTCCATTCCTACTCCCGGAGGGCCCATCGGTGCCCAGTGATAGTATATTATGTTTTGTCTTGTGGATTCCTTCCAAAATCCTGTTTTGTCTTTTTTTTGCAGGCTTGCTGGCCTATAATCCAGATTTATATATTCAGATTTTTTTTAGTTGATTCAGTTTTTCTTTACTTGTGAGAATATAATCTTATCCCCACCGACTAAGCCCGGTCTTGTGTGTAGACTTGATATGTGAGGTTTGATGTATTGTACTTGATATCTGATATTCTGGTTTGAATATTTCCGTGTGGGTTGTTGAACCTACGGAGACACGTGACAGGAGATCACGGGGTTACTTGATGATTGAACGTTTTGGTTTTGTTTTGCAACACTGTGATGCCTTTGTTTTAAGTTTCGGGATGAAACTTATTTTTTGGAGGGTAAAATGTAATACCCGAGATTTCTATTTCTAGTTACTTCGAATTATTTGTCGGTTGTGCAGGTTATTTTGTTTCGTTGATGATTATTCGGGATTTTCCCTATGTTGTATACCAAGTTGTGGCGTTCGTAGGGTACGACTTGTTGTTGTGTAAGTCGTACAGATCGTGTGTATGCATGTGTGGCATGGCATATTGTATTCCGCTGTTGTTTTGACTCTTTGAGGGCATTGTGAGCTCTTGTTTTAATTCCCTTTCGAGTTGGTTATGTCCTGGGTGCCTTCGGGGCAATTGGCCTCCTATTGTAGCACACGAGCAGGCCACACGAGCACGTGATCGTGCGAGGCGCTCGTGCGCAGTCCAGTGTTCGGCAGTGAGCTCCAGGGACGCACGAACAGGACACACGAGCAGCTGCTCATGCGCAGTGCTCGTGTGTGGTGTCAGTAGTTGGGCAGTGGCCTAACGCACGAGCACTTGGTCGTGCGTCGCTGGTGTATTTAAGGGGACAGACGGGTTTTTCACCCTATTTACTCCCCTTCTTCTCTTCTCTTCGCGGTTGTCGGACGGGTGATACTAGGGTTCGAGTTCTTGATCGATTCTACTCAATTCCAAGGTGTTTCGGAGATTTCTAGGTGATTATAACATCATCTAATCTATTGCTCTTCGTCGGATCGAGGTAATTTCTTGAGTTTTCTTCGGGTTGACTTTTTAGAGATTTGTTCTTGATTTCAATCCTAGTCTGATTTTGATGAATCGGTTGGTGTAGTATGATGTTATTAATCGTGTTCTATGGTTTACATATACATATCTCGAGTTTGTTTAACTCTATTGATGATTCAAGTGTTCTTGGGAATTATTGAACATTTAATGTTCGATTAAATGTTCCAATGAGTTTTCCTCGATAGTTTGGCGTGATTTCAATTGTTGTTGGTCTTGAACCTCGTTGTGATCATGTTTTCGTTGTGTCTTGCAGAAGTTGTAGGTTTCGAGACTCTTTGGTTGAGCCGTGTCCCTCGGAGTATTTGCGTGTTGATTCGAGGCAAGTATCTTGTTATACAACTTGTGTCTTGTGACTAGAAATCGTGTGTTGTGTCTTGATGATTGGTTTACCTTTGAAAACGTGGTTCGTGTGAATTGGTTATGTGTTACACATTATAAAGGATTGGTGAGGACTATGTTATTTGAGTATATATATTGTGTGTTGTGCTTTGTATGCAGTATTGTGATAATCGTGTTGGCTTGGTTGTACACATGGTTATGCAATGTGTTGTGATTGATCATGAGTTATGTTGGTTGTGTGTCGTTGATGATGATGATTTGCGTGTTGAGATTGTGTTGTGTGCGTGTGATGCGTGATTTTGTGGTGATCAATGTGATTGATTTGCCGTGTATGATGGTGAAATGTGAATGTAACTGTGAAGAGATGTGTTGTGATGCTAAGTTCACTCATGTGGGTTCGACGGGACCTATGAGGAGTCATGGCAGACGACCATGGGATCGGAACTTAGTATGTGGTGCTACGGTCCAATCGTGAGGGTTTGACGAGGCCTACGATGACACATGACGGAGGATCATGGGTCAGGACACAGTACGTCCAACCGTGTGGGCTCGACGGGGCCTACGGTGTGGTAGATGACGGAGTCGAGGACTGGTATTTGTGATTGTTGTGTTTGGTTAAGACCGTGTGGGTTGTTGAACCTACGGTGACTCGTGGCGGTAGATCACGGAGTCGAGGACTGGTATTTGTGATTGTTGTGTTTGGTTAAGGCCGTGTGAGTTGTTGAACCTACGGTGACTCGTGACGGCGGATCACGGAGTCGGGAGGTATGTGCTTGAAAAGAAAGTTTTTATGAAAACTAAATGACTTGGCCGAGACCCAAGCGATTTGTGTAAAGGTTTTCGTGTTGAAAAACCCTTCAGTGTTGTAATAAGATTTTGGGCTGAGACCCTACAGTTTGATAAAGGATTTTTGACAAACTTAGGACATGAATTCCTAAAGTATTTTGGCAAACTTAGGACATGTGTTCCTAAGGATTTTGCGCTTTCTAAAACTCCCGAGATGACAGTTTATTTTACAAAGGTTCCACTTGTGTTGGTTTCTAGATTATTAAAACTTCTCGGGAATATGTTATTGGTGGAGTAGTGACTGTCTGAATTGTGTTTGGTTGAGTTGTGGTTGTCTAACTTGTGACTTATAATTGCTTGCTACATTTTTTATGGTTATGATACTTGCACTAGTAAAACAGTGGAGTTTTGCTAACCCCCGAGTAATCGGGGGATGGATGTCTGTTTTGCGTCCAGGTTCATGCAGGTGCGTGGGAGCAGTCACAAGAATGGCACAAAAAGATGATGGGCTGCGATACTAATCAAGAGTTATGAGTTCAGTTGAAGTTGTTGTGTCGTTGTATTATTCTCAGTCTTCCGCTGTGTTGTATCGTGTTGTATTTTGGACCCCTGCGTGGGTATGTGTAGTAAGAATTATTTCAGCTTGAATTAGTTATGTGACCTTATCGGTCCGAGTTGTTATCCTGTCCGAGCCCGGATGGTCGAACAATTGGTCGTTTTATAGTATTAGCCTGGTAGATCCTTAAGAAAAAGGTTTACGGCGTGTAATAGTCCCGGTTGTATTCTGGGGGTGTTACAATGGGAATATTGAAATCCATGAAATGTGCATATTAAAATCCATAATTCTGAAATATGGATACTTTAAATGAGAATATTGAAATCCATGAAATGTGGATATTGAAATACATGATTGTGAAATATGGATATTGAAATGAGGATATTGAATCCATATTTTGTGAAAATAAGGATATTGAAATCCATCGAAATAGAAATATATACCTTATTAAAAATGAAAAGAAACTTCTCGCGAGATTTTAAATATATTATCAGTGCATGCAATCACTCAAAATAAGTTGTTGTGAAAGGAAATTATATGCTGTACTCTTTTCCTTGCCTGCGGTTTTATCCAATTGGATTTTCCTAGCAAGATTTTTAGCGAGACAGCTTAATCACAATTAATAAAGAATCTACAAGAGAGATTTGGAATATATTGCAAAGAATGAGTTCGAGATTACAAATTGTACTGAATGTGATACTCATACTAATCCTTGCAGAATTATTGAAATGTCTGAGACATATTTGCATAAAATACGCGTTGCACTCTTTTTTCCTTGACTGAGGTTTTATCCCATTGAGTTTTCCAAGCAAGATTTTTAATGAGACAACATGAATGGCGTATTAGCATGAATAATATACTCTTCTCCCTTCATTAGGATTCTTCCCACTGTATTTTTCCTAACAAGATTTTAACGAGACATATTCATGACATAATGAAGAACACTACAATATCAAAATTATTCCTCAAAGGTTTGAAAACAAAAGGAGTAGTTTTTGTTCCTTCGATCAATTTTTCCTACAGGGTTTTCTTGACAAGATTTTAATGAAACACGCGGATACTCCAAATGATATATATGACATATTCACTCAATTTTTGTCACAAGAGATTTTACTGAGACAATTGATGAATACTCCTACAATCAAGATACATGTGGAAGGGAATCATACTATTCACTCAGTTTTTGCCCCACGAAATTTTTTTTGAGACGGCACCAGAATACCCGTACAAGAATTGTCAAGATAAACGGAAGCAAATTTAAGAGACTACGTATTGCCGAGGTTTTATTCCACATGGTTTTCCTAACAACATTATGATGTAACAAGATATAATCATCACAAGCTCAAATACAAACGATTTGAAAATTTTCTCCCATTGGATTTTTCTTCAAACTAGTTTAACACACATTTATGTAAATAGTCATTCTAACGAAATGTAATGAATAATTAATGTAACGAGAGAGTTACTATTCCCATAACAATGATGTGTGCTTTATTATTTGTAAATGACTATTCTACCCCTCATGTAATTATGTACTAATTATAATTGTGCCATCTGAAATTTTTCTATAAATAAAACTTCAATTATTAATAAAAATCATACTTGGGAATGATTCTCTCTCTAAATGCTTCCTCTATAATGTTTTAGTTTTATAACAGCATTTTAATACTCAAGACTTTTAATACCCTGAATCAATATTACAAAAAGGCCCGCATAAATCAAAATTAAAAGAATATTTCGGTTTAGATGTGCAAATGATGTCGTCAATGCTGGAAGAGGAGCATTGACATCTAAATTATGTCCTTTTCTGCTCTCGAAAAAAAAAATTATGTCCTTTTCTGCACGCATTAAAGTGATAGATAGATGGAGGTGAACTGCAATAGACCGAAACACAGCCACGAATTCAATAATCTACTGAAGATATCGAGAAAAGTTTTCCAAAACTTCCGAGTACACGAGCTTCTTGAATTCCACTGCCTGCAAATAAAAGTTCATTAGGATGTTTGAGTCAGCTGCTGCAGAAATATGAAAATATTCAAAAAGTTCTTCAGGATCGGAAAGAAGACTCACGTGATCAACTATTTCATGTGGCGACATCCATGACCACTGTCCAAACTCGGCCTTTTCAGTCCCATCTCCCAATAGATTGACCTCTTCGTCCTTTCCAGTAAATTTCAAAAGAAACCTTAAATTACAAACAACTATATATCAGGCAGATTGAAACTATCTGATCCAATAAAAAAATGATCATCAGACAGCAGTATAAGTTATTCTATTCAAGTCATCAGTATGCTAAAGAAACAGAACAAAGTCTATTTTTTTAAACCAAAAAAAAAAAAAAAAAAAAGGTTGAAACGGAGCAAAACTGGATTCAACTGAACAACTTCTACTTCTCGTTGATATATTTTTTATATTTGCACTTATTATCTAGAATCGCCAATATGAAATCAAGAGCCTCATTAGAGTGGTTGTCCGCATTCACCTTCGATAACACCACCATGTTCTCTCACTAACGGGAGTTGCCCTTCTTGTGCAGTCTGCTAAGGGCAATTAGTTCATGGGGAACGAATCTAGGAGATCAACAAAAACTCAAGGTCGAGCACTGTCTATAAAGTGCCAATATAGACAGAATAAAGTGATTGGTGCCAATATAACTGAATGCAATGTAAGGAATGGTAATGATAGATTGTGCTCAAATGTGGTAATAAAATTATTCCACCAGATATCTCCTTTTTCTATCATTGCACCCTTGTAAACTTTACAACTGAAGTCCGAGAGTGAGCTAGCAAAGGTGACAGCAACCACTAACAAAACACCACAAACATCCAAATGTCCCTGTGCTTCCTGAAACTGGGTTAATTTACAGTAAGATAATTCAACCTCCACCCAACTATAGTTCTGTCTTCGACGGTAACGCACACCACCAATAAAAATAATAATCTATAATCTCCTGCTGTCACCAATAAATCTCCTACAATATCACTATATACCACTGGTACAATCGTGCACCTCAACTCTGTTCCAAGGATAACTTAGAACAACACCATCAGCGAGTTAATTGGAGACCCCAGCATCTCAACTTATACCAAACGTCTACTTTAATCCATTATTCTATTGCATCATAACACGTGTACGTGGCATCTTCCTTTGAATTTTCCATATGGTTATCTACTTTATACAGTCTGGCAATAGCCGGATAACATGAATCATCATTGTATCACCAATGTTAACAATCACAAGTACAACGCCATGGAACTAGCATCTACAAAACGAACAATGTGAATAACATAATCATTTGATTAGTGCCTCAGATATTATATGGTAAAATCAACACATATTTGTGAATAAATGAGAAAGCAGAAGTGCCTACCATTTCTGTGCTTGACCTTTCCAGTCCGAATTCCATTGCTGCTTTAGTTTTTCCCTGACCTCTGGTGGGAAATCATATGTCAACCAATGTGGCGCCTGCAGATAAAACATTGTGAGAAATAACACAATCATACATGTGTGCAAAACCACATTAGATTAAAGATCCAGAATATGATCCCCGTAAACTCTGGCTGAAGTCTGAACAAGGAAAAAACTAAAGTCCATTTACTACATACAGCATCAATGTTAACATTAAAAAGAAGGCTGGAATTTCCATATCCTTCCCTCTTGATATCCATTTGTAAAATTGACATGAAAAACATTAGCCTACATCTACGAAGCACCGACAGTTTTGGAGGTTAACGTACGAGTGTAGGACACACCGGACACGGGGACACAATGGGAACATACGGGACAAGTGTCCCCTTCTTTATTTTTATTTTTTTGATATGGGGATACGCGGGGACACTTCGGGGACACGTGGGGACACCTTGGGGGAAATGGCTTTCTGAGTTTTTTTTTTAAATGAGGTTTTTTTTACCAATTTTACAAAAAGTGGTTGATATACAAACAATAAAATAAAATCTAATATAAAATGTTTAATTAAATATTTTGAAATAGTCTCTAGAATTGATAATTTAAATAGTTTGAAGTATTTAGAGTTTATATTTGATGAATTAATGGCTTACTAAATATCATGGATGTTACTTATTGTTTATAATGAATTCTGAACGTAATTATTGTGTGTGTGTGTGTGTGTGTATATATTTAGGGATACGACGTACCCGTGTCTCATATTTATCAAAAATGCTGTTCTGCAGCACTTGCACCCCTACCCGTACGAGTACCCGCGTCGGTGCTTCATAGGCCTGTATAACTAGCGTTACACATTAAAAAACGTTCTTTCGAATTTCTCTCCATTCTTAAGCTTCAAGAAAAACAACTATTTTCTTCCCCAAATACCCAAAGTATAGATTGTACGCTGTCATACTTCGTAGTTTTGTGCAAGAAGATATATGGGTTATAATGATTTTGGGTCTACGAACTATGCCCATGGAATTGGACAGAAACATGTACAAGCTTCAATACAAGAAGCTGACATAGTAAATGTAATAGAAGGTCTACAGTACATACTATAGTTGATACCAAAACTTCCAACGAACTGTCCAACCTGCTTAATGTTGATGAACAGATTAGTTCACTTTCCACATCCTAGATGCGGGAAGTGCTCATTACTATAATCTAAAAATGTTACCCGGATTCATTAGAAAATGTATGCTGCCCACATGAAGAAAAGACAGGCTATCTGGATCAGCATCTATTGCCAGATTTCCCCCTCAATGGAACAGTACCATTCTGAAGTGCATTAAAGAACTTGCAAAAACTCAGCAAAAAGAGAATTATTTTCCAAAGCACAAAATCCATTACGTGGAATCGCAAAAAGACGCTTGTATTATTCCCACTTCACTCAGTATTACATGGCTCTTAAGGCCCCCACCATAGTAAATAAATATTACATGGCTCTTGAGCCCCCACAAGTCTGACGTTCAACTCTTCTCCCTATTCTTCTTTTTTAAAAGCCATTTCACTTCGATTGAGGACTTCTACATTATACTTTGAACCAAGTAGGAAATAACAAGACACTGAGAACACCTGAACATAATTACAATTAATGAATGGTGATCATCTGAGCAGAAGCATAAAGGCATGTTCTTTTTCCCCCGTAATCCATAGTTTATGAAACACAGCAGTGCAGTAATTCAATTACATAGAACAGAAACAAATTTCTAAGATGAACTTGCTGAAATCAATCCAACAAATAGAAACTTTAAAAAAGTGAAGTACACAACTATACCTCAGCAACAACATAAGCAGAAGTAACTCCAGCTTCTTCTCTCAATTCCCTGATGGCAGCACTTCTAGGATCCTCGCCTTCATCAATACCGCCCTACAAAATCACAGCCCACTTGGAATCCCAGATATATGCAAAATTATTAAAACCAGAAGCACTTATAACCAAAAGAAAATCCCCCCTACACACATGCGCACGGAAACAGGAGGGAGTGTCCATTGTAGACTCGGGCTACTTCAAATTATCCAATGCTGTAAATCTAGACCAACTTAATTTAATCTCACATTTCAATTATATACATATATATATATATATATATATCCTTTACGAGTCATGTTCCATGATGTATGTGTTGATTTTACAATATCAATCACGTATTGTGACATGACAATAGCAATTATCTCAAACTCATCGCCGTCTCATGATATTTTCCATATAAATGGAAAAACCTATGATGTTGACGGTTTTGGAATTTCGTTCTATTTCTCCTTCATATGAAGGTTGCGACAGGAAGGGCATCCGGCGTAAAACTTTGCCACTTTGTTATTTGCATGAGTTATGGTGTTAACTAATTTTAGACAATTAAACGATACTATAATCTTCATGCCACCAACCCCAACATAGTTGGGATTAAGGTGCTTTTGATGATGATGATGATATATATATCCTTTACTTCAAATATGTTGGGTCGGTGGTATGAAAACTATAGTATCAATAAATTTCTAAAATCAGTTAACGTTATAAAATTCATACAAAAAGCGACAATTTTACACTCTTCCAGTCACAAACTTCATACGAATGAGACATGAGGTGAAATTAAGAAGATTATCATCATCAGAGACTTTTCCAATTACATGGAACAGATTTTGAGAGGGGCGATGAGATGGGATATTTGAATACTCATGTCTTATATATATATATATATATAGGTTTGGGTTATTCTAAAAAGGGTCTTATAATAAAAAGTGTAGGAAGGATTGTGGGAGTGACATGTGTCATCCCCATTCCACATCATATGACATGTGTCACCCCCACCCCCACCCACCTCAACCACCCCACCCACCCACACCCACCCCCCCACCCCGCGAAAAAAAAATTGTGCCAAAAAAATATTTTTTTTGGGGCAAAAAAATTTTTTTTTCCCGCCAAAATTTATAAGTGCATCACATTTATAAAGTTACTGCATCACAGTTATAAAGTTACTGTATCACAATTTAGTGCATTAAGGTTATAAGTTACTGCATCATAGTTGATGCACATAACTATAAACTATGATGCAGTAACTTATAATAAAGACGCACCAAAACTTATTAGTGTGATCCACTAATGATATAAAAAAAGTGTAGTACTTGTATAAAAAAGAATCATATTTAATTTTGAAGCAATTACATACATATATGATGCAGAGAAACTTAGGATGATGCAGTTTCCTATAACTATAATGCAGTTACATACATGATTCACTTACTTATAACTATAATGCAGTTACATACATATATGATGCAGAAAACTTAGGATGATGCAGTTTCTTATTACTATAATGCAGTTACATACATGATGCAGTTACTTATAACTTATAACTATAATGCAGTTACATACATATATGATGCAGAAAACTAAGGATGATGTAGTTTCTTATAACTATAATGCAGTTACATACATGATGCAGTTACTTATAACTTATAACTATACTGCAGTTACATATATATATGATGCAGAAAACTTAGGATGATGTAGTTTCTTATAACTATAATGCAGTAAACTTATAACTATGATGCATTAAAACCCAGGTGCATCACCGTTATGAAATTTGGTGCATCATAGTTATAACTAATTTTTATAACTGTGATGCACCAAAATAAAATGGTGCATCATAATTATAAAATTTTGGCGGGAAAAAAAAAATTTGGCCCCAAAGAAAAAAAATTTTGACGGGAAAAAAGAAAAAATTCGGGGTGGGGGGTGGGGTGGGGTGGGGTGGGGGGGGGGGGGGGGGGGGGTGGGGGTGGGGTGGGGGTGACATATCGTATGATGTGTCATATGATCTGGCATATATGATGTGTCATATGATATGAAATGGGGATGACACATGTCATTCACACAATCCTTCCTACACTTTTTATTATAAGATCCTTTGTGAGAGAGAGAGAGACTCTTAAAAATAAACCAGATATTGACTTCAATTGATAGTATAACACACCAGTGCAAGAACTAAGGTGTAGCTTAATTTTAACACTTGAACAGGGAACACTATTCCTACGTACAAAAGAGAAGAGAAGGAGAAATAATTACACATCAAGGTCAATAATACAATTGATCCAACCTGGGGCATTTGCCAAGCATCTGGAATATCAAGTCTCGAAGCAGCGAAAATCTAACACAAAACCAAAGTACATACGGTCATAAAAACACAAAGACACGTAATATAAGTACATAATTGAGCAAAGAGATAAAGACCCACCTTTTTAGAGGGGCTAATGAGACAAATCCCCACGTTTCTTCTGTAGCCTTCTGGAGGGCTATCCATGGATGATAATAATGATGATATTGAAGAAAGTGGTGCTAGGAAGGAGAGTGCGCCAATTTTGCGGAGTGTTCGAGGGCGACTGGGAAGGAGAAGTGTAGCTGTATTTTTACGCTGCAACAGTGGGGAGTTAAAATGGATTAAAGATCGGCATAATGCCATCATTACGGTGGCACATGGATGCGGTGGTTGTCCCCTCTAGTGTCTTATTTATCTCACAATGAAGTTTTACCATTTATTTTGCTACTGCTCGTGATAATGAAACACATGAAGCAACGCGTAGGCTTTTATCTGTGTTGTTGAGGCAGGGAGCGCTCCCCAGAGCCAACTTCTCTTTCGTTAGAGCAGCGTTCATCGGGAGTGAAGTAGCCAAATTCCGTTTAGGTAAATTTCATATGGATCAAGCCATGGGCTCAGGTATGGTCTCGAGCTTTTTCGAATCATATGTTTTCCTTTGTATTTGTCACACAAGATTCTGCTGTCTTATTAGTAAAGTCTTCACTTGAAGCCTTCCTAGTAATAAGTAGGGCATGGTGCACAGACATCTTACTCTCCCTGCACTCGCTCCGAACGGGATATACTGGGTATGTTTGGTTTGGTTTGTAGAACTAGCGTTCAATTTATCGAAATTTGATGGAAATTATATTATGTTGTAATTATAAGTATAATTAAAATAGATAAAATTAATATTTAGTCGGAGTTTAATCATTATAGTCTTTACCAAGATAACTGGTGATTAATCGAAACAATAAGATTAAAGTTCGGCCACCAAAATCCATCCAGACTTTATATACTTGAGTGACTTACTACTTGTATTCTAAATTCAAATAGTAATATCTCAAATGATGAGTACAAAGTTAAGCCACTCAAATCTCTTTATAATTTATATACCTGTATTCGTATCCAATCAGATTGAAAGGTAATTTTACTACCCGTTCTCATCTCATTCACATATAGTAGAACCGGAAAATTATCCAAACTCATCTAAATTTTAAATATCAAACCGCCGATATAAGTTGTTACAGTAATTGAATATCATCTCGATAAAAACCCGAACGTTAAAATATAAAAACTTTCAATAAACAATAATATCGATAAAAGATTAAAAATTAAATCTGAATTACTAATTTGAAAATATTACAATCTAGAACTAGGGCTGTCAAAAAAATCCGAAAAATCCGATATCCGTCCGAAATATCTGTATTTGTATCCGGAAAAAAGCGGATACTATTCGTATCTGGAAGAAACCGGATATTATCCATATCTGAATCCGAAGATTCCGGATACGGATATAGATATAGGCACATCCATATCGAAAATATCTTTATTTGAAATTAAGTGTGTGTATATATATTATTCATAATATATTTTGTATTTTATTTTTTATGTACTATATATGTCCAATGAGATATGTGTGCTTTTTAGATTTTTGGGCTTTCCTATTATCAGGCCATCAAGTTAATACTAATTAAAGTTTCATAACCTTATTTTCTTTTCTAACTGCCGCTCCACCTCTCATTCTCATCCCGTCTCTCTTATCTCTCTCATATTCTCGTTCGCTTCACTTGAGTCCTTAGCCGCCTTCAAACCCTAATCCTAATTCTATCAATCGAATAGTTCATATAAGGTATGTGATTATTATGTATTTAATCTTTTCTAAATCAGATTTTGTCTCCAAATTTAACACGAGTTTGATTAGTTGGAGATCAAACCAAACCAAACCAAACATACTCAGTATATCCCGCTCAGAGCAGGGTCTGGGGAGGGTAAGATGTACGCAGACCATGCCCCTACTTATTACGGTAGGGAGGCTGTTTCCGTGAAGACCCTCAGCTAAGTGCACAACAACATATTGAGTGAAAAATACATGGGGAAGCATATGATACGAAAAAACTCAATACCATACCTGAGCCCATGGCTTAATCCACATGGGACTTACCTAAGAGGAATTTGGCTACTTCACTCCCGATGAACGCTGCTCAAACAGAAGAGAGGTTGACTCCGCACACAGCTCCCTGTCAAAAATACACCACATGTAAAAAGCAATAGGATAAAATATACAATAAATGTAAAAAATGCAATGCTCTAGGTCAAAGCTAACTGAGACAACCCAACCCTGAGGCACCACTCCCAACTAAAGAATCCACAACTCTGATCTGGCGCCTCCAAGCGCACCTATCAACAGTCATGGTCTCGGAAAGGTTTAAGGCCTTCAAATCTAATCTCAGCTGCTCCTCCCACGTCCTCCTCGGTCTGCCTCTCCTCCTCTCCCCGACAACTACTAAGCTCTCGACCCTCCTCACCGGAGCAGATGCCTGCCTCCTGCGGACGTGGCCAAACCATCTCAATCTCCCTTCCCTAACTTTCGCTGAAATGGGCGCCACTTCTAGCGCGTTCCTGAAGACCCTGTTCTAGATTCTATCTAACATTGTGCGACCACACGACCAGCGTAACATTCTCATTTCAGCCGCTTCCAACTTGCTCTCAAGCGACTTCTTCATCGCCCAACATTCAGAGCCATACAACATTGCAGGTCGGATTGTCGCTCTATAAAATTTACCCCTCAACTTAAGAGGGACTTTCTTGTCGCACAGGACCCCTGTCGCTGCTCTCCACCTTAGCCACCCCGCCTTGATGCGATGAGTGACATCATATTCACACTCACCTTCCTTCTGAATGATCGAACCCAAATACTTGAACTTAGCCGTATGGGGAACGATCTGATCTGCAATCATTACCTCTACATCTTCCTCGTTGGCATCACCACTAAAGTTACACCAGAGATACTCTGTCTTAGACCGGCTCACACGCAAGCCCTGGGGTTCTAACTTAGACCTCCACAACTCCAACTTCGAGTTCACCTCCCTCCTCGACTCCGCCACTAACACAATGTCGTCAGCAAAAAGCATGCACCACGGGACGCCATCTTGTATCCCCCGCGAAATGACATCAAAGATCAGAGCGAAGAGAAGAGGGCTTAGCGCCGACCCCTGGTGTAGCCCTATCTAAACCGGAAAATACTGGGTGTCACCAGCTGGGGTCCTAACGCACGTCCTAGCTTGGGAATACATGTCTTGGATCACCCTAACGAACGGCAACGACGCCCTCCTATCTACTATGTAATATCCGCAATTTTCGATTTTCGGTAAATTTCTTTTTTTGGTCGGAGTCTGTTTTGACGACTCGCTCATGACCGTTTCGTCATTCTGAGAATGATTAATTCTGCACTTTTTGTCATCCGAGTTCGTTTCGGTGTCGTTTTGTTGAGTTCCGTGCTTTTTAGCGACTTTTCCGCACTTGAGTTCGATTCTTGCGAATCTCGTTGGCTAACATTTGAGTTTCCGTAAGTTCGTTTAACTTTGTTAGACGTGTTGTAAACCGGTTTGGTTATTCGATCACGTATCGTGATTTAGGGCTTTGGGCCATTTTGTAATTTCTTGAAAGTTACGGGTATCCGTATCTGTAATTGTCGTCTCGACTGTTTCTTGGTCGCGTATGATTGAATATGGTATTATGTTTTCATTTGGTCGTTGATGTCGTCCGCGAACTTTTAAATCGTGTTCGTTCCGTGCGTTTTCGGTAATCGGGTCGTCGAGCCACAGCGGTTGCGGGGTGGCCGGGCGGTTGCGGGGGGCCGGACGATTGCGGGCACCGGCCGGACAGGTGCGGCGAGCCGGCGTAAGCGCCTTCTGGCCGGAAGGCTGCGCGCGCTAACCGGAGTGTAGCGCACGCTTCCGGATAACTGCCTAACGCTTAGCGAGTCGGACAGTGGAGTCTAGGGGTTACGGAATCGGTCATGCTCGGCGGGTAGCGCACGCTGCTTGTCGGGCCAGCTGCGTGCGCTACGGCCGGCGAGTAGCGCACGCTTCTGGCCGGAAAAGGCTGCGCACGCTACTGGCGGCAGTCTAGTCGAGGCTCTTGGGTCGCGGCACAGGCGAGAAGCGACGCTAGCTCGGCTGACTTTAGCGCGCTAGTCCGGCCAGTATAAATGTGGTGGCGATCACATTTCATTTCGTTTTCACTTCCTTCCTTCTCCGTCCGGATGGCGATTCATGGGTGATGAAGCCATGTTGTTTAACAACAAATCCATGAAGTCCTTGAGTTCATAACATCAATCGATAAATCGTTATCATCATTTGATCCAATGAATCAAGGTAATCTTCCTTAGAACCCTATTTTCGTGAATTTGGGGATTTTTGCATTTTTGTCCGATTCGTTCCGTGTTGTTGATTAATTCATGATGGGTATGATTAATCTTGATATTATTCTTGTGTTTAACATCATTTAATCCATTGTTCTTCGTCGAATCGAAGTATAATTCTTGATTTCCTTCGAATTGACTTTTTGGGTGATTTGTCCCCGATCTCGTTTTCATCCATTTTCGATGGATCGATTATGGTTAAATGATGTTGTTAAACATATTCTATGGATTGTATATCCATATTTCAACTTGGAATTCCGTTTTCGTGATTTGACGGAACGAATCGTGTTCTTGGCCGTTTTGGGGGAAATCCTTGAACTTTCGTCATTCGTTCTTTGAATTCAACGGCTTTGAGTCGTGTTATGGAATTCATTTCATTGTTATTATTGTCCTTCGTAGTTTATGACATGAGTTGGCGATCGGTGGAGTCGGCGGGTTCGTAATCGGTTCGTGTCAACCTACTTTGGTCGATTCTCCGCGTTGTTCTTATTCGAGGCAAGTACCTTGTCCATACTTTTCTTGTTTCGTGGATATGATGATTGGTGATCGTCTTGATTTGTTTGTTTGTTTGAAATAAGTTTTCAAAAGATTTGGTTAGCCTCGTTAAAGGCCCTCTTTCAAAACCGTGTGTGTTTTGTGATTGGTGTGGTTCGTGAATAACTATGTGAATTCTATGTATATGCTTGGTGTTCATGTTGCACTTGGTATTGTGTGTGGACGTATATTATTTCATTTCGGTGCGTTGTGGTTTGACGTGGTGTTTTGCTAAGTGTTTGATGCCTGCAGGCGAATTGTTTGAATATCCTTGATATGATATGTTATTTGTGTGAATGTGTGGATATGGTTGAAGGTCTACGGTGACACATGGCACGTGATCATGTGGTCGAGGATGCAACAAGTGATTGATCCAACCGTGAGCACGAGATAATCTACGGTGGCACATGGCATGTGATCATGTGGCGAGGATGCAACAAGCGATTGATCCAACCGTGAGATGTGTGTGATTTGTTTCGCTAGCCACTCGGGAGGGTCCTTCGAGGCCTCGGGTGGGATGTCGGTGGTAGCGTCCGGTCTAGGCGATGCGCGTGCGTGATTATGTTTCGTTGATTTTACGTCCGTTGAGGACACGTGATGTTGGGCTCGACCACCGTAAATTGTTGGTGGTTTCTATTTGCGAAAACAAAACATTTGAAATTTGTGACCACTATTGATTTTGGAAAGAGAAGGATTTTATAATCCTAAATTGTTTTCTATTAAAACTCTCGATGGAATTTTAAATTGTTTTGTAAATTGTTTCCCTTATTTGCGATCTTTCGGTTTTGGAAATGTTTACCCAAACTCTTGCCTCGGGAAGTACTTTTCTTTACGTTTGGATCTTTGAGGATTCTGATTATTATTGTTCTTGGAACTTGTATTGTATGGCTCGTATTTTTGCACTTGTACTTGCACTAGCAAAACGGTGGAGTTTTGCTAACCCCAGTATTCGGGGGTGGATGTCTATTTTGCATTCGGGTTTTGGAGCATAGCACGAGTCGGCACGAAGGATGATGAAAGATGAATGATACTAATCACACGAGGATCTGTTGATGTCGTTTTGGTCTAGTTGTATTTTCTTTTCCATTTGATATCTTTTCCCCGTTGTACGGGAGTTTATTGTATTTTGACCCCTACGTGGGTATGTGTTTGGAATTGAGTTGTATGTTATTATTGAAAGACCAAATCGGTCTACTGAGTCATTTTAGCCTTAAAGGCGAGGTTTAGATGTTTGATTTTAGTTATCAGCCTGGTAGATCCTCGAGGAGAGGGTCTACGGCGTGTAATATCCCTGAGCGGATTGGGGGTGTTACATAAATGGTATCGGAGCGCTTAGGTTGAGGAAACCTAGGCTGTCGGGTCAAGTCGTGTTGTTTGAGTCTTGTTTCGTCGGATTTTATCTGACTGAGTAGTGTCGCGACGCGTCGTCTGAGTTTGTTGGTCGTGATTAGTATCGTGGGGCGATCATCATCTTCGTGCGACCTGTGGCTGTAAGTCTCCCTTCTCTGTGTTGTGCCTCGTGTGACACGAGCTATTTTTATGATTTATTTGTTAAGTGACGGAATCCTCTTATGGATTTTGATTTCTTGATATGTGGTTATTTGACCCTCATATTTCGTTTATGTGTGGAGTAGTGTTCTTTGGATTGTGCATGTTTGACTTTATTTCTTTTATCCATGCGTGAGTTCTTTTGTGATGGCTTTCGGTATTTTACCGAGTGAGTTTTATTTGAAAATCAATTCCATTAACCGAGTTTTTGATATTATGGTCTTGATCATTTTAGCGAAATTCTTATGACGGTATTTAACATTTTGTAAATGGATTTTGTAAGTTTTGAAACATTACCGTCATCGGCCTTTTTGGCGTTTTTGTAAATGGTTTTTAGCACTGGTGGGTTCCGGCGGGATCCACGACGCTATAAAGTTTTGTGTAATTACAGAAATTTTTTTGGGCATTCTAGCCCATTGAATTATTTTGAAAACCTTGAGTATCTTAGAAAATAAATTTGAGACGTACTTTTAAAATGAATTATTTTCTCGTGGTACTTCCAAGGTGCCACAACATGTTTCAAAATTCTTCTACCTCGAGGACCAAAATGTTTTGAGATATTTTCAATGTTTTATAAACACTTTTACTTAGACCCGAAGGTCGAATATTACAAAGCTTTTCACTAAAAGAAAGTGTCCTCATTTTTATCAAATGCGAAATGGTTTTCCAAAGTCTCGATAATGATGTTTCACGTTTTTACTTTTTTGGAAATGTGATACTCAAGATCGGCCAGTGTTTTCTAAATTATTTTCCAAATGAGGTTTTCGTTTTTAAAACCTATCCATTCCCGTTTGAGGGCTGGGTATGTATGTATGATGTTGGCTTTGTCGCTATGATGTTAACTCCCGAATATGATCGAGTTGGTGGCATGAACGTTGAGGCGTTGCCACGTATTTGTTGTACTAGCCCTCTGTGAGAGGTGTGAACTGGTATTTAATGGTTGTCGCCTCGTGGTGTGTTGCGTGTGTCACACGAGTGTGAGATGTTGAAGCTTGGGTTTATACGTTGGTGTACATGTGTGATTGTTTCATGATGTTTGTAATTACGTGCTGGTTATCGTTCGGGTCGTTGAGGTCGCCGAACGATACCGTCGTTGCTGTGGTGTGTGTGTATATATTACTTTACGATGGTAATCGTTGTATATGATATGTGTTATGATTCTTTGTTGTGCTGAGTTGGCATCTCCGCTATGTTGTTTTGCGACGTTATGCCCCATTGTATCTAGCATTTGTATTTTCGGTATGCCGAGCCGAGGTGTTTCAACCGTGATGTGCCGGGGGAATGTACGTGCAATTTGTCCTTCTCGTCGGTAACACATTTCGAGTGTGGACTCGAGGGACACCGAATTCAGTTTTGCGAATCGGCTACCGAGACTTTCGGAGTTCGCGCTTGGCCACGGATATCGAATCGGCTTTGAGAGGCCTTTGAAGGATGTTTACATTGATTGCACATTGTGTCGTCTCCTTGATTTTGTTGTTGTGAGTTTTGGGGACGACACTTCTTTTAGAAGAGGTCGAATATAATACCCGTATTATTTTTGGCTTCTATATTTTCTCTTTCTGATCTATCGATACACTCATGTTCGTTGATACTTTACGAACTTGTTACGTATTTCGGTTTCATCGTTCGAGCAGTTTGTGATCTTGTTTTGGAGTCGATCCGGTTATCATTGTAACTTTTCGAGTTCGGTTCGATTCTTGTGAACCTTGTTCGGAAGTAGCATCTTTTGATTCTACTAATTCTTTTATTCGAAGTGGATCGGATTTGGAACTTCTGTATTTTCGACTCTGTCGACTCGTTTATGTTCATTGACATTTTCTGAGCTTGTCCTGCCCCTTGCTTTGTTGATCGAACGAGGGTGGTATTATTTCGGAATTACTCGTTCGTCGTTGTGACTTTTCAATTGTTATTCCATTTCCTGTGGATCTTATGCGAGTGTGCATCTTGTTGTTTTCACCGGATCATGTTTTGTCTCGAGTCGAGATGTGAACCTCGGAGTTGTCGGTTGAACCTTATTGTTCTTCGTGATCCAAACATGATCGTTCAATTTTTGTTATCTCGATCGTTTGTTTGTTCGGTTTTGTTCTCGTTTCGTGATTGTTGAGCGTTCAGGCTCCTTCCTAATTCCCTTAAGTTCGGGAAGTTAGTCTCGTTTTCAATCTTCGACCCTTGGCGGTGGAATTAGTATTCGTTCGGTTGGCTCGCGTTTTGTTTTATGTTACGTTGGGTTGGTCAATCCTATTGATTTTCGTTCGTTGTGTTTTGTGATTGTCGGATGATCGACTCGATTGTATTATGCATTTGATGACGCTTGTCACTTGTTAATTTTATTATGTTTCTACTGTGGCGTTGTGTTGGTCATCGTGGGCGTGTTTTCACGCCGTATGTCTCTTTGCATTGCTTGTGGCGTTCGTCGTTGGCGCGAGTTTCGGTTCTTGTATATCTCGTTGAGTATTTTACGGCGGGGTGTTGCTCCTCCCTACTTATTTTAAGTTTCGGACGAAACTTCTTTTAAGGAGGGTAGAATGTAATATCGCAATTTTCGATTTTCGGTAAATTTCTTTTTTTGGTGGTCTGTTTGTGACTCGCTCATGACCGTTTCGTCATTTTGAGAATGATTAATTGCACTTTTTGTCATCCGAGTTCGTTTCGGTGTCGTTTTGTTGAGTTAGTGCTTTTTAGCGACTTTTCCGCACTTGAGTTCGATTCTTGCGAATCTCGTTAAAGCTATTTGTTTGAGTTTCCGTAAGTTCGTTTAACTTTGTTAGACGTGTTGTGAACTTCGGTTTGGTTATTCGATCACGTATCGTGATTTCCGGGCTTTTTGGGCCATTTTGTAATTTCTTGAAAGTTACGGGTATCCGTATCTGTAATTGTCGTCTCGACCCGTTTCTTGGTCGCGTATGATTGAATATGGTATTATGTTTTCATTTCGGGTCGTTGATGTCGTCCGCGAACTTTTCGTCGTGTTCGTTCCGTGCGTTTTCGGTAATCGGGTCGTCGAGCCCTGGCGGTTGCGGGACTGGCCGGACGATTGCGGGCACCGGCCGGACGGGTGCGGCAGGAACCGGCGTAGCGCACGCTACGGCCGGAAGGCTGCGCGCGCTAACCGGCAGGTGTAGCGCACGCTACCGGATGGCCTAACGCACGCTAGCGGGTCCGGACAGTGGAGTCCTGGGGGTTCTGGAATCGGTCATGCTCGGCAGGTAGCGCACGCTACTGTCGGACGCTGCGTACGCTACGGCCGGCAGGTAGCGCCTTCTGGCCGGAAAGGCTGCGCGCTACACGGCGGCGATCTAGTCGAGAAGGCTCTTGGGTCGCGGCACAGGCGATAGCGCCGCGCTTCAGCGACTGGCGCGCTAGTCGGCCGATATAAATGTGGTGGCAGTCACATTTCATTTCGTTTTCACTTGCTTCCTTCTCCGTCCGCGGATGGCGATTCATGGGTGATGAAGCCATGTTGTTTAACATCAAATCCATGAAGTCCTTGAGTTCATAACATCAATCAATAAATGCATTATCATCCTTTGATCCGGTGAATCAAGGTAATCTTCCTTAGAACCCTATTTTCGTGAATTTGGGGATTTTTGCATTTTTGTCCGATTCGTTCCGTGTTGTTGATTAATTCATGATGGGTATGATTAATCTTGATAGTATTCTTGTGTTTAACATCATTTAATCCATTGTTCTTCGTCGAATCGAAGTATAATTCTTGATTTCCTTCGAATTAACTTTTTGGGTGATTTGTCCCCGATCTCGTTTTTCATCCATTTTCGATGGATCGATTATGGTTAAATGATGTTGTTAAACATATTCTATGGATTGTATATCCATATTTCAACTTGGAATTCCATTTTCGTGATTTGACGGAACGAATCGTGTTCTTGGCCGTTTTGGGGGAAATCCTTGAACTTTCGTCATTCGTTCTTTGAATTCAACGGCTTTGAGTCGTGTTATGGAATTCATTTCATTGTTATTATTGTCCTTCGTAGTTTATGACGTGAGTTGGCGATCGGTGGAGTCGGCGGGTTCGTAATCGGTTCGTGTCAACCTACTTTGGTCGATTCTCCGCGTTGTTCTTATTCGAGGCAAGTACCTTGTCCATACTTTTCTTGTTTCGTGGATATGATGATTGGTGATCGTCTTGATTTGTTTGTTTGTTTGAAATAAGTTTTCAAAAGATTTGGTTAGCCTCGTTAAAGGCCCTCTTTCAAAACCGTGTGTGTTTTGTGATTGGTGTGGTTCGTGAATAACTATGTGAATTCTATGTATATGCTTGGTGTTCATGTTGCACTTGGTATTGTGTGTGGACGTATATTATTTCATTTCGGTGCGTTGTGGTTTGACGTGGTGTTTTGCTAAGTGTTTGATGCCTCTGGCGAATTGTTTGAATATCCTTGATATGATATGTTATTTGTGTGAATGTGTGGATATGGTTGAAGGTCTACGGTGACACATGGCACGTGATCATGTGGTCGATGCAACAAGTGATTGATCCAACCGTGAGAGTCGAGATAATCTACGGTGGCACATGGCATGTGATCATGTGGCCGAGGATGCAACAAGCGATTGATCCAACCGTGAGATGTGTGTGATTTGTTTCGCTAGCCACCTGGGAGGGTCCTTCGAGGCCTCGGGTGGGATGTCGGTGGTAGCGTCCGGTCCTAGGCGATGCGCGTGCGTGATTATGTTTCGTTGATTTTACGTCCGTTGAGGACACGTGATGTTGGGCTCGACCTGTAAATTGTTGGTGGTTTCCTATTTGCGAAAACAAAACATTTGAAATGTGACCCTTTTTATTTTTGGAAAGTTAAGGATTTTATAATCCTAAATTGTTTTCTATTAAAACTCTCGATGGAATTTTAAATTGTTTTGTAAATTGTTTCCCTTATTTGCGATCTTTCGGTTTTGGAAATGTTTACCCAAACTCTTGCCTCGGGAAGTACTTTTCTTTACGTTTGGATCTTTGAGGATTCTGATTATTATTGTTCTTGGAACTTGTATTGTATGGCTCGTATTTTGCACTTGTACTTGCACTAGCAAAACGGTGGAGTTTTGCTAACCCCCGAGTATTCGGGGGGTGGATGTCTATTTTTGCATTCAGGTTTTGGAGCATAGCACAGGGTCGGCACGAAGGATGATGAAAGATGAATGATACTAATCACACGAGGATCTGTTGATGTCGTTTTGGTGTAGTTGTATTTTCTTTTCACGCAAGATCTTTTCCCGTTGTACGGGAGTTTATTGTATTTTGACCCCTGCGTGGGTATGTGTTTGGAATTGAGTTGTATGTTATTATTGAAAGACCAAGTCGGTCTACTGAGTCATTTTAGCCTTAAAGGCGAGGTTTAGATGTTTGATTTTAGTTATCAGCCTGGTAGATCCTCGAGGAGAGGGTCTACGGCGTGTAATATCCCTGAGCGGATTGGGGGTGTTACATACTAGGCTCCTCCAAATAACATCACGCGGAATGCTATCATAAGCTTTCTCTAGATCTATGAACACCATATGGAGGTCCTTACGCTGCTCTCTAAACTTCTCCATAAGGCGTCTGACGAGATGAATGGCCTCAGTCGTGGACCTCTCCGACATGAAGCCAAATTGGTTCTCTGAGATCTCAACTTCTCTTCTAACCATGCATTCCACCACTCTTTCCCAAAGTTTCATAGTATGACTGAGGAGTTTAATACCCCTATAGTTGCTACAACTCTGAGCATCGCCTTTGTTCTTGAAAAACGGCACGACAATACTATGCCTCCACTCCGTCGGCATCTTAGAACCTCTGAGGAGGATGTTGAACAGCTCTGCTAGCCACTGAAACTCGACTTCCCCCAGACAAAGCCAAACTTCAATAGGGATCTGATCCAGGCCTACCGCCTTAGCTCTACCCATTTTCATTAGAGCACCCTTTACTTCCTCCTTGCTGATGCTTTCACAGGAACTAAACGAACGGGCAGAAGATAGACTAACTCCTTGCACCACCGAGTCAATACCCCTAGCCGCATTGAAAAGTTCAAAAAAATACCTATTCCACCTCTCCTTAATAGCCACATCGCTCACTAAAACTTGGCCCAAATCATCCTTAATAAACTTAACGGGTCTCAGGTCGCGCCACTCTCTTTCCCTAGCTTTCGTTAGTTTAAAAATAGCATTCGCTCCTTCTTTGGTGTCTAGGCGCTTGTACATCTCCTTGTAAGCCTCCCCTTTAGCCTTAGCCACTGCCTTCTTAACCTCTCTTTTCGCCACCTTGTACGCTACAATCTTCAAGATTCTCTCCTCCCCAACACTAACCGACAAAAGCTCCTTAAATAGCGCTTATTTAGCTTTAACCTTCTTTTGGACCTCCTCATTCCACCACCATGCCTCCCTAGGTCCACTAGACTTGCCCGAAGAAACCCCCACCACCTTCTCGCCCACCCCCCTAATAGCATTGGCCATGCTGGTCCACATAAGGTTAGCATCGCCCCCTTGTAAAAAACCTCCTTTGCGGGTCAGAGGCTCCTTGAATACTGCCGCCTTCTCACCCTTCAGATCCTTCCAGAGAATCCTAGGTCTAGCTTCTCTATCCCTGCTAACAACACGACCTCCCATGGATAAATCCATAGCCAGCAGCCGGTGTTGAGAAGCACAGGCCTCGCTCCAGAACACCTTGCAGTTCACGCACGCTGTTGGGATAACAAATACCCTGTATCGAAACAGTCAGGATAATCAATCCCTGTATCGAATAGTGATAAGAGGTTTTGACAATATGCCAATCCTCAATACAGTAAGTAAACTGTATCGATAAGTTGAAGTATCAACCTGTATCGAAGACCTGTCATAGATCTAGCATAGCAAAGAAGTCTTATAAAAGACTAAGTATGGAAGCTGTCTCGAATTGTCAAAATAGTGATCTTCCATACAGCTCTCAACAGGACAATGAAGGAATATTCAGTTCTCACTAGAAGTCAAGTCCCGTTGATAAAGAAGTATTTAAATACTAAAAGGATAAGGTATTTAAATACTGCAAGTCAAAAGATCTTCAAATCCCACAAAATCCGGATCGTGCTTTTCATCCCGTTGGAACGGAATCTTGCTCAACGGATTTATCTCAATGGATATATTTCAGAGACTATATATATCTCCAGAGTTTGAAGATTGAAGACAACTAAACTACTGAACGATCAAGCTTACAAAGAAATACTCAGAGCAAAACGTATCTCCAAAGCTTACTGCAACTCAGATCTAAGAGATATACAGTGCTCAACATCTTGAACAACACTTCATCAGCTAGAAGCTCAGAAAGTCAAAGCTGTTGTTCATACCCTGTTCTATCCTTTGAACAAACCCAGATCAGCCCTGTGTGGACTGAGTAATCGTTGCTGATCTAGAACTGTGTGTGAAGGAATTGCATCGAAGAGGACGAAGCTTCATAACTGTGTGTGAAGAAGCCTGTCAAGCATTAGCTCAAACCAATCTGTGTGAACGGTTGAAGCTAAGATCTTTATATCAATCTGTGTGAACGATATATTTATTGTGTGTTGTTATAATTACGTAGTTGTGTATGTAGTAATTATAATAAACTTTTTACTCCTGTGTGGAGGACCAGTGGACGTAGAGGGGTTTACCTCGAACCACTTTAAATATTGTGTTATTTACCTTCAATTTTTACTGTTTTAATTACTGTGATTATTTAAGTATACACTGCACATCCAGTTGCTATATCCACGGCAACCTACTGTATTTAAGACTTCCGCTACGCACTCAGATTTAAAATCAATACAGCTTGTTGTTTAAACATTTTCCAAGCTGTATCCAGTATACTTAGTGGGCAAAAAGTGGTATCGGAGTGGTTGATTCTAAAAAGAATTAGTCGTATTTTTAACCGAATCAGATCCAAATCACTTAATTTTTAAAACAGTCTTTTTCATTCCTTTATTCTCACATGGATATATCAATGATCAACAAAGTGCCTATGTTCTCTATTAACGAATTTGATGATTGGAGAATTAGGATGGAGGCTCATCTTGCAGCAATGCACGAAGAGATGATTTTTGTTATACAGGATGGCCCCATCAAGATAATGAAGATAAACACGGCCGCAAGGATTGAAGGCCAAGCTCATGCTGAGATGATCGAGAAGGAGCGCGAGCAATGGACCACAGATGAAAGAAAGCACGCCAATCTCGACAATGTGGCTAAGAACGCGTTATTTGTCACTCTTGACAAAGGCACGTTCTCAAAGGTAAAGAGCTGTAAATCAGCCAAGGAAATCTGGGATAAACTCAAGTTGATTTGTGAGGGAACTGAGCTCTCAAAAGAAAACAAAATTTCAAAACTGACTCAGCAATACTGTTCGGAGAATGGGATACAACACGAATACTCAGCTGCCCGTACACCTCAACAAAATGGTGTTGCCGAGCGAAAGAACAGGACGCTGAAAGAAGCTACAAGGACAATGATTGCCGCAAGCAAGTTGCCACAACGTTTCTAGGGTGAAGCAACCAATACAGCATGCTACACTCAAAACCGCTATATCGTCAACAAGCACCACAACAAAATAGCATATGAGGTACGGAACAACAAAACTCTGTTAGTCTCATATTTCCACATTTTTTGATGTAGGTGCTATGTGTTGAATAATGGGAAGGATCAACTTAGAACCTTTGATGAGAAATCAGATGAAGGAATATTTGTAGGATACTCCTCCGTTAGCAAAGCTTACAGGATCTTTAATAAGAGGAAGCTGACGATCGAGGAATCAGTTCATGCAGTGTTCGACGAACCTCACCATGACCCTACAGGAGTAGAAGATGTTACCCAAAACATCCAACAACTCTCCATCTTAGATCAACCAACTCCCATAGAACCTGTTGTTGACCTGGAAATCAACCCCGCAACTGTAAGAATCGACGTAGATGAAGCCGATGCTGTACAAGCTGAAGCTGTATCTACAGAAACTCTTGATATAGTACGGGAACCTGAATTAGAACCCGACCGAAGATGGTTGAGAGATCACCCGCAAGAGCTGATCATTGGAAACATAAATGCTGGTGTTTCTACCCGTAGGAGAATACAGAGTACACAAGGAAATGTACTTTGTGCACAAGAAGAACTAGATTCTGAGATATCACAATTCCCTGAATGGAAATCTCAATCCGAGCTTAGAAGACTCAACATGTGCACTATTGCTGTATTCTTAGCCCAGTCCGAACCTGTTTTGACCATAGCCGCTCTTAATAATTCTCATTGGATAACATCTATGGAAGGAGAGCTTAACGGTTTCAAAAGAAACAATGTATGGTATCTTGTACCCAGACCTACGCATCAATCGGTTATAGGAACCAAATGGGTTTTTAGAAACAAGAAGGATCGAAATGGACTTAATATAAGGAATAAATCCAGACTAGTCGCACAAGGCTATAGTCAGGAAGAAGGTATAGACTATGATGAAACGTTTGCCCCTGTAGCCAGACTAGAAGCCATTAGGATATTTTTAGCCTTTGCCGCCCATAAGAGCTTCATTGTATATCAAATGGACGTCAAGAGTGCATTCCTCAATGGAGACCTTGCCGAAGAAGTTTATGTTGAACAACCACCAGGGTTTGCCAACACAGATGGTGTCGACCTAGTATACAGGCTAAGGAAAGCACTGTATGGACTTAAACAAGCCCCTAGAGCCTGGTATGAGACCCCGTCCAAGTATCTAAACGACAATGGATTTGAGAAAGGTGCTGTGGACAGGACCTTGTTCAAAATACAGGAAGGCGATGACCTTCTGATGGTGCAAATCTATGTAGATGATATAATTTTTGGTTCAACTAACCTTGCTTTGTGTCAAAGGTTCTCTCATCTCATGCAAAGTAAATTTGAAATGAGTATGATGGGAGAACTTAGTTATTTCCTAGGTTTTCAGGTAAAGCAGTTGCCTACAGGTATTTTCATCAACCAGGAAAAATACAGCAATGAGCTTCTCAACAAATTTGGAATGAACACTTCCAAATCTTCGTCAACCCCTATGAGCACTTCCGTGCAGATTAGTGCTGATGAAGCCGGAAAGCCGGTTGACCAATCACTCTACAGGAAGCTTATTGGCTCGCTCCTGTACCTAACGGCTAGCAGGCCCGATATCCAGTTTGCTGTTGGAGTGTGTGCGAGATATCAAGTAGCACCTAAGGAATCACACTTCAATACAGCTAAACGAATCCCGAAGTACATTAAAGGAACAGTCGATGTAGGACTGTGGTATCCTAAAGAAGGCGGATTTGATTTAGTTGGATACAGCGACTCGGATCTTGAAGGCTGCAAGCTAGATAGGAAGAGTACAAGTGGAACTTGTCACTTTCTTGGACCTAGACTTGTATCTTGGTTCAGTAAGAAGCAATTGGCTAACTCACTTTCCACGGCTGAATCAGAATACTATGCTGCTGGTAGTTGCTGTATGCAGATCCTTTGGATGCAGCAACAATTGTAGATTATGGAATTGAAGCTAAAGAGATGCCAATCATGTGTGATAGCACGAGTGCACTTGCAATCACGCACAATTCTGTCCTACACTCGCGCACTAAGCATATCCACATGAAGCATCATTTCATAAGGAATCATGTCGAGAACAAGGATGTTCGGCTTGAAAAGGTTCATACAAATATTCAGTTGGCCGACATCTTCACCAAGCCTCTCGACACACCAAGATTCAACATGCTTAGACAAGAATTGGGAATGCTACAACCGGACTCCCTGTAAGTAATTTATTGTTTTTACTCAACAATTGAGGGGGAATGCTGTAAGACCCAAGAATACAGTATCCACCATTAATTATCTGTACACTCAGAACCGTCAAATACAGCACTGTAGTGAACAAAGATATATGAATCATCCTACAGCTGACGTGTGCAATAATTAAGGGGGAATACAGTATGACCCATGAATACAGCATTAATCCAAAAGTTGTTGTATGGAATTAAAACCTATATGTACCTTTTAAGGGGGAACGCTGTATCGTCGCGGATACAGCACATACTATAGGATTTCAATTCAGTATATATTATATTATATTATTTCATTTCAAAATAATTTTTGTCCACGTACCCTGTTTTCATGTCAAACGTCATTTACATTAAATGCCTTACACGACATCTGGACAACTGAATCTCAAAAGCCGCGATGTTTTTAAATTTTTTAATGTTTTAAAACAGCCGTTTCAGGCATTTAGGTTATCAACAAATGTCAGAAGTGGGACCCGCTCATATTTTAACATTTTAATGGATAAGTGTACCAGTTACACTCAGTCCATCTTGACCGTTAATTTCAAAAACCGGTTCCCATCCCTTAAATCTGACCATTCATTCATCTGAGAAACCCTTCTTCGCCGCCCAATATAAAAGGACTGATACTGCCATTTGAGACTCTTTACGCTTTCTGTAAAATTTAAAAGTACTCAAAGCAAATACAACCTACAAGTTTTCTTCACGTTTTACTGCAAATTTCTTTTAATATTCTTTATATTTTCTTGAGAACCATCAAATGGCTGCTCAAACCTCTGCCATCGCCCTCAAGAAGACCTCGAACTTCATCGACGGACGGATCTTCTCCAGATCTGTCATCATTGAACATATTCTCTCTGAAACTAATCATGTCGAACCCATGGAGTTCATCATCAACCCGACTATGTCAGCAAGGCCTCTACCGCCTTGGAAGTCACGCCGCCGAGAAATACGACGTCCATCTGGTTGAGGAGTTCAACCTCAACGCCGCCGTTCGCTTTCTGCCGCTGGCCCAGGGAGGCCACGTCACTGATATCACTGCTACCATTCAAGGAGTGGAGATCTGTATCGATCGAGATGTTCTTCAGAACATTTATAGGCTACCTGCTGATGGCCTTACCATGGAAGAACTTGAAACCTTTGGGTCTCAAGAGCTGATAACAAAGTACTATGGGCTGTTCACCGGCTCAACTATTGTTGACATGGTTCACACCACCTATCACAAAAGGAACTTTTGTTTGCCATACGTGTACCTGCATGATTTTTGCTGCAGGATAATTGAGAACCGCACTGGTGCATTTGAAATGTGTACCAATCTGAGATTTAGGATGATGGTTGCTATTTTGACCTGTGAAAAGGTCAATTGGTGCCAGATTATTTTGAAGTGCTTTCAGGAGGAAGTATCCAAGCCTGCCACTCAAAAGAAGTCATTTGGTTTAATTCTAAACCACATTTTGACGAAATGCGGACTTTCACAATCCGCAAGGCGTCAAGCCCATAGCCTACAACCAGAGCACCCAGGTCTGCAATCATCCTAAAATCCTAAGTATGCCCGTGTCTGAAGATCCAAGGGATGTTTCTTTGAAGTCCCAGGATGTGGATTCTTCATGGAAGAGGAAAAGATCTCACAGCAGGACACCTACTGCTACTGAGAAGCCGAAAAGGAAGCTAAAGAGGCTTTCTAAAGCTAAAACCACCAAAACCTCTGAGGAAGTTTCCACCGTGGCGCAACCCACTGAACAACTACCGCAGGGCCCAACCCCTACGGAAGAGGTGCCCGCTACTGTATCGACAATAGATCCTGAGCCTTTGGCGGCTAAGACGGATGATCGGACATCTGCCAACTTAGAAGACTCTAGCGAGTCGGCTGCCCCTTTGGAGCCAACAGCTACTTCTCCTATGCGGGATTCCACACCCGTAAAGGATCCACCTTCCTTCGGGGCACCATCTCCTGTAAGGAATCCCACTTCCCTACAGGATCCCACACCTATAGAGGAATCCCTCGCTACAGCAGATTCATACGTTGTACGCAGTCCCTCCCCGGACACCATTATCAACAAAACTCTTCTCTCGGTGCAGATTGATCATGCTTACAAAAGATTCCTTAAATGGAAAAGCTACAGTCTAGCTCCGTATGACACCTTAAACAATTGGAGCAACTGGAGCCATGAAGAGAGATTTGTATTGGAAGTGACGGACTCGATGGAAGTTGAGGCCCTGATCCAATGGGACAATATCTACTGCAAAGAACTGATTGAAAGCCATCTATTGCAAAAATCTGACGCCAGGAGAAAAGGAAAAGATAAGTCCGAGGACTCTCCCCAAAATCCAAAAGATGACAATGACTCAGATGACGATGACGATGCTTTACAAGCAGGTCTGAGAATGAGTCGTGAGGAGACTCAAGACATAGATGCCTCTCAAACCAAAGATGACGAAGGGCCATCAAGTCGAAGTGAGCCCCCTTCGCCACAGCAAGAGAATATTCCTGACGATGAGGAATCAGTCCCTCAAGTTGAGAAAGCAGAAATTATTTTGGAACAGACACCTGAGCCTGCTGCCTCAGAAGAAGAAGAAGTATCCCGCGCCGTCCAGCAAGAGAAATCAGACCCTCTGCTGGAACAGGCGTATGTTGAGAGACAACATGAGGATTTAGTCCCTCCTGTACCCATGTCTACTGGTACCTCTTTGCAACAGGAGGATACAACACCCACTGCGGCCGAACCCGCATCAGCTGATCCCACACCACCAACTGTTTTGGAATCCGACGACGGTACTACACCTGAGGATATCCAACTCAATTCACGCCATGCCATGAATTTGAGAAGGTTAAATAGAGCCGAAGATTTTGCCAAACCGGATTCTCCCATTACTGCTGCTAGAAAAGAGCGATTGCGTGCTCTTGGCCTTCAAACCGTCTTTATCCAGGATGCAGTTAATGCCCTGTCTTCAGTGGAAAAAGCTCTGAATTAGATGCATACCTCTGCCGTTGAAGAGATGACTGGGTTGCAGCATGAAGTTTCTCGTGTTGTCGAAGCTTTCACTATCCTGCCCCAAGTCTTCAAGCAAGTCCTTGCCAATCTGCAAGAGAAACAAGAGCAACTCCTGAGAGAAGAGGCAACCAAAACGCGCATATCTGAGGCCAAGACCGCAACAGCTATGATCGAAACCACTTCTCACTTGTGAGCCCACGAGAAAAGTATCAAGGATATGTCTCAGGTGCTCTCCTCCCTTGTCGAGAGAATGACAAACATTGAGACAAAACAGGATGCCGCACTGGAGATCCTAAGACGTCTTGATGACGCCAAAAAGGGGGAAGAAGCAAGAGAAGCAGCAAGGAGAATAAGGTTACAACATGAAAGGGAATTTAATGCTGCTCAAGAAAGCATTACCGCTGAATTGAACAAGCTAGCCCCTCCCTCTCAAAGTTTTAAGATTTCAGGCTCCCGACCTGAATTCAATGACCCCAATGTCCCCTGGCAAACTGTTAGGCATATTTTTATACGCTTATTTATCATTATTTAGTATTATTTTGGCAAGTAAAATTTCATAAAAGAGCTTTTAATGTCTTATTCTTGTATGTTTGACAGGACATTGTAGTCTGGAAGCTAAAACGAGGCAAAACGGGTGAAAACGGCTAATTTTGGCCGTGGGCCGCGGCACAAGGCAAGTGGGCCGCGGCACAGGAAGGCAACCAGTGGGCACCAGTAATGCAGTACTGCCGCGGCACGCCGAGTGAGCCGCGGTCCAGAAGAAAATCACAGCGCCCAGGTTTTAACCTGGACGCCATGTGCCGCGGCACAGATTAAGTGAGCCGCGGCACACAAGGCGGTTTTGATGTGCTCCGCGCGGATTTGGGCCGTTTTGAAGCCAGTTCTCGACCTACTCACACGGACGCGATTTGGAGACTGTTGAGAGATATAAATAAGGGTTTAAGACCCTAATTAATCATCTTGGAGGCTTGGGAAAAAGAGGATCACAGAAGACTATCGCAGACGAGAGAAGCAGAAGAGATCAAAGGCGGAGGGCGGAAGCCAGAAGAATGGAGGAATCCGAGCTCTTCATCTGCGTTTGATTTTCATGCTTTTATTTATTAATTCTGTATTTTCATTATTTAGCATGTCAGGCTAAAAACCTAATCTAGGATTTTGATGAAACCTATGTTTTGACGGATTTGCTTGAGATTATCTATTCAATTCCCTTTTTGTTGAGTTTTCCCAATCGTGTTTAATGCTTTCAATTATCTGGCCAATAGTTGTATTGTTTTAATCATTCAATTCGAATCGGGAGAGGAGAGTTGGTGAAGAACTATTGGTGAGGACCGTTTTATCTTGTGAGATAGGAATATACTCATAGGAACTACGTGGCCTTTTGGAGATTTTATGCTTTTTGCCTATTGACGAATTAATTCACCTAGGGATAGAGTGCATTATTCGCCTTTAGAAAAATCTATTGACCTCGGGAGAGGCGGTAGAGTATATTAGCAATCTTCGCCTTCAATAAATTGGGAAAATCATTAACTTCAGATAATCGAGAGTAAATTTGGATAAACCGAGGTGGATTCAGAATCCTAGACTTATTTATCATTTGATTCTCTTTCTTCAAGCGATCGTTTTGACTGTTTAGTCTTTTTTTAATTTTCTTTAGTAATTAATTGCTACCCAAAGTTCGATTGTTCAAATAAAACTGGAATACACAAAAATCGGTAGTTAGTGATTCAGTCCTCGTGGGAACGATACTCACTCATCACTTTATTACTTGTATACGATAACGTGCACTTGCGTTCAAGAAATATCGCAACAAGTTTTTGGCGCCGTTGCCGGGGACTGAAATTTTTGCTAATATCGATTTCAGTATTTCTAGTCTTAGTTCGAACGTTTTTATTTACTTATTTTCGTGTATTTAATTTTATTTATTTATTTGTTTTTCCTTTCAGGAATTTTTCGGGCAGTGCATGAGAAAACTCGGTAACAAAGGCCTTCTACCTTTGAATACCGAACTCGAGCGCACTCTTAGGAGAAAGAAGAAGGAGAAACGAGAGCTACCGACAACAGTCACTATGGCCGAAAATATCGAAATTCAAGGAGGAGATAACCATGTACAGTAAGTTCAACCGGCACTGGCTCTTCGAGATTATGCTATGCCGCAGATCAACGCAAACTTTTCGGGGATCCAGCGTCCAACAATCCAAGCCAACAATTTCGAAATCAAGCCTGCGATCATTCAGATGGTGCAGGCTAGCCAGTTTTGTGGATTGCCGAACGATGACCCCAACGCACATATTGCTTCTTTTCTCGAGATTTGTGACATGTTCAAGAACAATGGTGTCACCGACGATGCTATCCAATTATGGCTTTTCCCTTTCTCTTTGAGGGATAAAGTGAAATTTTGGCTGAATTCCTTACCGCCGGGCTCGATCACGACATGGGCAGAGTTAGCGCAAACCTTCCTTGCTAAATTCTTCCCACCTTCTAAGACGGCGAGACTGAGAAACGAGATCACTACCTTTGGTCAGTATGATATGGAGTCGCTTCACGAGGCATGGGAGCGATACAAAGATTTGTTACGGAGATACCCACATCACGGCCTTCCAGACCGGCTTCAAATTCAGACGTTCTACAATGGATTGAGTGCCTCTACACGCACTCTCGTGGATGCAGCCGCCGGTGGAGCTTTGATGGGAAAGACGATGGCCAAAGCACACTCGTTGTTGGAAGCTATGGCCGCTAATGCTTATCAATGGCCATCCGAACGAATAACGCCGAAGCGAGTTATGGAAATTTCGAGTAATGACCCGATATCCACATTGTCAGCTCAAGTCGCCGCCTTGACTCAGCAACTTCAAGCATTTTCGCATGCTCCTTCCCCCGTTACCATTGAGTCTTGCAATTGGTGTAACGGATCTCACCCTAGCGTGGAGTGCCAAGTCGGAAACCCGTTCGAGCAGCCCAAAATTGAACAAGCTCAGTTCGTAGGAAACAGAAACCGGCAAAATAATCCGTACTCCAACACGTATAATCCGGGGTGGCGTAATCATCCCAACTTCTCGTGGAGAAACGGACATAACTCGAACCAGTCTCCGTTCACTCAAAACCAACAGCAGCCTCCTCCCACTCCAAAAGTTTCTCTCGAGGAAGCAATTGCGAAATTGGCAGCGAATACGAGTCAATTCATGACCCGTACTGAAGCAACATTGCAAAATCATTCCGCCTCCATTCGCAACTTGGAAGTCCAACTGGGCCAGATTGCTAATGTGTTGACAGCCCGCCCGGAGGGAGCATTGCCAAGTACAACCGAGACAAATCCTAGAGAAAGTCTAAATGCAATCAGTTTGAGAAGCGGGAAGGAGGTATGTGACCAGCCCGAGAGGAGTGAAAAGAGAAGTGAAATTGAGGAGAAGAAAAATTTAGCGACGGAGGAATCACAAGATTGGAGACCCTCGATAACGTTTCCGGATAACCCGAAGGCATATGTGCCACCCGTCCTGTTTCCGCAGAGATTACAGCAGAAAAAGGCGGACAAGCAATTCTCTAAGTTCCTCGACGTGTTCAAGAAGCTTCATATTAACATTCCATTTGCTGACGCGTTGGAGAAAATGCGGAGCTACGTTAAATTCATGAAGGATATCTTGTCAAGGAAAAGAAAACTCGAGGAGTTTGAGACAGTCGCCTTGATGGAGGAGTGCAGTGCGATTCTTCAGAAGAAGCTTCCACCAAAATTGAAAGATCCGGGAAGTTTCAACATACCGTGCACCATGGGGAATCTCTCCTTTAATAAGGCGTTGTGCGATCTCGGTGCTAGTATTAACCTCATGCCTCTGTCTATTTTCAAGAAGCTGGGAATTGGAGAAGCAAAGCCGACGACGGTCTCCTTGCAATTAGCGGATCGATCTATTAAGTATCCGAGGGGAGTGATTGAGGATGTGTTAGTAAAAGTGGATAAATTTATCTTTCCAGCGGATTTTATTGTTCTCGACATGGAGGAAGATCAAGATATCCCGATTATCTTGGGACGACCATTTTTAGCGACCGGCAGAACTCTTATAGACGTGGAAAAAGGGGAATTAACTCTGCAGGTTCAAGACGAGCATGTTACGTTCCAAGTATTCAAATCCTTTTCATGGACGGGAGGTGTTGATAAGAGCTCACAAAGTGAAAGTGTGGAGGCCGTTGCGAAAGAAAGACACCAAAAAAATCGTCGGTCGAAAAATTCAGATTCCGTTTCAGATGATCCGACTTTTAATAACGATGCAGAACGAGTCACATTTCTCAAGCATATGAACATGCAATCATCGCCATTTGACCAGCCACAATCGGAAAAATCTGCTGCTGTCATAAGTTCATTCGTGAAAGAGAAAAATAAGCCGGAAGTCAAACGGACGTCTAGTCATGAGAAAAACGGGTGTTTCGGAAAGTTGTTCTCGTCAAAACCTTTCCGCAACCAACATTGGGTGTCCGAACCGAAAATCGAATCGTTAATGACCGATGGTCAAAATTTTAAAAACCATATTAACGGTTCGATGAACGGGGCGGAGATCAAATGGAGTTTGTAAAAAGCGAACTGATTTTTAAATAAGTCCGGCTGAAGACTATAAACTTAGCGCTTCTCGAGAGACAACCCGAGTATTAGTTGTAGAGTCTTTCTTGTTTTCTTGCATTTTTAGAGTCTTTATTTGTCGTCATTTTTCTTTGATCCGTCTATCTTTCTCGTCTTGATGTTTTCGTTTAAAAATTCTGTGCAGGAATCACCCCAGGGGACGAAATCAATGATGGGCCGCGGCACAATATTAGTGAGCCGCAGCACGCACCAGTTGATGAAACATGGTCAAACAAACTGTACTCTGTGCCGCGGCACGATCTTACTGAGCCGCGGCACACCAGGTCACTGAGCCGCGGCACACATTCCCTGAGCCGCGGCACACCAAAGGTTCAAGAAATGCCCAGGAGACTGTACTCTGTGCCGCGATACGAACCAAATGAGCCGCGGCACACTAACACGTTGAGCCGCGGCATACCTAAACTGAGCCGCGGCACCCGGCGGTATTACAAAAAAGTCCCAGGCCGACTGTACTCTGGGCCGCGGCTCACTTATGTTGTGCCGCGGCCCCCGTCGCAATATGAGAATGCCCAGGTATACTTCATGCATTTGATCAGCCAGCACAAGGTCCCTTCCTTCCTTCCTTCCTTCCTTCGCACAATGAGGTTGGTCGCTACCCTTCTCTTAGTCTTCTTCTCAAATTCTTCAGGTAAATCTCGATCTCTTAATCATAAGTGATACATGATTTGAAAAGTGAATTGAAGTTATATGTTGCTAGTTGTTCTTCAATGTTTTCTCTAAAATGGAGTTGGAATATGGGGAATTTGGTATTTGATTGTGATGGAATTGGTAATTATGAACGAATTGGTGATGATAGTTGTCGTTATTCATGGCTATGGTCTGTGTTATTATTTTTGGGATTTGGAGTTAACCATTAAAATTCTTGTTCTTCATTTTAACTTGTGCATACCAAGTGTTTGATAAATTGCAACAATGAAAAATTGGTAAGCCAAGCATTTTCAAATTATATGCAACGAATCATTTTATCGAATTACATTGTCCCCAACCCTTACATCATGTTAAACTTGAGAGCTCGTACTTAAACTTCCTCTTTGATGATGCAAGCTCATTTATTCACGCCCCGCATGATATAGTCGAGAAGCGTGCAAGGTTGCCGGATGATGCCGGCACCACTTCGTGAGCTGTTTGTAGGGGAGTACTTGACCTTTCACTTTTTATTGCATATTATATTTTGTCCATTTAGGTCAATGTACGTCCTAAGTTTGGGGGGGGGTCTATTTTTGTTGCTACATTCACTGCTGTACTTATTTCGTTGAAATTTTTGTTATTTTTAGTTATCTTTTTTGCCGATAGCCTTGCTTGTCATGATTTTTCTCTTATTCGTGAATTTTTCGTGCTTCTATTTGTGTAATACTAATGTTACGACACTGTTTTTCTCTCTGAAGAAACGGTCGAGTTTTAGTCGGGTTGTAGTCAGTGATTTCTATTTCTGCTAAGTCTTCATTTAGGTCCGAATTTTTTTTCGTGATTGTAGAGGTCTTGGCGGATAAGAGAGGATACATACGTGTTTTAAAATCACCGTCGATACGTTTGGTTACATTTTTCGGTTAGCTAGTCGTCCAGTTACATAAGTCGTGTTGGCACTTGAGTTTAGAGTAGGTCAGTTTTTCCCAAAAGTCGAGATATTTTTGTTCTATGATGGAAAGTCTAGTAACCGGGGGTATTCACGTGACCCGTTGTTTACTCTCGCGTAAAACGACGACTCTGATTAGACTAGTGATTTAGAAATTTCACACGTGCCGATGATAGGGATCCTAGTAACCGGGGGTACTCGCGTGACCCGTTGTTTACTCTCGCGTAAAACAGCGACCTTGATTCGGACATGCGGGAATTAGCTATTCGAGTTGTTTCTCCGCTGTGGAGGGGAACTTAGTAACTAGAAGCATCCATGTGCCCCATGAGTGTCTTTTACGTCAAACGGTTTCCCAATACATGAGAATGGAAGTTCCACCCTAGGATTATCCCGATGAAACATCCCGAGATCCAAACCTAGTGGTCAACTCGAATCAATTTCTTGAGCATATATATAAGGGAATACTGTCCGAGGGTTATTTTTTATGAAACTCGTGAAAATTTTGCCATTAGACTGTGGAACGGGGCGAATTAGCTCGTTTATTTTAACCTTTCATATTGACGGTCGATTAGATTCACGTTTGTTAATCTTTGAGCTGTATTTTCTTCATGAACGCGTGATCAGGACTGAACTTGGTTACTTTGTGGAATCAGTGTTTTGAGTGTAGCTCGCTATTACGATACTCGTATTATTCAGAGAGAATTTCAGGATAGCATTGATTAGGTTGAGCACTATGAGTTGCACGATTATTCACGATATTCTTTTGTTGAAATTAATTCTTTTTGCTTGAGGACAAGCAAAGGCTCAAGTTTGGGGGTATTTGTTAGGCGTATTTTTATACGCTTATTTATCATTATTTAGTATTATTTTGGCAAGTAAAATTTCATAAAAGAGCTTTTAATGTCTTATTCTTGTATGTTTGACAGGAGATTGTAGTCTGGAAGCTAAAACGAGGTAAAACGGGTGAAAACGGCGAATTTTGGCCGTGGGCCGCGGCACAGGAAGGCAACCAGCGGGCACCAGAGTAATCTGTACTCTGTGCCGCGGCACAGACCAGGTGAGCCGCGGCCCAGAAGAAAATCACAGCGCCCAGGTTTTAACCTGGACGCCATGTGCCGCGGCACAGATTAAGTGAGCCGCGGCACACAAGGCGGTTTTGGTGTGCTCCGCGCGGATTTGGGCCGTTTTGAAGCCAGTTCTCGACCTACTCACACGGACGCGATTTGGAGACTGTTGAGAGCTATAAATAAGAGTTTAAGACCCTAATTAATCATCTTGGAGGCTTGGGAAAAAGAGGATCACAGAAGACTATCGCAGACGAGAGAAGCAGAAGAGATCAAAGGCGGAGGGCGGAAGCCAGAAGAACAGAGGAATCCGAGCTCTTCATCTGCGTTTGATTTTCATGCTTTTATTTATTAATTCTGTATTTTCATTATTTAGCATGTCAGCTAAAACCGTAATCTAGGATTTTGATGAAACCTATGTTTTGACGGATTTGCTTGAGATTATCTATTCAATTCCCTTTTTGTTGAGTTTTCCCAATCGTGTTTAATGCTTTCAATTATCTGGCCAATAGTTGTATTGTTTTAATCATTCAATTCGAATCGGGAGAGGAGAGTTGGTGAGGAACTATTGGTGAGGACCGTTTTATCTTGTGAGATAGGAATATACTCATAGGAACTACGTGGCCTTTTGGAGATTTTATGCTTTTTGCCTATTGACGAATTAATTCATCTAGGGATAGAGTGCGTTATTCGCCTTTAGAAAAATCTATTGACCTCGGGAGAGGCGCTAGAGTTTATTAGCAATCTTCGCCTTCAATAAATTGGGAAAATCATTAACTTCAGATAATCGAGAGTAAATTTGGATAAAACGAGGTGGATTCAGAATCCTAGACTTATTCATCATTTGATTCTCTTTCTTCAAGCGATCGTTTTGACTGTTTAGTCTTTTATTAATTTTCTTTAGTAATTAATTGCTACCCAAAGTTCGATTGTTCAAATAAAACTGGAATACACAAAAATCGGTAGTTAGTGATTCAGTCCTCGTGGGAACGATACTCACTCATCACTTTATTACTTGTATACGATAACGTGCACTTGCGTTCAAGAAATATCGCAACACAAACCTTAATTCAAAGACCTTATGAGATCCGTCTGCCAACCAACCGCCATCCAACTGCCGATGAGGTGAAGCAATGGAGGAAGAATGAACTGATGAGATACTTTGTTAAACTCGTCAGGGAATCCGCCATCTTCAAAGTTTATAAGACATTAGCGGATGCTGCAGACAAATTCTCAAAGATGCTAGAAGAAGGAAAGCTTCCTCTCCAGCTAGATATGAAATCCAAGCATAAAAGAGAAGATCGGATCACCCATCCAGAAGACTGGATTCCTGCCTTTGACAGATCCTACGAAGGTAGAGCAATATACCTAGAACGAGGCAATGACTCCCTACAGCACTGGTGGCGTGGGACCGAGCATGATCCAGAAAAGAGGCCATGGATACATTCGGACTATAGGAGCTGAAATCCTTGTAATATTTGTTTAGTTATTTGTAATCTTTCTTTCGAAATAGCAAATCTTGTACTCTATTTTTGAATATCAATAAAAATGTTTGCTTGTCTTGAAAGATTACAACTCGTAATCTACTGTATTGATGTATGATTACACAACTTGAATGGTTGAGATAACAATCACAAGTATAGAAACTTGTTTGAAAATTAAGTTGTACGAACTTGTCTACGAACAGTTCATAATTTCAGTGGTATGCACTTAGAATACATTGTAAGATTGTGCCTGCGCGCCAATCATAAGCTTAAGTTGTAAAAATTTTTAGCTGTATCGAACTCGCCTGCGAGCAGTTCATAAATTAGACTAAGTTACTGAAAGCCAGATCATTTGACAGAAGACCAAGAAATCTGCCAGAAGTCATCAAAGAAGATTATTTCATGAAGAAGGTTTTGGCATCATCAAGAAAGACTTGAAAGATTTAAAGTCTTGGCGAATTGTCAAAAAGGGGGAAATTGTTGGGATAACAAATACCCTGTATCGAAACAGTCGGGATAATCAATCTCTGTATCGAATAGTGATAAGAGGTTTTCACAATATGCCAATCCTTAATACATTAAGGAAACTGTATCGATAAGTTGAAGTATCAACCTGTATCGAAGACCTGTCATAGATCCAGCACAGCAAAGAAGTCTTATAAAAGACTAAGTATGGAAGCTATCTCGAATTGTCAAAACAGTGATCTTCCATACAGCTCTCAACAGGACAAAGAAGGAATCTTCAGTTCTCACTAGAAGTCAAGTCCCATTGATAAAGAAGTATTTAAATACTAAAAGGATAAGGTATTTAAATACTGCAAGTCAAAAGATCTTCAAATCCCGCAAAATCCAGATCGTGCTTTTCATCCCGTTGGAACGAAATCTTGCTCAACGGATTTATCTCAACGGATATATTTCTGAGACTATATATATCTCCAGAGTTTGAAGATTGAAGACAACTGAACTACTGAACGATCAAGCTTACAAAGAAATACTCAGAGCAAAACATATCTCCAAACCTTACTGCAACTCAGATCTAAGAGATATACAGTGCTCAACATCTTGAACAACACTTCATCAGCTATAAGCTCAGAAAGTCAAAGCTGTTGTTCATACCCTGTTCTATCCTTTGAACAAACCCAGATCAGCCCTGTGTGGACTGAGTAATCGTTGCTTCTCTGGAACTGTGTGTGAAGGAATTGCATCGAAGAAGACGAAGCTTCATAACTATCTGTGAAGAAGCCAGTCAAGCATTAGCTCAAACCAATCTGTGTGAACGGTTGAAGCTAAGATCTTTATATCAATATGTGTGAACGATATATTGATTGTGTGTTGTTATAATTACGTAGTTGTGTACGCAGTAATTATAATAAACTTTTTACTCCTGTGTGGAGGACCAGTGGACGTAGAGAGGTTTACCTCGAATCACCTTAAATATTGTGTTATTTACCTTCAGTTTTTACTGTTTTAATTACTGTGATTATTTAAGTATACACTGCACATCCAGTTGCTGTATCCACAACAACCTACTGTATTTAAGACTTCCGCTACGCACTCAGATTTAAAATCAATACAGCTTGTTGTTTAAACGCTTTTCAAGCTATATCCAGTATACTTAGTGGCCAACACACGCCCTAGCATCACGACTGCGCAAAAGAAGATAGTCAATTTGGGTGTTATGCCCCCACTACTGAAGGTGATGATGTACTCAGCTCTCTTTTGAAAAACAGAGTTTGCAATTACCAACTCATGCGCAGTGGCAAACTCCAACAGTGCGGAACCTCCTGCATTCCTAACTCCGAAACCGAAACCCCCATGCGCACTATGGTAACCATCCACCCCCTCACCAATGTGCCCATTGAAATCGCCCCCCAAAACAATAAATTGATCGTTCGGAATACACCCGACCAACTCATCTAAACAGACCCAAAAAGCTTCCTTAACAAGCTCACCTAAACCAACATGAGGGGCATACGCACATACCACGTTAACCACCTTCTCCCCAACCACCACTGCAACGGACATAATCCTATCATTACACCTCTTCACTTCCACGACGTTGTCCTTAAACTCTTTAGACAAAAGAAAACCCACACCATTACTCGAGTTAGCAAGGCATGAATACCACAATTTATAACCGTTCACCTCCCTGGACTGCGCCCCCTTCCACCTAGTCTCCTGTATACAAGCCACATCAACCCTTCTCTTACCCAAAACATCCACGAGCTCCAAAAGCTTACCCGTCAAGGTACCCAAATTCCAACTACCAACCCGCAAACGGCGCGACATCAACCAACACAAAACAACAAACGCACTACGAAAATAAATAAAATGTGGTAATGTGTAACAAAAGTGAAAATACGATGAGAATGTAAAAAAAACAATTTAAGAAGGAAAAATGCAGAGAAAGCACAGTAAGTAATAGATATATATAAAAAAAATAAAATATAACAGACAAGTACAATGATACCAGCCTTCGAGACGACTTGGAAAAGAGGAAGCCTTCGAGAGGATTCCGAGCAGCTTGAAAAATCGGCAAGGGAACCTGCAATACAACCAGCTATGTGCTATACTACTGTTAGATTGAAGGGGATGAAATGAATGCAGCGTTGTATTATTAATTTTCCGGCGATATGCCGGCCAGAAATGGCCAATGCCGGCACAACAGAAATTAGGGTTCGCGGTACACCAGTTAACAGGGAAGGTGCTTACCGTCGATCCTAATCAATTAATTCGACTTATTCCAAAAATAAAAGGCAAATACGGCAAACTTGTCTGTTCTTTCTTAACTTCACCAGAGTACCAATCTTAGAGAGGGAGACAACGTGCAGGAAAAAAAGATCCCGATCTTCTAAATAATAACCGTTTGCAGAAACCAAAACAAAATCCAACATAAGAAAAAGAAAGAAGTTAAAAATCTCATACTTTCAGCATTTAAAAACAATATAAAAGTAATTTGAAGTCCTGGCAAATAGAAGTATAGAATCCGACAAGGAAGCAGCGCCAGACAACAAAGACTAGAGCCTAGAGGCTTTGTACATCGGTACTGGCTCCGGGTGTCGCCCGGCAACGGTATGAGCGGCGATAGGAGGAATAGTAACGGAAGAGATCGCTAGGGTTTTAGAGTGAGAGATCTGCTTGCAACAACAACATATATGTAATATGTTACGAGTAGTACCGTACCTCATTCCAATCAAAAGACGTCAAAGGAGCACAAAACTCACTAGTCTTACTATTATTAAACACAAACACCAACTCCGTACTATTATCACCAACATCGTAAAGCCCAATAATGGAATAAGTTAATTGCATATCGTTGAATAATGGAACAAGGTATTTCTTGTCCTTTTATTAATATTTGGAGTTTGTGTTTATACGGGCTTTGATTATTATTTGAAGCTTGTGTTTATACGGGTTTTGTAGCTTGTGTTTTTTAAGTCATAAAGGGCCTTTGTCAATTGAACAAGATAGACTTCCTCTTTTGAATTTATTGTTTATTATTTGAAGATTCTTGATTTATACAAGCCTTGATGGAAGAACTGCTAGAATTTGTGGCGTCACTGCAGGGAAGAACTGCTAGAATTTGTTCCAATTGTGATTTCTATTTATATACATTTATGTAGACAACTGGGTAGATACTTGTTTATGGAAGATTGGTTAATGTTACTAATTTGATATCATTATTTTAATGATATGCAGGTCTTTGCTCATCCCATCATTGAGATCAATTTTGCCAGTGATGATCTTAATAGTTTTCTTTAACTGAATCGTATCTAGATTTTTTTTAATATTGTCACTATGTAGAGGCAATGATGTTAATTTTGATATAAATTTGCATATGCATATTTAGACAAAGATGTATTTTCCATTTGGTGTTTTGTAATTGCACTGCATAAAATTGTTGGAGCAGAATTGGTATTTGCGCCGTTGTGCGGAAGCATAAATATATAGTGCGGAAATTTAAACGACACAAGGATTTATAGAGGTTCGGCCAAACGTGCCTATGTCCTCTCTCTGGGTATCTTTTTCTATAGGATGAATATCAAAACCTCTGCACCTATCTTCTATCGGTCGAGGGATTACCGTTACAAGCTCCTCTTCTATCAGTCCGAGTAAAACCGTTCTCTTACTTATCTTTTTGTCGGTCCAAGTTAAACCGTTTCCCTTTTCTATTGGACAAGGAATTAACCACTCTAGCTTTCTATCGGTACTAGATAAACCTCACTAAGATAGCGATTGTGATTCTAACAATGCCGGATCCTTGATCCTAATAACACCGAATCCAATCATATCTTTTCTTTTACCTCTCGTGTATGTGTTGAACGTATAAGCACTCAAACTAACAATATAAGCTCAATATCACAACAACAATATAATTAATATGAATATTAGATTAATGTCTTGATTGCTTGAAGTTGTTGTAGGATGAATACCATTTGAAGTGGTATTTATAGCTTTCTCCATCAAACTAGCCATTGCTAAGTTTTGACTTGCTAGCGTGCGCTAGCTCTTCTTCTTAGCGTGTGCTATCGTGCATTTTTGCCTTGGCGTACATTATAAACTCCATGTAGCGTACGTTAATGATTTGTAATTCCAGTCCAGTGGCTACTGTCCATGACATTTAGCGTGCGCTAACATTTCCTTGTAGCGTGCGCTAATCTTGCATCATTGCATGCATCATATATCCGTTTATACTTTTGACTTTGCTTCAGAATCTTTCCAACGGATTGATTGACTTGAATTCAAACGTCTTAGCGTATGCTATTCCTCATCCTTAGCGTGCGCTATGATTTCGTCATTGCTTGCGTCATACAGTGTTTGAATATCTTCACAACGGTAAAATATCCTTCCATAACATGCGTTATTCTGCATATGTAGCGTGCGCTATCTTCACCTTCTAGCATGCGCTAGTATTGATATCTAGCGTCCGTTAGTCCATCAGGTAAGTCCTTCAGGTAGCTTCGTAACTCATCTGATCTGCAGATAACTCTCGTTAGCGTGCGCTATTCTTCAGCTCTTGCGTGCGCTAAGCATGTATTTTGTTCAGCTTTTTGCGTCTTTGTCTGCTTCGATGTTTTGCTTCGCCTCGATGTTGTTTTGTTGTGTTTAGCAACATAATCATCAAAACTCTATTTATGAATACATGGAATAAATATTCCAACAATCTCCGCCTTTTTGATGATTAAAAAACAACTCTTGAATTGGATAAAACCTGCAAAATAAAATATATATATTTGTACGTTTCAAAGTTTTACTTTGATCGTTTCGTTAGTTTCACCCATTTTCTTTTTCTGTTATTTTCGACTTCTCCTTTATTTTTCAACTCCATTTCTCCCCCTTTTTGTATGCTTTCTTCTTCATTTTTACTTCTTTTCTCCTCCTTTTTACTTTTATTTTTCTCGTCATATCTTTCATGACGCTTTTTATCAAATTCAACTCCTTGTACGTTTCAAAGTTTTACTTTGATCGTTTCATTAGTTTCACCTATTTTCTTTTTCTGTTATTTTCGACTTCTCCTTTATTTTTCAACTCCGTCGTTTCTTCCCCTTTTTGTATGCTTTCTTCTTTCTTTTCGACTTCTTCGATTTTTATTATTTTCTCCTCCTTTTTACTTTTATTTTTCTCGTCATATCTTTCATGACGCTTTTTATCAAATTCAACTCATTTCCCCCCTTTTTGTATTCAGCAAAAAGTGTAAAAAAAATATACCAATTGATGAATATATGATAAAATATGCATGAATAGGATATATCTCCCTGAAAAAAATATCCGTTTTAAAGAATACCCCCCCTGAGTAAAATATCAATAGTTAAAATTAATTTTTGGGGACCCAACCTATAGTTTGTTTTTCTTTCGAAACATAGACGATATTTGTGTTAGGAATACTTGTTAGATTTTGATGATGTCATTAATATAAATTCAAATGTTTATTACTTGGCCAAAATATAAGGAAGAACCAAATGAGTGTCTTCCATAGGCCAAATAATGTTAAGTGTAAAACTTGGCAAAATGTAAAGAAGAACCAAATGAGTATCTTCTATAGGCCAAAAATAAGTTTGGCTGAAAATCGGCTAAGTACTAAAGATCAGCTGAGTTCATCAGAGAGGTACAGCCGAGTCAAGTCAGAGTAGTTCTGGTCAACAAAAATCATCAGGGATGTTTGACCTGACTGCAGTCAAGATACCTCAGACAAGTCATCTGATCAGACAAGTCCTAAACAGTGAACATCAGAGAGGTCCATACTGCAGAGAAGTTAACTGCACATCAGCCTAGTCGAGATCAGCCAAGTACTCCAAGTCCACGTCAGCATGCGTTGAAAAGTCAAATATTACGGAAAGTCACATGCAACGTGAAGAGACAAATTGGGGAGATTCCCGCAAAAGATATGAATTAAATAATTCATCCAGACCCACCTTGAAGACTTTAATCGTATTATATTCAAAAGATTCGGCGTATCACATGCAGAGTCTTCACAACGGTCGGAAGATAGATTAAAATATGGGAATCCAGCCTTGCAACGTTCAGAAAAGAATAAACAAAGAAGTCTCCCTCCAACGGACTGATTTGTTACAGATTTGCAACAACTATGAAGAAATGCTCATGGATCAACACCTATATATATCCAAAGATTTGAAGTTGAGCAACTACCGGTGCGAACATACTTTCAAGTGATCAAAGCATTCAAGCAATCTTAAAGCGAAATACAGCATCGTGAAAAGAGCGGTTCTAAAAAGTTCATACTTGAAGAAGCTCTTAGTTGGAGAAGACAAAAACTCGTGTCTTAAATCCTGAGTTCGGGGTACTTCACTAGTTGAAGTTCGAGACTGTAAAGGCATCCAAGGATCGAGGATCAAGAGGTGCAAGGCAGTCAGGTGTGTTACAACGGCACGGATTTCCACTGGTTGGAAGCTGTTGTAGTTTGGTTGAATCACTATAATATTTATCACTGGTTGAAAATTATAGTGAATTCATCTCCAACTGGTTTGGAGAAAAGTGGATTAGTAGAGGATTACCCCACCTCTGAGACCACTATAATTGCCTGCATACTTTACTGTTTTATAGCATCATACTTTAACTGATGCATTCATTACTAAGTGTTTCATTAGTTGTTCTGTATTCGTCATCAGCTGACTTCCGCACGTATTAAGAACAAACGACTCCAAGTAATTTGTTTATCTATCAGCTGAAGAAACTTACTCTTTGAGAAAAAGAGTTTAAGAGTTTCAATAAGTCTATTCACCCCCGTCTAGACTTATTCCTGGACGACTTGTGACCTACAAGTGGTATCAGAGAGGTTGGTTCATTTATTTCACGAACCAGATCTATATCTGAGATATATCTTTACTCTCTTTTTATAATGGAACACATGCATTCTAGACTACCTGTGTTTTCAGTTGACGAGTATGATCTTTGGAAGATAAGGAAGCAGGCACACTTATCTTCAATCCATGATGACATGTGGTGCATCATAGAGGACGGACTATTCATCTTCGAGAAGGACAGCACTGCAGAGGAGATCGCAGCAGGGAAGCTAGAGAAGATCCCAAAGAAGAGGCCAGAGCTGACTCCCGAAGAAAGAAAGCTGGCCAATCTTGATAACCGGGCCAGAGATGTGCTATATCAAACTCTTGACAAATCCACCATGGTCAAGATCAAAAATTGCAAGAATTCCAAAGAAATCTGGGACACATTAGCCCTAATGTGTGAAGGAACAGAGCTGATCAAGGAAAACAAGTTATCAATTGCTATTAAAAAATTTGACAACTTCAAAATGAAGAATGGCAAATCCATAAACCAAGTGGACACAAGGTTCACTGAGATTATCAATGAAATCAACTCCCTCGGCAAATCTTATGGCAACAGGGAGATGGCACTGAAGGTTCTAAGATCTCTCAACCCTGAATGGAGCATGAAGGCAGTGGCCATGAGAGAATCCAAGGACCTCAATAAGATAAAGATCCAAGAGCTGTTCTCTGATCTAAAGGCTTATGAGTTCGTGCTTCCAAGTTCATCCTCAACTGAGACTGCAGAGAAGGAATAGCCTTTGCAGCCGAGTCCCCCGCCAAGAGCCTATCTGATGTAAAGCCTCCAAATCCATTAGATTTTGAGGAAGAAATGGCATTCATTATGCAAAGGTTCAGCAACTTCAGAAAGAATTACTCCAAATACAAGAAAAATTATAAGGAGAATCCCAGGAGAAATCAGAAAGCTGGGAGCTGGAAGGTGGAGTGCTACAATTGTCACAAGACAGGACACATTCAGATCGACTGTCCTGAGCTTAAGAAGGACGAGAGCAAGAAGGAGGTGGGCAGAAAAGAAGACAGATGGAAGGCCCTCATCGGAGAAGATCAGGAGCATGTAGAATCAAGCAGCGGATTCTTCTCTGATGATGATGAAGAGTATGACTGCCTGATGGCCAACTTAGCTGATGAAGAGGTAACATCAAAACCCTCTCGTTCAAATAATAGTTCAGCCATGTCACAAGATATGGATCTGCACGAATCTGTAAATCAGCTATTTAAAGATTTTGAGACACTTAAATCTGCACACCTAGCTGTATCAGCCGAGAAGACTCAGCTGCAAGATGAGAATAGGCAGCTGAAAAATGATTTTGAAAAACTCAGCCTAGAACTAAATAAGGTTGAGATAACTGCATCTGACTTGAAAAACCAGGCTGATGTTAATACAGCTGAGATAAATCGACTAACTGTTTTACTTAAAGGAAAATCAGCTGCACTTGCTCATATCAAAGCCGAATTTACTAAGCTGACTCAGGTAAATAAGACTCAGGCGCAGGAAATAACCTCCCTGAAGGTGTCTTCAACTCTGGAAGAATTGTATACCAATAAAAGGCCATTATATTCCAGATCAGGCCTTGGATATGATCGTCACACTCCCTCTAGTTCCAAAACCACTTTCGTCATGGGAGAAACAATTGTCTCGACTGCTGAGCCTACATATAAACCGATATTTAAAAACAGGCAACAGCCAAGTCACAAGTCTAGGCTGCAGCCAGGTTACACAAGGCAGCCACCTAGACAAGCGACTAGGCAATAGCCGAGCTGACGGCCAGCACAACATGCCCACTATTATCAACAACTCCCTAAAAACAGATTTCAAAATGGGAGGGGCAGATGGAAACCTCAAGGTTATCCTAATTTCCAAAATGAACAGGTGTGGAGACCTCAAAGATTTAATAAATGGTCTCAGCCAAGATTTAGAAATGGCCCACACTATTAATATTTTGAGGAATATCCGGTATACAATCCCAATAGGAGATTCAGACCTCGACCTTACACACCTTATAAGGGTTATAATGATAACAACTTTCACAATCCAAGGAGAAATCAATTCTCCAGGAAACCAACTAACCCTAGAGGACCCACACAGATCTGGGTACCTAAATCTCTGCTTGTTTGATTATAGAAAAGGTGGAAGGACTACAACCACATCTCCACAAATTCAAACTTTGGAGGTGAAGAATGGTTTGTAGATTCTGGATGCTCAAGGCACATGACCGGTAACAAAAAAATGCTATCCAAATACACCAAAGAAAGAGGTCCTGATGTAACCTTTGGAGATAGCTCTAGAGGACAAACAAAGGGCTTCGGAGAGCTGCACCGAGGAAATATTGTGATATCCAAAGTTCACTATGTCAAAGGGCTCAAGTATAATCTCCTGAGCATAAGACAATTTTGCGATGAGAAGAATCTAGTAGTATTCACCATCTGGAAATGCATGGTGATAGATATCCTATCTGGCGAAGTGAAGCTACAAGGATTCAGAAGAAGAGATGTCTACATGATAGATTGGAACACAGGAACACCTAACTCCTGTTTTCTATCTAAGACAGTAGCTGAGAACGGATGGCTGTGGCACAAAAGATTATGTCACCTGAACTTCAAAGCCATCAACAAAATTAGTTCTCAGAAGCTGGTCAGAGGACTTCCAGATGAAGCATTCAAGAAGGAAGCTCTTTGTGATGCCTGTCAGAAAGGAAAGCAGACCAGAGCATCATTCAAGACAGTCCAGCCTACAACTCTCACAACAAGGATATTAGATCTACTCCACATGGATCTATTTGGTCCCATCAAACCAAGAACTCTAAGCAGCCGAAAGCATGCACTTGTTGTAGTAGATGATTATTCAAGGTACACTTGGATTATCTTCTTGTATAAGAAAAGTGAAACCTTGACCAAGCTACCCGAGCTGCTGAGAAGGATCCAGAATGAGAAATCCCTATCCATCATCAAGATCAGATCAGATAGAGGAGGAGAGTTTCTCAACAAGGCGATCACTGATTACAACGATCAGAATGGGATCCAGCATGAGCTCTCTGCAGCCAGGACTCCCCAGCAGAATGGCGTTGCTGAAAGAAGAAACAGAACCCTGAAGGAAGCAGTAAGGTCCATGATTGCAGAAGCGGACCTGCCCAAGAGGTTCTGGGCTGAAGCTGTCAACACAACTTGCCATACTCAGAACAGGAGTATGATAGTAGGGAGACATGGCAAAACTCCTTATGAGGTTTGAAATAATAGAACTCCCACTGTTGCTTACTTTCACGTTTTCGGTTGTAAGTGTTTCATCCACAACAACGGTAAAACACAACTAAATCCCTTTGATGCTAAAACTGATGATGGTCTCTTTATGGGATACTCACAAAGAATCAAGGCATATAGAGTATTTAACAAAAGAACCTTAGTTGTGGAGGAAACACCCCATATTGTTTTTGATGAATCTACTGTTGAGTACAGGAAGCAAGTTGAGATAATTGAAGATAAGCTCAAATCAGCAACCCTTGAAGAAGTCATTGTACATGAGACTGAAATAGTGGACTCACTGCATCACCGGCTGAAGATCCAATCAGAGCCTGCTAAAGACCCAACTGCAGATCAGACAGGATCACTAAACCTATCTGATCCAGTTGCCGCTGATGAAGACCCAGCTGTAGCTGATAAAGACTCATCTGCAGATCAGACCCAACCTGCAGATAACAAGACGGTAGCTGATCCAGCTGCAGACCAAGGAGACCAGAACCCAGCTGATGCAGAAATCCACCAGAGCAATTCAACAGGGGAGCACCGAAGAAGACGATATCCCCAAGTGGCTCAAAGACCATCTAATCCGAAATCATCGGAAGATGGTGATGGAGTTAAGACAAGATACCAACTCTACCCGCAGGAATGGCTATGTTCTCATGCTTCATGTCACAGATAGAACCTAAAACAACAGAACAAGCTTTAGAAGATTATTCTTGGATAAATGCCATGCAAGAGGAACTGGAGAAGATGGAAAGAAACAAAGTTTGGGAACTAACAGACAGACCAGATCACAAGAAGGTCATTGGCACCAAATGGGTGTACAAAAACATGAGTGATGAAGATGGAGCTGTTGTTAGGAAAAAGCCAGACTTGTTGCAAAAGGCTATGCACAGTGTGAAGGAATAGATTTTGATGAAACCTATGCACCTGTTGGAAGATTAGAGGCCATCAGACTATTCCTCGCATATGCTGCATTCAAAGATTTTGAAGTCTATCAGATGGATGTAAAGAGTGCATTTCTAAATGGCATTCTAGAAGAAGAAGTCTAAGTAGAGCAAACCCCAGGTTTTGTCAAAGGAGACAAAGTCTACAAGCTGTTGAAGGCTCTCTATGTACTCAAGCAAGCACCAAGAGCTTGGTATGAAACACTGTCTGTGTTTCTTGAGAAGAATGGTTTTTGCAAAGGAAAGGTGAACAAGACCCTATTCAGAGTGGAGCACGAAGGCCACATATTAATAGTTCAGATATATGTGGATGACATCATATTCGGCTCAACCAATCCAGAGCTATGTGAGAAATTCTCCAACCTCATGCAAGGAGAATTTGAGATGAGTATGATGGGAAAGCTTAACTTCTTCCTCGGACTACAAGTTAAGCAGATGGAAAATGGAATTTTCATCAACCAAGCTAAGTAGACCAAAGATCTAATCAAGATATTTGGAATCGAATCAGCCAAACCAGCAAGAATTCCTATGAGCACAAGTACTCACCTAGATGCAGATGAGGGAGGCATATCAGTAGACTCAACCCACTACAGAGGACTCATTGGATCATTGCTTTACCTCACTGCAAGCCGCCCTGAGATATCCTATGCCATAGGAGTTTGTGCGCGATTCCAATCTAAGCCGAAGCAGTCACATCTAGATGCAGCAAAGAGAATAATTAAGTAACTTAAGTCTACAGTCAATGTTGGACTATGGTATCCTAAGGATGATAACTTCGAGCTGTCAGGATATTCAGATGCAGATTTCGCAGGATGCAAAATCAATAGGAAAAGCACTAGTGGAACGTGCCAATTCCTAGGAACCAGACTGATATCCTGGTTTAGCAAGAAGCAGGTTTCTAACTCTATCTCCACCACAGAGTCAGAATACCTAGCTGCAGGTAGCTGTTGTGCACAGATCTTGTGGATCAGTCAACAGCTGAGGGATTATAATATCATTGCCAATGAAGTCCCTATCTGGTGTGACAACAATATTGCTATTGTAATAACCAACAATCCGGTTTTGCATTCGAGGACCAAGCACATTGATGTTAAAAACCATTTCATTAGAGACCACATGCTTAACAAAAGAGTTAGAGTTGAAAGAGTCAGCACAAACTACCAGATAGCTGACATCTTTACCAAACCTTTGCCAGAAGAAAGGTTTTTGGAGCTGAGCAGAGATCTTGGTCTACTAGATTGGGAATCTAGTACAGAAGCAAGCTGAAGCATATCAAAGGAAGAGCGGACCCAGCTGATTAAAGAAATCAGATCCTAGCTGATGCAGGCAAGAGGACGAAGGACGGACAAAGGAACCTAGCTGATCAGAATCTCAGGCGAGAAGTCCATGGAGTCAACTCACCTGATGCAGAACAATCAACAGTCAAACCAGCTAAGTTTTCTAAAATCAACCGACCTCTGAATAGTTAATTATTATCTGCCATATGTATAATAATATTATATTAATTTTGGTTCACAAGTGGCATTTTAAATACACGTGGCGATCACTTGATAAATCGACCTCCACGGTGGCTAATTAAAAACAACCGTCAAATTTCAAAATTAAAACCTGGACCACCATTTCGAATTTGAAATTTAAATAGAATCTCAAAAGGCGTACCACCGTTTCAAAAGAAATAATAATTTAATCCATACGTCTTTTCATTTTCTTTATAAGGACGGAAACCCTTCACTTTACCTTTACGCTTGCCAAACCCTAGATTTATAGAGCAAAAATTGTTTGAACTTCAAATACACTAAAAATCCTTTGTTTGCAGAAGTGGAATCATACTTCGAAGGCGTTAACATGAAGGCGGTCAAGGACCAGATTATCTTCTCCCTGGTCGTTGATTTCGAAGGCCTGTTGGAAGCAAATCTGGAGAACTACGATGTTCTTGACCTGATCCGTTCGATGAAGTTCAATGGGATCTACCCATTCCTGGACATCAACCCAAAGCACCTTTACAAGGAAGACGTCATCGCCTTCTATCGTGAAGCATATGTGATTCAAGGAGGCATTAGGAGTACTATTGGCGGAATTCAAGTCGACATTTTGCCGGAGTCGATTCGTACAGCCTTTGGTATGAGGGGCCGTGGCATACCCATCGAGGCACTCAAACAGTCAGCTGCCGAAACCTGGAAGAAAATCAAGGCGGACGATCAGCCTGCGAAGCTGAAGCTTACCGCTAAAAGGAGCGAAATAAAAAAGGTATATCGATATGCGTTGGATATTACCAACAAAATTATCATGGGTATGGCCGGCAGTTACGACCAGCTTTCATCGACAAAATTCATAGTGTTGGGAGCACTGATCCAAGATGAGCAGATTGATTGGGCGGATTACATTTTTAGGCAACTTGTTCGCGAGGTCAACAAAGCCGAATGGCGAGAAGAAATTTAAATCCAAGCTGGCGTTTGGAACACAGCTGAGTTGGATGTTGGAAAAGATGGGTGTGGTAAAGGGTACTACTGATCCCTTTCACATCAATAAGAGGCTTGGTCACCTGGACCAAGAGACGTTGAGAAAGTTGGGAGGCACAAGGAGAGCAGCCCTGATGTTGAAAGAGCTGTCTGACTCAAGGACCTACCCAAGATACGATTTATCAGACGAGTCGGACAAGCCTGCAGATGACAACCCCCCCACAGCCAAGTCGGACTAAGAGTCAGACAACACTCCAATAGCTGTTCGATTCAAGAGAAGGGGATCAGCCCCTGGAGAACCATCCATCATGCAGTCATCTCCAGAACCCTCTCCCAAGAGGCCCAGGCGACTGCAGTTTAGTCAGGAGGAGCAGTCAGATCATCATGCCAGTCATGCAGCTAGGTCACCTACTAACCTGGAAGACCAGCCTGCTCCAGGCAGCCTGGAAACTCAGATCGTGGCTGTCCTCACTCCAGCATACATTCCAGAGGAGGAAGAAGCAGGTTTAATCATCTCAATCCCTGAATCCAATTACATCTTTAACCTGCTGGACAACAATGTTTTCAACTTGTCCATTGAACAATTACAGCTTGTTAAACCACAAGCCTTAAAACACTCTTTTGTTAACATTTTGAAGAGTAGAAGTTTTTTAAAACACTGTCATTTATGGAACTTCAGTCTTATATTGAAACCAGTGGTTGGGAATATCCCCAAGCCACAGAGGATGTACTGATTCATTTTTGTAAAGAATCAGACATAGTTTTAATCCTCCAGGAGAATTGGTTCATGTCTCATTTTAAAACCAACATGGACCAATTCATCCATTCCATTATGTATAGTATTTTTGATGGTTCATTTGGAAAAGAAGATGAGGAGGAAGAAGAGAGAGAAATTAGAATTGAAGAAGTAAATAGAGAAGAAGATGAGGAAGTCATTGTCATAGATGACAAAGAAGAGGAGCAGGAAGAGAAAAGAGAAGGAGAAAACATTTTAGTTGAAAAACAATCTGAGGAAGTGGAGAAAACAGAGGAGTTAATTGTTGAAAGAAGAAGAAGAAGTGGAAGAGGTAGAGCAGGAAGATGATGAAGGAGAGAAGGATGATGATGAAGGTGAAAAAGATGATGAAAATGAAGGAGAAGATAAAAAAAGATGGGAAAAAGGATGATGATAATAATGATGATGATGAGGATGATGATAAAGATGAAGGAGGAGATCAAGGAGCTGAGAAAGAAAAGGAAAAGATGAAGAAGAAAAAGAAGAAGAGGAGAAGGAAAAGGAGCCAGAGAAAGAGCCGGAAGCAGAGGCTGCAGATAGGGCTGGGGCGCCTGCCCGGTATACCAACCCGGACACCGAGTTGGCTGAGGACTCCAGATTAGGGACACCAGAAAAAACCCCATCTGGAGTACCAGCTGCAGATAGGAGCCTGCAGTCTAGTGGTTCAATTGCAGAAGGCTCAGGCGAGCACTCTCCACCATCTCAGATCTCACCTGCGGTGACTGAGCTGATTCGACAAATAGTGAAGGATACCATTGGAGAGCTGCTTGCATCTCAGGTCACTACCAATCCATCAATGCCAAGATTGATACTTTGCTGCAGAGGGAAGTACCTCAACCTCCTCCCCCTACAAACAACAGAATGCCATTTGGCATGTCTGACTGGATGCACAGAATAGAGCAGCAGTTGACTACTTTAGTTGATGCTGGCAAAAAGGGGGAAGATAGAATACAGGGGGAAGGCAGCATACAAGGAGAGATAAGGGAGGAGCTTAGAACGAAGAAGAGGCAGGATGTCCAGATGATCACAGCTAAGACATCCTCAGCTAAAAGGAAGGGAGGAGCAGAACCAGAAGAACAGGTTGTTCAGCCTGCTAGCAAGAAAAGGAGGACTAGAGGAGGATTTGAGCCTATTCTAGAGTGGGAAGGCAAGGAGTTGTGGTATGTTGAAGAATTTATACCAGAAGAAGTTCTACCCATGTGGGGATCTGCAAGGAAAAAGTTCATCAGAGACTACTACATCTGGGAAATACTCCAGGATGATAATCTCACCCCACAGCAGATCTTCATCAACTTCATGGAAGAAGCTCATCCGCAACTCTGGGCTATTCTGAAGAAGCATGCTGAGACTTACAACGCTTATCCTATGATCCCTCAGTTCAGAGCCAAAGATCCTCCCACCTTGGAGAAAGGTAGTGCTTTAAATGAACATGCTCTCCAGAGAAAAATCAAGAAGTTGTGTCTTGAGAATAAGTTTTCATCACAAGAAGAGCAAAACTTTGCAGCTCTTGTTGTAAAGAGGAAGTATGGTCTTGCACCTGTCAAGACAAGACCAATCGGAGCTAAACCGTTGAGGCCTGCCAAACAGCCTATTCGAAGAGGCAGAGGCAGAGGCAGATGACTTTCTCTTATTTTGTACTTGTAATGATTTTATTTATTTCTGTACTTGTAAAATTCTCTTGTAAATTTCAAACATAATCAAGTCAAAAATTTTATAACAGTTTTTTGAATGACAATTTCCAGTTGTCTAAAAAATTAGACTGATTTTGGTTTGTGTCTTGCACTCAAGTGCAGACTTGTTCATTTGAATATTTACTTAAGTTTTGCCATCATCAAAATAGGGGGAATTTGTTAGGAATTCTTGTTAGATTTTGATGATGTCATTAATATAAATTCAAATGTTTATTACTTGGCAAAAATGTAAGGAAGAACCAAATAAGTGTCTTCCATAGGCCAAATAATGTTAAGTGTAAAACTTGGCAAAATGTAAAGAAGAACCAAATGAGTATCTTCTATAGGCCAAAAATAAGTTAGGCTGAAAATCGGCTAAGTACTAAAGATCAGCTGAGTTCATCAGAGAGGTACAGCCGAGTCAAGTCAGAGTAGTTCTGGTCAACAAAAATCATCAGGGATGTTTGACCATACTGCAGTCAAGATACCTCAGACAAGTCATCTGATCAGACAAGTCCTAAACAGTGAACATCAGAGAGGTCCAGACTGTAGAGAAGTTAACTGCATATCAGCCTAGTCGAGATCAGCCAAGTACTCCAAGTCCACGTCAGCATGCATTGAAAAGTCAAATATTACGGAAAGTCACATGCAACGTGAAGAGACAAATTGGAGATATTCCCACAAAAGATATGAATTAAATAATTCTTCGAGACCCACTTTGAAGACTTTAATCGTATTATATTCAAAAGATTCGACGCATCACATGTAGAGTCTTCACAACAGTCGGAAGATAGATTAAAATATGGGAATCCAGCCTTGCAGCGTTCATAAAAGAATAAACAAAGAAGTCTCCCTCCAACGGACTGATTTGTTACAGATTTGCAACGGCTATGAAGAAATGCTCATGGATCAACACCTATATATATCCAAAGATTTGAAGTTGAGCAACTACCGGTGCGAACATACTTTCAAGCGATCAAAGCATTCAAGCAATCTAAAAGCGAAATACAGCATCGTGAAAAGAGCGGTTCTAAAAAGTTCATACTTGAAGAAGCTCTTAGTTGGAGAAGACAAAAACTCGTGTCTTAAATCCTGAGTTCGGGGTACTTCACTGGTTGAAGTTCGAGACTGTAAAGGCATCCAAGGATCGAGGATCAAGAGGTGCAAGGCAGTCAAGTGTGTTACAACGGCACGGATTTCCACTGGTTGGAAGCTGTTGTAGTTTGGTTGAATCACTGTAATATTTATCACTGGTTGAAAATTATAGTGAATTCATCTCCAACTGGTTTGGAGAAAAGTGGATTAGTAGAGGATTACCCCACCTCTGAGACCACTATAATTGCCTACGTACTTTACTGTTTTATAGCATCATACTTTAACTGCTGCATTCATTACTAAGTGTTTCATTAGTTGTTCTGTATTCGTCATCAGCTGACTTTCGCACGTATTAAGAACAAACGATTCCAAGTCATTTGTTTATCTACCAGCTGAAGAAACTTACTCTTTGAGAAAAAGAGTTTAAGAGTTTCAATAAGTCTATTCACCCCCCTCTAGACTTATTCCTGGACGACTTGTGACCTACAATTTGGAATAAAAGTTCCTTTGGGAATCCAAATTTTCTTAGTTTTTATCGTCTGTTGTGGGCTTTTACAATTCAAAATATGGTGCCGATTTTTAACATTTTTCATAATAGGGTATTTTGAAATTTACGGATTCGTTTTTAGAACGTGGTTTGAACCCCAACCGCTGTTTGTTCAACGTGTATTTTTGAACCGAGAGCATATTTTCAAATTTCTCGTTTCCGAGAGAGAATTTCTTCGTTAAAGTTTTGAGCTCGGTTTGAACTTTAACAAGATCATCCTTTAAAATATTTTCATTTTCAATCCATTTAGAATGATCGATTTCAACAAACTTTCTCTTTTCAAGAATTTTGAAATTTTCAATTTCCAAAGTTTTATATTTAGATTTAAGGGATTTGATCTCGGATAAAGCACTTTGATAGTCCGTATGTAATAATTCGAATGCTTCAAAAAGTTCGTCGTAAGAATTACTTACTTGGCTTTCGATGTCGCTATCGTCGAATGAACTCCGGGCCATGAGAGCGAGATTATTTTGATTTAGAAAATCTTCATCTATGTCTTCATCGCTTTATATTGCTATTAGAACCTCCTTGGGTTTTACATGGCAATTTTTTGCAAAGTGGCCTGGTTTACCACATAATCGACAAGTGTTGTCGAATTTCTTAGATTCGCCCTTTTGGATGTCCTGTTTTCTACGGTTTAATAATTGTTGGAACTTATTAATATTTTTGGCATAATATGCCGATTCTTCGCTGCTTTCGTCCACCGGGATTTCTTTCTTTCTAGACATCTTAGCCTTCATGGCTATCGATCTTTCCTTCGATTTCGGTTTGGCATTCCGAGATTTTAGAACAATCTCGTAGTTGATAAGAGAACCACCGAGAGCACTAAAATCAAGATTATTTAAATCTTTAGATTCTATTATTGCCGTCACCGTACCGTCCCATTCTCGAGGTAGTGATCGGAGAATTTTCTTTACTTTCTCACTACTCAAAAGCGGTTTTACAAAACATGCCAATCCATTTGTTAATGACCGAAAATCGATCGAGAATGATCGTGATGGATTCGTCGTCCTTCATTTGGAATAATTCGTATTCGTGAAGGAGCATATTTATTTTCGTCTCTTTGACTTGAGACGTACCTTCGTGTGTTACCTCAAGCATTTTCCAAATTTCTTTGGCACTATCACACGATGATATCCGGTTGTGTTCTTCTGGATTTAAGGCATAATATAGGAGTTGAGTTGTCTTACAATTGTAATGGTCATTTTTTCAATCGGAATCGTCATATTCTTCCAAATTTTTAAGTGTACTGCTGGAATTCGTCGGAATTTTTGGACCAAGACAAATTATTTTCCATAACTCGATGTCATATGATCGGATGAATATAGACATCTTTTTCTTCCAGGTCATAAAGTTTGAGCCATCAAAGAATGGTGGTCGGTTTAGAGCAAGGCCTTCGACTTGAGCAAGTTGAAATGCCAGTTGGATCGACTCCTTTGATGTTAAGCCGCTTATTGGAGGTACCGCTCCGATACCAATTGTTGTAGCAGAATCGGTATTTGCGCCGTTGTGCGGAAGCATAAATATAAAGTGCGGAAATTTAAATGACACACGGATTTATAGAGGTTCGGCTAAACGTGCCTACGTCCTCTCTCTGGGTATCTTTTTCTATAGGATGAAGATCAAAACTTCTGCACCCCTCTTCTATCGGTCAATGGATTACCGTTACAAGCTCGTCTTCTATCGGTCCGAGTAAAACCGTTCTCTTACTTGTCTTTTTGTCAGTCCAAGTTAAACCGTTTTCCTTTTCTATTGGACAAGGAATCAACCACTCTAGCTTTCTATCGGTACTAGATAAACCTCGCTAAGATAGCGATTGTGATTCTAACAATGCCGGATCCTTGATCCTAATAACACCGAATCCAATCGTATCTTTTCTTTTACCTCTCGTGTATATGTTGAATGTATAAACACTCAAACTAACAATATAAGCTCAATATCACAACAACAATATAATTAATATGAATATCAGATCAATGTCTTGATTGCTTGAAGTTGTTGTAGGATTAATACCATTTGAAGTGGTATTTATAGCTTTCTCCATCAAACTAGCCGTTGCTGACTTTTGACTTGCTATCATGCGCTAGCTCTTCTTCTTAGCGTGCGCTATTGCGTATTTTTGCCTTAGTGTACATTATGAACTCCATGTAGCGTACGTTAATGATTTGTAATTCCAGTCCAGTGGCTACTGTCCATGACATTTAGCGTGCGCTAACATTTCCTTGTAGCGTGTGCTAATCTTGCATCATTGCATGCGTCATATATCTGTTTATACTTTTGACTTTGCTTCAGAATCTTTAACGGATTGATCGAATTTAAGTCAAACGTCTTAGCATGCGCTATTCCTCATCTTTAGCGTGCGCTGTGATTTCGTCATTGCTTGCGTCATACAGTGTTTGAATATCTTCACAGCGGTAAAATATCCTTCCATAGCATGCGTTATTCTGCATGTGTAGCGTGCGCTATCTTCACCTTTTAGCGTGCACTAGTCTTGATATCTAGCGTGCATTAGTCCATCAGGTAAGTCCTTCAGGTAGCTTCGTAACTCGTCTGATCTGCAGATAACTCTCGTTAGCGTGCGCTATTCTTCAGTTCTTGCGTGCGCTAAGCATGTATTTAATTCAGCTTTTTGCGTCTTTGTCTGCTTCGATGTTCTGCTTCACCTCGATGTTGTGTTTGGCAACTTAATCATCAAAACTCTATTTATGAATATATGGAATAAATATTCCAACAAAAATTTGAAGAATTTATCTCTTTTATATGATTTTTTATCTAGTAAATGCAAATTTCATAAAAAAATTATTTTGTGAAAATTGGATTCGGATTCGGATATTATCCGTAACCGGATAATATCCGCCGGATTCGGATATGGATATTGTTTTTTCGGATATTCCCAGATTCAGATACGAATTCGGATACGATTTTGAACATTCAGATTCGGATTCGGATATAGCTGTATCCGTATCCGTTTTATCTGGTTGACACCCCGATCTAGGACCCATTTAAAAGTTTATACACTCGTACTCATGCCAAACCTAGTTAAAAACCGAGTTACTATCCATTTCGTCTGAAATCCGTATAGTAATACATGATATATATATATATTATTCATAATATATTTTGTATTTTATATTTTATGTATGTACTATATGTGTCTAATGAGATATGGGTGCTTTTTAGATTTTTCGGCTTTCCTATTATCAGGCCCATCAAGTTAATACTAATTAAAGTTTCATAACCTTATTTTCTTTTCTAACCGCCGCTCCACCTCTCATTCTCATCTCAATCTCTCTTATCTCTCTCATTCTCTCTCATATTCTCATTCGCTTCACTTGAGTCCTTAGCCGTTTTCAAACCCTAATCCTAATTCTATTAATCGATTAGTATGTGATTATTATGTATTTAATCTTTCCAAATCAGATTTTGTCTCCAAATTTAACACGAGTTTGATTAATTGGAGATCGAATAAGTTAATTGCAGATCGTTGAACAATGGAACAAGATATTTCTTGTCCTTTGATTATTATTTGCAGTTTGTGTTTATACGGGCTTTGATTATTATTTGAAGTTTTTGTTTATATGGGTTTTGTAGCTTGTGTTTGTTAATTCATAAAGGGCCTTTGTCAATGGAACAAGATAGACTTCCTCTTTTGAATTTATTGTTTATTATTTGAAGATTCTTGATTTATACAAGCTTTGATGGAAGAACTGCTAGAATTTGTGGCGTCACTGCAGGGAAGAACTGCTAGAATTTGTGGCGTCACTGCAGGGAAGAACTGCTAGAATTTGTTCCAATTGTGATTTCTATTTGTATACATTTATGTAGACGGCTGGGTAGATACTTGTTTATGGAAGATTTGTTAATGTTACTAATTTGATCTCTCTTTTTTTAATGATATGCAGGTCTTTGCTCATCCCATCACTGAGATCAATTTTGCCAGTGATGATCTTAATAATTTTCTTTAGCAGAATCATATGTAGATTTTTTTTCTTTTTTTAATATTGCCAATGATGTAGAGGCAATGATGTTAATTTTGATATAAATTTGCATATACAAATTTAGACAAAGATGTATTTGCCATTTGGTGTTTGTAATTGCATTGCATAATATTTGAAGAATCTATCTCTTTTATATGCTTTTTTATCTAGTAAATGCAAATTTCATAAAAGAAATTATTTTTTGAAAATCGGATTAGGATTCGGATATTTTCCGCCAGATTCGATACGTATATGGTTTTTTTCGGATATTCCCGAATTCAGATACGAATTCAGATATGGTTTCGAACATTTGGATTCAGATATAGTGTATCTGTATCCGTTTTATCTGGTTGACACCCCTATCTAGAACCATTTAAAAGTTTATACACTCGTACTCATGCCAAACCTAGTTAAAAACAGAGTTACTATCCATTTCGCCTGAAATCAGTATAGTAATACCTGATAATTATCTGAACTCGTTTAAATTTATAAAATATTTTAATTATCTAAGACCAGGGCCGGCCCTATGGGTGGGCAAGCTGAGCGACGGCCTAGGGTGGGCGAGCCGAGCGACAGCCCAGCGCATCCAAGCCCAAGGGGCATCAATTTAGGCTCAGTGGTGTTATTATTAATAAAAAAATTACTGTGTTGCCAACAAAACATGAACCCTGAATCTTAAGGATAGATAAACACTTTTTACCACTAGGCTAATGATGTCATTGGATAATTTTCCTGTCTAGTTTTATCGTATTACTATTTTTGTGGATTTATTTTTTTTCTATAATTTTTTTTTAAAATATTTGTCTTGTTTCCATGACAACACTTATTTATCTTAAATAAAATTAAATTAGTCATATTCAATAATTAATACTTCTTATGTATTTTTGCTTTGAAAAACCTTATGATAATATTTAAACTCTACATGAAACAATTTATATTACTAGCTAATTTCAACTCGGAACCACAAATATATTTTGTTATATTTTCTAAAATCAAATCATGTATGAAATAATTTTAAATTACTATATAGTTTCAACTAATTTTTGTGATTTCTACAGTCATACAATATGATTATTGGAGGTTATTATTTATTTTATTTTGTACTCCTTTAGATGTAGAATCTTGTGAATCCAATTTTATTGTCACCCATAGTGGTTTATTGCCTAACGCTATATAGGACTGCTTAGACTACATAACACTCGCTATTTAAGTATGTTTAGATTATTAAAAATATGATACAAATATAGTATTAAGTTTTCCTATATTTTAACATGATTGAAACATCATATATAGTTGTATACTTTTAGTCTGAGCACAACTATCATTATATGCAAGTCTCTAAAATTCATTTAACCTGATATTACATTATGATACTATAAAATTATAGGATAGATATTACGAAGAACACATTATAATTTAATAACAGTAACAAAAATTGGTCCTTCAAAATAGTATGTTTTTTGTTTTGCAGTTTTTAAATAATGGGGGCATTTTTTTGCCTTTTCGCCCAAGGCATGAAAAAACCTAGGACCGGCCCTGTCTAAGACGGTAAATATATTTAGATTAACTCTTTTGGCCCAAAATAATGTTTTTGAAAAATTAGGTATAAACGTTTTATAGAATACTAATTATCTCGACTTGTTTAAATTTATAAAATATATAATCACCTTAAACAAAAAATAGAAGTTTAGATAAATTTCTTGAGTCCAAACTAGGAAGAATTATGTATTGACTCAAGATGATAATTGTGTCCTAAAATCACCAAAAATTATATCCTTACCATAATAAGAGTCTCAAAGGTACTCATCATTTTTCTACAAAAATTTATTTACAACTAATTTAATATGGATCTCTCATTTTTAGTACCAAACCATAAAAGTAATAAGTTATATATCCCCATTCATAAAACTATAAATTTTTGATACCAAAATGTGTTAAAAGACTTTATTACCCTTAAAGTCTACCACTAAAAGATAAAAAAACATAAAAAAGTAGAAGATTATTAAAAGCGAACAACAATAAAAAATAGAAAATTATTAAAAGCAAACAACAATAATCTAAACGGTTCCACAACTCAATATTTTCCTCTGCAAAAAAACTCTCCGTATCTCTCTGTAAAAAAACTCTCCCGTCGTGAAACCCTTTCGCCGGCCAGAAAATATGGAACTCCGACTACCACAGAGAATCTGAAGACGCCAGAAGTTACTCACACGCTAGTGACACTCCATTTGAAGAGGAATTCGTCAATGAGCCGCCGGTTAGTGTATTTTCATTCACACACGATCGTGCCACGATGGTTGTTCATCGTCCCACGATGGTGCTGAAGAAGATGACACCATCCTGTACATGATAGTCTTTCGTGGGCACGATGGTTTACACACGACGGTCGTCGATCGTGTGTGCCGTCGTGTGCTAGAAATCAAAGGCTACTGCCCTGCACACGATCGACGCCCGTCGTGTGAGCCGTCGTATGGCACACGATGGTCTTCACACGACGGGCATCGATCGTGTGTCTGCCATCGTGTGCAAGGCAGAATTTTTTTTCGTTCTCTTAAGCATTCTATCATATTCTTACGAGTTGTATGTCTATATTGCAGACTGGTTGCATATGGAAGAGACCTACATTGCTCTTTGTTACACGTCAAGTGAATCTTTACATACGGGAGGCGGTATTTAAAGAGATCATTGAGACACTAAGAAGTATGGGCTGCAATTCCGCAGTTGCTGATCGAGCTATCGAGAGCTTGACCGAGGGGGTCCTGGGGCGCTTGATTAAAGTTAGGAGAAATGGGAGTTCAAATATTGCCCTACATCACTTGATTGCCCGTCAATTGGAGGGTGATCAAATCCCCTCGGATGAGTCGTGGTTCCAGGTTTGCGGGAGGACCATTTGTTTTATGGCCCGTGATTTTGCCATGATCACTGGACTGTATTTTGGAAACTCTGCCTTCCATCCACAGGACGACCATCTCCTTCGGTCTGACGGTATTTTCTGTAATATCCGCAATTTTCGATTTTCGGTAAATTTATTTTTCGGCCGGAGTCCGTTTTGACGACTCGCTCATGACCATTTCGTCATTTCGAGAATAATTAATTCTGCACTTTTTGTCATCCGAGTTCGTTTTGGTATCATTTTGTTGAGTTCCGAGCTTTTTAGCGACTTTTCCGCACTTGAGTTTGATTCTTGCGAATCTCGTCCGAAACGGTTGTTTAGAGTTTCTCGTAAGTTCATTTAATGTTATTATTCATGTTGCGAGCTTTGGTTTGGTGTTTCGATCGCGTATCGTGATTTTCGGACGTTTTGGGCCATTTTCGTAATTTCCCAAAGTTTTGGGTAATTACTTCCGTTGTCGAATTCCGAGCCTTCGGGTGGTCGGAATTGTGTGTTCTCTTAGCTCTTAGATTCGTCTTTGCGAGTACGTCGTAACCGTATCATCGATTCGTATTCAGGTTCGGGTTTCGGGGTCGTTCGGGCCGTCGGAGTTGGTCCGTAGAGTCATGGCCGGCAATCTGGGCCAGCCGCACCGGCCGAGTTCGGCCGGTAGTGCTCGGCGGCTTCCGCCGAGTTACGGTCGGTAGTGCTCGGCAACTTCGGCCGTGCGGCCGTCTGCGTGGGCCGCGGCACATGCGCGAGGCCGCGGCACACTCGTGCATTTTTTCGGCCAAACTGCATGCACAGTGCCGCGGCACATGTCGGCCGCCGCGGCACTGCCCGATCATTGGCGCAGATTGCCTCGTGCGCGGCACACTCATTGGGCCGCGGCACTGGCACTTTATTTATGGCCTGCAGACGGGTTTTGGCCATTTTCTCAATCTTTCCTTTCTCTTCCGTGGATGTGGTCTTGGGAATCTTGAAGCCATGTTGTTTAACAACAAATCAATGAAGTTCTTGAGGTTATAACATCAACCAATCATCCGTTATCATCCTTTGTTCCAGCGAATCAAGGTAATCTTCCTTGGAACCCTAATTTCGTGAATTTGGGGGTTTTTGCATTTTTATCCGATTCATTCCGTGTTGTTGATTAATACATGATGGGTATGATTAATCTTGGTAGTATTCTTGTGTTTAACATCATTTAATCCATTGTTCTTCATCGAATCGAAGTATATTTCTTGATTTCCTTCGAATCGACTTTTGGGGGATTTGTTCTCGATCTCGTTTTCCATCCATTTTTGTTGGATAAATTGTGGTTAAATGATGTTGTTAAACATATTCTATGGATTCTATATCCATATTTCTACTTAGAATTCCGTTTTCGTGTTTTGTCGGGACGAATCGTGTTCTTGGCCGTTTTGGGGAAAACACTTGAACTTTCGTCATTCGTTCTTTAAATTCAGCGGCTTTGGGCCGTACTTTGGAATTTATTTTCGTTGTTATTGTTTTCGTTCGTAGTTCATTGTTGCGGATTGTCGTTCGGTGGAGTCGGTGAGTTCGTAGTCGGTTCGTGCCAACCTACTTTGGCCGATTCTCTGCGTTGTGGTTATTCGAGGCAAGTATCTTGCCCATACATTACGTGTTTTGTGGATATTATGGTTGTTAATCGTCGATATGTGCTAAATAAATATTAATAACCATTTTTCAAAAGAATCGGTATATTTACCATCATGGTTTTTGTAAAGGTGACCCGTGTGTGTCGGGAATTAATGTGCTTAGTTGAATATGTGTGCTAGTGTCGAGTATAGAATCGCCTTACTTTCTTGTGATGTCATTGCGTATGATTATGTCGTTGGTAAATGTAAAGTGTAATTCTTTTGTCAAATTATGTGCTTGGAGTCACGTGTTTATGGATGAATATGTGAGTTTGTGTGATATTAGTTGTGTCGTTCGGTGCTGTTTAAATCTTGTGCTTCCTTGTGAATTGTTATAGTTCTGGGTCATGAGTACGTGTTGGATAATATGGCCATTCTAGCAAGGTACCTCGACTATATATATTTTGGGTGTTTGACCTTTGAGAGTTGTGGTTTCGTAAACTGTGAGTTGTTCTTCCACCCGGGGATGGCATGTGTGGCCTCTAGGGGCCGATACTAATGGGTACGGCCACAGAAGTGGACTTGGGTGCTTGTGTTGATGTTCTTCCACCTGGGGACGGTTCGACGGGACCTCTGGGGGCCGATACTAATGGGTACGGCCGCGTAAGTGGTTTCCCACCTGGGGATGGTCCGACGGGGCCTCTGGGGCCCGATACTAATGGGTACGGCCACGGGTTACCAAGTGTGGTTTCTGTGATATTGATGTTGATGTTTTGATAACTATTGTGATATGTTCCGGAGTATCACAATGCTTTATGCTCGGGGTCGAGATACATTATATATCGAGTCTTGGTGTTTGGCTAGAATGGCATAAGAATAATGTATTATGTGTAATGTGTCCTTGTAAGTGAATTGCAGTGGATGATCGGGTCGTAGGCCCTGTGTTTTGTGACCGGAATGGTTGGGTCGTGGACCCCGTGTTTTGTTAACAGATTTGCATTTTGGAAAATGAACTTTGGTGTTGTGACCCTAAATGACTTTCGAGGAATTAAGAACTTTTCAATTTCTAATGTTTTCAAAACTCCCGAGATTTGGATATGTTTCCAAAGTGCTTACTTGCTTCGTTTCTACTTTCAAGACTTGAACTATTTTTAACTAAATATATCTCGGGAAGTCTTTCGATGTATTCTCGGAATGTGTTGTGTATGGCTCATATTTGTACTTTATACTTGCACTAGTGAAACAGTGGAGTTTTGCTAACCCCCGAGTAATCGGGGGGTGGATATCTGTATTGTGTCCAGGTACATGCAGGTTTTCGGGAGCAAGACACAGGATCGGTGCGAGGGATGATGAAAGAAGAATGATACTAATCACACGAAGGCCAGTTTTGACTTTAGTTAGTTGGAGTCCATTGTATTGTCTTTTCCGTTGTCTTATTGTTCGTCGTTGCAAGTATTTTACCCTTGCATGTGTATGAGTCTGGATGAGTTTATGTATTTTGATTTGTAAGTCAGTGACGGAAGACCAAATCAGTCTATTGATTTGTTATTTTGATTCGTCAGTATGTAATGTAATGTGTTGTGTTGATGTCTAGCCTGGTGGATCCTCACGGAGAGAGTCTGCGGTGTGTAATATTCCCGGTTTGATCTGGGGGTGTTACATTTATGGTATCGGAGCATAGGTTGAGAAAACCTAGGCTGTCGTGTCGAGTTATGTGTTGTTGAGTCTTGTATTGTCAGATTTTGTCTAACTGAGTCGTGTCGCGACGCGTCGTTTGGAATGTCGGCCGTGATTAGTATCAGGGTGCAGCCATCATCTTCGTGCGATCTGCAGATGTAAGTCTCCCTACTACGGGTTGTACCACGAGCTATACGAGCCTGTGTGATTCTGTGTTATGTAGTTAGTATTTGAAGGTGCATCGTGAGTAAGTGACATATATTTGTTGATTCCCGTCTTGCGCTAAAATGTAGAATGATATTGCTGAATGTATCTTTGTATAAACCGTTTTTCTTGCAAGAGTATAAACCTTGGAATTTTAAGTTTTCGAATCCTTTCGGGGAGTCACGTATTGACCTCAAGGTTGAAAGTTCTGAAAACTCGAATTATTGATAATTCTTTTCCACTGTGTACTAGAAGTTTTCAAAACACGAGTTTTGAACTCAAATGAGTTCTACAAAATATACTCAAGATGTGACCCTTGCTTTTAACTTTTCGGTTTTGAATGACAATTGCCTTTTGATGGTTGCTCATGATGTGTTGTTGTAATATCCGCAATTTTCGATTTTCAGTAAATTTCTTTTTCGGCCGGAGTCCGTTTTGACGACTCGCTCATGACCGTTTCGTCATTTCGAGAATGATTAATTCTGCACTTTTTGTCATCCGAGTTCGTTTCGGTATCGTTTTGTTGAGTTCCGAGCTTTTTAGCGACTTTTCCACACTTGAGTTCGATTCTTGCGAATCTCGTCGAAAGCTGTTGTTTGAGTTTCTCGTAAGTTCATTTAATGTTATTATTCATGTTACGAGCTTTGGTTTGGTGTTTCGATCGCGTATCGTGATTTTCGGACGTTTTGGGCCATTTTCGTAATTTCCCAAAAGTTTTGAGTAATTACTTCCGTTGTCGAATTCCGAGCCTTCGGGTGGTCGGAATCGTGTGTTCTATTAGCTATTAGATTCGTCTTTGCGAGTACTTCGTAACCGTAACTTCGATTCGTATTCAGGTTCGGGTTTCGGGGTCGTTCAGACGTAATTTTTGGTCTGGCTGGAGGGGCCTGCCCAGACCTGTGCAACACGGCCCTGAAAATGGCCCTGCTAAGCGCCGTGTCCTGCGCCGGGTCGGCCAGGGCTGGCAGCCTTCCGAGACACGGCCGAGACACACGGCGCTGTCTGGGCCGTTTGCTGCGCCGTGTCCGGCAGGCCTATAAATATGGACGAGCAGTCGTTTTTTTTTCACTCATTTCATTTCATATCCTTCCTGTCCGCGGCTGGAGTCTTTGGGAAGTCGAAGACATGTTGTTATACTATGAATCCACGAAGTTTTGGAGTTCATAACATCAATTGATCATCACGTAACATCCTTCAATCCAGCGAATCAAGGCAAGTTTTCTTAAAATCTAGTTTTGGGGATTTTGTTCGATTTGTCCGTTTAATCCGATTTAACTTAGGATTATGATGGATTGATGATTATTTAGATGTATTATATCTAATTACTTGTTATTCCACGGTTGGATTGCCACGGATTTGTCGTTTTATTGAGTATTTTATCGACGCCTTGAAGGTGTTCGATAAAATGTCACAAAGAGAATTCGAGCGTTCTACCATTATTCTTCCTCGTATGATCGATGATTTATTGATTATATGTTGTTAGGGTCGAATTCTTGTGAAGAACTCGAGTCGGAACCTTTCCGTTCGTTGTCTTCTTCGGGGTCCGAGCTTTCCGGCCGAACCGTGTTCTTCGGAGCGTTCGGTAGCGGTTATCGAGGCAAGTATCTTATTATACGACTTGTATCTTGTGAATAGTAATTACGTATGATTTGTATGACGATTTTGCTTGCCTCCGTAAATATGTTCCGTTGAGTTGGTTGTGGTTTCCGAAATTTGAAGGCTTTATGATAATAGTGATATATTGGTATACGTGTTAGGCGTTGTGCCATTTGTGCAGGATTGCGATGTACATATGAGATGGTTGTACACGTGTTTGTTCAATGTATTGTGTACCGAATGTGTGTTGTGTTGGTTAAGAGTCGTTGTGATGATCATGATGTTTGTGTTGTTTTGGTTTACATGCTTGATTGTACATTTCGGCGTAATGTGGAATGACTTGACATTTAATGATTATGAATTGTGTCGAGTCGATGTGTGTGTGATCCAGGTAGGGTCTGACGAGGCCTCTGGAGTTCGGTACATGATGTGTACGAACAAAGTGTGTGAACCGGTAGTGGTCAGACGAGGCCTGCGGAGTCCGGTACATGACGTGTACGGACAAGGTGTGTGATTCAGGTAGGGTCTGACGAGGCCTCTGGAGTTCGGTACATGATGTGTACGAACGATGTTGTAGCCGGGTAGGGTCCGTTGAGGCCTCCGGAGTTCGGTACATGATGTGTATGAACAGTGTGTGTGGTTCGGGTAGGGTCCGTTGAGGCCTCCGGAGTTCGGTACATGATGTGTACGAACAGTGTGTGTGGTCCGGGTAAGGTCCGTCGAGGCCTCCGGAGTTCGGTACATGATGTGTACGAACAGTGATCGTAGCGATGATTGTTCGGGTAACATTTTAAATATGGATCTCGGACTCATAATGATATATTATTTAGTATGCTTTGAAGCGAGAATCGGGCTAAGGCCCTAATGTTTACGAAAAGGTTTTGTAAATTGGGACTCGAGGTCCAAAAGAATTTACGCTTTAAAAATCCCGAGATGATGTGTTCCTTTTCAAATATCTCTTACTTGAGTTCGAAATTCTAAAACTTCTCAGAACATTTTGATAATCGATTTGCGTATTAAATTCGTAGTTGCTATTTGCTTGTTACATTTCGTATGGTTTGATACTTGCACTAGTAAAACAGTGGAGTTTACTAACCCCAGTATTCGGGGGTGGATGTCTGCTCTGCGTCCGGTACATGCAGTTCGGGGAGCGATCAGGATTGGCACAAGGGGATGACGAGTGCGATACTAATCAAGAGTTGAAAGTTGGTGAGTTTAGTTGTATTGTTAGAGTTGATTCGGTCTTCATTGTATTGTATTTCGACCCTGTGTGGTAATGTTGTTAGTCGATCCTGTTGATAGAGTTGTGTGACCTCATCGGTCGGTGTGATTATGTGTAAGTAACCTTAGCAGTGCAGTATTATTATATTGTTTGACCCTGGCCGGGCAAGCATTTGGTTGTTTATGGACGTTTAGCCTGGTAGATCCTTGCGAAAAGGGTTTACGGCGTGTAATATTCCCATACGGTTTTGGGGGTGTTACATTTATGGTATCGGAGCTTAGGTTGCGGAAACCTAGGCTGTCGGGTCGAGTCGAGTTGTGATTTGTCGAGTAATGTGTTGTCTTGTCGTTCGAGTCGTCAGGTGACAAGTTGAGTTGTGCATAGTCACAACGCGTTGGATATGTTGTCGGATGAGATTAGTATCGTGGGCGACCGTCGTCTCCGTGCGGCCTGTGGACGTAAGTCTCCTCTTTTATGCATAATATCTGTGTTCATGATTTCATTTATGTGTGATATTTGTGGTGCATAATTTTATTTACACGGTGTTGTGTAATGAAGTTGTATTCGATACTTGGATACGCTGTACGTATATAGAACTGGATGTATTGATGTTTGGCCCTTGAACCACCACGTGGTTGGTATGGTGTGAAAGTTTTGAACCTTGATGGGTTTTACGGTAGAGTTTGTGAGAAACTCCGATGAATGATTTTGCTGTGTGTTTAAACTTGATGCCATGAGATGTATGTGATTGAATTGGCGACCCTGTTTGCCATTTGAGTATATGGTTTTAAATTCGACTGTTTTTGGAATGTTGTAATTTTTATCCGCTATGGGTAAGTTTGAGAATGTTTCCTAAAGGACTTTACAGTTTGAGAATTTTGTAGAAATCGATTTTTGGAAAATATTTTGGTGGTGCGGTCAAACCATGGTTTATATGGATTTTTTTTAAAATTTGTTAAATTTTGACAAATGGGCCGTGTATTTTCAAATGACACAATCAGACGGTATTTGAAAAACGTATTTTGAAATACTTCGGACATTGTAAAATATTACCGTCATCGACCCTTTTGGCGTTTTTGTAAATGGTTTTTATCCTGGTGGGTTCCGGCGCGGGACCCACGACGCTATAATGTTCCGTGTAATTACCTGAGATTTTTGGGCATTCTAGCCCATTGAATTATCTTTGAAAACCTTGAGTATCCTAGAAATAAATTTCGAGACGTACGTTTAAAATGAATTGTTTTCTCGTGGTACTTTCAAGGTGCCACGATATGTTTCAGAATTCTTCTACCTCGAGGACCAAAATGTTTTGAGATATTTTTCAATGTTTTATAAACACTTTTACTTAGACCCGAGGGTCGAATATTCTGAAAGTTTTCCACTAAGAGAAAGTGTCCTCATTTTTCTCAAATGCGAAATGGTTTTCCAAAGTCTCGATAACGATGTTTCACGTTTGTACTTTTTTGAAAGGTGATACTCAAGATCAACCGGTGTTTTTCTAAATTATTTTCAAAAGGTGGTTTTTATTTCTTTTAAACCTATCAATTCCCGTTTGCGTTTGGGAATGTATGTATGATTTTTGCTTTGTCGTTTTGATGTTCCTCCCGAGTATGATCGAATTGGTGGCATGAACGTTGAGGCGTTGCCACGCAATTATTGTACTAGCCCTCTGTGAGAGGTGTGAACTGGTGTTTACTGTTTATCACCTCGTGGCGATTTGCGTGTTGTCGCACGAGTGTGAGATGTTGAAGCTTGGGTTTGTACGTTTGTGTACATGTGTGATTGTTTCATAATGTTTGTAATTATGTGCTGATTATTGTTCGGGCCGTTGAGGTCGCCGAGCGATACCGTCGTTGTTGTAGTGTTTGTGTGTGTATTACTTTACGATGGTAATCGTTGTATATGATATGTGTTATGATTCTTTGTTATGCTGAGTTGGCATCTCCGGTATGTTGTTTTGCGGTGTTATGTTCTATTGTATCTAGCATCTGTATTTTCGATATGCCGAGCCGAGGCATTTCGAACGTATTGTGCCGGGGGCATATACGTGCAAATTGTCCTTCTTGTCTGTAACGCTTTTCAAGTGTGGACCCGAGAGACATAGGATCCAGTTTTGCGAGTTGAGTTCCGAGTCTTTCGGGGCGCGAACTTCAGTACAGATATGAGGATCGGCTCTGAGAGGCCAATGGGAGATGTTTACCGTTTGCTTTTTGTGTTGTCACCTTACTCCGGTTGTTGTGAGTTGCGGGAGCGACATTTCTTTTATAAGAGGTCGAATGTAATGCTGTATCGTTTTGACTTGCATTTCCTCTTTCTCGAGTCTATCGACTCGCTCGTGTTCGTTGATACTTTCGAACTTGTTCGGTATTTGGTTTCATCGTTCGAGCAGTGTGATCTTGTTTTGGGTCGATCTAGTTATCGTTGTGACTTTTCCGTCAGTTCGATTCTTGTGAACCTTGTTCGGAAGTAACATCTTTTAGTTCTATTAGTTCCTTTATTCAAGTGGATCGGATTTTGAACTTGTATTTTCGACTGCCGACTCGTTTATGTTCATTGACATTTTCGAGCTTGTCCCCCTTGCTTTTGTTGATCGAACGAGGTGGTATTGTTTCTAATAACTCGTGTGTTGTTGAGACTTTTCAATTTCTATTCCCTTTCGTGTGGATCTTATGTGAAGGCACATGTTGTTTTCACCGGATCATATATTGTCTCGAGTCGAGATGTGAACCTTGGAGTTGTTGTTTGAATTTTATTGTCCTTCGTGATTCGAACGTGATTGTTCGATTTTGTTGTCTCGATCATTTGTGATTCGATCGTTTGATTGATCGGTTTTGTTGATCTCGTTTCGTGATTGTTGAACGTTCAGACTCCTTCGTAATTCCCTTAAGTTCGAAAATTTGTCTCCTTTCGATCTTCAAACCCTTGGGCGGTGGAATTCCGTATTTGTTCAGCGTTTGGCTCGCGTTTTGATTGATGAACCGTTGGATTGGTCAATCGTATTGATTTTTGTTCGTTGTGTTTTGTGATTGTTCAGATAATCGACGCGATTGTATTATCTGTTTGATGACGCTTGTCACTTGTTGATTTTATTATGTCTCTACCGGTGGCGTCGTGTTGGTCGTCGTGGGGCGTGTTTTCACGCTGTATATTCTTTCGTATTGCTTGTAACGTTTCGCCATTGGGCGCGAATTTTTTTTTCGGTTCTTGTGTATCTCGTTGATTTTTCTTGGCGGGATATTGCTTCTCCCTACTTGTTTTAAGTTTCGGGACGAAACTTTTTTTAAGGAGGGTAGAATGTAATATCCGCAATTTTCGATTTTTGGTAAATTTCTTTTTCGGCCGGAGTCCGTTTTGACGACTCGCTCATGACCGTTTCGTCATTTCGAGAATGATTAATTCTGCACTTTTTGTCATCCGAGTTCGTTTCGGTATCGTTTTGTTGAGTTCCGAGCTTTTTAGCGACTTTTCCGCACTTGAGTTCGATTCTTGCGAATCTCGTCAGCTGTTGTTTCGAGTTTCTCGTAAGTTCATTTAATGTTATTATTCATGTTACGAGCTTTGGTTTGGTGTTTCGATCGCGTATCGTGATTTTCGGACGTTTTGGGCCATTTTCGTAATTTCCCAAAAGTTTTGGGTAATTACTTCCGTTGTCGAATTCCGAGCCTTCGGGTGGTCGGAATCGTGTGTTCTATTAGCTATTAGATTCGTCTTTGCGAGTACTTCGTAACCGTAACCCGATTCGTATTCGGAGTTCGGGTTTCGGGTCGTTCGGACGTAATTTTGATGCCATTGGAGGGCTGCCTGGACACATGCAACACGGCCTGCTGAAACGTGTCCTGCGCCGGGTCGGTCAGGGCTGGCAGCTGCCGAGACACGGCCAAGACACACGGCGCATGCGGGCCGTTTCTGCGCCGTGTCGTGAGCTATAAATATGGACGAGCAATCGTTTTTTCACTCATTTCATTTCATATCCTTCTGTCATGGTGGAGTCTTTGGGAAGTCGAAGACATGTTGTTATACTATGAATCCACGAAGTTTTGGAGTTCATAACATCAATTGATCATCACGTAACATCCTTCAATCCAGCGAATCAAGGCAAATTTTCTTAAAATCTAGTTTTGGGGATTTTGTTCGAATTGTCCGTTTAATCCGATTTAACTTAGGATTATGATGGATTGATGATTATTTAGATGTATTATATCTAATTACTTGTTATTCCACGGTTGGATTGCCACGGATTTGTCGTTTTATTGAGTATTTTATCGACGCCTTGAAGGTGTTCGATAAAATGTCACAAAGAGAATTCGAGCGTTCTACCATTATTCTTCCTCGTATGATCGATGATTTATTGATTATATGTTGTTAGGGTCGAATTCTTGTGAAGAACTCGAGTCGGAACCTTTCCGTTCGTTGTCTTCTTCGGGGTCCGAGCTTTCCGGTCGAACCGTGTTCTTCGGAGCGTTCGGTAGCGATTATCGAGGCAAGTATCTTATTATACGACTTGTATCTTGTGAATAGTAATTACGTATGATTTGTATGACGATTTTGCTTGCCTCCGTAAATATGTTCCGTTGAGTTGGTTGTGGTTTCCGAAATTTGAAGGCTTTATGATAATAGTGATATATTGGTATACGTGTTAGGCGTTGTGCCATTTGTGCAGGATTGCGATGTACATATGAGATGGTTGTACACGTGTTTGTTCAATGTATTGTGTACCGAATGTGTGTTGTGTTGGTTAAGAGTCGTTGTGATGATCATGATGTTTGTGTTGTTTTGGTTTACATGCTTGATTGTACATTTCGGCGTAATGTGGAATGACTTGACATTTAATGATTATGAATTGTGTCGAGTCGATGTGTGTGTGATCCAGGTAGGGTCGGCGAGGCCTGCGGAGTTCGGTACATGATGTGTACGAACAAAGTGTGTGAACCGGGTAGGGTCCGCGAGGCCTCTGGAGTCGGTACATGACGTGTACGGACAAGGTGTGTGATTCGGTAGGGTCGGCGAGGCCTGCGGAGTTCGGTACATGATGTGTACGAACGATGTTGTAGCCGGGTAGGGTCCGTTGAGGCCTCGGAGTTCGGTACATGATGTGTACGAGCGGTGTGTGTGGTTCGGGTAGGGTCCGTTGAGGCCTCGGAGTTCGGTACATGATGTGTACGAACGGTGTGTGTGGTTCGGGTAAGGTCCGTGAGGCCTCGGAGTTCGGTACATGATGTGTACGAACAGTGATCGTATGTGATGATTGTTCGGGTAACATTTTAAATATGGATCTCGGACTCATAATGATATATTATTTAGTATGCTTTGAAACGAGAATCGGGCTAAGGACCTAATGTTTACGAAAAGGTTTTGTAAATTGGGACTCGAGGTCCAAAAGAATTTCTGATTTAAAAATCCCCGAGATGATGTGTTCCTTTTCAAATATCTCTTACTTGAGTTCGAAATTCTAAAACTTCTCAGAACATTTTGATAATCGATTTGCGTATTAAATTCGTAGTTGCTATTTGCTTGTTACATTTCGTATGGTTTGATACTTGCACTAGTAAAACAGTGGAGTTTTACTAACCCCAGTATTCGGGGTGGATGTCTGCTGCGTCCGGTACATGCGGAGTTGAGGCGATCACGGGATTGGCACAAGGGATGACGAGTGCGATACTAATCAAGAGTTGAAAGTTGGTAGAGTTTAGTTGTATTGTTAGAGTTGATTCGGTCTTCCATTTGTATTGTATTTCGACCCCTGTGTGGGTAATGTTGTTAGTCAGTCCTGTTGATAGAGTTGTGTGACCTCATCGGTCTGTGTGTTTATGTGTAAGTGACCTTAACGGTCTGTATTATTATATTGTTTGACCCTGGCCGGGCAAGCATTTGGTTGTTTATGGATGTTTAGCCTGGTAGATCCTTGCGAAAAGGGTTTACGGCGTGTAATATTCCCATACGGTTTTGGGGGTGTTACAGTTGTAATTATGTGAATCGATGGCTTTGAGATTCGAATATTGTTGTTGTTTATTTGTGACCTTCGATTCCAGTAATGTCGTATATATGTTCGCAATCATGTTGCTAAAATAGAACCGTTAGCGCACGCTAAGTGTAAGGCTAGCGCGCGCTAATGCAGCCTGGGTAGCGCACGATAAATATGTGTTGTAGCGCGCGTTAGTCAGTCTGGAGAGAGGCTAGGGAACTACATTCTTTTAGCCGTTAGGCCTAACCTTAGCAGTCAATCACCCGGGACTGTATTCTATGTGTGTTGTCAAGTAATGACAACTGTTTTGTATGAATGTGCGTTATGATTTTTTTTTCGTTGCGCTAAGTGATAATTGATTGGGTTCGGCGAATTGATAAATTATGTCTGTTGCGAGTGTGTTCGAACACGCTTTTCTAAAACCTTCATAAGTTTGTGCAAGTGCGATTAGCCGGCGGCTTCGTATGAACTTTGGAAATTGTTTGAAAATTTCGAGCCGGCCTAGGATTCTCAAATAAAACCTCGACGGTATTTGAAAGAGTTGTTTTAAAGTACCTTGAACATTTTGTAAAATTTTACCGTCGTTGATGTTTGTGAAGTGTTGGGAGAATTTTCGAAAATGATTTTAACGTATTGTTGCATTTTCAAATAATTCGAGTGAATGATTTTCTAAAATCTTTCACACCATAAAAATATTTTATTTCAAAAACCAATGCGATTTTTATTTTCAAAAATATATAGTGAAAGATGAAAAATCTCACTCGATGTAAAGTTCAAACTCGGATTTGGAAATGTTAGAGTATGTAAGAATGATTTGATGATCATGCATGGTTAACTTGTTAGTTGTTAACGGTGATGATGATACGTAGAGGCATGATGACTTCAAATGATTTCAAATGAGACGGTTAAAGTATGTTGTTTACAAGTTTTGATGAAACAACCCGAGGTACCAAAAGTACTTTTAAATTTTATTTTAAATAGCATACAAATCCAAGGATTTTCAAAAGATTTCCTTTAAAAGGATACCTCGTGGATTTTCTTTTCGAGTTGTTATTTGTTACCTTATGTGATATGTCGTGCTGAGTTGGTACTTTAGTATAATATTTTGCGAAGTTGTGCAATCGTATTGAGTGGGGATCCGCTTAGTATGTCGTTGGGCAGAGGACACAGTCGTGACCACGATACTAATGGCCATGAAGATCGGATGTGGACCAAGAGGGTATTGTCGGGAAGGTTGGTATTCCAGCACTTCGTTCTCGTTGTTTAGGTTTCGGGATGAAACCTCTTTTAAAGGTGATATGATGTAATACCCACATTTTTTCTTTCTTTCTCTTCTGTTTCGTCCAACCGTATCGACTCGACTGTGTTTGTTCATGCTTCTGACCTGGTGTTGTTTCTCACCTTTGTCATTCGAGCGAGTTCTGATATTGTCCCAAATTGATCTATATATCGTTGTGACCTTTCCAAGTTCAGAAAATTAGTCTCGTTTTCGATCTTCCAACCCTTGGGCGGTGGAATTCCGTATTTGTTCAGCGATTGGCTCGCGTTTTGATTGATGTACCGTTGGGTTGGTCAATCGTATTGATTTTCGTCCGTTGTGTTTTGTGATTGTTCGGATAATTGACTTGATTGTATTATCCAGTTGATGACGCTTGTCACTTGTTGGTTTTATTATATCCCTAACGGCGGCGTTGTGTTGGTCGTCGTGGAGCGTGTTTTCACGCCGTATATTCCTTTGCGTTGCTTGTAACGTTTCGCCGATGGGCGTAAGTTACGCGTTTCCTTGCGTATCTCGTTGAGTTTTCCTGGCGGGATATTGCTTCTCCCTACTTGTTTTAAGTTTCGGGACGAAACTTCTTTTAAGGAGGGTAGAATGTAATATCCGCAATTTTCGATTTTCGGTAAATTTCTTTTTCGGCCGGAGTCCGTTTTGATGACTCGCTCATGACCGTTTCGTCATTTCGAGAATGATTTATGCTGCACTTTTTGTCATCAGAGTTCGTTTCGGTATCGTTTTGTTGAGTTCCGAGCTTTTTAGCGACTTTTCCGCACTTGAGTTCGATTCTTGCAAATCTCGTCCGAAACTGTTGTTTCGAGTTTCTCGTAAGTTCATTTAATGTTATTATTCATGTTGCGAGCTTTGGTTTGGTGTTTCGATCGCGTATCGTGATTTTCGGACATTTTGGGCCATTTTCGTAATTTCCCAAAGTTTTGGGTAATTACTTCCGTTGTCGAATTCCGAGCCTTCGGGTGGTCGGAATTGTGTGTTCTCTTAGCTCTTAGATTCGTCTTTGCGAGTACGTCGTAACCGTATCATCGATTCGTATTCAGGTTCGGGTGTCGGGGTCGTTCGGGCCGTCGGAGTTGGTCCCGGTCGAGTCATGGCCGGGCAATCTGGGCCCAGGCCGACACTGGCCGAGTTACGGCCGGTAGTGCTCGGCAGCTTCTGGTTGAGTTACGGCCGGTAGTGCTCGGCAACTTCTGGCCGAGCAGGCCGTACCGTGGGCCGCGGCACACTCGTGCATTTTTTCGGCCAAACCGTGTGTACCTGGTGCCGCGGCACATGTCGGCCGGGCCGCGGCACACTGCCGATCACTGGGCGCAGATTTGGCCTCGTGCACACCTCCACCTCCCGCGCGGCACACCTTGCACTTGCGGCTATTTATGGCCCTGCAGACGGGTTTTTGGCCATTTTTCTCAATCTTTCCTTTCTCTTCCGCGGATGTGGTCTTGGGAATCTTGAAGCCATGTTGTTTAACAACAAATCAATGAGGTTCTTGAGGTTATAACATCAACCAATCATCCGTTATCATCCTTTGATCCAGCGAATCAAGGTAATCTTCCTTGGAACCCTAATTTCGTGAATTTGGGGGTTTTTGCATTTTTATCCAATTCGATCAGTGTTGTTGATTAATCCATGATGGGTATGATTAATCTTGGTAGTATTCTTGTGTTTAACATCATTTAATCCATTGTTCTTCGTCGAATCGAAGTATATTTCTTGATTTCCTTCGAATCGACTTTTTGGGGGATTTGTTCTCGATCTCGTTTTCCATCCATTTTTGTTGGATAAATTGTGGTTAAAAGATGTTGTTAAACATATTCTATGGATTCTATATCCATATTTCTACTTAGAATTCCATTTTCGTGTTTTGTCGGGACGAATCGTGTTCTTGGCCGTTTTGGGGAAAACACTTGAACTTTCGTCATTCGTTCTTTGAATTCAGCGGCTTTGGGTCGTACTTTGGAATTTATTTTAGTTGTTATTGTTTTCGTTCGTAGTTCATTGTTGCGGATTGTCGTTCGGTGGAGTCGGTGAGTTCATAGTCGGTTCGTGCCAACCTACTTCGGCCGATTCTCTGCGTTGTGGTTATTCGAGGCAAGTATCTTGCCCATACATTACGTGTTTTGTGGATATTATGGTTGTTAATCGTCGATATGTGCTAAATAAATATTAATAACCATTTTTCAAAAGAATCGGTATATTTACCATCATGGTTTTTGTAAAGGTGACCCGTGTGTGTCGGGAATTAATGTGCTTAGTTGAATATGTGTGCTAGTGTCGAGTATAGAATCACCTTACTTTCTGTGATGTCATTGCGTATGATTATGTCGTTGGTAAATGTAAAGTGTAATTCTTTTGTCAAATTATGTGCTTGGAGTCACGTGTTTATGGATGAATATGTGAGTTTGTGTGATATTAGTTGTGTCGTTCGGTGCTGTTGAAATCTTGTGCTTCCTTGTGAATTGTTATAGTTCTGAGTCGTGAGTACGTGTTGGATAATATGGCCATTCTAGCAAGGTACCTCGACTATATATATTTTGTGTGTTTGACCTTTGAGAGTTGTGGTTTCGTAAACTGTGAGTTGTTCTTCCACCCGGGGATGGCATGTGTGGCCTCTGGGGGCCGATACTAATGGGTACGGCCACGGAAGTGGACTTGGGTGCGTGTGTTGATGTTCTTCCACCTGGGGACGGTTCGACGGGACCTCTGGGGGCCGATACTAATGGGTACGGCTGCGGAAGTGGTTTCCCACCTGGGGATGGTCCGACGGGGCCTCTGGGGGCCGATACTAATGGGTACGGCCACGGGTTACCAAGTGTGGTTTCTGTGATATTGATGTTGATGTTTTGATAACAATTGTGATATGTTACGGAGTATCACAATGCTTTATGCTCGGGGTCGAGATACATTATATATCGAATATTGGTGTTTGGCTAGAATGGCATAAGAATAATGTATTATGTGTAATGTGTCCTTGTAAGTGAATTGCAGTGGATGATCGGGTCGTAGGCCCTGTGTTTTGTGACCGGAATGGTTGGGTCGTGGACCCCGTGTTTTGTTAACATATTTGCATTTTGGAAAATGAACTTTGGGGCTGTAACCCTAAATGACTTTCGAGGAATTAAGAACTTTTCAATTTCTAATGTTTTCAAAACTCCCGAGATTTGGAAATGTTTCCAAAGTGCTTACTTGCTTCGTTTCTACTTTCAAGACTTGAACTATTTTTAACTAAATATATCTCAGGAAGTCTTTCGATGTATTCTCGGAATGTGTTGTGTATGGCTCGTATTTGCACTTTATACTTGCACTAGCGAAACAGTGGAGTTTTGCTAACCCCCAAGTAATCGGGGGGTGGATATCTGTATTGTGTCCAGGTACATGCAAGTTTTTGGGAGCAAGACACAGGATCGGTGCGAGGGATGATGAAAGACGAATGATACTAATCACACGAAGGCCAGTTTTGACTTTAGTTAGTCGGAGTCCATTGTATTGTCTTTTCCGCTGTCTTATTGTTCGTCGTTGCAAGTATTTTACCCTTGCATGTGTATGAGTCTGGATGAGTTTATGTATTTTGATTTGTAAGTCAGTGACGGAAGATCAAATCGGTCTATTGATTCGTTATTTTGATTCGTCAGTATGTAATGTAATGTGTTGTGTTGATGTCTAGCCTGGTGGATCCTCGCGGAGAGGGTCTGCGGCGTGTAATATTCCCGGTTTGATCTGGGGGTGTTACATTTTCCATAGAATACTCCATGGCATAAATATTAAGGTTAGTATTCCGCGGAAGAGGTTCAATGCTCGAGATTTTGGTAGAGATATAAGAGATTATGTGAAGGTTGCCAATTTACTTATATACTACTACTTTATCCTATGCCGTGACGACATGATGGTCGATACATGGGCATGGGCATTAGTTGAGGATTTCGAGCAGTGGGATATGTTTACTTGGGGTTCTTATACCTTTGGGGTTTTATCTTACTACATAGGCAACGTTGCCATGAATGAGGGACACGATCACAAGGACTATCACTTCTATGGTCCTGTTTGGGCTTTACAGATATGGTCGTATGAGATGATTCCTTCATTGGGAGCATTGTGTGGTATTCGATATAAATCTGTCCAAGTCCCCCGGTGTTTGATGTGGACTACGAGGAAGATGTTCTGTGATTTCACTCATTTCTTCGACGATAAGGTACATAAATTTGTAAACGTATTTTCTCCTGACTTCATCTCTTCAACGTTATGTGATTGCCCATCTAATGGTATGCTTTAATGACTAATTTTGCAGCACAGAGTACTTCCCTCTTTACCGCATCTGGAGGAGGATGAGACTGAGTACTACTATCTGAGCTTTGAGAATGGCTCACCATATGACGTTAAGTTCATTAAGCCTGTAAGAATAGCTGTGAAGAACAAGGAGAATGAGCCTGCGCCGATCCCGAGAAAGAAAGTTATGGATAGGTTGAAGAAGGCTGCTGGGAAATTGATTACATATGAGTCGGCACATAAAGTGTCGAAGCGACGCCGGCAGAGTACCCCACCAGTAGATGGTGCATAGACATCGGACCGGGAGAGGCAGCCAGAGAGGGTGTGTTGTGTCCACAGACTTCCTTGTCCGGACCATACCCAGGACACGAGCAGGGATGAGTACTTCGATCGCCGTTTGAAGGCGATCTTGCACGACGAGTCTGAGACATGATTTATTGCTCGAGTTTCTCGCCGGGTGCTTTATGGGATCGTGGATTTCTTCGGACCTACAGATAGACGTTCTAGGAGCCCGGTGCACTACTCAGCTGGGAGCCATGATAGGTTTCTCGATAGGCCTCGTCATTCTGCATCTGTTAGCAGCGCTCAACGGAGGATTCCTGACCCTCCACGTCACTCAGTCTCTGGTGCAGCCCACAGTCACCATTCTCAGCATCAACCTAGTCATCATTCTCAGCATCAGCCTAGTCACCATTCTCAGCGTCCACCTACCCACCATTCTGAGGTCCAGCACAGTCACCATTCTGAGATCCAGCACAGTCATCATTCTCAGATTCATCATTATTTTGAGCGGACTCAGTAGCCCCTTGATTACGAGCATCAGTATGAGCCATTTGACGCGCCATTTCAGTAGTATGGGACGATGTTCGACTGGTTTCAGGACGAGCATCATTATAGTGCGATGTTTCGATGTGAAGGTGGTAGTCCTCAGCAGCATCCTCCATTTCAGATCGAGCAGCCAGTTTCTGAGATCGAGCAGGCGGCTGTACAACTCTCTGATCGTTATAGTTGTGAAAGGGATGCTGAGGGTGATGAAGATGGTGAGAGTGCTGGAACGTAGCATTTGGGTGAGCGTAGACTTCCACCGCGATTGAGTCGACCATCTGCTGCTCTTCGGGAGCCTTTTATGGTGGCGCCTCCAAGAGATAACGAGGCTCTGAAGAAGTTGTACCTACACTTTAGGAGGGAGCAGCCACGTGATGCTATTGTCCGGTGTTTGGAGACTGGGCATGCTCTCACCCAGGCGTTATTTGACCGGATAGAGTCTAGCCGTGAAGACTTTGATGCCGAGGTGATAGATTGTTATGTGCTTGTGAATCGAGCGAGGCTTCGGAGTGGAGTCCGTAGTGTTGGTGTAGATAGAGTTGGCACTGTACTTGCCGGCTCCCAATTTTACGTAAGTTCTATAACCTACTCGCTTGTATATCATTGGTGTGATGTGGATTTTTTTTTATTTTGTGGTTTGGCTTTTTGTAGTTAGTTATGGCCAACGAGTTTGCAAGACTCCATCCGGATGATCCACTTGGTATCAAGGTGACAGGGAAGCCGGTTTACAGGGATTGGAAAATTCATAAATGCATCGAGGACTACATGACAGGTCTTGATACACCACATGCGGTTCTATGGTCAAATTGCAACGAAGTAAGTTTGAAATTTATATTTATAAATGATTTGCTATGTTTGATGTGATGATCTTATATGATTACATATTTTGTTTCAACATATTATTGCCATTTGTTGCCTTGACCAGAGCCACTGGTGACTATCAAGATTGACATCATAACATGGACCGTGGAGTTGTACGATTCCTTGTCACACCACCACGAAGATGGTCGATACCGATTCAACCAACTGCGACCGATTATGCGTCTGATGCCTCGTGGGCTAGCTCAATCTGGGTATTGGCTGCACAATCAATCGAAGAAGAAGTATGACACGGAGATGAGTTTCAAAATTATGCCACGAGAGCTACAGTTCATACAAAACGACAATCAAAGTTGTGGCCCCTTCGCGTGCATGTACTTGGATCGACTCGTCTCTACAAACCCAGGAGCAAGGCACCAAATCAAGGAACTTAATGAGAAATATATTAAGAAATATCGATATAGTTTAGCTGCTAAAATCTTTATGTTGTCTTTAGACATGTAAAATGGTTTATGGTGTGTTGTGTTGTGGCAAGATTAATGTGTCGTGTTGTTAAATATTTATGTTGTCGTTAGATAGTTTTGGCAATATTAATTTATTGTGTTGTTAAATCTTTATGTTTTGGCTCTGTGTTACATACTATGGATGCACACGATCGTGGCCATCGTGGGTCACGATCGTGTGCAACCTGCCCACGGTCATGGGTTGCTGCTGTCGTGTGCCCACGATGGCTCCCATGACCATGTGTCCCATTGTGGGCATGGCCGTGTGCACCATCATGTGCACACGACCGTGGGTCCCATCTTGGGCACGGCCGTGTACACGATCGTGTGTCCCATCGTGTGCATATAAACTTTTGGTACTTTTGCCAATTTGATTTATTGTGTTATCTAGAAGGATGTTTTGTGATTCAAACATTGCTTGTTCAACCATTAATTACTATATAGCTTCTTATACAAACTCGTATTTGTCATTTCGTTGTAATTCATTAGTATATGAGATATTTCATCTAGATGATGAACTTATCCATACGAACTAATACACTGAGAACATATAGACTACACATGATATGCAATATATTATGTTAATTCAATCAATAACTTTTTAAATAACTGTATCGTTAACAAATACTTGTTAATATATAAGTAACAACAACTAAATTAATGAGTAATTTGAGAAATTGGTGAAAATTGTTGATGTTCTTGTGCACACGACCGTGTGTCCCATCGTGGGCACGACCGTGTGTCCCATCGTGTGCATATAAACTTTTGGTATTTTTACCAATTTGATTTATTGTGTTATCTAGAAGGATGTTTTGTGATTCAAAAATTGCCTGTTCAAACATTAATTACTATATAGCTTCTTATAGAAACTCGTATTTGTCATTTCGTTGTAATTCATTAGTGTATGAGATATTTCATCCAGATGATGAACTTATCCGTACGAACTAATACCCTGAGAACATATAGACTACACATGATATGCAATATATTATGTTAATTCAATCAATAACTTTTTAAATAAGTGTATCGTTAACAAATACTTGTTAATATATAAGTAACAACACCTAAATTGACGAGTAATTTGAGAAATTGGTGAAAATTATTGATGTTCTTGCGCACACGACCATGTGTCCCATCGTGGGTACGGCCGTGTGCACCATCGTGTGCACACGTGAATACAGTGCCAATTTGACACCATAGACACCGTGACACCTGGTTGCCAACGTGTCACACGATCGGAGCACACGATCGTGCCCATCGTGTGCACCATCGTGTGTAGTGCAAAGGGCAACATCAAATTATTTTATTATAAAATCCCATCGTGGGTCCCCCCTTTTTCAATATAAGCCCATCTTCCTTGATTGAGAGTGAAATACATGAACCGTAGCCCCCTTTTCACTACAAACCCTAATCAATTAAAATCAGTTAAAATCCATTAAAATCAAATACGCGAAATGAGCGGTCGATTATGAGAAAGCGATTTAGGAGGAATCGAAGCACCTCAACCAAAAAGAAGGAGGAGGATACCTCCTCCCAACCCACCATACAGAACTAGGCCGAGAGGAAGATACTCAATGCTCAGAGTAAGTTTTTTGATTTTGTTGTATGTGTAGTGTGTACTGCGAATTAATGTGTTTCATGAAACAGGACCTATTTAAAAATACTGCGAGCACTCCAGTCATACTAGATGGTGATGATGATGATGATTTAGAGATTTCTGAGAAGACAAGTAAAGAAGTTATTTTAGAAGAAGAAGTTCATGAAGATGGTGATACAAGACTAAAGATACAACAGCAGATGGGGGAAAAGGGATCCAAGTGATTGTGGTTTTTAAGTTATTATTAGATATTTTGGTGTGATGGTGATGAACTTTTGTTTTGTAAAGTTATATGCTTTGGATATGCTTTTGCTGTAAACTATTGCTCTTTAAAGTGAGCTACTTTGTTATGGTTAATGTTTGCCTCCATAATCACCTTTATTTGCTTTACATCACTGAACACTTAAATTTCAATTCAACGATAAAGAAAATAGACACAGAATTATGCATTTCAACTAATAATCAGAATACTGAATCAATACATGGTCCATCGAGGATTAAAATATCAGCACATGATTGTTGCTAGTAAGTCACAAAATATAAAAATACATAAGCAATTTAAGTTTCATGGTATGGGCATCCCCTTATGTCATGGTCATCATTACGACAAATGCTACACATCTTCTTCTGCCGGCCCCTTTGCCTCGTTCGTTCATCCATTCCTTGAGTTTCTTCAGGGATATTCAAATCCACACCACCTATGGGAATGAATGCTTTGCAAGATTTTATATTGTGGCTGGTTCCTTTACACCTACCGCACACCTGAGGCCGTCCACCTGCGGGCAAATTTTCAACAGCGGACCGTGCGCGACTCATCCTTGGTCGGCCGGCTTGTCGTACCCCCTCTGGAGGTACGCAAACGATGGATGAGATCTTCGGTGGGACATTCCACTCATCAGGATGTGGGATATGACTAATAAGCTCCTTATAAGTCTCTCTAAGTCCTTGTTGCTTGAAATAATGACTAACAAAATCATACACGGACAAACCATTGCCGGCGCACCTATTACAATAAGCAATTATGTCAAGGATGTTGTATAGGATAATGTATTTTTGATATTGATGAGGTGTAGGATAAATCTAGACCAGCCCTGTGTTGCACACGATAGCAGAACACGATCGTGCCCATCATGGGTTACGATCGTGCCCATCGTGGGTTACGATCGTGCCCATCGTGCCCATCGTGGGTTACGATCATGCCCAACGTGGGTTACGATCATGTGCATTCTGTCATGACCGTGGGCACGACCGTGAGCGTCCGACAGCACCCGCATGCCAATGGCCATGACTGCGTGCACACGACAGCATAGACAAAAATATTGAATGGCCATGACCATGTGCACACGACAGCATAGACAATTACCTTATAGCGGCAACGGCATGACGACATGGAATCTGATACAAATCAAACTCACGACAACAACATGTCCAGGTTCGAAGATCGACCTCATAAGAAACTTTGTTTTCTTCGACTTTATAAACAAGTGGGGTGGTAGCTCGAACGGTAAGAGTCAGACTGGCTTGCACAGAGTTAGAAAGCTTTTCAAAAGTGTACATTGTCAACTCATGGTCTCTTAATGTAGCTTCTCCCCGCTTCTCATCAAACAAATTCTCTAGAATTAGGCGAAATATCTCAAGTAATGAGCAAACAGGTAAACGCCTCGCCCACAACATACGATTATTAAAGCATTCAACAACATTGGATGTCAAGAAGTTATAGCGTCGTACCGGACACTTCGACCTAGCCCACCTCTCTGGCCCAATTTCAGAAAGGCGCCTGTGAGCCCCATTAGATCTTTCGATATGTAGTTTCGAAAAGTTGTTTTCAAAAACTTCTTCACAATGCGTGTAGGCAGCAGTTCTAAAAAGTCCTATAGCATGCGCACCGTAAGAGGTCAGATTTTTTGCAAGATGGTGATAGCACAACCCGTGGAATGCATTCGGATAGACGACTTGAACAGCATTCTGAATGCTCTTATGTTGGTCACTCACAATCAGTAAATCTTCCATCGGATTGTAGCATCTGCGCAGGTTATACAGAAAATAAGTCCATGACTCGTCGTTCTCTATCGGACCGAGACCAACTGCAAGAGGAAATACTTGCTCGTTCCCATCAAATGTGACGGCCGCAAATAGAGTTCCTTTATTCCTTCCCTTCAGGTGGGTCCCATTAACTATAATCACCGGTCGAAGGCACGTATCAAATGCCCTAATACTCTGTTCGAGTGCAACGAACATGTGGCAAAACACTCCCTCACGAGTCGTCTGCAAATCACAAATTGTCTCTGGATTACGCTGTTTTAACAAATACAGATAAGATGAGAGCCTCTGATAAGACTCATCAAAGCCGCCATATGTATTCTCTATTGCTATATTCCTCATCCGGAGAGCAAAACTATATAGCATGTCAATGTCGTACTCCCTACACATCTCTGCAATCATCTCCTTTGGCCTCAAAGTGACCCCCTCACCGGTCAATCGTTTAGCAAAATAATGGGCGGCAACCTCAGAAGTGACCGATCGTGCGGCAGCACGATTCAAATCAGGGTGACAGCTGTGCTCCAATGTCAACTTAGTAATTCTCTAAATATTTGCATCCTCAATAGCACACAACCTAAACTGACAATTTTTTCGCCCACTCTTACATACAAACACTATACGTTTATCGGTGGAACTATCAGTGATACACTGTAGCATGTTTTCCAAATGATACATTCCTACAGTTATCCTCAACTCTGTCTTGGAACGAAAGGTAGACCCCACCTCTAGCTGACCGGTAACCGGTGGAGGCTGCTCGATCCAACCCAAAGTCCTCGCACTACCGGGGTTCGGAAATGGAATGATCTAGTTACGCATTAATTGTAGATGCTCATGCTCGCTCGCAGATTGATGGTCGGATGAGAAGTTCCGACGACTCATAATCCTATCCATTTGGGCCGGTTGGCGAACCCAAGCTAGAAATTCCGCAGATAGTGACTCAAGCAAGTCTTTACAACAATCCTCATCTTCGGATGTATGCACCTCCTCATCTTCCTCGTCTTCCACATCTTCCTCGTATTGATAATCTTTGGAAGGCATGTCATAATTTATGTTGCCGGGCTCTACTCTCGAGCTACTACATCCCATATTAACCTCGGGAGTGGAGGAGCTGCTGTTCTCAACATAGACCTCAGGATCTTCCTTGTATTCTACTAGTAATCGAAGTATCTCGGTATCGCCCCGTAATAGGACTTTTACTTTGTTTCCCTTGGCCATGTGTGTCAAGTACCATAATTTGTAATCGGACTCATTTGGACCACCCAAACCCTCTCTGATAACCCCCACGAGGTTTGCACGACTAACTTTGCTCGTGTCGATATAGACAAAAAAGGAGTCCCCGTCTACATATGTCGATCGCTCCCAATGACCACCGTGATGTATCAAAATACGCTGCCACGACATCTGATTACAAAAAGATGAATAACTATTCAGAAAACTGAGCGAACAATATTATAAAATGATCTGCCTTGGACACGACCGATGCACACGGTCGTATACTACAGTGTGTAGTGATCGTGTGCAAGTTTCTGGCCAGGAACACGATCGCTGCACACGATTGTAGATGATCATGTTAAACGATCGTGAACACGTTAGTTGTGCGCACGATGTCAAGGTCGTTGGACACGACCGTTGCACACGATCGTTGCACACGGTGGCTTCCCATTGTGTGCAGCGATCGTGTCCGTAAGAACTGGTCGGGAAAGTTTTTTCCCAGCGGTCAAATACTGATGCATACCTTATTTATGATCCCAGAAGCACGACAAATGAAGTCCTATTTGAGCGTCAACTTTTCTTTTCGAATAATCTTGTGATTTTTATAAGATTTTTGAGAGACCCTTTGTCAAAAATGGTTGTGTTGTTTTGATGCATATGTTTGTAGTTACATTTTGGTTGTTAGACATTAATATCGATCGGATCAGATGAGGAAAATAAAAAAGAAAAAAGAGAAGAAAAGTAGTTTAAATTAAATAAAATAAAATAAAGTGAGAAGTCAACATTACAACAAAAGAGAGGACATTTTAGTCTTTTTAATCAAAATGGTACTAAAAACTTATAGTTTTATGAATGGGGATATAAAACTTATCAATTTTATGATTTGGTATTAAAAAATTGATTCCCACATTTAATATTTACTATTAATATTTATATATTTACGAAATTTGAATGATGACAATTTTTAAATAATTAAGTTCTTGTAAGATCAATTTATTATTCAAAGTAATGCATCATATTATTCGAATTATTAACCAAAATAGATATTGAGTAGTCTTATTATTAATTTTACATAATCAAGCAACTATCAACTATCATCTATTCACTAAATATATATACACAAATAGATAATACTATCAGATAGTTAAACCAATTGTCACAGATCAGTTAATACAATCTGCTAGTCAGCTATCCGCTAATCGCCAAGTATGGGCATATTCTTGTTTTGTATATATAAATAATAACTAATATTGCATAAAACACAACAAAATAAAATAAAAGATATTATTTTGTATATATGATATATTTATATATATATATATAATATATATATATATATAGATAATGATGACAATGTATAATCACTCGTTCATTTATAAATATATAATATATTTTAATCATTTATGGGTATATATACTCAAACCTGGTTAGAGATATTAATATTTTAATATATATATATATATATATATCATGTAACACTACCGACGAGAACCACCATTAATGCCTCATATCTATAGTGGATTTCAAATGAAAATGAACGTCATTTGTTGTTAATGTGTTAATGATGCTCACTCCAACTTTGTTGAATTATTATCTCTTCTACTAACGGAGGCTTCTCAAAGATCTATATTTTACTCTATTTTTTAATTGTTGCAAACTTGATAGATATAATTTTTGTGACTCCAACTATTGAGTTGGACCATTGGACACAGTTCTCTACTAACTATTGAAAATTTTAATGTACATAGGAATTGAGAATATTATTGTATTTTTCAATATATATTATATATTTTTTCTAAATGATGCATATTTATTATTATATTTGTTCTATTAATATTATTTAATTATGAATATATTCTATTTAAATTACAATTTAATTTAAAATTAATTAATCATATGAAAAACTAAAATCATTATTTGCTAAGTTACTAATTAATTAGAATTAAATTAAAAAAGTAAATAGCAATCTTAATACAGAATATTTAAGTAGCCTTCAATTAGAATTGCTGTTTTACGAAAGATATGTCTGATCACTGAATATACATTCTTGTGTGTCTTAATTACCAAAAGTTTTAATTACCATAATTTAATCCAAAATTAAATATTTTAATTACAAAATGTCGAAAATTTTATTTATCAACATTATATATCTAAAAATATCAATTTTACTTAAATATTTTAATTAACAAGGCCGAGGGTTGAATATAAAAACTTGTATGTGTTATTCTAAAAATATGATAATTAAAGTACATTAATTGGTACTTTTAAATTTGATAATTATAATAAGATTACAATCCATAGAATATATAGCATTTCAATTTATTATAAATTATAAATTAATTACAATGTGGCAATAACGCATGATGTATAATTGTGAGATTTGATTGGACAATATAATATGACTTGGAAGATGGGCATTCAATTTTTTGACACGTGTTAAATTAGTTACAATATTAGTATATAGGGGGAGATTAGTGTCAAACCTGTCGAAATTCGATGAAAAACCACATCATGTTGTAATTTAAATATAAACAAAACAATTAAATTAGAATCCAAATAGAGTTCAATCACCCTGAGTCATTTACCGTGGCGAACAATGATGAATCTAAATAATAAGGTTAGTATTTGACCATCGGGACTCATTTAGAATATATATCCTTTCCGTAAAGATTTTGGAGATATTTATTGTATTACATACAAAAGTTATTTACAACTAATTCAGTGTTTACGTACTATAAATATTTATCTATTTACAAAAGTTTTAATGATGATTAAAATTTTTGAAATATTAGTTTATTAATCAATAAACTCATCAAAATTGATTATAATAAGTATACCAAATAAATATTTTAATATCCTTATTATTCATTTTATATAATCAAGCAAATATAAATTGTCATCTATTTACTAAATATATATACACGAATAACTCATACAATCAGCTAGTTAAGCCAGTTATCACGTATCAGCTAATACAAACTGCTACCAGCTATTCGGTAATCACCAAATATGGCCAAATTTTTATTTTGTATACATCATATAACAACACATATGCATAAAACACAATAAAATAAAATAAAATACAGTATTTAGTATATATATGTCTATATAAGGATGATAATCTGCAAGCACTCATCTATTTATGAATATATACATACTTTATTCATTTATGGATATCTTAATGCACGTATTAAATTTATTCAGAGCTAGTAGAGAGGGATCCACTTGGTGGGGAATATGAGTCGAAGCAATAACAATAATATTTCTAGTGGAACATCTTTCAGAGAGAAATAGACCGAAGGATAAGTACTTCAACTCATGCACAGTCAGATCATGAATGTTTGGAATCCATATTATGCAAGGAGACATTACTTTTGCTACTGATAATTGAAAGGTGATATCAAATAGGTCTAGTTCTTCACACATCAGATCCTTAGTTATCAGTTCCAGCTCCGTATCAACAAGGTCACAATCGATATCGTAACTATCAGCAATCTCGTCAATATAATCAATATCGTCACTACCACCAATAGCGTAATTATCCTCAATATTCTCATCAAAATGAGACTTTTGATACGGGAACTTGTTCATAAATACCGTAATGAAAGGAAGATAGGAGTTTGTCGCTAGGTATTTGACCAAATAGGATCGTCCAGTTCCTAGAGCACCTATCACTAAAATCCCCCTAGAGGGGATAAGGCTAAACGGAGCGAAAAGGGTTTTACATGAGATGGTAAATGCAAAGTATTAGTCCCACACGAAGTTTGTAAATAAGTGATTGTCGATAATGAGCAAGGAATACCCGTCTTTACGCTAAGCAGGATGTATTGAACTCATAGTTCAATAGATACTTATAATGAATGTCAACTAAGTATCGTAAGTAATTTGCACCCCGTTGTACAATCAATTGATAACCAAAGTCATAAATAGATAAACGATCACTATGAGTCAGACTCAATAGAATTTGATCAATCCTTTTTTCTGTCGTTAAGATGGATATCTGAACCAAGAATTCTCCTTCTGTCTTATCAATCCACTTACCTTGCACGGCCCAGGATTCTACTTTATCATCAATCCAATACTCAGTAATATTTTTTCTTTTTCTTATCAATGAATAGATCTCTTTACTTGTATGACTTAGATCTCTCGTATTTCTAGAAAAAGTGATTCGATTGATGGGATTTGGTATGAGATTGATGATAGCGATGAGATTGATATTCAAATATTTCTTCTTATAACGTCTTGATTTGACCCCATAAGCGGGACCAAGCATCCATATTGCTTTTAGAGAATTTACAAATTGTTCCAGAGCAACTAGAAAGATATTCTTTAACCAGAAAGAATTCGGTGCAGATGTAGGATACATATCCAGAAGTTCTTGCAACTCAATCATAGATGATTCAATCATCAAATATTTGACCCTTTCGAACTCTGTCTGTAACTCACTAGAGGCCTGGGAAACAAAGATAAGATGTGTACTAACGAGATATCCAGCAACAAGAAGAAGGAAAAAGATTGAACAGAAGAACTCCTGAACATTTGGCGATCTCAGATGTGTCAATATCAATGGTGACTCATTATTTCGATGAATAATTGCTTGGGACCGAAGAAAATTATGTAAACACTTACTCGAAATCTCACTTATCAGATTTAATTGTGGAAGACACCATTTTCTCTGAAGAATTCGCCATAACATCCATTTTTCAAGCATAATATCATGAAAAATGGATACAAAATTTTGACTACTACTTATTAGTATCGGCAATAGTTCTACAAAAGTATCTAAAAATACCAAATTTAGATATTTGTACCCCATTGAAGTAAGGAACCATGGCATATATTTTTTGAATAGATTCCATTTTGAGAGAATTGAAAAAACACTATCTCGTTGAAAGGTTGTATACATCTGCCCTTTCTCAATCCATTTATTTAGACTCCATTTTTTCCTCTTTTTGGAGGGTAAATATTTCTCAGAACATGGAGTGTGAATCAAACCCATGTTTGAATTGAGATACTGATGCAAGTTCTTCCCTTCTGAATAAGATATATTCATATCTGAAAGAGGTTGACAATAAGTTCTTTCAAAATTGACTATTTGTTCCTCTGTTAGAGGTGTTCCAGAAATGTCTGCGATCGAGTAAATAGTTTACGAACGAATGGCTCGTATCGACTTGGAAAATGGAAAGATTTGAACAAGTTATACGTTTCGACACCACTTTCTGGAAAATCGTTAGGTATGAATATGTTAGATACCTGCGACTCGATTGGTGAAATAGTATATCTCCCCCAAAAAGCATTTTTTTTTTACCGACGCACAAAGAAAATATTTTGTTGCGAATGAACAAGATATTGAGGAGTTGTCCATACATAAAATTATTGATACGGGCCTTTTCCACAGAAAAGGGGAATCTTGTGTTACGATAGAAGCAGAAGTGATGTGGATTATTCAAGAATCGAAGTCGATTTGCTTTCTAAAAAGCAGATATCAATGAACTTCTATGAAATGGTTTCACGGGATTCAGCCAATTGTCTTGATTGTGGAATATCATTGAGAAATAGGAATCCGTGTTATTAAAGGATTTCCTGCGATTATTTCTAGTATGGAATGAGTCAAGCATCCACTTTGGTATCTTATTGAACAAAAAGGGTCTTCCTCCAGTAATCAAGAATTTATTTCGGGAAGTATCATGATCATCCGATTTCCATTTTTTAAAATTAACAATTTGAAGACCTATTGATAACAACTGATTGCAGAGTTGATCATTCGAACCTATCAATTCATAGATGTAGATCGCGGACCTATGAATGGCAATATTCCCCAAACTCACAGATAAAAAAGGAAGTGAGTTAGACAAAAAGGAAAGAAACTTGGACGAAAAGAAAGGAAGTGACTTGGACAACTCTTTTGTAACCTCATACGAATAAATCGAATCTTGATATTGTAATTGATCGAACACTATTTGAAAACGGCTCTTCTGCTCATAAACGAAATATTCCAAATGTTCCTGAAAATTCTTGATCCCATTGGACAATTTGTATCTATATGCATCAGGATACCGACTCATGGACCTCTCGGTTCGAGAAATCAAGATAATAGGATCGAACCATTTCTTCTGACTCTTTTTCAATTTCGATAAATGTTGGTTGATCGTATATTTAATTGTGGGGATAGTTATATGATTCATAATATCCGTTACTATTTGATCCCTTTGAATTCCATATTCATTGTAGAAGTTTAAATCGTATCTATTCATTAAAACGAATGGATTCAAATCCAATATATTACCCGTGATGAATAGATCAGAAACGTCTTGAATTATATCATAAAAAATAGGAGGTAGAACCAATAAAGATTTCTTTTTCGCTTCATCCCTGGCCTAATTCAAGAATTGTTTTTGATCCAATCCGTAGGAATCAATAGAAAAGGCAAATCCCTTATGATACACCATTTCTTGTTGAAATCTCCCTTTGGAACTGTCCATATCCGGTTCATCCTTCAGAACCCTATCACACCCCGGATCTGATGAAATAGGATGAATTGAGACAGTATTTTGTAAATACGTAATTATCTTGAATATATTAACCAGTTCTTTATTTTCCGATCGCCTGGAAGGGAAAAAAGAAAGATCTTGTTGTTTCTTCAACAATTTCGGATCTCTAGTGGACCTCTCAGTAGGATTCGAACCCAGATGATCTGACCATCTATCAGAGAAAAAAGAACGAACCGATCTTGTAGGATTCCCAATAAATTCTTCGATTTCTTCTAGAAGCCGATGATTAATCATTGGCTTCTCACGTTCCGTGAATAGCCGGGACATTGAGGAATATCCAGAAAGGCATTTCGGGAATCGGTCTGATTCTATCTCTATTCCTTTTGGAATATAGAGGAGCGTAACAATCAACCTATTGATATTGGAAGACCTAGCCGATTCTTCCAATCTATCATTTCTGGGTCCAATGGAATTCAGAGGTATAGGAAGAAGCCCCCTCCAATAGAGATTTTTTCTTTCGACCATATTTCGATTGTTAATACGATATATAAGAAGGACCGCTACTACAAAAAGTATTACATCCTTTATCGTGAGATATCGATTGCTTGTTGACCTCTGTGAATTGCATGAAGAAAGTATGATACTAAAAATTCGAGGGTCAAAGAGTTTTAGAAAACGTTCTTGGTGGAAAAAAATGTGAATGAAAGACCCTACTAAATTGAATTGGGGCCATGAATCTGAGAAATAGTGAGAATTATTGATCTCTCTCAATATCTCTCTCAATTCGAAAATCCAGAATTTGAATGCATGTTCTGTCATATTCCTCCTCCATAAAAATGGATTTATTATATTTATTATAAAGATTAAATTAAAATTGAAATTTGGTTATTCACCATGTACGATGATCCTGTTAAGCATCCATGGCTGAATGGTTAAAGCAACCAACTCATAATTGGCGACTTCGTAGGTTCAATTCCTACTGGATGCCCGTCAACGGGACCCTCCAATAAATAAGTCTATTAGAATCGGCTCTGTATCAATTGGAATCTTATCATCCATCCATAACGAATCAGTGTGATATATTCATATCATATACGTAATATTTGAACAGTAAAGTAATAAAGTAAAAAGATTCATATCATATATGTAATATTTGAACAGTAAAGTAAAAAGTAATAAAGTAAAAAGATTCATATCATATACGTAATATTTGAACAGTAAAGTAAAAAGTAATAAAGTAAAAAGATTCATATCATATACGTAGTATTTGAACAGTAAAGTAAATGTAATACCCGAGATCATTATTCCGGATTCGTTGGGTTTTCTGGGTTTTATCGGATTGTCATTGTCCTCATCGTAGAAATTTCGTGCCATGTTTGGTTGTGACTTGTTGGGACATGTTTTTGGAGGCATTTCGGGTCACTTTGTGAGTTTTTGAGTTTTTGTGGTGTAGCGCACGCTAATGCTTGAAGCATAGCGCACGCTACTGCGTGGTGTTTAGCGCACGCCATCAATTTGTAGCGACGCTAACCGGCGATCGAGACACCCAAGAGCTACCGGATCGGGACCGAGCTTTGTTATCGCACGCTAAGGCCGATAGCTAGCGCACGCTATCGACTGCTTAGCGCACGCTCTCTCTTCTTTCTAGCGCACGCTACCCGGTAGGTGCGATTCGGCCTGTGGGGTACCGGATCGTTTGTGACCCGTTAGCGCACGCTACGGCTTTTAGCTAGCGCACGCTAACGTTGTTATAGGCGATTTCTCGAGCGTTGACCGTTAGCGCACGCTAATGCAGGTGTTTAGCGCGCTAATAATCGGCTCAAAGATAAATACCGACAACAAAGATTAAGTCGTCATTTTCCCACTTTTCTTCATCCCTTCCGACGGGAGTGAGATCCAGAGGCGAGTAGGACCGATCTTTTCCTTATAGCTTCATCTTTGAGCGGATTTGTAGATGTTTAACAACATCTAATCGTCTTCTTGGTCCAAATCAAGGTAATCTCTTGTTAGAACCCTATTTTCTTAAATTTGGGTTTTTTGATTGGATTTGTGATTCTTAACCGATCTCATCCGATCGGTTATTTGTTCTTGTTTGTCTTGACCGTAATCTTCAGATTTTGTTAACCGTTCATCGATTTTTATAGCCCGGATCAACGATTCTTGATTTCTTTGAGAACACTTAGATCCTTGTCGTTTTTAGGATCGTTTCGGTTTTCGATTAGTGTTATTAATTCGTGGTGATGCTATTTTCGTAGTATTCGTGGGCTGTCGAAGTCTTGATCGTTTTTGGAAGTTCGAAGGTTTCCCGATCGTGCCCGTTCGTCATTTCGTCGCTCGTGATATCGAGGCAAGTATCTTGTCCATACGTTTCATGTTTCGTAGGGGTAATTAATGGTAAAGGATTTCGTGCGAAACCCAATGTTTAATGAACGTAAAAAGGGATTGGTATATTCTCGATAAATGTTGTCTTTCAACGATAATTTATGTACTTCGTGAATATATGTGTTCTCGGAATATGTGTGTTGGTTTTGTATGTTGAAAAGATGATATGATCACTTTGAATGAGTTTATTAGACCGTAATCCTTTGCCGGGGATTACGTAATGTTATGTATATGTTAGGCGTATTTTTATACGCTTATTTATCATTATTTTGTAGTATTTTGGAGTGTGAAATCATCTAAATGAGCTTTTAATGCCTTAGTTTTGCATGATTGACAGGAAATTGAAGTCCGGAAGCTTAAACGATGCAAAACGGGCGAAAACGGCAAAACTGGACTATGAGCCGCGGCACAAGGAAGCTGAGCCGCGGCAAAGGAAGACACCACCAAGGGCGAGTAGTCAGATCAGGCCGCGACACGGCCCATGTGAGCCGCGTACGTAAGGATTTAATTACGCCTGTGTATTGATTTTAGCGATGTGCCGCGCACAGCACAGGTGAGCCGCGGCACACTTAGCGGGAATTATACGTCTGCGCGGATTTTGGGCCGTTTCGAAGCCAGTTTTCAACCGATTAATATGGACGCGATTTGTGGAGGTGATGAGCTATAAATAGGGCTTAAGACCCTAATTTAATTATCGGGGAATCATTGAATCTAAACCTAAGAGAGCTTAAGCTTGGAGACAGAGAAGAGGAGGAAAGCAGAGGAATTCAAGGGCGATATGAGGTCAAGAACGGAGGAATCCGAGCTTCATCTGCGTTTGAATTTTATGCTTTCGTTTATTTATTCTCGTATTTTCGCTTTTAGTATGTCAAAGCTAAAGCCCTAATCTAGGGTTTTGATGAAACCTTTATTTTGACGAATTGATTGAGATTATCCAATTTATTACCTTTTTATTGAGTTTTCCCAATTATGTTTAATGCTTGCAATTATCGGCCAATAGTTGTATTGATTTAATCATTCACTTGAATCGGGAGAGGAGATTTGGTGAGGAACTATTGGTGAGGACCGTTTATTCTGTGAGATAGGAATATACTCATAGGAACTACGTGGCCTTTAGGAGATTTCATGCTTTTGCCTAGCGACGAGATAATTCACCTAGGGATAGAGTGCGTTAGTCGCCGTTAGATAAATCTATTGACCTCGGGAGAGGCGGTAGAATATATTAGCAATCTCCGCCTTCAATAAATTGGGAAAATTATTTATTACGGATGATCAAGATTAAATTCGGATAAATTAAGGTGGATTCGTAACTCTAGACTTATTTATCATTTGATTCTTTTATTCAAGCTATCGCTTCTGTTTAGTCTTTTATTCATTCTTGTAGTTATTAATCCAAAACCCAACTTCGATTGTTCAAATAAAATTGGAATACGAAACGCGTCGGTAGTTAGAGACTCAATCCTCGTGGGAACGATACTCTACTTATCACTTTATTACTTGTAAATGATGACGCGTGCACTTGCGTGTAGGAAATATCGCAACAAGTTTTTGGCGGCGTTGGGAATGAAATTTCTCTAATATCGATTTAAGTATTTCCAGTCTTAATTTGAACGCTTTTATTTTTGTTTATTTAATTTTGTTTATTCGCTTTTCCTTTCAGGACCTTTCGTTAGTGCATGAGAAGACTCAGAACGAAGGCCTACTAGCTTTGGACACCGAGCTCGAGCGCACTCTAAGAAGGAACAAAAAGGAGAAAAGAGAGTGCATTTACGGCCAACATGGCCGAGAATATTGAAATCCAAGGAGGAGACAACCAAGTGCGGCAAGTTCAACCGAACTCGCTCTTCGAGATTATGCCATGCCGCAAGTCAACGCAAATTTTTCGGGAATTCGGCGTCCCACCATCCAAGCTAATAACTTTGAGATCAAGCCCGCCATTATTCGGATGGTGCGGCGAGCCCATTCTCGTGGACTACCGAAGGACGATCCGAATGCCCACATTGCTTCTTTCCTTGAGATATGCGACACTTTCAAAACTAATGGTGTCACCGACGATGCCATCCGATTGAGGCTTTTCCCTTTTTCTTTGAGGGATAAAGCAAAATTCTCGTTGAATTCCTTACCGCGGGTCGATTACAACTTGGGAGAGGTTAGTGCAAGCCTTCCTTGCCAAATTTATCCCACCACCTAAGACGGCGCGGTTGAGAAACGAGATAACCACTTTTGCCCAACGATATGGAATCGCTCCACGAGGCGTGGGAGCGATATAAAGAATTGCTTCAAGATGCCCTCATCACGGCATTCCCGATTGGCTTCACCGCATACGTTTTATGGTGGTTTGAGTGCTTCTACACGCACTTTAGTGGATGCAGCCTCGGAGGAACATTCATGGGAAAATCTATGGCCGAGGCTCACTTGCTTTTGGAAGTTATGGCTGAAAACGCTTACCAATGGCCACAGAAAGATTGACACCGAAGAGGGTAATGGAAGTTTCGAGCAATGATCCGATTTCCACCTTGTCACTCAAGTCGCCGCTTTGACACACAGCTCGAACTTTTCGCACGCACCCCGTTACCATTGAGACATGTAATTGGTGTAACGGATCACACCCGAAGCGGAGTGTCAATTTGGAAATCCGTTCGAGCAAAATCGATGGAGCAGGCTCAATTCGTAGGAAATGGGAATCGACGGAATAACCCGTACTCCAATACTTATAATCCGGGGTGGCGCAATCATCCCAACTTTTCATGGAGAAACGGACGTAACACACACCCCCTTTCGCCTTGGAATCAACGGCCCCTTCCGCTCCCAAAGTGTCTCTCGAGGAAGCGCTTGCAAAATTATGCGAATACGAGTCAATTTATGACTCGACGGAAGCTACACTACAAAATCATTACGCTTCCATTCGAATTTGGAGGTTCATTGGCCAAATCGCTAATGTGTTGACAAATCGTCGGAGGGAGCATTGCCGAGTACCACGAGACAAATCCTCGAGAGAGTCTAAATGCAATTAGCTTGAGAAGCGGAGAGATGTGCTAGATCAGCCCGAGCTGGGTAAAGAGAAGAAGGTGATTGAGGAAGAGATGGAATTAAAGCTAGAGGAGTCGAAGGAAGTTCACCGGATAACTCAAAGACATGTGTTCCCCGTTCCGCTTCCGCAGACTACAAAGAAAGGAGGCGGACAAACAATTTTCTAAGTTCCTTGAGGTGTTCAAAAGCTTCACATAAATATTCCGTCACGACGCATTGGAGCAGATGCCGAGTTATGTCAAATTCATGAAAGAGATATTATCGAAGAAGAGAAAGCTTGAGGAGTTTGAAACGGTTGCCTTGACAGAGGAGTGCGGTGCAATTCTTCAAAAGAAGCTCCCACCTAAATTGAAAGATCAGGAAGCTTTAACATACCGTGCAAAGCATGGGGAATCTTTCGTTTGATAAGGCACTATGCGATCTTGGTGCAAGTATCAACCTCATGCCTCTATCGATTTTTTAAAAGTCGAATATTGGGGAAGCTAAGCCAACCACAGTCACATTACAATTGGAGGACCGATCGATATAGTATCCGATTGGAGTGATCGAGGAAGTAGTAGTTAAGGTTGACAAGATCATCTTTCAATCCGACTTCATCGTACTAGACATGTAGGAAGATGACAATATTCAGATCATCTTTGGACGACCATTTCTAGAGACGGGCCGAACCCTAATAGACGTGGAAAAGGGAGAGCTAACTCGAGGGTCCAAGACGAGGAAGTTACTTTTCAAGTATTCAAATCGTTCCCATGTCCCTAAGTGCGATAAAGGATCACAAAGTGAGGGTGTGGATGTTTGTGAAAGAGGAAAGCATCGAAAAAATCGTCGTTGGGAAAATTCAGATTTTGTGTTAAATGGCCCAAGTTTGAAGAAGGATGTAGAACTAGTGGCGTTTCTCGACCATGAAGAAAAATCAGCAGCAGTTCGCCGATAGTTGGTGAAGGAGGAGAGTGAGCCGAAAGCCAAGAGAAAAATTAGTCATGGAGAAACCGGGTGTTTCGGGAAGTTTCTCAAGTCGAAACCTTTTCGAAAACTACATTTGATGACTGAACCGAAAGTCGAACGGCTGATGACCAACGATCATAATTTTAACCAAAATACAAACGGTTCGATGAACGGGGCGGAAGCCAAATGGAGTTTGCGAAAAGCGAACTAACATTGTTCAATAGGTCCGGCTGAAGACTATAAACTTAGCGCTTCTCGGGAGGCAACCCGAGCTCGTAGCTGTAGTTTTTTTTGCATTTCTTTATTTTTCTTGTATTCGTGATTTTTATTTTTCATCATTTTTGTGCTTCTATTTGCTTCTTCCTCTTGTTTTTAACGTCTGTTTTTCAAAATTCTGCGCAGGAAAGTCCCAGGGGAGAAACTGGAGTATGAGCCGCGGCACAGTTATTGTGAGCCGCGGCACACATCGATCGCAATGAAAGGCAAAACCGACTGTACTTTGTGCCGCGGCACGGCATAAATGAGCCGCGGCACACTCGAGTAATGAGCCGCGGCACACGACAAAACAAGACACAGGTAAAAGGGACTGTACCTTGTGCCGCGGCTCACTTTATCTGTGCCGCGGCACACTATGCGGAATCCGAAAGGCCAGGTAGCTTATAACATGCATTCGGCCGGCATTTATCAGGTACATTTTTCCTTCTCCTTGCCTTCCCTCCCCAGCGCGACCGGCCGAAGAAATTCCTCCATCTTTTCCCTGCGATTTTTCTTGAAATCTCGAAAAGGTACGTTTCAATCTTGCGATTTTACTTGCTTATGGTTTATATTTGGAAGTTGTGTTTGTGTTTGATAAGTGGAATATGTTTATTTCTCCTTCAAATAGTTTCGTGATTGTTAGAATATAACAGGGTAATTTCATCGAATTTTCTTGATTAAATTGGAATATCAATGAATTGATTGTGTTAAGTTGGTCATGATTGAATTGTATTTCTGTTTTTGGGGGCTGAATCGAGCTAGAACTATGTTCATTCTTCAAGTAAACATGCGCCCTCAAGGTGGCTGATAAATTGCCCAAATGAAAATTTTCGTTGAAAAAGCAATTGTTTTGAATTCTCGTGCAACGTATAATGCTTTTGAATTTACAAAGAAGCCCAATCCTTACATCCAAGTTAAATGTTTAAGTCCAAATTCATCTTTCTCTCTCGTATGCGCTAGTGTCTTAAATTCGAATTTCGGTTTGATGTCTTTAGCCGCGCATATATCATCGTTATTATTTTTGCGTAAATAAACCCTCGTCTTTGTGCTTCTCAGATCGATTATGGCGCGCACGAAGAAGCCGACCAAGCGTGCTAGGACCGAGTCATCCCCTACGCGAGGAGACCTCTCGGTCGGGCCGAGGCGAGGGGCACCAATTTTCGGACCCCGAGATCCACAAGATATTCAACGAAAAGATCCGTCCGCGTCCACTTATTCCCGAGAGAGGTTTTACTCCGGCTCCTCGGGACGGGGAGTTGCTCATGATGATTGACGAGATGGGATGGGCTAGATTTACCGCACCTCCCGAGCGGCCAGTCATTTCGATCGTCCAGAGTTTTATGCCGCGCTCGTCAAGCACATCCGGCAGGGCATTCGTTGCCATCTTTAGAGTCCGGACTCAGTCGACGTCCGAGGGGTCACAGTTGATTTCTCCCGACTACTATTCGGAGGCTTTTTGGGTTTCGGCGGACGAGACACCTCTGACCGCGTGATGACCTGCCTCACTAAGGAGGCCCTGCTTGAGACGATTGCCCAGCCCGGCACCGACGGGGAGCAGCGAGCACAGAGCTCATCTACTTTTCACTTGAGGAGCGCGCGCCTCAGCTGGCTCGGGCGAGCCTGGGATTACTTTAATTGTGCCCGCAATGATCCCACCTCCCAGATCCGCATGCTTTTCTCTCCCGCGCCCGGATACTTTTTGCTATCACCTCCGGGCTGCGCTTCGATGTGGCCCCCATTCTGGTCCGATCTATCTTCCAGAGTATCCAGGGGGGGCCAAGACGGGGTTGAAGCACCCCTCCCTCATCTGCGCTTTATGCCGGCAGTCGGGGCTGACATGGTCAGTCGACGAGCCGATGCTTGCCCCACAGGCCCCGATCGACCACCGCATCATATCGCACTTTGAGCAGTGGGGCGGAGCGCCGGCACACGCTCGGGGGCGAGGATTTTTGCTTGAGGAGGCTCACGAGGGATCCCCCGAGCCACTTTTGTTGACGCACGGAGAGGCCGGACCGCAGCCCGACAGAGCGAGGTTGGAGGAGCTGTTTGATGGGCTGCGGGAGGATATGAGGAGACAGAGAGAAGAGCATAGGGAGGAGCTGAGAGAGGAGTTGAGGAGAGAGAGAGATGAGATGAGGAGAGAGAGAGAGAGCTGGATGGCTGCCTTGCGAGAGGAGCAGCGGGCGGCGCGGGAGAGTGTTGTTGCTGCGCTGAGCCGAGATGAGAGAGCAGCCCACGGCCGCCGACGAGCGGAGAGGCGTCTTGATGCGAGGAGGCTTATCATCGGAGCACCTCGCCGCATGGACGGCCCACATCATGCATCCCGACGGGCCATTTCTGCGCCCGCCCGGCCGCCCACACCACTCCTCCTCACCGGACGATGCTGGCACCGGCTCTCCCGAGCAGACTGGAGGGGAGTACTTGACCTTTTACTTTTCTTGCATTTCATTTTTGTCCATTGAGGTCAATGTACGTCCTAAGTTTGGGGGAGGGATTTACATTATCTACATTAATTCTTTGATTTCTATTTTCTTGATGTACATTATATTTTGTTGCACTTTTCTTTTTAGATAGCCTTGCTTGCCGTAGTTTTTTTTCTTTATTCGTGAATTTTCGTGCTTCTATTATGTGTGATACTGAGGTTACGACACTGTCTTTCTCTCTGAAGAAGCGGGCGAGTTCTAGTCGAGTTGTAGTCAGTTATTTCTGTTCTGCTTAGTATTCAATTAGGTCCGAAATTTTTCGTGATTGTAGAGGTCTTGGCAGATAAGAGACGATACATACTTGTTTAAAATCCCCATTAATACGTTTGGCTACATTTTCCGGATAGTGAGTAGTACTGTTTCTTTAGTCGTGTGGGCACTTAAATTGAGTTTAGAGTCGGTCAGTTTTCCCTAAAAGTCGAGAGAATGCGTTCTATGAAGGGAAGTCTAGTAACCGGGGGTATTCGCGTGACCCGTTGTTTACTCTCGCGTAAAACGACGACCCCGATTAGACTAGTAATTTAGATATTTCACATGTGTCAATGATTGGAAGCCTAGTAACCGGGGGTATTCGCGTGACCCGCTGTTTACTCTCGCGTAAAACGGCAACCTTGATTCGGACATGCGGAAATTTTGTATTCGAGTTGTTTCTCCGCTGTAAACGGGAACTTAGTAACTAGAAGCATCCATGTGCCCCATGAGTGTCTTTTACGTCAAACGGTTTCCGAATACATGAGAATGGAAGTTCCACCCTAGGATTATCCCGATGAAGCATCCCGAGATCCTAACCTAGTGGTCGACTCGAATCAAATTCTTGAGCATAGTTATATAAGGGGACACTGTCCGAGGTTTATTTGTTATAAGACTCGTAAAATTTGTGCCTTTAGACTGTGGAACAGGATGAACTAGTTTGGTTGTGTTGGCCCTTCATATTGACGGACGATTTGACTCAGGTTTTGTTAATCTTTGAGCTGAAATTTTCTTCATGAACGAATGATTAGGACTGAACTTGACTTCTTTGCGGAATCATTATTCTGAGTGCGGCTCGCTTTTATGACACTCGTATTATTTAGAGAGGATGGCAGGATAGTATTGATTAGGTTGAACACTATTAGTTGCATGATGATTCACGACATTCTTTTATTGACCTTAATTCTTTTTGCTTGAGGACAAGCAAAGGCTTAAGTTTGGGGGTATTTGTTAGGCGTATTTTTATACGCTTATTTATCATTATTTTGTAGTATTTTGGAGTGTGAAATCATCTAAATGAGCTTTTAATGCCTTAATTTTGCATGATTGACGAAATTGAAGTCGGAAGCTTAAACGATGCAAAGCGAAAACGGCAAAATCGACTATGAGCCGCGGACAAGGAAGCCGAGCCGCGGCAAAGGAAGACACCACCGAAGGGCGAGTAGTCAGACTGTGCCGCGGCACGCCCATGTGAGCCGCGCACGTAAGGATTTAATTACGCCTGTGTATTGATTTTAGCGATGTGCCGCGGCACAAAGATGTGAGCCGCGGCACACTTAGCGGGAATTATACGTCTGCGCGGATTTTGGGCCGTTTGGCTTGATTTCAACCGATTAATATGGACGCGATTTGTGGAGGTCTTTGAGCTATAAATAGGGCTTAAGACCCTAATTTAATTATCGGGAATCATTGAATCTAAACCTAAGAGAGCTTAAGCTTGGAGACAGAGAAGAGGAGGAAAGGAGGAATTCAAGGGCGAAGGCGGAAGTCAAGAACGGAGGAATCCGAGCTTCATCTGCGTTTGAATTTTATGCTTTCGTTTATTTATTCCGTATTTTCACTTTTAGTATGTCAGCTAAAGCCCTAATCTAGGGTTTTGATGAAACCTTTATTTTGACGAATTGATTGAGATTATCCAATTTATTACCTTTTTATTGAGTTTTCCCAATTATGATTAATGCTTGCAATTATCTGGCCAATAGTTGTATTGATTTAATCATTCACTTCGAATCGGGAGAGGAGATTTGGTGAGGAACTATTGGTGAGGACCGTTTTATTCTGTGAGATAGGAATATACTCATAGGAACTATGTGGCCTTTAGGAAATTTCATGCTTTTTGCCTAGCGACGAGATAATTCACCTAGGGATAGAGTGCGTTAGTCGCCGTTAGATAAATCTATTGACCTCGGGAGAGGCGGTAGAATATATTAGCAATCTCCGCCTTCAATAAATTGGGAAAATTATTTATTACGGATGATCAAGATTAAATTCGGATAAATTAAAGTGGATTCAGAACTCTAGACTTATTTATCATTTGATTCTTTTATTCAAGCTATCGCTTTCTGTTTAGTCTTTTATTCATTCTTGTAGTTATTAATCCAAAAACCCAACTTCGATTGTTCAAATAAAATTGGAATACGAAAACGTCGGTAGTTAGAGACTCAATCCTCGTGGGAACGATACTCTACTTATCACTTTATTACTTGTAAACGATGACGTGCACTTGCGTGTAGGAAATATCGCAACAGTGTACTTGTTCGTTAAGAATGTATTACGTGGGATATTAGTTGTTACTCCTTTGAAAGGAGGTTGTGTTGTTTAAGTGTTGCTTGGCTTGATGTTCTGCTCATTGTTATGTGATTGCTGAAAGTGATGTGCCTCCGGGTAGGATTGTTGAATCTCCGGGAGCCATACTTGCTAGTATGGGTCGGGCGTGACCGTAGGGTTATCCAATCCGGGTATGTCTTGCGGGGACTCCGAGGTTCGGGGCTTGCTAGCCCGATGCTGAGATAACTTGTGGGGGTTATCATCGGGTATGTATTGCGGGGACTCCGAGGTTCGTGGCTTGTTAGCCCGATGCCGGGATAATTTATGGTTGTGGTTTGGAATGGTTCTGTGACTGTTGTCACGAGGACATGTGATTTGGTATGGTTTCCTATTGGATTATTCACTCGGGTATGTTCTACGGGAGCCTCTGAGGTTCGTGGCTTGTTAGCACGGGACGCGAATAATCCTTAGGAACATGTGTTATGTTATTCGGGTCGTGGACCTGTGGCTTATGATTCGGGTCTTGGACCCCGTGTGTTGTGAATTGGGTTGTGAAACCGCGTTTTATTATTGGAATCGTATTTTGGAAAGATGATTTTGGGCCGTGTCCCCAAGTGTTTTCGAAAGACTTGAGAATTCCTTATTTCCAAATGTTTTCAAACTCCCGAGACCGTAAAATATTTTGTATGAGATACATGGTTCTATTCCTACCTTTTATAAATCAAACTGTTTTGATTAAGTGATTTATCTCGGGAAATATATATTCAAGATTTTATATTCTTGAAGCACGTTGTGTATGGCTTGTACTTTTGTTTTATACTTGCACTAGCAAAACGGTGGAGTTTGCTAACCCCCGAGTATTCGGGGGTGGATGTCTCAGACAAGGCCCGTGTACTTGCAGTAGTGGGAGCGAATCACAGGATCGATACGAAGGATGATGGGAGACGAAGATACTAATCACGTGAAGACCAATTATAGAGTATTTGGTAGAGTCGTGTTGGTTATTCCCCCGATGTGTTATTTTCTCGAATTATGGAAGTGTTATTGTATTCTAGCCCCTGCGTGGGTATGTGTTCTGGGCAAGGATCTTGTATGTATTGTTGTGTGTGTTGTGATATAAGACCAAATCGGTCTAATGGTCCTTTATGTAGCCATGTCGGCATGTGAAGTGAGGCATTATTTTGTATTTAGCCTGGTAGATCCTCGCGGAGAGGGTCTGCGGCGCTGTAATATTCCTGAGTGGTTTGGGGGTGTTACAGAATATGGTATCAGAGCTTAGGTTGAGGAAACCGAGGCTGTCGGGTTGAGTTCTGTGTTGTCGGGTCTTGTCTTGTCAGATTTGGTCTGACTGAGTGGTGTCGCGACGCGTCGTCTGAGTTGTCGGTCGTGATTAGTATCGAGGTGCAACCATCATCTTCGTGCGATCTGTGGATGTAAGTCTCCCTATTTTGTTATGTCTCGTGTTATACGAGTTTATGTGATTCTGTATTATTATGTGGAGTTTAATTATGCCTCGTGAATACTTACTCCATACTTGTTTGATTCTCGTATTGTGTTGGAACAAAGAGTAGTACCGGTATGCATGTATATATGTATACATATTTGTGTGAAATTACTTTTTTTACAGGGGTGATGTTTTGGATTGGTTACTCAATAAAAGTTTATCAATGTGGTATTTTAAATTTCAAATGTTTTGGGGAAGTCACGTAAATTCTATTTAAAAACATCCTTCGAGGAGGAAAAATGATTTGATTTTCGTATGATGACCTCGAGACCAAAGATTTTGAGAATTCAAACTACATATATTATATTTTCATCTTGCATTGAAAATTTTCAAAATTTGATTTTTAAATGCTTAAACGAGGTCTATCAATAGATTATTTGAGACGTGACTTTCGCCTTCAACTTTTCGACTAAACGATATGTAGTGAGAATATAAATTGTTGGTGTTGGGATTCGTATGTTGTTTATTTGTAACCTTCGGCTTTTGGCATTATTTGGTATATGTTTATGAATGTGTTGCTGGATGAGAATAGCTAACGCACGCTAACGTGGCATGGCTAGCGCACGCTAAGTCTCTGTTAAATCATACCCTAATCGGTCTGAGCAGAAGCTCGGAAACTACATTCTGGCCGTAAGTCTAACTTTTGCGATTGTTAGGCTGACCATCTGTGACCGTACTCTATGTGTTGTTCAGGAATAACAATTGTTGTGTGGTTATGTGTAATTTGAACTGTGTTTTTGTCCACTGCGTGTGTAAAGTCCAAAATGACTTTTTAGGTACTTTTACCAAATAGTGTGTGTTTCAAAATGACCTTTCGGGTTTGTAAATTTGAATTATTTCGTTGACCCTTTTTCCTAACTCTTTTGTCGGGTGACTTAACATATATTTTGAAACTATTGAGTTTCCGCGTCTACGCCCTGTAATTTCAAATGGTCTTTGATGATGGTATTTGGTATTTGGAAAAATGACTTTTGGGGAGTATTTGGAAAGTATTACCGTCATCGGCCTTTTTGGCATTTTGGAACGTTTTTTAAAATGGTTTTCAACTTGGTAAGTTCCGGCGCGGAAACCGTACAGAAAATGATTTTGATATAATGGATGATTTCAATTTCATTGCATTTATAAATTGCATAACAACGACATTATAAATGAAGATTTTTGGTATAATAGTTTGTATATTGTGCTCTAGCTGGAATTAAATGGTAATATGTGTATGATTTAATGATGTTGGATTAAAGACAGAGATGTGAATATCTTGCTATGTGTTATGATCTTTCTTTACCATAGGTTGTTGTTTGTTAGTATGCCGAGGGGCAGAGGTCGTGGTCGTAACCGTGGTGCTGATGGCCATGGGGATCAGATGCGGAATCGAGAGAATGTCGTTGAGAATGATTTTAGTTTGGGTGTTGCTACTATATTGCAACAAGTAGCGACTCAGATGACTCAGTTGACCCAGGTGGTTCAACGTAGCATTGACGCGAGTCAGAACGTCGGTGTGAATCAATGGATTCGCGAGGTAGTTCGTATGAATCCCCCTCGATTCGCCGGTGCTGCGGATGTGTTGGGCTGGGATGGTTGGATTTTCCAGTTGGGAAAGATTTTCGAGGCTGTCGGATGTCCTGAAGAGCGGAAGGTACCTATCGCTCAGTACCTTCTCGACAAAGATGCCGCTAATTGGTGGGAAGCTGTTAAACCTCGTGATCGTGATGTCACGTGGGCGGAGTTCCAAGCACTTATGGAAGCTGAGTTCTGTCCGAAACCGATTAGAGAGCAGAGGATTCGCTAATTCTACTTGGAAGAACCGCAAGATATATCGGTGTCGTAGCCTATCATCGATTATAGCAAACAACTCAGTTATGTGCGAGATCGGGTGAGAACCGAGGAAGAGAGGATCCTTCACTTTGACAGACGGATGAAGCCGGATATTCGTGTGTATATGTCGGGATTCAATTGCACTTCATTGAGAGACTATCAAGATCGAGCCTTAGCTCGTGAACTAGCTTCATTATCGTCGGAGCGTGTGCCCGAGTCGAAGAAGCAGAGGGAGTTCGATGATCGTGTGGACAGTGCAGGAGTCGGTGTTTCGAATTTGCAACGTAGTAGTCTCTCCGCTGTAAAGCTCCATCGCTCGATGCGTGGAACTGGGAGTTCCAAGTTTTCTGTTCTGACTCCTGGTAAAGCCAGGAGATGTTTTAACTGTAATGTGGCGGGACATGTTCGTGCACATTGTCCTTCCCCACCAGTAACGTGTTACAGGTGCGGACTAGAGGGACACCGGGTTCAGTTTTGCGAGATGGTTACCGAGCATTCCGAGGCAGGGACTTGAGCTTTGATATCAGGATCTACTCCGAGTAGTCCCGGAGGGGCGTGGTCTATCAGTTGCATGTTGAATTATTTCCCTTGCTTTGTTGTTTCGAAATTTAGAGATTGACTTCTTTTATTTGAAGTGGATCGGATTTTGAACTCTGTACTCTCGACTCTGTCGAATCGTTTATATTCGTTGATATTTTCTGATCTTGTCCTGTCTTGTGCTTTTTTCGTTCGTTGTGTTGTGGTATTGTTTCAGAATAACCCATTTGTCGTTATAACTCTCCAAATTGCTATTCCCTTTCCTGTGGATCTTATGTGAATACACATCTTGTTGTCTTCACCGGATTGTATATTGTCTCGAGTCGAGATGTGAACTTGGGGTTGTTGTTTTGAGTATTATCGTTCGTCATGAATCGAACATGACTGATCGACTTTTGTGACTCGATCGTTGTAATTCAATCGTTTGATTGTTCGGTTTTTGCTGATCTCGTTTCGTGATTGTTGAGCGTTAGGACTCCTTCGTAATTTCCCTAAGTTCAGGAGATTTGTTTTGTGTTCGATCTTCCAATCCTTGGGCTGTGGAATCTCGTATTGGTTCAGCGTATAGCTCGTGTTTTGGTTGATGTACTGTTGAATTGTTCAACCGTATTGATTTTTGTTCGTCGTGTTTTGTTATTTCGGTAACGGATATCGTGTGTTATCTGAGTTTGTTTTGCGTCGTTCGTTCCATGTTTCAAGTTTCGAGGATGAAACTTCTTTTAAGAGGGGTAGAATGTAATACCCGAGATCTTTATTCCGGATTCGTTGGGTTTTCTGGGTTTTATCGGATTGTCATTGTCCTCATCGTAGGAATTTCGTGCCAGGTTTGGTTGTGACTTGTTGGGACATGTTTTTGGAGGCATTTCGGATCACTTTGTGAGTTTTTGAGTTTTTGTGGTGTAGCGCACGCTAATGCTTGAAGCATAGCGCACGCTACTGCGTGGTGTTTAGCGCACGCTACTGAATTTGTAGCGCACGCTAACTGGCAGTCCGGAGACAGTCCAGTAGCTACTGGACTGGGACTGGAGCTTTGTTAGCGCACGCTAAGGCCGATAGCTAGCGCACGCTATCGACTGCTTAGCGCACGCTCTCTCTTCTTTCTAGCGCACGCTACCCGGTAGGTGCAGTTCTGTCCAGGGGCTACTGGACTGGTTTTGTGACCCGCTAGCGCACGCTAACGTTGTTATAGGCAGTTTCTCTAGAGCGTTGACCCCGTTAGCGCACGCTAATACAAGGTGTTTAGCGCACGCTAATAACTGTCCAGTATAAATACTGGACAGCAGCATTAAGTCGTCATTTTCCCACTTTTCTTCATCCCTTCCGACGGGAGTGAGATCCAGAGGCGAGTACGAACGATCTTTTTCTTCTAGCTTCATCTTTGAGCGGATTTGTAGATGTTTAACAACATCTAATCGTCTTCTTAGTCCAAATCAAGGTAATCTCTTGTTAGAACCCTATTTTCTTAAATTTGGGGTTTTTGCTTGGATTTGTGATTCTTAATCGATCTCATCCGGTTATTTGTTCTTGTTTGTCTTGACCGTAATCTTCAGATTTTGTTAACCGTTCATCGATTTTTATAGCCCGGTTCAACGATTCTTGATTTCTTTGAGAACACTTAGATCCTTGTCGTTTTTAGGATCGTTTCGGTTTTCGATTAGTGTTATTGATTCGTGGTGATGCTATTTTCGTAGTATTCGTGGGCTGTCGAAGTCTTGATCGTTTTTGGAAGTTCGAAGGTTTCCCGATCGTGCCCGTTCGTCGTTTCGTCGCTCGTGATATCGAGGCAAGTATTTTATCCATACGTTTCATGTTCCGTAGGTGTAATTAATGGCAAAGGATTTCGTGCGAAACCCAATGTTTAATGAACGTAAAAAGGGATCGGTATATTCTCGATAAATGTTGTCTTTCAATGATAATTTATGTACTTCGTGAATATATGTATTCTCGGAATATGTGTGTTGGTTTTGTATGTTGAAAAGATGATATGATCACTTTGAATGAGTTTATTAGACCGTAATCCTTTGCCGGGGATTACGTAATGTTATGTGTACTTGTTCGTTAAGAATGTATTACGTGGGATATTAGTTGTTACTCCTTTGAAAGGAGGTTGTGTTGTTTAAGTGTTGCTTGGCTTGATGTTCTGCTCATTGTTATGTGATTGCTGAAAGTGATGTGCCTCCGGGTAGGATTGTTGAATCTCCGGGATCCATACTTGCTAGTATGGGTCGGGCGTGACCGTAGGGTTATCCAACCCGGGTATGTCTTGCGGGGACTCCGAGGTTCGGGGCTTTCTAGCCCGATGCCGAGATAACTTGTGGGGGTTATCATCGGGTATGTCTTGCGGGGACTCCGAGGTTCGTGGCTTGTTAGCCCGATGCCGGGATAACTTATGGTTGTGGTTTGGAATGGTTCTGTGACTGTTGTCACGAGGACATGTGATTTGGTATGGTTTCCTATTGGATTATTCACTCGGGTATGTTCTACGGGAGCCTCTGAGGTTCGTGGCTTGTTAGCACGGGACGCGAATAATGTAATATCCGCAATTTTCGATTTTCGGTAATTTTCTTTTTTTCGGCGAGAGTCCGTTTTGACGACTCGCTCAGGACCGTTTCGTCATTTCGAGAATGGTTAATTCTGAACTTTTTGTCATCCGAGTTCGTTTCGGTGTCGTTTTGTTGAGTTCCATGCTTTTTAGCGACTTTTCCGCACTTGAGCTCGATTCTTGCGAATCTCGTCCGAAACTGTTGTTTCGAGTTTCTCGCAAGTTCATTTAATGTTATTATTCATGTTGCGAACTTCGGTTCGGTGTTTCGATCACGTATCGTGACTTTCGGACATTTTAGGCCATTTTTGTAATTTCCCAAAGTTTGGGGTAATTACTTCCGTTGTCGAATTCCGACACTTCGGATGGTCGGAATCGTGTCTTCTCTTAGTGCTTGGATTCGTCTTTGCGAGTACTTCGTAACCGTATCTTCGATTTTTACTCAAGTTCGGGTTTCGGGGTCGTCCGGGCCGTCGGAGTGGCCACAGCCGAGTCACGGCCGGAGCAGGGCCTGGCCTGGCCGAGTTACGGCCGTAAGGTGCCGGTTACGGCCGTAAGGTGTGCGAGTTACGGCAGTAAGCATGATCGGGTACGGCCGTACGAGCGCTGGGCGTATTTTGACGAAGGCCGGTTACGGCCGTAAGGTGTGCGAGTTACGGCCGTAAGTGTCCGGCTGGTGCTGGGCAGATTTTTGACGAATGCCGGTTACGGCCGTAAGGCTTGCCGAGTACGGCCGTAAGGGACCGAGTTACGGCCGTAAGGCCTGCCGGTTACGGCCGTAACCCTGCCGGCTATATATAGCCTGGCTCGGCCAGATTTCATTTCCTACGCGATTTTTCTTTCTTTTTCGGCGTCTGGCGACGGGAGGCTCGGGAAATCGAGTTCTTGGCCGATTCTAATCATTTCCAAGGCATTTTGGAAGATCCTTGTTGATTATATCATCATCCAATCCGTGTTCTTCGTCAAATCAAGGTATATTCTTGATTTTCCTTCAAGTTGACTTTTTGGAGAAATTGTCCTTGATTTCGTTTCTAATCCGATTTTGATACATCGATTGGTGTAGTATGATGTTATTAATCGTGTTCTATGGGTTGTATATCCATATATCGAGTTTGTTTAACTCGATTGACGATTCGAGTGTTCTTGGGAATTATTGAACATTTAGTGTTCGTTTAAATGTCCCAATGAGTTTCCCTTCGATAGTTTGTTGGGATTTCCGTTGTTTTGGCCTTGATTCTCGTCGTAACCATGTGTTATTGTTCCTTCCGGAGGTTTATAGGTGTTCTAGGATTCCGATGTTGAATCCCGTTTGGTGATTGATGATTCGTGTGGTGTTATTCTCGTAATACTCGTGGTGCTATCACGTTCTTGATATTGTTCGGGGGTTCGGAGCTATTCGACCGCGTCCTATCCGTCGTCTTATTGCGATCGTGATTTCGAGGCAAGTACCTTGCCCATACTATTCTTGTTTTATGGATATGATAATTAGTGATCGTCTAAATGTGGTTGTTTGGTCGTTTGGATTGAACTTTCAAAAGATTCGGTTTAGCCTTGTTAAAGGCTTGCTTTCAAAACGCGTGTGTTTTGTGAATGGCGTGGTTTGTGAATAACTATGTGAATTCTATGTATATGCTTGGTGTTAATGTTGCACTTGGCATTGTGTGTGAACGTATATTATTTCATTTCGGTGTGTTGTGGATTGACGTGGTGTTTTGCTAAGTGTTTGATGCCTCGGCGAATTATTTGAATATCCTTGATGTGATATGTTATTTGTGTGAATGTGTGGATATGGTTGAAGGTCTACGGTGACACATGGCACGTGATCATGTGGTCGGGATGCAACAAGTGATTGATCCAACCGTGAGAGCTCGAGATAATCTACGGTGGCACATGGCATGCGATCATGTGGCCAGGATGCAACAAGCGATTGATCCAACCGTGAGAAGTGTGTGAATTGTTTAGATAGCCAGCTCGGGAGGGTCCTACGAGGCCTCGAGTCGGATGTCGGTGGTAGCCTCCACGACCTATGCGATGAGCGTGCGAGATAATGTTACGTTGATTTTTTAGTCCGTTGAGGACACGTGATGTTGGGCTCTGGCCCTGTGAATTATTGTCGGTTTTCTATTTGTGAAAACAAAACCTTTGGGCTGTGACCCTATTGATTTTTGGAAAGATAAGGATTTGAAAATCCTAAGTTGTTTTCTATCAAAACTCTCGATGGCATTTAAACGGTTTTATAAATTGTTTTCCCTTGTTTTGTGACCTTTCGGTTTTAGAATATTTTACCAAACTCTTGCCTCGGGAAGTGCTTTTCGTTACGTTTGGATTTTTTTTGAGGATTCCTGGTTATTGTTATTCGTGGAATGTGAATTGTATGGCTCGTATTTTCACTTGTACTTGCACTAGCAAAACAGTGGAGTTTTGCTAACCCCCGAGTATTCGGGGGTGGATGTCTATTTTTGCATTCAGGTTTGGGAGCATAGCACAGGGTCGGCGCGAACGATGATGAAAGATGAACGATACTAATCACACGAGGTTCCGTTGATGTCGTATTGGTCCAGTTGTATTTTCTTTTCCGCTGCGGTATCTTTTCCCCGTTGTACGGGAGTTTATTGTATTTTGACCCCTGCGTGGGTATGTGTTTGGAATTGAGTTGTATGTTATTATTGAAAGACCAAGTCGGTCTACTGAGTCATTTTAGCCTTAAAGGCGATGTTTAGATGTTTGATTTTAGTTATCAGCCTGGTAGATCCTCGAGGAGAGGGTCTACGGCGTGTAATATCCCTGAATGGATTGGGGGTGTTACAGAATGGTATCGGAGCTTAGGTTGTGGAAACCTAGGCTGTCGGGTCAGTGGTGTCTGTTGAGTTTTGTCTTGTCGGATTTTGTCTGACTAAGTCGTGTCGCGACGCGTCGTCTGAGTTTGTTGGTCGTGATTAGTATCGTGGGCGATCATCATCTTCGTGCGACCTGTGGCTGTAAGTCTCCCTTCTTTGTGTTGTGCCTCGTGTGTCACGATCTATTTTATGATTATTTGATTAGTGACGGAATCCTCTTATGGATTTTGATTTCTTGATATGTGGTTATTTGACTCTCATATTTCGTTCATATGAGGAGTAGTGTTGCTCGATTGTGTATATTGAACCGTATTTCTTTTATCTGCTGCGTGAGTTCTTTTGTAATGACTTTCGGTATTTTACCGACCGAGTTTTATTTCGAAAACCGATTCCCTTAACCAAGTTTTTGGCATTATGGCCTTGATCGTTTTGGCGAAATTCTTATGACGGTATTTAGCATTTTGTAAATGGCTTCTGTGAGTTTTTGAAATAATACCGTCATCAGCCTTTTTGGCATTTTTGTAAATGGTTTTTAGCCTGGTGGGTTCCGCGCTGGCCCACGGCGTGTAATATTCCCGGGCTGAACCGGGGGTGTAATATTTCCGTGTAATTACCTGAAATTTTTGGGCATTCTAGCCCATTGAATTATTTTTGAAAACCTTGAGTATCTTAGAAAATTAAAATTCGAGACGTACTTTTAAAATGAATTATTTTCTCGTGGTACGTCCAAGGTGCCACAATATATTTCAAAATTCTTCTAACTCGAGGACCAAAATATTTTGAGATATTTTCAAATGTTTTATAAACACTTTTACTTAGACCCGAGGGTCGGATATTCTGAAAGTCTTTCACTAAGAGAAGGTGTCCTCATTTTTGTTCAAACGCAAGACGATTTTCAAAGTCTCGATAACAATGTTTGCACTACTTTTTGTAAAGTGATACTCAAGATCAACTGGTGTTTCCAAACTATTTTCAAAAGGTGGTTTTCGTTTTTAAAACCTATCATTCTGCTTATGGACCGGAAATGCGTGTATGGTTTTCGAACTTTCGTTACGGTGTTAACCCCGAATTGTGATCGAATTGGTGGCATGAACGTCGAGGCGTTGCCACGCATTTGTTGTACTAGCCCTCTGTGAGAGGTGTGAACTGGTATTTACTGTTTGTCGCCTCGTGGTGATTTGCGTGTTGTCGCACGGGTGTGAGCTGTTGAAGCTTGAGTTTGTACGTTTGTGTACATGTGTGATAGTTTCATGATGGTTGTAATTATGTGCTGGTTATCGTTCGGGCCGTTGAGGTTGCCGAACGATATCGTCGTTGCTGTAGTGTTTGTGTGTGTATTACTTTACGATGGTAATCGTTGTATATGGTATGTGTTATGATTCTTTGTTGTGCGGAGTTGGCATCTCCGCTATGTTGTTTTGCGACGTTATGCCCCATTGTATCTAGCATTTGTATTTTCGGTATGCCGAGCCGAGGCGTTTCAATCGTGATGTGCCGGGGCATGCACGTGTAAATTGTCCTTCTCATCGATAACAAATTTCAAGTGTGGACTCGAGGGACGCCGAATTCAGTTTTGCGAATTGGCTACCGAGACTTTCGGAGTTCGCGCTTCAGCACAAGTATCAGAATCGGCTTTGAGAGGCCTTCGAAGGATTTTTCTGTCGGTTGCTTGTTGTGTCGTCACCTTGATTTCGCTGTTGTGAGTTGCGGGGGCGACCTTCTTTTATAAGAGGTCGAATGTAGTACCCGCGTTGTTTTTAGACTCCTGCATTTTCTCTTTCTCGATTCTATCGACTCGCTCGTGTTCGTTGATACTTACTGAACTTATTCTGTATTTCGGTTTCATTGATCGGACGAGGTGTGATCTTGTTTTGGGTCAATCTGGTTTTCGCTGTGGCTTTTCCGAGTTCGGTTCGATTCTTGTGAATCTTGTTTGGAAGTAACATCTTTTGGTTCTACTAGTTCTTTTATTCGAAGTGGACTGGATCTTGAACTTTTGTATTTTCGACTCTGTCGAGTCGTTTATATTCATTGACATTTTCCGAGCTTGTCCTGTCCCTTGTTTTTGTTGATCAAACGAGTGTGGTGTTTCGAAATTACTCGTTTGTCGTTGTGACTTTTCAATTGCTATTCCCTTTCCTATGGATCTTATGTGAATCACATCTTGTTGCTTTTACCGGATCATATATTGTCTCGAGCCGAGACGTGAGCCTGAGAGTTGTTGTTTGAATTTTATTATTCTTCGTGATTCGAACATGATTGTTCGATTTTTGTTGTCTCGACCGTTGTGGTTCGATCGTTTGATTGTTCGGTTTTTTTTGATCTCGTTTCGTGATTGTTGAGCGTTCAGACTCCTTCCTAATTTCCTTATATTCGGGAAATTTGTCTCGTTTTCGATCTTCCAACCCTTGAGCGGTGGAATTCCGTATTTCTTCAGCGATTGGCTCACGTTTTGATTGATGTACCGTTGGGGTGGTCAATCATATTGATTTTCGTTCGTTGTGTTTTGTGATTGTTCGGATAATCGACTTGGTTGTATTACCTGTTTGATGACGCTTGTCACTTGTTGGTTTTATTATTTCTCTATCGGTGGCGTTGTGTTGGTCGTGGAGCGTGTTTTCACGCCGTATGTTCCGTTGCATTTCTTGCAACGTTTGCCGTCGCGAAGTTTTCGATTTTGGGTATCTCGTCGAGTTTTCCTTACAGTGGATATTGCTCCTCCCTACTTATTTTAAGTTTCGGGACGAAACTTCTTTTAAGGAGGGTAGAATGTAATATCCGCAATTTTCGATTTTCGGTAATTTTCTTTTTTTCGGCGAGAGTCCGTTTTGACGACTCGCTCAGGACCGTTTCGTCATTTCGAGAATGATTAATTCTGAACTTTTTGTCATCCGAGTTCGTTTCGGTGTCGTTTTGTTGAGTTCCGTGCTTTTTAGCGACTTTTCCGCACTTGAGCTCGATTCTTGCGAATCTCGTCCGAAACTGTTGTTTCGAGTTTCTCGCAAGTTCATTTAATGTTATTATTCATGTTGCGAACTTCGGTTCGGTGTTTCGATCATGTATCGTGACTTTCGGACATTTTGGGCCATTTTTTGTAATTTCCCAAAGTTTGGGGTAATTACTTCCGTTGTCGAATTCTGACACTTCGGATGGTCGGAATCGTGTGTTCTCTTAGTGCTTGGATTCGTCTTTGCGAGTACTTCGTAACCGTATCTTCGATTTTTACTCAGGTTCGGGTTTCGGGGTCGTCCGGGCCGTCGGAGTGGCCACGGCCGAGTCACGGCCGGAGCAGGGCCTGGCCTGGCCGAGTTACGGCCGTAAGGTGCCGGTTACGGCCGTAAGGTGTGCGAGTTACGACCGTAAGCGTGATCGGGTACGGCCGCATTTGAGCGCCGGGCGGATTTTGACGAAGGCTTTACGGCCGTAAGGTGTGCGAGTTACACCGTAAGTGTCCATTGGCCGCGATTTTTGACGAATGCCGGTTACGGCCGTAAGGCTTGCCGAGTACGGCCGTAAGGGACCGAGTTACGGCCGTAAGGCCTGCCGGTTACGGCCGTAACCCTGCCGGCTATATATAGCCTGGCTCGGCCAGATTTCATTTCCTACGCGATTTTTCTTCCTTTTTCGGCATCTGGCGACGGGAGGCTCGGGAAATCGAGTTCTTGGCCGATTCTAAACATTTCCAAGGCATTTTGGAAGATCCTTGTTGATTATATCATCATCCAATCCGTGTTCTTCGTCAAATCAAGGTATATTCTTGATTTTCCTTCAAGTTGACTTTTTGGAGAAATTGTTCTTGATTTCGTTTCTAATCCGATTTTGATACATCGATTGGTATAGTATGATGTTATTAATCGTGTTCTATGGGTTGTATATCCATATATCGAGTTTGTTTAACTCGATTGACGATTCGAGTGTTCTTGGGAATTATTGAACATTTAGTGTTCGATTAAATGTCCCAATGAGTTTCCCTTCGATAGTTTGTTGGGATTTCCGTTGTTTTGGCCTTGATTCTCGTCGTAACCATGTGTTATTATTCCTTACGGAGGTTTATAGGTGTTCTAGGATTCCGATGTTGAATCCCGTTTGGTGATTGATGATTGGTGTGGTGTTATTCTCGTAATACTCGTGGTGCTATCACGTTCTTGATATTGTTCGGGGGTTCGGAGCTATTCGACCGCGTCCTATCCGTCGTCTTATTGCGATCGTGATTTCGAGGCAAGTACCTTGCCCATACTGTTCTTGTTTTATGGATATGATAATTAGTGATCGTCTAAATGTGGTTGTTTGGTCGTTTGAATTGAACTTTCAAAAGATTCGGTTTAGCCTTGTTAAAGGCTTGCTTTCAAAACGCGTGTGTTTTGTGAATGGCGTGGTTTGTGAATAACTATGTGAATTCTATGTATATGCTTGGTGTTAATGTTGCACTTGGCATTGTGTGTGAACGTATATTATTTCATTTCGTGTGTTGTGGATTGACGTGGTGTTTTGCTAAGTGTTTGATGCCTGCAGGCGAATTATTTGAATATCCTTGATGTGATATGTTATTTGTGTGAATGTGTGGATATGGTTGAAGGTCTACGGTGACACATGGCACGTGATTATGTGGTCGAGGATGCAACAAGTGATTGATCCAACCGTGAGAGCTCGAGATAATCTACGGTGGCACATGGCATGCGATCATGTGGCCAGGATGCAACAAGCGATTGATCCAACCGTGAGATGTGTGTGATTTGTTTCGCTAGCCAGCTCGGGAGGGTCCTTCGAGGCCTCGAGTGGGATGTCGGTGGTAGCGTCCCGGTCCTAGGCGATGCGCGTGCGTGATTATGTTTCGTTGATTTTTTCGTCCGTTGAGGACACGTGATGTTGGGCTCTGGCCCTGTGAATTATTGTCGGTTTTCTATTTGTGAAAACAAAACCTTTGGGCTGTGACCCTGTTGATTTTGGGAAAGATAAGGATTTGAAAATCCTAAGTTGTTTTCTATCAAAACTCTCGATGGCATTTAAACGGTTTTATAAATTGTTTTCCCTTGTTTTGTGACCTTTCGGTTTTAGAATATTTTACCAAACTCTTGCCTCGGGAAGTGCTTTTCGTTACGTTTGGATTTTTTTTGAGGATTCCTGGTTATTGTTATTCGTGGAATGTGAATTGTATGGCTCGTATTTGCACTTGTACTTGCACAAGCAAAACAGTGGAGTTTTGCTAACCCCCGAGTATTCGGGGGGTGGATGTCTATTTTTGCATTCAGGTTTTGGAGCATAGCACAGGGTCGGCGCGAAGGATGATGAAAGATGAACGATACTAATCACACGAGGTTCCGTTGATGTCGTATTGGTCCAGTTGTATTTTCTTTTCCGCTGCGGTATCTTTTCCCCGTTGTACGGGAGTTTATTGTATTTTGACCCCTGCATGGATATGTGTTTGGAATTGAGTTGTATGTTATTATTGAAAGACCAAGTCGGTCTACTGAGTCATTTTAGCCTTAAAGGCGATGTTTAGATGTTTGATTTTAGTTATCAGCCTGGTAGATCCTCGAGGAGAGGGTCTACGGCGTGTAATATCCCTGAATGGATTGGGGGTGTTACAAATAATCCTTAGGAACATGTGTTATGTTATTCGGGTCGTGGACCTGTGGCTTATGATTCGGGTCTTGGACCCCGTGTGTTGTGAATTGGGTTGTGAAACCGCGTTTTATTATTGGAATCGTATTTTGGAAAGATGATTTTGGGCCGTGCCCCTAAGTGTTTTCGAAAGACTTGAGAATTCCTTATTTCCAAATGTTTTCAAACTCCCGAGACCGTAAAATATTTTGTATGAGATACATGGTTCTATTCCTACCTTTTATAAATCAAACTGTTTTGATTAAGTGATTTATCTCGGGAAATATATATTCAAGATTTTATATTCTTGAAGCACGTTGTGTATGGCTTGTACTTTTGTTTTATACTTGCACTAGCAAAACAGTGGAGTTTTGCTAACCCCCGAGTATTCGGGGGGTGGATGTCTGTATTGCGTCCAGGTACTTGCAGGTAGCTGGGGAGCGAATCACAGGATCGATATGAAGGATGATGGGAGACGAAGATACTAATCACGTGAAGACCAATTATAGAGTATTTGGTAGAGTCGTGTTGGTTATTCCCCCGATGTGTTATTTTCTCGAATTATGGAAGTGTTATTGTATTCTAGCCCCTGAGTGGGTATGTGTTCTGGGCAAGGATCTTGTATGTATTGTTGTGTGTGTTGTGATATAAGACCAAGTCGGTCTAATGGTCCTTTATGTAGCCATGTCGGCATGTGAAGTGATGCATTGTTTTGTATTTAGCCTGGTAGATCCTCGCGGAGAGGGTCTGCGGCGCTGTAATATTCCCGAGTGGTTTGGGGGTGTTACAGTAAAAAGATTCATATCATATACGTAATATTTGAACAGTAAAGTAAAAAGTAAAAAGAAGTGGGCGAATGACGGGAATTGAACCCGCGTAATGATGAATTCACAATCCAGTGCCTTAATCCACTTGGCTACATTCACCCCCTACTATTACTATTTTACTATTTAATTCATTTAAAAATTTAATTACTTAAAAATAATATAAAAATATTTTATATTATTTTTAAAAAAAATTATAAATAAAAGATTAAATTTCAATCATTTCGTTACGCCCTGTTATATAAATAGATAAATAACTTCAAAATAATACTCAATTATTAATCAATCCCCCAAAAAGTCTATTATATTTTCAAAACCTCCTATAAACTAAGACTAAGTCTTATTGTTGGGCTTCTCTCGAAGCTAGATCTAAAAGGAAGTTATGAGCATTATGTTCATGCATAACTTCCATACTAAGGTTAGCACCGGTTGATGATATCAGCCCAAGTATTAATTACACGGCCTTGACTATCAACTACAGATTGGTTGAAATGAAATTGAAACCATTGAAATTAAAAAAGCTATAGTGCTGATACCTTAAGCGATACTCACTACAGGCCACGCGGCTAGGGAGAAGTGTAGTGACCGAGAGTTGTTGAAACTAGCATATTGGAAGATCAATCAGCCAAAATAACTGTAACACCCCCAATCCACTCAGGGATATTACACGCCGTAGACCCTCTCCTCGAGGATCTACCAGGCTGATAACTAAAATCAAACATCTAAACATCGCCTTTAAGGCTAAAATGACTCAGTAGACCGACTTGGTCTTTCAATAATAATGCATAACTCGATTCCAAACACATACCCACGCAGGGGTCAAAATACAATAAACTCCGCACAACGGGAAAAGATACTGCAGCGGAAAAGAAAATACAACTAGACCAATACGACATCAACGGATCCTCGTGTGATTAGTATCGTTCATATTTCATCATCCTTCGTGCCGACCCTGTGCTATGCTCCAAAACCTGAATGCAAAAATAGACATCCACCCCCCGAATACTCGGGGGTTAGCAAAACTCCACTGTTTTGCTAGTGCAAGTATAAAATACGAAAACGAGCCATACATATCATACTCCACGGAACATGTTAATCATAAACATACTTCCCGAGGTAAATCACTTAATCAAAACGGTTAAATCGAAAGATAGGGGTAAACCCGATATACATCTCGTGAAAACATTTTACGATCTCGGGAGTTTTGAAAACATTTGGGATTTTAAGAATTCTCAAACCTTTCAAAACATTTAGGGACACAGCCCAAAAGTCATTTTCCCAAAACATAAATTCGATAACAACAAATGGGGTCCACGACCCGATCATACCATAACAACCTGTTTCCACAGATTATTCGCGTCCCGTGCTAGCAAGCCACGGACCTCAGATGCTCCCGTAGAACAAACCCGAGTGAACAACCCACAGGGAAACTATATCAAATCACATGTCACCGTAACCGCAGTCACGTGACTACAAGCACATATACGTACATAATCAAACCACAACCATAAGTTATCCCGGCATCGCGCTAACAAGCCACGAACCTCGGAGTCGCCGCAAGACATACCCGATGATAAACCCACAAGTTATCTCGGCATCGGGCTAACAAGCCACGAACCTCGGAGTCCCCGCAAGACATACCCGGATTGGATAACCCTACGGTCACGCCCGACCCATACTAGCAAGTATGGATCCCGGAGATTCAACAATCCTACCCGGAGGCACATCACATACATCAAGCACACAACAATAATCACTTATCAAGCCAAACAACATTAAGTATCACAACCTCCTTTTAAGGAGTAACAACTAATATCACACACATTACGTTCTTACCGAACAAGTACACAATAACAATACATAATCCCCGTCAAAGGATTACGGTCTATCAAACTCACTCGAAGTGATCATATTATCTTTAAACATACAAAACCAACACACATATTCCGAGAACACATATTCACGAAGTATACGAATTATCGTTGAAAGACAACATTTATCGAGGACATACCGATTCCTTTTTACGTTCATTAAACATTTGGATTTCATATAAGAATCATTTATCAACAATTATGCCTATGAAACATGAAACGTATGGGCAAGATACTTGCCTCGAAATCGGTACGCAAGTATTCCGACGAACACGGCTCAACCGGAAAGCTTCGAAATGCCCGATGCTATCGAAAAGGAAGACGACAACGAACGGAAGGGTTCAACTTGGTTTCTTCGTAAGAAACTCGACCCTAACATCATATAATTAATAAATCAATGATCATACGATGAGGAATAATCGTAGAACGCCCGAAAACCCCTCTAAGACATTTTATCGGACACCTTCAAGGCGTCGATCAAGAACTCGACCAAAACGACGAATCGATACGATCCAACCATGGAATAACAAGGGAAAAGATATAAAACATCTAAATAATCATCAATCCATCACAATCCTAACTTAAATCGGATTAATCGGACGAAAACAACCAAAATACCCAAATTCCCCAAAACTAGATTTCTAGGAAATCTGACCTGATTCGGTAGATTGGAGGATGTTATAGGATTGATGATTGATGATATGAACTCCAAAACTTCATGTATTGATTGTACAACATCTCTCCATGGTATACACACCCACAGCCGCGTACGGGAAGAAAAAGAAGGAGAAATGGCTGAAGAAAACGCCGCTGAGCCTTAAATAGCCGATCGCCACCGTTACGACGTAATCGCCAAGGCTTACGACGTAATCGAAGTCATCGCCCCAAAATCACGGACCGTTAAATGCACGTTACCGGCCAGGCCCTTACGTACGTAACCGGCCTTATGTACGTAACGGCCGAGCACTACCGCACGTTACTCGGCCAGGGCTGGCCTGGCCCCAGCATGCCCGACCATGACTCGGCGGGACCAACTCCGACGGCCCGAACGACCCCGAAACCCGAACCTGAGTACGAATCGAAGATACGGTTACGAAGTACTCACAAAGACGAATCCGAGCACTAAGAGAACACATGATTCCGACCACCCGAAGGCTCGGAATTCGACAACAGAAAGTAATTACCCCAAACTTTGGGAAATTACGAAAATGGCCCAAAACGCCCGAAATACACGATACATGATCGAAACACCAAGACGAATCTTGCAACAAGAATAATAACATTAAATGAACTTACGAGAAAGTCGAAACAACAGTTTCGGACGAGATTCGCAAGAATCGAACTCAAGTGCGGAAAAACCGCTAAAAAGCTCGGAACTCAACAAAACGACGCTGAAACGAGCTCGGATGACAAAAAGTGCAGATTTAATCATTCTCGGAATGACGAAACGGTCATGAGAGAGTCGTCAAAACGGACTTCCGCCGAAAAAAGAAATTACCGGAAATCGAAATTACGGGTATTACATTCTACCCTCCTTAAAAGAAGTTTCGTCCCGAAACTTAAAACAAGTAGGGAGAAGAAATATCCCGTCAGTAAAAACTCAACGAGATACACAAGAAGTGTGTAACTAACGCCCAACGGCGAAACGTTACAAACAACGCAAAGGAATATACGGTGTGAAAACACGCTCCACGACGACCAACACAACGCCACCGGTAGAAACATAGTAAAACCAACAAGTGAAAAACATCATCAAATAGATAATACAATCATGTCAATTATCCGAACAATTACAAAACACTAAGCACCGAGCACAGTCGAGAAAACGAAAAATAAACACAAAACGATCCACTTCGAATAAAAGAACTTAATCTCCGAGATTCAAAACAACCGGGTAAGGAAATAACATAACATACAACTGATAGACTGTAATACCCGGTTGTGAATTCATTTATTATCATTCAGTATCTGTCACTCAGAATTTTTTTTCACTCAGTAATAATCATTCATCATTCATATTCAGTCAACTATGTTCACCATTCGGGTATTTTGGGATCATCACTGTGTGAGATCGAGCCGAGATTATTGTCATCATCATCATCATGTTTTGATTTTCAGTTTGAGAGGTAGCGCACGCTACACATTGTAGTTAGCGCGCGCTAATGAGGTGCATGTAACGCACGCAATGATTCAGTATTAGCGCACGCTAGCGCAAGTGAGGCAGACAGTCCAGAAGGTACTGGGCTGATTTGGGAAATCCGTAGCGCACGCTACGAGTGGTAAGTAGCGTACGCTAACTATGCTGGTAACGCACGCTAAGACTTCAGAGTAGCGCACGCTAGCGTGCTCGCAATGCAGGACGAGGTTACGGACTCCAGGATTTTGGATATCAACTATCACGTAGCGCACGCTAACATAAGGTTAACGTACGCTAAGAACAGGCTGTTAGCGCACGCTACCAAAGGTACTTAGCGCACGCTAACGATTTAGTCGAAGTACTGGACTACGGTACACGCGTTAGCGCACGCTAACATCGGGAGTTAGCGCGCTAAGTCGGGACGATAAATAGGACAGTTCGGTCCAACCTTCGTCATTTCTTCATTTCTCAATCATTTCGGACGAGCTCGGGCAATTCGGAAAGGTCTTTTCGAGCTGCAATCATCTAGCATCATCTTCAAGCTCCTAAGTTGGATTAATCATCATCTAAATCAGTTTCATCACTCCAAATCAAGGTAATGATTCTTGGATCTAGAATTTCGGATCTTGGGTGTTTTGCTTTCGATCTCTTCGTGTAAATCGATATTATGTTGGAATATGTTAGATATGGATTATCTATCTTGGGTACTTGTATTTCTACGGACTCACTGGTGTGATTTTCGGAATTTACGAATAATTGAGAAATTGTTCAAGAACCCTTACGGGTTGACTTTGGAATTTTGGGGGTTTTCGACTAGGTGTTGTTGAAATCTCGATTTATGTATTCCTATTGGATTATTGATGGTATTCATGAGGTTTTGTTGGATTCGAATCATTCATTGGAAGTTTGGTTTCGGATATAATTGAGTTTCGGTTGTAAACGATTGGAGATTGTTTACGACGCGTTTGTTTAAATGCCCCAATGAGTTTCGGGTATTGTTGTATCGACTTTTGAGTTGGTTGTGATCATGCTTGATTCGTGTATTAAGAGAATTGTTGGTTTTTGTGTTGTTTAAGGTTGTTCAAGCGGCCGGTAATTTCATTAAGGACGTTGATCGTGGAAGTACCTTCTCACCTTCGGTTTGAGGCAAGTTTTATACTTGTACTAGTCAATGAGCTAATGTCATCATGTATGTGTATGAATGTGTTGTATCATTCCGAGACTTAGTCTCTTCATGAATTCATTGATATCAAGAGATCGTTCGATACGATACCTTTCGGCAATTTCGCCAAATGTTTATTGTTGTTCGTTAACGGCCGATTTAAGGCGTTGTGATACTCATTATTAATGTCATTTTCGATAGCCGGTTCGCGGTATCGATGTATCGATCGTTGTTATTGTAGATGTCAATTCAAGACATCGTTGAGATCATTGTTATTCCGTTGGGGTTGTCATTAAAACTGTATTGGCCGATTAAAGGCATTAGCGTATTCATTTCTCATCTTCGCTCCGTGAATCGATTAAAGGTGCCGAGGTATCCTTTATATCATTGTTATCGATTGGCCGTTCTCAGGCAAATCGAAATTTTCAATCATTCACTATATCATTGTTATCGATTGACCTTTCTAAGGCAATCGAGATATTCAATCATTCATTAAATCATCCGCTGCATCATTGTTATCGTGCTGGCCGACTCAAGGTAGCACACTATCAATCTCATGAATTCGGTAGTCTACGAATCGTTGTCATTTGTGATTAATTATATTTTTGGAGGCTAGTCTCGGCTAGTGCCTCTTATGGGTAAGTTTGGGGCTTGAACCTTCGCGGGCTTCCCAACACCTACAAATTAGTAGGTCACGGTCGTGTTTATGATCTTATGGGTAAGTTTGGGGCTTGAACCTTCGCGGTTGGCTTCCCAACACCTACAAATTAGTAGGTCACGGTCGTGTTTATGATCTTATGGGTAAGTTTGGGGCTTGAACCTTCGCGGTTGGCTTCCCAACACCTACAAATTAGTAGGTCACGGTCGTGTTTATGATCTTATGGGTAAGTTTGGGGCTTGAACCTTCGCGGTTGGCTTCCCAACACCTACAAATTAGTAGGTCACGGTCGTGTTTATGATCTTATGGGTAAGTTTGGGGCTTGAACCTTCGCGGTTGGCTTCCCAACACCTACAAATTAGTAGGTCACGGTCGTGTTTATGATCTTATGGGTAAGTTTGGGGCTTGAACCTTCGCGGTTGGCTTCCCAACACCTACAAATTAGTAGGTCACGGTCGTGTTTATGATCTTATGGGTAAGTTTGGGGCTTGAACCTTCGCGGTTGGCTTCCCAACACCTACAAATTAGTAGGTCACGGTCGTGTTTATGATCTTATGGGTAAGTTTGGGGCTTGAACCTTCGCGGTTGGCTTCCCAACACCTACAAATTAGTAGGTCACGGTCGTGTTTATGATCTTATGGGTAAGTTTGGGGCTTGAACCTTCGCGGTTGGCTTCCCAACACCTACAAATTAGTAGGTCACGGTCGTGTTTATGATCTTATGGGTAAGTTTGGGGCTTGAACCTTCGCGGTTGGCTTCCCAACACCTACAACTCAGTAGGTCACGGTCGTGGTTATGACCTTATTAGTTCTCATTAATTATAGCTTCGGGCTATTCCGGTTTCATGTGAATGTGATAATTGACAGCTTCGGCTGAGTGGCTTTCGGGCCTTTTGTAATGTCTTGGTATTTTCATTGGAGTCTTTGGGCATTATGATTCATATTGAATTCAGTTCTGGTTTGGTTCATGTCGTTTAATTCATTGTGGTATTCTGCGATTATGATTCGCCGTTGGGCATTTATATTCTAATCTGTCGAACAGGTATTAATAGTATGCCGTGGGCATAGTATTTCACGAATGCTCGGTTCTTACCTTGGTGAGCATCTCGTATTATCATCATCATTATACCGTTTCATTCTGCCTTTGGATGTATATCATGTTATACATGTATTTGATGTTCATTATCTGGATGACTGACCCCGTGGGGGCGGAACATGTTTTCATGTTTTAGGTGCTTGCGAGGAGAGAGTTGATGTAACACCCCAAACTAGGCGGATATTACAGTGCCGTGGACCCCCGACTGGGACCCACCAGGCGAATGAAAATGAATGAATTACACAGGTAAATGTAGTACCGAACCACATTACACAATTAATTACTCCGATGAGGAGTTTCATACAACATACCCAGGATGATACTGAATACAAGTATATTTTATATGGAGATAAAATATACAACACTGAGTGAAATGAATATTCAAACGGAATGTCTGCAGCGGAATAAATGAAGAAAACATAAGTGACTGAATAGACTGGGGCCCCCTACTAGTATCACTGGGACTCCTCGCCGTCACCGTGCTCTCCCCGTGCCTTAGCCTTGCCATGACACAGCAGCATCCCCCAAGCGGTCGATTACACAGAACAACAATCCTCAAGGGTTGAAAATACACAATCATGATATATACGAAATTATGAATTATCACAGCCGAAACATACGCAATCAAACATGCTATATGAATCGACTATCAGTACGGCTCAAAGGAATGACACCACACTACGTCCGGGATGGAAATGTGTCCGTGCACAAGCCACCAACGAGCATCGACCGAATACACGTGTGGTCTTGTACCTAATCAGTCTCACGAAGCCATCAACTCGTGTGCACAGTCCAATGTGAGGCCACCAACCAACACACGACTATAATGTGCCCGACATGAAAATCCTACACATACCAACCGGCACGCCAGTATGACCCGGAATGCCACAATATGACAAAAGTGACAACGAAAATGAATAATGACTCACCAAGATTAAATGATGGTGGAATAAATGACAGCTTAATGAAATGATTGGAACCGTCGTTCCTTATGACTGAAGTGGTTAATTGACAATGACAAGTTTTGATACGGTTAATACAATGATGAATGAGTTACGATTATGAATGAACAACAACAAAAGGAATGAATATCCTTTTAACCGAGTAAGAATTAACTTACTCAATACCGATGAAGAATGTCCTTCCACGAACAACGTCCTAAATGAAATGTCGGTCGCTCGAACAACCTTGAACAACAATAATTACCAACAACCGATCAATACACGAATCAAATACGATCATAACCGACCCAAACGTCGATACAACAATATCTGAACTCGTAGATGAACTCTAACGAAAACATTGAGATACCCGTTGGTTAAAACCAAACCCGAATTATCGAACCAACTCTAACATGATTGATTCAACCCAGCAAAACATTATCAATGACATCAATAATCTCATAGAAATCCACAATTCAAGTTATAATAACGATAATCGGAAATCCCTAAAATAACCGAAGTCAACCCCAAGGGTTCTTGAAATAATTCCGAAAACAACCATTAAATCCGTAAGAATATACTTATCCAAGGTAGATAATCCATATCTAACATATTCCAATGATAATCCAAGCTTACACGAAGAAATCGGGAGGAAAAACCCAAAAATCCGAAATTCTAGATCCAAGAGATTAATACCTTGATTCGATGCGATGAAGATGATGAAATGATGATTAATCCGAAAGATGAGCTTGAAGATGATGATTGATGATTACACCTCGAAGAATCCTCTCCGAATCGCTCGAAATCGCCCAAAAATACCGAAGGAATGAAATGAGATGAATAAATGACGAACTCGACTAAAGCATCGATTTATAGTCAGTCCAGGTTAGCGTGCGCTAGCCCTTGTGCGTAGCGTGCGCTAACGAGTAATTTGTGTAGTCCAGTACCCACTGTCCGAACACGGTAGCGCGCGCTACGTACCTTCTTGTAACGTGCGCTACGGCCATACTACTAGCGTGCGCTAAGACCCATTATTAGCGTGCGCTAACGAAATATTGATGCCCAGCCGGAGTCGAGCGCCTCGACCTTTGATCTGACCCCGATAGCGTGCGCTACAACCATTGTTTAGCGTGCGCTAATATATCGGCTGCGTACGCTAACAACAACACATAGCGTGCACTATGAATTAATCCAGTGCAGTCCAGTAGCCACTGGACTCAACCTGATCCGTCCCTAGCGCGCGCTACTCCACACATATAGCGTGCGCAACTACAACCCGTTAGCGCGCGCTACTTACCACTCGTAGCGTGCGCTACAAATAATCTCACCTGCAGTCCAGTACCTTCTGGACTGCAGCCAGGGCAACCTTAGCGTGCGCTAAAGCTGAGTGGTAGCGTGCGCTACCTATACCCTAAAAGGAGTATGTAGCGTGCGCTACTCCTCACGCACAGCTCGCAACGAAAATGACAATGATGATAAACGCGGCACGAAACTCCAATCAGATTAGTGATGAATGACGATTGATACACGATACAATTACTCTGAATGATGAATACCATGACTGAATATGAGTGATAAATGATCAATAATGAGTGAAATTACTGAGTGATAATGACTGAATGATAAATACTGAATGATAATTACTGAATTACAACCGGGTATTACATACACCCCCCCTTAAAAGAGTTTCGTCCCCGAAACTAAGGGTCAAACAACTCGGGATAACTCTCCCGCATACTGTCCTCGGTTTCCCAAGTAGCCTCTTCGACTCCGTGTCTAGACCACTGAATTTTAACCAAAGGAATCGTCTTATTCCTCAACTGTTTGATTCGCCGCTCTAAAACTCGTATAGG